>CM043114.1:34624944-35321681 GCA_023701765.1 Hylyphantes graminicola | reverse complement strand
TAACTAGGTTGGTTCTACGAATTTAAGATTATAGTATAGGAGGTTGTAGGAATTTTTTTATCTGCAGCTTCTTAAAACGAAGTCTTCTCTCTGCGTCAATAAAATGAAAAAAATAAATAATTTTCCAAACCAAATGATTTTCTAGGGCTATATAATTTAACTTTTTTAAATTGGGTCGAATCTTTTGTTGTAACATTATTGGTTCGAATATTTTATGTTATTTAAGGGGTCATAGGAGTCTTAAAAGTGTGCAAAGAAGGTACTACACAGCATAGTTTTCAATTTAATATAATTTTTTAACTACTCTATCTGAGTATAATTTTTTATATGTAATTCTATAAGATTTATTTATTAAAACAAATTTTAAAATTCATGAAACTTTAGCCAACACTAAAATAAATGATAACAAACAAAATTATTTACAAAATTTGAAAACATTGGGACTTTATATTGTACAAATATGTACAAAGAAGGACTTATATCTAATTTCTAAGCTCAATTTTAATTAGAAATTATTTTTAAAAAATTTCAAATCAAAATTTAAAAAATAAAATGTTTTATTAATTTTTTAAAAAGAGTTCTTAAAATACCTTCTAATTAAAATTGAGCTTAGAAATTAGGTATAAGTCTTTGTTTGTACATATTTGTACAATATAAAGTCATTTTCTTGGTATTTCTTTAATTTTCAAAATGTGGCGCGCAAGCCTCATCCCAATGTATTAAAATTTTGTAAGGGGCTGGGGAGCCCAGTCGGTTAAGCACTCGCTTAGCATGCGGAAGGTCCCAGGTTCGGGTCCGGGCATCGCCAAAATAGCTGCCGACCTATAAACGGCCCGTGCAGCCAAAAATTCCGACGAATAATACCCCGTGTGAGGGAGTGCACGTTAAATATCCTTCAAAGTCCTAACGCTGCGTACGATGTCGCCCTTAACGGTTGCGTTGTGTGCCTATTCAGGTGTGGCTCGTCACCTGACTGTGGTTCTAAAATACGACCCCCGTCGCCAATAGCCCTCGTGTAGCTCTAGTGCGACGATAATTCAAAACCAAACCAAACTAAAATTTTGTAAATAGTTTTATGTTTGTTATCATTTATTTTAGTTTTGGCTATAGTTTCATAAATTTTAAAATTTGTTTTATAACAAATAAATCTTATAGAATTACATATAAAAAATTAGACATATATTGAGTAGTTAAAAAATTATATGAAATTGGAAAATATGCTTTGTAGTACCTTCTTTGCACATTTTTAAGACTCCTATTACCCCTTAAAAATAACAAATATTCAAACCAATTCCAAATAGTGGCATTATAGAACCCTGTAAGCTACATTTATCCTAGACAAATTATTCTGGCTGTAAATTGAATAGTTTTACAAATGAAATTTTACAAATGAATTTTGTGACAATTTACAAATGAATATTTTTGAAAATGAATGAAATTTACAAATGAATTTTTACAAATGACTGAAAAATTTGGATTAACACAAAGAGAAGACTTTGGTTTAAAGACCGCTCCCATTCCCTCTTAAGATGGGAAACGGCAGTTCTTGTTACTCCTCAAAGACAATAGACACCCCAAAAGATGTTATTTTACTTCACATCGTTAATAAACAGAAAAGAAGAAGGCGTGGTCATTCATTAAAAAAATAAAACAAAAACTATCGTACGTGCCCCTCGAACCTTTCGTTTCGGAATTGCGGCTAAACCAGATCGGGGAGTGAAAGTCCCAACAAGATGTGGAGTGTACTTGACCTATATCGAAAAAAAATCCCACCTTCCTAACGGGTACCTTTCTATCATCGCACCTTAAACGTAGGATTTTTTCGATGTATAAAAAGGCCTCAACTTGGAACGAAAATCATTCTGTTTCTGTCAACTATCGTTGTCACACACAACCTCACTAGCTTCAACATGATCTACCAATTGGTAAGTACTGCCTCCCAGATACTTCATATATTTTATAAAATTATAAACACTTAAAATTTTAAAGATTTTTTTAGAATAATGTTTGGAAAATTACAATGTACATTTATATATGCTTAAAGATATCAATTTACCTGTTTCTTTTCTCTTTTACGAGACACAATTAAATTTAAAGTTTAACCTCCCAATGACAATTTGGCATCATCATTTTAGAAAAAAATTCTGATCGTCTATAGCCATTTATGATATCAAAAAGCACATCATTCGATTCTTCAAACTTTTTTCTGAAAGAAAATGTGTTTTTATTAATCCCTATAGATATTAGCCCTTCTATTTTTAAAAAAAAATATGATTAAAAACATGATGATGCCAAATGGCATCACTAGGACTGAAAGGGTTAAATTAATGAATTTTATTTCCCAGAACCTACAAACTTTATAGTTCTATAATAGATGTCTGATAAAGTATATTTCTAATATAATTTTACGGTACCACTAATCATTCTTTAAAAAATACGTCATTCGAATTGAATACATTACAATACCAATACTAAATGAGATGAGAGTTAAAATAAAGTTTTTGACTATTACTATTCCTTGATGCATGAAAATAGTTTTATAGTTGTAATTTAAATACTAGTTGAAATTGAGTAAAAATTTGCATAGAAAAACTGTGCCATAAAACTGACATTGCAGAAACTCTTAAGAGTTACTCCAGCTCAATCGAAAAACATATTAAGTCCATATTTTTGCGAATGCTTTAAAAACAGAATTTTTTTTTCATTTATAATGAAATTGCAATAAAAAAGAAAACTTTTTAAGGCATAATCCAATTTATCTCAGTTCCTACTGCTGCAAAAATTTCATTCGTACATATTCTGTGCAGTTCCTTATTTTCATGTATATAGAAAATGAATTCATGTAATTAGAAATGAGTTTATTGTTTTTCTAGTTAGCAAATAGTTTTCTGGTAGTTTTTAATAGTTCTACTCTTATAAAATATAACCAACTCATTCTCTCCAATAGGCATCCCTCCTCGTCCTGGCAGCAGCCTGCTCCGCCACCAACCTTGGTCTTTACCATGGGGCTGTCCTCACCGCCCCTGCAGTCAAGGGCCACGCCTACTCCACCCAGATCAACCATGGGGCAACCCTGGTCCACAAGACCGTGGCCCACGCCCCTGTCCTGCACGCCGCCCCTGCCCTGGCTTACTCTTCTAAGATCCACCACGCCGCCCCTGTTGTGGCTCATGCTGCCCACTACGCCGCCCCTGCCGTTGTCGGTAAGTACAGGTTCAGAATGAGAATTGAAAATTGATATATGAATTCTGTACCAACCAGAAAGAGATATCATATGCAATTCGAAAAGATCCGATACTTAATCAGAAAATCACAACTCTTTGTAAACTTCAAATGATAGTATTCAAGATTTAAAAAAAAAAAAAATTAGAATCGGAAAGTTATGATAGATGCATAATTTATTACCTCCTATAGGGACATGGGGGAAAAAAGCACCGGGAAGGGCGTTTAGTAGACTAAAAATGACAAAATTTGAATTTTACTATGATCTTAAATTATCTATCATTGGTGGAGATGCCATTTTTAATCTCTTATAATGACTTGTTTGACTTTCTTTTAAATTGTCTGAGGGATACAGACGTAAAACCCGTTAAATGAATGTCAGTTTTTTCAGCAATGCACATGTTAAAAAAATATTTTTAATTCAACTAAATTTTAAGTATGGAGGAATCATATTATACTCTGCTACAGAAATAAAGTTTGATAAAAATTTAAAAATTCAGTTAAATGTATAAATTTTAAACCCTTGCAATGAAAACAAATCTACACTTAATCCAATTTATGTGAACCGCAGAAGGCTAAATCAAATATTACAAGGGTTTTAAATCCCTAAGAACATTAAAACTATCAATAACTATACCAACAATAACAATACGAAAACGATTATTTAAAAAATGACAATATCAACTCCATTACAGCTCACCACGCCGCCCCAGTCGTCGCCCACCACGCAGCTCACTACGCCGCCCCAGCCGTAGTCTCCCATCACGCCGCCCCAGTGTACGCCCACCACGCTGGCCACTACGCCGCCCCTGCAGTGGTTGCCCACCACGCAGCTCCAGTAGCCCACTACGCCGCTGCAGTGCACCACGCCCCTGCAGTTGCCGCTTACTCTTCCCATGTCAGCCATGTCGCCGCCCCAGCACACTACGCTGCTGTCAACTACAAGGGATCAGCCCTCATCCATTAAGGAACTTTCCAACTGATCTCGGACTGAAACCAAATGTGCTGTTGTAGGAGGATGTATTTTTTAACGATGGTCTCATAATTTTTTTTATTAATAAAATTTAATTTATGATTATTTTATATGGTGGTCTTTGTATGTTATTTCTGGATGTATCTTGAAGGAGTGGAGAGAGGTTAGGGTTTAATGGTGCAACGGCACAGGCCATTTCTGTTGATGTAAATTTAATTTAAGGTTATTATAAATGGTTGTCTTGGTGTTTCATATGGATACGTTGTTAAATTTGAGTTGAAAAAATTAAAATACAGCCTGTTCCGTAAGTCTCTTCAACAAGAATGATAGTTGCAAAATTAAACATCATTTTATAAATTACTTTAGAATTAAAAATATATATGTACAATTCTTTTTGATTTACTACATTAAACTCTAGATGAAACTAACGTTTTCAACAGACGAAATAGCTAATTAAAGCAACTACTAAGAGTTGATAAACTTAGATGTTAGAGTTGTTGATCAATGGAGTAAATATGTAATTAAATTATAAAGGCTGCTTACCGCAAACTATAAATATTGCCCACCATTCAGCTCACTACGCTTCCCCTGCAGTGCACCACGTCCCCGCAGTGGCCGCCTATTCTTCTCATGTCAGCCATGTCGCCGCCCCAGCTTTAGTTTGAATTATCGTCGCACTAGAGCTACACAAGGGCTATTGGCGACGGGTGTCATAATTTAGAACCTTAATCAGTTGACAAGCCGACACCCGAGTAGGCACTCAACGTAACCGTTAAGGTCGAAAGAAAAAATTACTGCAGAAGCACACTCTCACTTTCAAGCATGATAAAATAAAATATTCAACAATTTTCATAAGAAAGTTTACGCAGTGCATAATTATCATCAATACAGTTTTATTTTTAATGCTGCATCAAAAAAGTATAAAATATTATAAAAAATACATCAGACAAAATTATAATAGTGTATATCATTTGAAAAATTAACAAAGCATAAATTTGCACATCAACGAAAGAATTACAACAAAATGTTTTAAATACCTGAACTAAAAATAATTATGAAACTATCTACTACTCACCCTCAACGTTAAATTTTGAAAAATATTTTGCACTTTGATAAAAAAGATTGACGATGAAGAATTAGTAATTTTTCCTTTATAGATAGATTGAAGATTTTTTTTTATGAAGTATATAAGAAATAAATTTTTTAAAAAAATTGGAAAACAAAACAATTAATTAAATTTTAATAACAAAATACTTTTAAATCAAATCTAAAATTCCAGTAAAAGCACAGCATAAAAGTAAATGTGAGTTTAGGAAAAACAAAGCCTAAAATGTTACAATGTTGTAAAGGATTTACTTTTAAAATTCATTTAAATGCATTTAATAATGTTCATATGAAAGAAAGCAGTAATTATATAAATGTGTATAGTAATATATAAGTTCATTAAAAAAGCATTTGCGTATGGGTTTTGGTCAAATCAAAATTTATAATTGATTTCAATTAATTGTAATTTTTTTATATTTAAAATATTGCTTTAGTTTAAATTGCAAATTCATAATTAGGAGAGAAGAGTACATAAATAAATTCACATCTCTCCTATAACTTACAGCTAGCAAAATCATTAGAAAAATTTGTAGAACTCATTAAAAAATAGCACCAACACCTTTTTATAATTTGGCTGTATAAAGCTTGATTGCACAAACACAACTATTTAAATGAATTAAAAAGTAACATAAAATATATATTAATATAGTAAAAAGCATAAATAGGTTAGCAAACAAAAGCAGAGCTTACGGCAGCAATTTATAGTTAGAAGAAAAAGTTTACTCTTTACTAACAAACTAAAATTGAAGTAGTTAGAATAAAAGTTTAACATCTATACAATTATAAAGGAACCACAATTTTTTTTTTCAATATACTTTGAATTCCATTAGACTGCAAATCAAACTGATTGCATAGGAGTTTTTCTTTTGTGAATGTCAAACATTGAGAAGATATTCAATAAGTCACTTCCTTCCACACATTTTTTTGCACTCTTTTTTTCCTCAAGAAATTAATTTATAGTAAAGAGTTAGCCTTTTATTCACCTTTAGTATTCGATCGTATATAAATAGTTTTGCGCAATGAGTTCAACATTGCTTCAAATTTTTTATTAAAAGAGAAGCGCCTGTCAATGTACGTACGGTAGGCTCCCTCTTAAACAGACTGTTTATCAGATTTCTGCTTTAGCTGCCGAGATTTTTTTTGATTTTTGTAATGTTTAAACATAAAAATTAGGTAAAATAAAAAAGACATAATTTGTTATCAAGCTCCGATTGATACGATTCTGAAAAAATGGTGAATCTTTGTGGCAGATTTTTTTTTAAAGCCTGGAAAATTGGAAAAGAGTTTTTTTACTGGTATGTAGGTAACATGACATTATCATTGCACTACAGCTACACTAGGACTGTTTTAGCCTATGTAATTTTTAAATGAAATGGTGTATACCTTAATTTTGTACTTAGGTATTTATAATTCCAATTTCATCAATGTATGATTGTGCATCTAAATCTTAATTTCATGTCTCCGGTTGAAACAGATTTTAGGTTAACCGGCTTGCCCTTAGTTCCATTTAAGCTGGTTAAGAGGGTGTCTACTGTAATTAGAAATTTAATTGCAAGGTTTGTGGCGACTGTTTTTTTTACTTTCCCATATCATATATTCATTATGTGATACAATTGAAAAACAAAACGAAACTTAGTAAATTTTAGTTTACATATAAAGATAATAAACAAAAATAACAAATAACAATAACAAGAAATACTAAAATAATTACCTTTACCATACCAAAGACTTAAAATGTTTTTACAAAAAAAAAAGAGAAAAATTGCATTTAACAGTTATAAAAATTTTACATCAGTTTCATTGGAATTGTATAAACAGTAGAAGCTTTAAATAAAATTGTGCACACCTACCTCCACCTTTCCCAGACCAAACTACCAGAGCCATATTAGTTTGAACACTCAACAGTTTAAGCACAAAGTTTAACCCATTTTAAAGATGGTTGGCAAGAAAATGTGCCACGTGAAAATAAGCTTTCTGCTTCTCAAGTTTATTTAAATAACAAATATATAAAACAATTAAAGACCATAGACGTGAATAATTTATGCAGGGAAAATTAAGATAAACGAAACAAAATTCAAAAAAACTTAAAGCTAATGTTTTATTTGGAAATGAAGATGTTAATGGTGTTCACGAAATCGCCATTAATGGGATGCGAACATCCAAAACAGTCTCAAAATTCAAAAGACTCAATGTTCCATAAAGATTTGTTTGAAAAATGGTGCACACCAGCAAGCCAAAAAAAAAAACCCTTCTACAACAGCAATATATTTTAAGGTTAATATGGAGGAACGGAGGGGACCTTGAGAGGAGAAAAAGACAGACCTAAAAATTAAAAGGGTAAATCCTAAATTTAAGTTCCAGCCAATCCATCCTAAAAATTAAAATTTTCATAACTAGTTTCGTATTAGATGTTTAATTTGCACATAAATGAAAAATACAAATGAATGCTGTAGAAATAAATACTCATACACTTTCATGATCGATTATTTTTTATTGCAAAAGTTTAATTGTTCTGATAACAATACCAAAAAAGGCGTACACCCACTTGAATTTACAATATGTGATTTTAAACCTATACACTACATCATAGAAAAACTTCCAAAATGTACAAATACTGTAATCATACCAAAAACAACTTTTAAACCCAAGAATTATCTTTACGCAAAACAGAAATATATAATTTACATTTTATCTGTACAAGGGATAAAAATGCCCTTTAGAACAATAGATGAACTATTGTTTTTGATCATGCAGTCACAATTTTCCCTGTATCTTCCTTGCCCCTGTAAGTTGCTTTACCAGTTGTCCAAGGTAGGTATCGATACTTCACCATATGCTACAAACCAAAAAACATGTATTTTAAAGTGTAAAAAAAATGTATCCTTCAACGCTTGTTTTATTTCAATGAAAATATATTTAATCTTTCACAGTACATTAAGAGTCTTGTTCAAAATTTAAGTTTTAGTTCAACACAAGGTATCCGAGTCACTCCATTATCCCATTCTGAATTAATTGGCAAAATCCTATATTATTAGGCAGTTGAAATATTAAAACGCAATTGAATTCACTTAGTCATGTCACATTCAATCAATGACACTAATCTAATCCTAAAATATTAGGCAGTTGATAACAAAAACATTTATAATTAAATTCATTTAAAATTAAAATACTACTTACTAAAATGAAATAGGTGAAAACACTTAAGCAATAAATAATGTTTAATTCAATAAGTGTGATTTACAAAATAACTTCAGTAATTAGTATTTAACTACTGCCACAAGAATTTTAGAAAATACTAAAAAAACATGATTTTTTTTTGTTTTTTGGAAGTTTTGAAATACAGTAGACGCCGCTTAATGTGATCACGGTTAATGTTATCAATCGTTTAATGTTATCAAAATCGCTCAGTCCCGTCCTCTTATATCAAATACATTAAAAAATCATCGTTTATTGTTATCAGTTTATTGTCAGTGATGAAAGAAATGGAAGACGTTTTCAATCCCCGGCCCGATATGAATGCTGAGGATTTTGAAGCATGGATGGCTTTAACTGATGATGACATTTGCAAAGCCGTATGTGTCAAACATCAGGCTTTCGTCACAAGATTCTGATGCCGATGATGAACCCAAAAGTGCTATCTAGGACAAAATTCCGACGCCTGCTCAGATGAGAGAGGCACTTCGAATCTTACGTCTAGGTGTTCAAAACAAAGCCGACGCGACACTTTCATAAACATGATTATGAGCAATTCGTTGATTGATATACATATATTTTCAGGCTTGTGTGCTTGCTCAGAGAGCCGCTTATAAACCTTCGTCAAGTAAGACAGTCACAACACACTCACATGCACACATATACGTGACAGATGCTGCCATCTATCACGCCCCACCTCCACAACTTAGACATGTCCCTGAAGGGGAAGGAAATAGTCTTTAGGAACCTGTACCAGTGGGAAACTGCGCAATGACCGCCCACAGGACTTTCGGATCCAACAGATTTAAAGAGCACATACTCCGCATATACTCGGTGAGTTTTCAGCGACCAGGTTTCCATTGCGGGACCTTCCGATCCGTAGATTGCTACACTGACCACAGGGCACCTCACAGCCCTCCAATTCGTAAATGACTTGCTTCAAAAGAATGCTAAACAATTGATGATTTCTTTTTCTGTTAATAATTAACCTTTTGTATTGTTTTCTGCAGTTTCACCATTAAATATGTAATATAAAACTAGTAATTATTTTTCTTTGGTGTGAATTAATTTCTATTAAATACTATAGAGTTTTACGGCAACAACTCCTAATTTAAAATTAATTTTTATTTTAATACGTATGCAAAAAAATCATTTTTTAGTTTAAGCTTTTTTATTCGTGTATTGCAATCAATCGGTTATTGTTATCAAATCACGTTCGTCCCGATGTGATCACATTAAGCAGCGTATACTGTAATATTATGAACAAAACTTTTAACTTACCCTGATTTGTTTCTTCATTGTTACAAAAGATAAAAGTAAAAAGTATAACAGAAGAATAGGCCAGAAAACTGGTATGTTAAAGCAGTCGAACAATGTGCAAAACATCGCAAATAAAATTCCACGTGTTGCAGAGTACCTAATAAATGAAAACTATTAGAACAAATTTCAAGCTAAAATACATTCAATTACCTGTTTCTATTAAATATGAATTTGTCATAAAGTAAATTGGTCCTGACAAAAATTTAATAAACTAATTAATAAAATATCTAAAAGATGCATATAATTATTTGATTAAGGCATGAAAAATTATAATAAAAATAAATAAGATTACGAAGATAAATAAAAACCATTGCTTTAAGTGGATTCAGATAGATAAATTTTTTATAATTAAGTAAATATATTTAATTGAAAAATATTTTAAGAAATCTATCATCTACTTTTCAAAATAAAGTGTCAAAAGTATTGTTAGTTTATATGAGAATTATATTTTTAAGTTTGTATACATTTTATTTTACAAGAACTTTGTATTCGCAAAATTTAATAATAAAAAAACACAGATAAATGGTGAATTAACACAGATATTTACAGATTCAGTATTCTGACAAAATAAAAATAAGCCCTTGATACATACAAGTCAAATAAAATAATTAAATTGAGTAACTTACCAAAATTTAAACTCTGGTAACCTTCTAATAAATGGCCTGAACTCCTGATTAACAGTAGTGGGCAGTTCCAAGCCATCATCTAGAAATAAATACATGAATCTTAAACTATTTGCCCATTAATCTTATTTTTTTTACTATTTTCAATTAAATAATGTAATTTTCAAATTAAATATATTGTTAACCTAACCAACTCAAGTTATATATCAGCTACTGACAGTGGGTCTTAAAATTACATTTAAAAATAATAAATTTTAAACACTAAAATTATTTTCTACTTTTGAAACACATTATCTCAATTTAAATAATTGTCTACTGATTGCAATTTTTTAACAATTAAAACTTAACTTTAAACAGGTAGACAATACATTTTATTGGGATAATTTCACAATGTAATAAAATCATAGTGAAAGTATTTTACTATTTACAATATTAGATATGATTTTAATTTATAGACCAAAGCTATTCCCAAGCAGGTTATTCTTAATTCATGTTAAAATAGAAAGATAAATAGAAAGAAAATAGAAAGGCTTTTCTAATGCAAGAGAATTATACATAACTATAACATTATTTGCAGAGTAAATACAATAAAAGGAATACAAATAAAAGAAATCTGTATTGAGTAGAGAAACATTAAATACAAAAAGCACATCAGTATGCAATATTTTTCTTGGGTTATTCAATATCCTTAATAACAAGCTCTTTTGTAAATTGAATACTGTGGCTACTTATAACTTACCATAATCAAAATCTGAATGTCTAGCAGGATCAATTTTTGGTGATAAAAATGCAATAAATAAACTAAGGTGATAAATGCCTAGAGCATACGTTATTATATACCATCCCTGAAAAAAATAATCAGTGTAAATAAAAGAATACTAAACTTAGACTTTGTATTGTAAAGCATAATTACCTTATATTTATTTAAGGGATATTAAAAAATGTATATTGTTTGTCTATAATCATGTAAGTTTATTTTGCATATTCAGAAGCTGTAATATGGAAGTTCAAGCAAATTTAAAAAAAAAAAAAACATTTTACCAAAACAAACACCATAACTTCATTATATTGTCTTACATTCTATGTTTGTGCACAAAAGAAATGATATTATTAACCACACTCTTAACGTCAATTTATAAAAGTCTACAGGGTCTAAATTTTGAAGAAAAAAAATTGAATCACCAAACGCTTTGGTACAATTTAAAAATGAATTAGAAATAAATTAAAAGCTCCATAATACAGTTTTTTTTTTAAATTTCAGTTATGAATGTAAATAACTTGGTACTTACTTTTAAATAAAATACTCTAATCAAATATATAATCAATAGCACAGCAGTTCCACTCCACCTTGAAAGTGTATAAGGTGTCCAGGCATCTAAAACACTTTGATGTTTCTACAAAATAGAAACGTACGGAATACATTAAACAAACAAATTACTTTAAAATTATACTCAATCGTTCAATTTGTCATTGTAATTAGATATATAAATTCTTAGAACAATACATGTGTAGCTAATATAAATGGTTGGTGTAACATTTTAGCAAACATATTTGAGTTTTACAAACTTAAATGCATTTGATTACAAATTTTGAACTTTTGTTTGTGTTAAGTGATTTTTTGCCGATAGCGATTTCTAGTAAATTTTTTTTTAAAGATTAACTCACAGCTTTATAGGCCTGGGAAATAGTTTCAGTTCATCGTAAGGGAAATTTCATGTTAAGGGAGTTTGCGTTAACGAGGGCCGATCGATTGTGCAATATAAATGATATATATAATCTAAACTTAAACAATTCTAATGTTTAAAATCAAATATTTGAATTTTATGTAGACTTTAATATATTACTTGAATATGCATAAATAAAACTTACCACAGATAGCCACTGGCATATTTTTACTACAAAGGACTTCTGCGATGGTGAGGACGACTCAGTAACAGGCTTGTCTATAGCCTTCGCTTCTATCTGAAACATTAAGGAATAAATTTGAACATTTGATTGTGCAAAGCATGAAGTCAAAACTATAATAAATTGCACTAAGAAAATTTAATTTAAAAGTTAGTTATTAAAAAAAATCAACAAATCCAAAATAATTGCTTGCTTCAACTGAAGACAATTGTTATTTTTGGCAAAACATTGATTTAGTAAAAGTGTTGTTCTTGGATTGAAAAGACAGTGAATCACATCTGAACCAGTAACATAAATGTTCTTCAGATTTTTTTTATTTAAATATTTTATTCATTGATTTATTGAATCTGTTTGAATTGTGGTGTTTACTTCGGTATCTTAATTTGATTTATTCTTTGCTTCATATGGTAATGATTTATCAATAAATATTTAATAACCATAAATCTCTGAATAACACACATTACAAACAACTGCTAAAATTGTGCTTTTTGTGTTTTGTTGGTTAATGTAGTCGAAACTTAAAGCTTTGTATCCAAACTTGCTAAAATCAAAATTGTAGCTAAGCAGTTAACAATAACCTAGGTTCACACACAAAAAATTATTAAACATTGCAAATATGATTTAAACATTAAACATTTTATGTTCATAATTTTGTAGAAACTAAAATTATAAATAATCCATGCAGGCTCCTTTTAACAACCATTCAATCAGATTTTGTATTACAAATGATTTAAGCAGATTTACAAATGATAAACACAAAGAATTTACATTTTGTAAATATGTATAATTATTACAACCCATTATTTGTGTGTGTGTTTAAAATGAGTTCAGATTCACTTGAGAGGAAAACCAGTAACTAAAAGTGGACTAGGTTTCGGTAAACACCTATGATATAATGGCCATCTTGTTCACAGGAGAGCTTGTAAAACTAACGTACAATTGAAACATACAAATGATGTTGTATGTCATATGAAGTGGAATGTTTTTCACAGTTACGCATTATTGCTGCTTGGCAATGTAGCACAAATCCCCAAACCGAGACCAGCCATTATATTATAGCTGTTCTTTCCTTATGACTCCAACCAACTCATATATATATATATATATATATATATATATATATATATATATATATATATATATATATATATATATATATACCAGACTTCAACCATTAATGTGTAGCAAAGGTTATTTCTTTCGTTCTGTTAACTTTTCATAAGGCAATTTATGGAGGAAAATAAAACTCACTAGTATCACTTTTCGTTGAATATAATAAAAGTTTTATGGTGCATATTTTTTAAATTGATTATATCCTTGTAATGTTGATTTTTTTCAAAAATAAGTTTCTCCCATGTATTTCAAGGCTATTATTTCCTCAATGTGATGGTTATGGGGTTGCGATCACAAAAACACTTTTATTTAAGCTCTGTTTAACTAAAATAGTTCATCACATATGTTGAAATTTTTTTGAAATACTATCTCAAAATTTAAATATTTTTGTGTTATTTGATTTATAATAAACGCTTTTATTAAGTCCATTTGATGACACGTAACAGATAATTTATACATAATGTACGGATTTAAAAAAAAAAGAACTTTAAGTGAAGTGTACTTTTTTCAACTTTGATTTAAGGACCAGGGTTTACTTACTAATGGTTCAGTCATATTGTTTTTAAATATTGAATACAGATCACATTACTTGAATGTAAACACAATCAAAAAGCTTTATTTCTTTAGAAAGAACAATTATTTTAATTTTTCAATGTTTCAGTTTATAATATTTGTCATTTTATCAAGTGTTGACGACAGACGACGGATAAGTGTAATCGAAGTTGTAGTTGTTGTTTAGGAAATAGTACAGAGTTTGGTTTATTTGAATTGGATTCGCATACTTACCATATACTTGTGGATTTTATTATGGACTTTATTTGTGGAACTGTGTATTATTATAATAACTTACACATTTAATAATTAATAATTTGATAGTGTTTTTGAAAATTCTGTACATTTTATAGACAGTTAAATTTTGTTGCGGTTGTTTTACTGCTTTGTTGTTTTTGTTTACTGTTTGTTCCGGTTCCGGTGCAATTTAGTTTTACTAACTGAATATAGTTTTGATTTCGGGTAAGGAAAGTGTATTAATCATTGTTAATAAACTTAACCTATTTATAATTGAACATTTTGTGCTTCTCTACATGTTTCGAATCTAATCTTTTTACTTCAACGAAATTATGGGTCTCCTGAATGACTCGAAAAGTAGAAAGAAAATGTCTGCCGTGCTCGTTCAGCACTATCAAAAATTCATCTTTCTTAGTTTTATTAGCGGTATCGTGTGGCTGGCCCTACTTGCGTCCGATGTGTTCAATAACAAAACTTACTTTTCAGAAAATGCCCTACTACCAGGCCTTGTTGTTCGCGAATTTAACCCTCGATCTTCCCTTAACCGTTTGCTAGATTCTTTGAAAGAAGAATCATCTGCTCATCCTGCAGGCATGCCCTCAGCTTGGATCCAAGGTCAATTCCGACAGCTTGGACTGGATGTGTACCAAAACAACTTTACTGTGAACTATCCTTTTGGATCCAAACCTACATATAGGGGCAACAACTTATATGCTATTCTAAGAGCCCCTAAAGTTGCCAGCACAGAGGCTCTGGTCATTGCAGCTCCATACAGGGATTACAACAGCATCCATGACAACACCCTCCCATCCATCGCTTTGATGATCGAACTTGCCAGAACCTTTCGCAAACATGCATATTGGAGCAAGGACATCATATTCCTTGTCACAGAGTATGAAAACATGGGGTTTCAGGCATGGCTAGACGCTTATCATGATGTTTCAACTTCAGACCATATCATCAGCGAAAAGTTGAAGTGTTCCAGTGGTCTCATACAGGGCGTGATTAACCTGGAGTTAGCTAATTACCAATTTTCCCACCTCGATATTAAGATTGAAGGATTGCACGGCCAACTACCGAACCTTGACCTATTTAATCTTGTTGTGGAGCTTTGTAATAGAGAAGAAATCCCGACAACTTTCCAATCACAGTTTAACTATTACCCTTCGAAACCTCTGACCTGGGAGAGTTGGTCCAACAACTTTGTCACTATGTCAAGGATGATCTTGATGCAGGCTACTGGACTGCCTTCTGGTGGACATGGACTATTCCATCGCTTCGGAATTCAAGCACTGACATTGAAATCGGTCTCATTCAAAGGTTCTGTGTCGTTGATCCAAATGGGAAGAGTTTTGGAAGGAACAATTAGAAGTCTCAACAACTTGCTTGAAAAGTTCCATCAGTCATTCTTCTTTTATTTGCTGCCAAGTACTCGTAGCTACATTTCCATTGGACTTTACATGCCTCCTTTCTCCCTTATTGCTCTGCCTGTACTCATTAAAGCTCTGTACCTGTACCTCAGTATTCAGTCATCAGACCCAAATATAGATAGTAGCTCTGATTCAAACAAAGTTAATTACTGGGTCGCAAGTGATGTTTTTACTCTGCATTTTGTATACGGTTTGACTATGTTACTTGTACCTATGTATCTTGATTATTTAAAAACTTATTTTCCTTACCCAACTGAAAACCTAATGTATTTCACCCTCGGGGCACTTATGATCAAATGGTTTTTTTTCACGTACGTTTCAAACAAAACTCGTACAGTTACTGAAGTTGAGTTTTCTTTTAAAATGTGCACTGTTCTTCTTCTACTAGGGGGTTGTATGTTTACACTAGCCTTAGTTAACATCTCTTTTGCATTGATATTTACTATTCTGTGCGTTCCGATTGCAGTTACTCTTCAATACAGAGGAAAGTTGTCCCTTTTCCAGTACTTATATTTGTTAATCATTAATCCATTTGTGTTCACCTACCTTATCATAGTGGCTCAATCCTATTTGAATGATAGCTCTGCTGTATGGTGGACACATTTTGGGAGAGCTGTAGAAGGACACAAAAAGCTAGTCTTGTACACGATTGAGGATATGTACTTTTTTGGTAACTGGAATTACAAAATTGCTACATTGATTTCTTTACCTATCTGGTACAATTTGTGGTCACTTAAAGTATTGAAAGTTCAATGAAAATCAAACCTACAAAAATCATGTTTTTCAGACAGGGTTTGGTAAATTTTTTTAGAAATTTGTTTTGTAGTAAAGAAACTATCTTATTAATAATTAAATAACACCTTCAAAACATTTTTATAGGTAATTTACTTTAAGCATTGGAGAGTTTTAACTTAAAGTATTGAAGAGTAAATTTATATTAATGTTTTAATGTAAAATGAGTTACTGTCTTTCTGAAGACTACCCTTTAAGTAACCATAATGTATATGATTTTATTTTTCAATTATAAAAAATAACTTTACATTTATTTATAACTAATCTACAAAAGTCTGTTTTCATTAACTTGGTTAGAATTAACTTACTAAAAATAATTGTAGTTTAATTATTAACTGAGGTACAATGCTTAGTTTAAATCTTTTCTTAAAAACTTCTGCATAATTTCTAGAGTGACCTGAAATAGAATCAAGTATTGCGACCACTAGTCTGTTGTATCGTTGTATCCATAGCATTGTTGTTCTATGTTAATTGTATGTACCGCTTCCACTGGTAACAAGATATAATAATAATATTTAACTAGAAATATTCACAATTTGTAAGCTTGTGAATCCTTATTTTGCAAAAGTGTTGTAGCATGGTGAATGTTATAAAAGTTTGATATTTCATTCCTTTTTGTGTTAGCTTTTAATTTTGCATCTTTATTCTGTGTGTAAATATTTTATGTATTTTTTTATTCATTTTGCCTTATATAATTTGGATAAATGTATACAAATTAAAATACAGTATTTTTTACTTTTTTTTATATTTTGCACATTTTAATTATGTAATAAAGTTCTTAAATTGTTATTTTGTACTTCATGTAAATTCGGAAATATTTCACATTTAACCATTACTACTTGTAAATATATTATTTGTGTTTTAGGTTTATTTTAAATCTTACATTTAGAATTTCATTGAATATTTTTTGTGAAAGTATATTTGTTGTATAAAATACATATATGTTTATACCTTATGTTTAAATTTATTTATTGAAAATTCAAAACCTAATGCTCTTTTTTGTATAAAATGCTCTTATAAAATATATTGACAAGATTACCTGTTTCGGTGTCTAAATGTCTCAAATTGTTTTGTACTGTAAAAGTAACTGTAAATAAAAGGTACTCAAATGATGTTGTGTGTCTATTAATCTGACATAAAAAGTACACAAATAATGTTGTGTGTCTATTTATTGGGCATAAATAGTACTCCACTGTCAGCCTAGTAGTAGCATCTCTTTGAACTTCAATTGGATTATAATTTTATTGTTTTTGAAAAGTCCCAAAAATTTTAATGTTTGTATGAAATAAGTTTAAAATATTTTTTATCTATGCAATGCTTTTAATCTGGAACATAACTATAATAAAATTATATAAATTTGTAGATTTCTGCAACAGGAAAAGCATTTAAATCCAATATTCCTCTCTACTGTAGTTCATCCTAACTGTATTACAGTACTTTTAACTAGATAAAGTAGTACTTTTTCGACCAAATTTGTGAAAATTTCCTAATACCTCCTGCTATTAAAAGAATAAACTAAGAGATTCGTAGCATCAACCTGGCAGAGTTGTAAGCAGGGGCGGATTTAGGCCTGGGCCTAGGGTGGCAAATTTTGAAGGGCGCCAAAATTTTTAAGATGACTAAAGTTATTAATTATGTTTAAAACATAAATGTTTAATTAAAACCTGAATCAGATTTCCTATTATTATTGTTATCATTTCCATAGATATATTATATATATTTAAAAGTAATATATTTTTTCTTTTTTTAACTTGTATTTTACTTTTAGGATTAGAATGAAGCATGAAGGTGCAAACGATAATCAGTTTTATGAACAAACCTTTTCTAATATCCATTATGGTATCAATTTATTTGGCTTACATTTATCCAGAAATCGGTGCAAAAGGTGGTAAGTGTTTTATAAGTGCGTACATACTACACAACTACTTGAAAAAGATTAAGAGATTTTTTTTTTATTATTTACATTGTATAATGTTGGCTCTAAAAATTATGAAAAGAACTAGAACTGTTTTGTAAGGAAGTAATTTCATTGATATTTTTAAAATAAGAGCAGATAATGAGCCAAAATGTTGCAAAGAAAACTTCGCA
This sequence comes from Hylyphantes graminicola, assembly GCA_023701765.1. Taxonomy (NCBI): domain Eukaryota; kingdom Metazoa; phylum Arthropoda; class Arachnida; order Araneae; family Linyphiidae; genus Hylyphantes; species Hylyphantes graminicola. The sequence goes on along the minus strand of CM043114.1, from coordinate 35,303,130 downwards.
AGTCCTGATATCAACATGCACATGAATATTGTGAAAATTAATTAGCTAACACCAATTTATCAAATTATGGATGAATATGTAATGTTGTTAATGATTTTGAAGAGAATATTAGCAAAAATAAGATTTTAGCTACATTTTTTATTATTAAATATAAATGGCTTTAATAATTTGAATCAAGTACATATTACGCATTCAAAGTACATGAAAACCCCTTTTAAAACATTCATAATCCATCCTTAACTAGAAAAGTCATATTTACCATCTCTCTCATGTTAGCTGTTCTTTAAATTTGTTATTAATTAATTTATGTTTGTTGTATGCATATTTCCACTTTTTTACTTGATTTAAAAAAGATTTTTTTTAAATTATGTATTTAAATATTGTCTTTTTTTTTAGGATTATTAAAGCCAGAAATTACAGTTAAATATGGTGCTATTGTTGTGATATTTTTTATAAGTGGTGTCTCCTTGCAAAGTAAGGTGGGTTATGAATAGTTTGCGAAATTCGACAATATGATGGTATTTGATATCTTATATAAATTGTGTTAAAATAATTTTTGGTCATGTTTCCAGAGTTAATATCATTTCAATATATTTTATTTATAAACAGTGAAATAAAGTTCCAAAATATTCTTCTTTGTGCGAAATTCAAAACTTAATTAGTACTGTATAATTTGTCATGTTATGAAATAACATCTGCCCTTATAAAACAGTTTGTGAAGCTTTAATATGATTAAATAGGATTTTGCTTTAAAAAAAATTTTATTTTTAAATATTGGATTTTTTTTTACTTTTGATAAAATGGATAGTTAAATGTGATACTTTATACTTAGGCTTAAGTTTAAAAAAGGAGAGAGATTGGATTTAATTTTTTTTATACTTATGTTGAAATTTACAGATTAAAAAAAATCATTTGTTTTCTAGGATTTATTGACAGCTGCATACCAGTTTCGTATTCATTCCTTCATACAGATATTTTCCCTTGTATTAATTCCTGCTGTAGTGCAATTATTTGTACAGTTAATAGGTCAAATATATCCAAATCCTGATTTGTTGATAGGATTTCTAACAGTAAGTTGTATGCCACCACCAATATCTTCTGCTGTGCTTTTAACTAAAAAAGCTAATGGTAATGAGGCAAGTATTTTATTTCCTACTTTCAATACAACCTACAATTAAACCTTTGCCTATTAAAAAAATCTGCACTATTTTATTTTGCTGGTGCAAATCTCACCAAACAAAATGTTTTGAAGATTAAACACAGTTTATATAATTAAAAGACCACAGTATGCATAGTTCAAGGACCATAGTATAAGTCCAAGGACCATGTATACATAATTTAAGGGACATAGTATGCATAGTTAAAAGGCTGCAATATATACAATTAAGGGACCACATTAAACATAATTAAAGGAACACAGTATGTATAGATTAGCTAAAGGTTATATTTTTAAGTCTTTTTCATTTTGGCGATGGTTGTGAAATATTTGGCAACTTTATTGTTCGTGCCTTCGAAATTTAAAAGTACCAAAAATCTTATGGTCGTAACTGAAAATAAAATATTGGTGATCCCAAAAACTGTCTGTAATAATAACTTATTTTGGCCATAACTGAATGGATTCTTTAAATATCATGCAACGTCTTGTCTGTATAAATTTACTACTTGTAAGACAAGTAAGTGTTGTCAGTTCTCCCATAAAATAATACAAAGAGTTCATTTTCTTTTATAATGAAGCAAAGCTTTGCCCAGAGTTACTTTTCAGGAACATTTCCCCAAAAAACTGCTGTTTTTCATGACATTTGATCTTATAAAACTAATATTACAGGCAGCTGCTGTATTTAATTCTGCTTTGGGAAGTTTTTTGGTAAGTTCTACCCATATTTAAAAAATAATATGTTTCTTATATGTATCGCCCACTCACTTTTGTTGGTGAATTACTACCTTATTATGTACATTTTAATTATTTTTATAGGGTATGATTGTGACTCCAGCTCTCTTATATTTGTTTGTAAGTTGATTTTTTTTCACTTTATCCTATTTTTTACGTTTGAGTTAAGAAAAAAAGAATATTAAAGCTTTTACATAATTGATTCTCATACACCCAAGTATTATTGACACATTTTTATTTTTGTTACTAGGTATTAAGTACCCAAACCTTTATTCCATTTTTAAATAGTTATTGAATCAAGAAACAATTGAAAAATATTTCTGTTGGAGTCAATTTACTGTTTGCTACTTATTTATTTTAATTCAATTTAGGACAGTTTTTTAAATTATGACGAGAAAAATTTTAAATACCTGTGAATAGCAATTTTTTTTAAAGATATTTATATTTGTGCATTTATTGTATCATAATTGAGTGTATCAAATATATCTTATGTGTGATAAAAAAAATTCCAATAATTTTTTTTTAATTTTATCTTTAAATTTAAGCTTAGTAGTTCTGGTGATGTTCCTGTTTTGAATGCTGTATTCCAAATCAGCATGACTGTAGTGTTTCCAGTCATTATAGGCCAATGTGTTCAACCTATGTTCGGTGGTAGTTACTTCATGCGGCACAAAAAGACACTGTCTGTGATAGGAAGGTACAGTTTTCATATACAATATTACTTTAGTTTACATTTGTGTTTGAATGTGTACTATAAGTTTGTTTTCGTTTGTTTAATACAGCTTCATGCTTCTACTAATTATTTATACAACATTCTGTGAAACCTTTTCAAAGCAGAATGATGCATTTACGTTATCAACTGTGATAATAACAGTTACAACAGGTATTTATTATACAGCTATAAATATATGCTTATTTTTCTATTACTGTTACCATTTAAACTTTTAATTGATGCTAAAATTTATTTTTGAATGTTTTTCTTCAATGCCAGGCATATTCTTAAAGATAATTGTACTTCTTATTTAACCACATTAATACTATAACTGACATTTATGCAATAAAACCAATTGTAAATAAGTTAGTTTCTTGGAAAATGCTTTATGTTTACTTTACAGTTAGGCAGCTAAGATTCTGATAAATTGTTTACAATTATTGTATGCTTTTGCTATTTTTTTTATGATGCTTCCCAGGACGCTGCTTATCTTCTGATGATTTTGCAGTAACTTACTAAGATATGCACTCTGTGCCAACCTAATTAGGGTAAAAACAAAGAGTAAAAGGGCAGAAGGAAAAGCGCTATTGGTCCGTTAGCTGAAAACTCTTGTAAGGTGATATTTACATACAAAATGATCTGAATACAATTTAACAAAAATACACTTTTCATTCTGATAAAATTGCCAAATTTTCAGAAATAATATTGTAATCTGTTAGACCTTAAACGATATTAATGTTTTAAACATGTTTTCTGGATGGATTCACAAATAATTTATGGAACTCTTTGCATGCGTGGAAGGATCTTTTCCATAGCATATTCCTATTTACCCAACTTAGGTTAGCAAGGAGTGTAGTAGTGCACACAAAGAATATGGTTTTTTTTTCTTTGTCATATGCAATCTTATATTTATTTCTTTTTGTGTTGTTAAAACTTTTACTCATTTCTTATTTAAATAGGATATTACTTGTTCTTTCTTTGTTATTGGATTAAAATAAAATTGTATGTATGAAATAAATATTTTGAATAGTTTTTAATGAAAATAAATTGTTTAATATTTTTTATAGTTGTTTTTCTACAAGCTTGCCTGTTAAGTTTAGCATTTTACTTATCAAACAACATTTTCCAATTTTCCCCTGAAGATATTGTTGCTATTTTATATTGTTCAACACACAAATCTCTTACATTAGGTGAGTTACAGATGATTAAAAGTGAAGCACTAATGCATTCTAGAAGTAAAATTTTGTATAGATAAATGCATCCCTTTTGTTTTAGGTTTCCCCTTGCTTAAAGTTCTCTATGCAAACGAAGCAAGTTTTATTTTAATGTCTTTTCCTCTGCTTGTGTATCATCCAATGCAGATATTGATTGGAAGCTTTTTGGTTCCTTTTTTGCAAGATTGGGTTCAAAATAAAACTGAGTAAGTAAATGTTTAACCCTCTAATGCATGAATTTTTATTTTCATCCAAAATATATATGTACCTTTAATACTCACACATTATGGGAAAAATACTAAATTTTTTTTAACTGGCATTAGAATTTAAATAATTTCAATTTAAAAAAAAAATTCCATACGACAAAAACCAACTGCAAAATTCCAATTTTGATAGTAATGACTAGAGAACTACCAAAAATATTTCAAAATAACCTTTTTTAACTATGATTAATTTTTCAAAACAATTTATTAGTATTTAGTGCTAATTAATTCTTTGAATACTGCCAAAAACGTAATTTCACAAAAGGTAATAAACTCACTCTTTAATCTTGAATACACTTTTACCACTGTCATCTCTGAGAATTATTAGTAACTAGAACTTTAAAATGAAATGTAATAGATGGAAAAAAAAAACAGATTTGTCTAGGAAGAGCTCTAATATAATAGAATGAAGTGGATTATGTTACTTGTTACCAAACGGTAACAGTATGCATTAGAGGGTTAATAATTTTTATCTGTATTTTGTGCATAAGAATAATAGCCAAAGTAAAGTTTGACTGCTACATTAGCTATAAATAAAGATTTAAACTACCTTCTCTTAATAAAAACAATGCGTTTATTCTTATTAACACATTTTTTAAAAAGAAAATCAATATAAAGTATGTCTTATTTTAAGGAAATATATTTTAAAATCGTTTTCACTATCAAGTCCTTAATAGATGGAATACATATTAAAGGATTATAAATATATTTAAAATAAAATAATCATGTTAAATTCTTCATTTTTTTTTAAAGAAAAGATTCTTACTTCATTTGTTCAGTTATTTGCTGTGCTACATTTTCTACAAGCTATTAATTATTTATTTAACTTTTAAGTAGGTAGGATATAAATAGTTACCATGTGTATTTAATTATGCTCATTGGAAAACTAAGACATTAAAATATATTTTGTATATGATATTGACAGAACACAAATGGGAAGCAATATTTATTGCTTAGATGCAGAGTTAATATTACATAAAGTTTTTATTAGTAGTTTAACAGTTCAGATAAAATTTAATGTGTTTGAAACTTTAATTGTAACTGCAGGGGCACTATGAACTACTAAGAAACCTTTTAACTATCCTTAAAACAGTGGTATAAAACACAAATATATATGCAGAGGCGGATTTAGGCTTAGGGCGGCAAATATTGAGGGGCGCCAACATTTTTTAGATGACTAAAATGATTAATTATATTAAGAAAAATGTTTAATTTATACATGAATTAGATTTCTTATTATCATTTTCAATATTTTATACCCATACACTTATATGTATATTGTTACAAAAGAAGGGTGCCATATCTCGGGCCTAGGGCGTCCTTAAACCTAAATCTGCTACTGTAAAAAAATTAGTTTCTTATATACTGTTGGCCAAGTAAAAAACTATTTTGTTTTAACACATTGATCCTCATTCATTGAGTTACCATATTAATATGTGTAATCTTCCTGAAAAAATCCTCAACTTCTTTTTACATTGCTATGTATAGTTTAAATTCTAAGCACCTAACTTTACAACTGTACAAAAATTTAACATTGAAAATTTTTAGTTGTTAGCAATTTTAATATGTCTACCCATTTGTTTTAATTTTGTGTGTTCAAGTATCAAATAAGAATGTCGATAAACAACTCAGCATGATTAACTAAAATTTCGAACATAAGCTTGAGTCTTTTTGTTTTCTTGTTGCTATGTTTTAATCATAATAATATTTCATTTTCATTCTGTTTTGACTTTGTACTTGATAGTTTTATTCCATTTATTATAAGTGCTCTTTTACAGATAAATACTTTTAATTGCAGATTAAGAAATAAATTCCACTTTGTCTAATGAAAAATTGTTGCTACGAACACATATTTGTTTTTTAATACTCACTGGAGCTTTTTAAAAAATGAAGAAACTTATGTTATAGGTGCTGGAGAATATATCATACATAACATATTTATATTTGCTAATTGTATTTTAATAAATTAAATACATGTTTCTTTATAAAAGTTGTGTTATTGTTTCTTCTGAACATTTAATTTCACAGTGCTTATAACAAGTGAAAAAAAATTACATCACAAAATAAAATAAGCTATTTTAATACAATATAAAAATAGAAAGATACATAAATTTTAAGATTTTTACCTTATTACATTTAGCGTATAAAATGAGTGAATATAGTTGGTTAAAAAAAGATTTACAAAGAGAAAATAAAATATATATTTACAACTACAAAAATATGAAGTTGTATTTGCACGATCCAATTTCTTTTTAAATAACTCCCATCTTGTACGGTCCCAGTTAATGATAATTGCTTTTTAATGCTAAGAAGGTAGACAAAATAGGATTTTATAGGGTGTTGATAATCCAAACAACCCGACTGTAACAAACAGTACTTCCGGATGTTCACTTGACTTGACAAACTTTGGTACTGACTCATTGCATGATAAAATGTTTTTATGCGAAATATCGGATTACTGAGAAGGCACAAACTAATTTTTTCCAATTGAGAAATTTCATACCAACTAGAAGTAAGGTTTACATAAATCTTTTTTGTCCGTAATCCTGGCAAGCACAAGAAAATATGCCCTATTCATGTAAATCAACCTTGTAATACTTATCTTTTTTCATAAAAGTACCTACTAAAAAGAGTTGATACCAGTCATTTCCAAAGGTATTTAAATTCGGTCCTCATTAATATCTTGACTAGGTGCTTAACTTCTCTTGTATGAGCTCAATTACCCATCTAGGTCGGTTGTGATGGTATTCTGGCAAATTCTTGCAAGACTTCTTGTGATGTGAAGAAATATCCGTTTTATTACATACGACGCACAGTGGGGTATTTGACCAATCTAGCTGGACAAAAGTCGATTTTAAAAACCTAAACATATGAAGAAAAAATAGTCATTTCTGATAGACAAATAATGAGCGCATGTCGAACAACACTTTTTTTTAATTGCAGACGACTTTTTACATTCGTAATGCTGGTTTAAAGTTCGTTGTTCAGAAGTGTTCGGTTTTATTTTTCTGACGTTTGTAAACAGACGGAGCTGTAATTATTTTTTATCCTAATTAAAACAGCGAAAATAGATTTTTGAGTTATTGAATCTAATTCAGCAAGTAAGAATGTATACTTTCCACCAGTTTTAATTATTTTTAATGTTTTATTTTAAGCATATTAACGTTTTGAAAATGTTCTATTTTTCATCATCAATTTTCTTCGATTTGATTTACATTTTAGACAAAAAGTTATATAGTTCCGCAAAGTTCCGCTTTGAGTTTTAGCTTAAAAGAAAGCTTAGAATCTAAGCTTTAAGAACCTGGTGAAATTTCTTGCGAATTTTTGCGAATTTGCGATATAAAAGTAATTTTCCATCATCGTTAGGTATGTGATCTAACAAAGTACGCAAGCTTCAACCTACTCTCAAGACGTTAATTTTTGTTTTAGGATCATCAAAAGTTATAATCATGACTAGGAAAGAATTTGTTTGCCATTATGCAGTAACAGCATTTGAATAACATAAATGAAAAATTGAAGTTTTCAGAAAATTGCCTTTTAAACTTGGATAATTTTTCCGATGAGCTCACGCGTTTAAAGATTGTTCAAATGTTAACTAAATTCAAATTTCGTTGTCATAAGGCTCAAAGAAAAGAAGATATTTTCGCTAGAAAACTAGGATTGGCTTGAAAGTTTATTTTTAGTTCCAAAAATTGTGAAAGGACAAAGTAGATATCTAACGAAATTTCACTGACTCGTGATCGGAGTAAGAGGAGAAAAACAAAAGAATTACGAAAAAATACCGATTTGGAAGTGTTTACTTTCGCTACACAAACCAAGCTTAAAAGAAAGTGGGAAAGAGATGCTTCTCTATAGTACTTAAAACATTGCTAATATCCAAATACGAAAACCTTTGAAGATGATTCACATTACGATGCACATATCTTTCAAAAGTTCTATCGTTCCTATTTAATTATCTTGCTGTGTAAATAATTCAATCATTTGACAAAATCCAATACAATCTTCGCCACGATATTGTCGTCCAATAAGAATGGGTTAGGTTTAGTTTGAATTATCATCGAACTAGGGGTAGTTGCGCTCTTAAAATAAACGAGCGATTTTAACTCAGGCTGAGTTAATTTTCATGTCTCCAGTGTAGAAAATACACTTCCCCTATAGAAGTGGATCCTTTGTATAATAAACTGCGACAGTATCACTCCAAACGAGTGATTTTAACTCAGTCTGAGTTAATATTCACTCATTTCCAGTGTCGAAAATGTACTTTTCATACAGGAGTCCACTCTTTTGTGTTAATAGTGTAAGTTACGAGCCGACACCTGAGTGGACACCCAACGTAAATCGAAGAGCGTGATCATACGCAGCTTCGGGATTTTGTAGGATATTTGACGCAAACGCCCTCCACACAGTATGTAATTCGTCGGGCATTTTTCGTTGCTTCACGAGCCGTTTGTAGGTCGACAATTGTGTAGGCAATGCAAGGACACGAACCTGGGACCTTCCGCATGCAAGGCGACAGGGTCTATGAGAAAGTCCTCTAACTCCTGGAAGGCCCTGGATATAATTGGTCAACCCCTTATATCAGAATGGGAGGTATCAATTGGCATAAAATAATAGTTTACATAAAAAAACAATCACTGTTATTAAGGGTGCACCCGTGCAACGCCGGGTTTATAAAGCTAGTTGTTGTAAAATGTTGTATTGTACTTATAATACCCGAAATTAACTTAAGATTTCATACATTACTACCAGAAGTGAAAAAAATGTTTTTGTCCAGCTAGATCGGTCAAATACCCCACTGTGCGACGATTATCACTCAGGTGTAAAAATTTCTCCACCATCGCTGACATCAATTCAAATAGGGAACAGTTACGATATTCATTCAAGTACCGGTATTTTAATTCTTCGTTTTATCGTTCGATGGGAATTGATGTACAGGTCATCTGATTTGTATGCCAATGCCCACATTTTCATTTTCGGGTAGCCATGTATATTCAAAGTAATCTTTAAATTATGCAGAATTTTAATGCTCCCAGGACTTTAGTTTGGTGAAAGCATCTTGTAATTCTTCTTCAGTTCCTGCATTAGCTACTTTTCTCAAGCGAGCCAAAGCTTCAGCAGCCTTTGGTATAGTCATATTTTCTGATCCATGCTTGCTCTCGGTGAAAGCTGCAAATGAATACTGAAATACATGATAAAATTGTTTCTAAATAACCTCACCTACTTATTCATCAGCAAAATCAGCCATTCTATAATGGGGCATGACGTTTAAATTCCAAGATTTAACTATGTGAAATTTTAATCTTATTTTTATTTTCTCCAGCATATTGAATATTGAAAAAACATGTTTGACTGCCAACTTACTATCCATTTGGTTTTAACACATAACATTTTGCTAAGCCTAAATCAAACCACTTTGCTTTGCACCACACAATTTTATTGGGTTTTTATTTTGTAAAAAAATATAAATAAGAAATATATTGATAAAGAATATGTAATAAATGTTAATGAAATTGACTCATTGCATTTTTAAGCCAAAGAGTTCAGACCAATGTGTTTAAACAAATACTTCAACTTCCAAACAGTGCGTTTTGTTTATTTTTAAAACGGAAAAGCATGTGGAGTGTGGACCGATTCTTGGTATGTATTACAAATGAGATTACACACATTTCTTTTATGGTTTAAAACCATTTTATTGTGGTTTTAAACCTTTATTTTGACAATTCGGAACATTTATGATTGTACGGCAAATCTCGATTTTGTAAAATTGTCTGTGGTAAGCATTCCACATTATAATTTCATACAACTTGATAGGTGTAGCAACACAACGTCAAATTTTCATTTCTCCATTGCATCATAGCTGTACCAAATTATGTTTTCACAAATGGCTTTTTTTTATCTAATATTTAAAACAGCATATTCTGGCGGGTTTTTTTTTCTTGGTCACAGTCTTTTATTTATTTAAGGATATCATTTGCATATAAAATTAAATGCATGAAAAATTATGTTTATAAAACTGAAACTATATTACAAGTTTTTGTAAACGAAATTTTTTAAAAAAAATTTCCAATAATATATCAAATTCCTGAACACAAAAAATAAAGATTATTCTTTTAAAAAAAAACGTTTCCCGCTGTCCTGTTAAATTTGATTTTGTTACTCACTTGTTACATTTTAAAAGTAAAGTTGTAATTTTTTGAAGATTTTCTCACCTATAATATATTCTAGTGAATTTTCTCTTTATAATTAGCTGTTTCCAGTTGTGATAGTCTTCATTTACTGACAATGGCATATTCTATAAAAATTGAACCCTTTAAAGGTATGATATTTGAAAATACTGATGACTCCCTTTTAACAGACTGTTTGATTGCTGAATTTTTTAAACCATAAAATGTATAAATTACTTGTTTTATCATCGATCCCTCAAATATCTGATGCTAGTGCTAAAAAATGGCGAAACTGTGGCAAGTTTCTGATTTTGTAATCGGGAAAAAGGATTTTTTAATGTTATTTGACTTGTATCTCTTTATGACATTGAATAAAATGGCTCCTTATTCAATTGAAGAGAACACGGGAAAAACCGATTGATTTGGCAGAGAAGTTTCCTTAGCAGGCCACTTTGGCGATGATAGCGAGTGATCGCCTAAACTTGTGTTAAGGAAACCAGTTTCTCCCATAGATATCATAGTTAAAGTAATAGAATGGCAGATCACGTGACCTCCAATGCTATCGACAGGACATGCAAGGGGCTTCCAGTAAAGGTAAAAATTAGCGGTCGCCACTCGCCACGTGGCGATTTAAATGTCAATATAGGCGATTAAAAAATTTGCCATAGGTCGCCACTTCAATCGCCCCTCTCCCACTGCGCTATCTTATCTTTCGCGATGTTCCGATCGCCGGAATTTAATGATAGTAGGATCGCCAGAGTTTCGCGATGTTTTGATGGCCGAAGTTTCGTGATGTTCGATCGCCGGAGTTTCAGGATAGTAGGGTCGACATCGTAGCGCGATGTTACGATCGCCGGAGTTTCACGATGTTACGATCGCCGGAGTTTCATGATGTTACGATCGCCGGAGTTTCACGATGTTACGATCGCCGGAGTTTCACGATGTTACGATCGCCGGAGTTTCGCGATGTCAGAGTCGCCTGAGTTTCGCGATGTCAGAGTCGCCTGAGTTTCGCGATGTCAGAGTCGCCTGAGTTTCGCGATGTTACGATCGCCTGAGTTTCGCGATGTTAGGGTTGCCTGAGTTCCGTGATGTTACGATCGCCGGAGTTTCGCGATGTTACGATCGCCGGAGTTTCGGGATAGTAGGAGCGTCGGCGTTTCGCGATGTTACGATCGCCGGAGTTTCGGGATAGTAAGAACGTCGAAGTTTCGGATAGATGGATCACCGGAGTTTTGCGATGTTACGATCGCCGGAGTTTCGCGATGTTACGATCGCCGGAGTTTCGGGATAGTAAGAACGTCGAAGTTTCGGATAGATGGATCACCGGAGTTTCGCGATAGTAGGATCGACTTAGTTTCACGATTTTTCCAGATTTCAACTAAGGATGTGTGAAGAATATTTAATCCAGAAAATTTATATTTCATAAAAAATATTTTTTATTCTAATTCGGAGCAAACAGTTTAATTTGAAGTTGACATTCAGAATAAATTTCATTGGAATAAATTTAATTGCTGCTTTTACATATGTAGTAAGTTTAATTATTTTTTACTTATTATTTAAATTGTTCTTATATTTTATCTGATTAGGAATTACATAGTTAAACCAATTTATCTTGTTGTTAACATCTTATTTTAGTTATAAAAGTTAACTATTTGTTTTATTATTACAAAATCCATTGTTCACAAATTGAAATATTTTTGCTATCGTAATTTCTATAAGGGAAAAAAAAGTTTCAGTTTTTTTTTTCTTAACCTTGTACTATGTCTGAATTTCAAAGTTACCTTGATTTCTTTTAATGATTCGAACTGACTCACGACAACACATTGGATAATAAAAGTTTATTTTTATAAATTCCTACTTCTTATAAAAGTTTATTTTTATTGATAATATTTGTAATTAATTAAATTAAACTGATGTTTAATGATAATAAACCAAATTATTTAATTTTATGAAAAAAAAATCCGATGGTGGGTGGCCATTAATTAAAAAAAGTGGCCATTAAAAAAATTGAGGCTACCGGCCACTGGCTATTAACCAAATTTGCTAATTTTTACCTTTAGCTTCCAGAAGAGCCCCAATGAAGTTAGTGTTGTAGGTCACGTGATATGCCCCGCTAATACTTTAACTTATATTTCTGTGGTTCCTAGCTACCAAGATTCAGGTGATTGGCGATCCCGACGCTTGGACCAAGCGAAGAAGAAAGAGAGAAACCGGTTTTCTGCCGCCAAGCAGACAATTGTGGGCGTCCGCCTAATAAATCAATCGGTTATTCCCGTGTACTCTTCAATTGTGTGTTTATTAAAAGTCAAATACCATGAATCAATAAATGGGCAATCGAACGTTCATCCAAATCTTAATTTCACACAACCAGTGCAAATGTGGGCAAATCGATTAAGCAAAAGAACCTTGCTTAATCGACTTGCCCACATTAGCATTTAATCCGATTAAGGGTGTGTGTACTGTACAACAACATTACTTGTCTTGATACCGCTTATTTATTTTTATATTTTTTATTTAGTAACGTAATTTTTTGTCTGATAGCACACAATTTTTAGTCTGAATAAACTAATTTATAGCAATTTGTTTTTAGTACATTATATCCATAAAATATATTTTTTGTTTTAGGTAATAAGAAACTTAAAAACGGTCCTTTAAGGGAAAATTGCCTGGCACTTCTGCATCCATCAACTATTGAGAAACTTCAACTAAATTTGTTCTCACCAATTTTGATAAAAACTTTAAATGGTGATATTCTTTTAAGATCTTGGCCTTATGATTTACTCGAGAAATCTTCTGTGGCACTTCCAGCATTTTCCATGTTAAAACATTATGTAACAGACAAGTCCAGCATTGAGTATTTCACAGGACATGTATTTCCAGCTGATAGAATTGTGCTTTGCCCTAAAGAGTATAAAGTTTTTATGACTTCAAAAGCTTTTAAAATATATTTTCTGGATTATTTAGGTATGCTTTTTTTGTAATAGAATTTGAGATATTTATTGAAATTTTACGAATTATAACTTTATGTGTGTTTTATAAGAGACGCCAGCAATTATTTTTATTCTTTCTATGGTTTTTAAAAATATTTGAAACTACTGTACAGGAGCATAGCCAGAGGCATGATGTGTGTAAATATCCCCTTCCAAAATGTTAAAAAACAACGTACCATGTATACAAGTGTATAAGCCAAAAAATGTTGGTTAAAATTAGGGCCATAAAAATCTATCAGTAGGATATTTGACTTATAAAGGGAGAGGAGGTATGTTATATACAAGTATATACTGGAATACATGTTATCTTATGAAATTGTTATATCCTCTCCCAAAACAAGTTTCTGGCAGGGATTGGATATTTACTTTTAACAAGTAACTCTGTTACAGTTACTTAATCAAAAAAGTAACTCTATTCCATTTACTTAACATGAAAAGAAATTAATTAGTTACTTTTAGAAAAATTTCAATTTATGAGAAATTTGATATTTTAACCATTTTACTGGTTTTCCAGGAGAACTAAGTTTGAAGAACTAGTTACAATCGGGAAAAAAAGTTAAAAACGAAAATTTAAGGTGGTTAAAAGATACATTTTAAGTAATAAAATTTAGCAGTATGGCGAGAATATCCATGCAGAGCGTTGTGAGAAATAATAGAAAAGTAACAGTTTTTTGTTACTGCCCTAAGTAACTAAGTGAGTTACTTTCTGAAAAATCTGGCGTTACTAAAAAAAGTAGCTGTTATAATTAACAGCATTACAAGTAATGCTTTACTCCAATGCCTGGTTTCAGGCTACAACACTCTGATGAATTTGCACTTTAGTCAAATGCGAGCCAATTTTCTATATTTATACAGTAGAACCTCGATACAGCGACCGCTCTTCGGGACCAACAACTTACGGTTGTAAAATCGAAAGGACGTTATAGAGAATTTTAACTAAAAAACCTTACAAACTGCGAAAAAACGTATACGTACCTATAGAAACGTTTATTTTTGTATTTACATGTATTGTGCAGATAAAAACGAAGTAATTGTAGATTGTTTCAAAGTTTTAACAGAGTTCTTAATTATAGCATTATCCATTATTGTTTTTTGTTGTTGAAAATCCTCGGCATTGTTCTCTCTCTCACAGTAGCAACGACACATTACATTTCGCATCGACAGAAATTTGGCTATGGCCTTTTAAGAGCCATTTTGTAGACATGCGAATTGTTCGAGATCAGTATGGTCAAATGTGGTGGTGTATTCTCTACATCTATATTTAGCAACCAATAACAGAATGCGTGAAAAATTGAGCTGACCTTGGCTTCTTTTCCAACACTGGTCCCGGGCGAATTCTCGGAATTCCTTCCTGCCCTATTCATCAATTGTTAGACCCTTTCCTCGCTTGGAGAGTTGTTTCTTAATTGTGCTCAAACAAAAGCAAACAGGTTCTTTTCACTCAAAAACTTCCACAAGTTGAAATTTTGAAGCAAATACAAAATTTTTTTCTGGTAGCAATTTTTTTTCTGAAATGTCTAATAAATATTCGGTCGCAATATCGAGGAACTGCTTATTTTTTCGGTCGCAAAAAGAGGGTTTTTAACACTATTCCTATGGTAAAATGATTGATACTTTCTGAAGCAGTCTTTATAACGAAGGGGTCGCTAAAACGTGGGGTCGCAAAATCGAGGTTCTACTGTATTTCATTTACCCTTTTTCCTATTAAAATATATACTTATTAGATAAATAATGGGTTGGTCTATCTTTATCTTTAAAGTGAGATTTTTTTAATGTTATTAATCCTAACAGAAGTTTAATCACTATTGAATAGTTATAGTAGAACTAAAAAAATTTAGTATAGAAAATATAAAGTTTTTTTTCCATTTCAGATAAAGTATACATAAAAGAAGGAATGATTCTTCATATAACATATTTAGGGCATTCTTGCTGTTTTACCATTAAAAAAGTGCATTCAAATTTGTGTGAAAAGGACACTCAATCTCCCACTGAAGAAAGAAATGATAGTGACTCATTTAACATATCAAAAGTCAACAGCGAAAACGACAGCTCCATGTTAGAAGAAAGTTTCAACGAGAAGTGTAACATAAATAGATCTTTTAAACTTGAAGCTGGATTACAGAGTTCTACCCCCATTTCTTCTCCAAGAGTTTCAAGTCAAACTAAAATAGATTTGCAAAGCATTCAATTTTCTCATTTAGAAGCTTTCAAAACGACATCTGTGGAAGATACTTTTTATACGATACATAAAAGCACAAAAGTATCATTTGAAACCACACCATGTGCTCGGACACTTACACTTGGAGTGAAGTTTGAAGACATTGCCAGTTTAGATGAACAAATAAAATGCCTTAAATCATCTGCAGATTCTCTTTTGACTCCTGGTAATATTTTAGATTGTATTCTAGATAATAAATATGAAACTACATTTATTATTTCTTAAATGAAATTTTTATAAAATAATCCAATATTTTTTTAGGTACTAATGTCAATAACAAAGGGGTTTTTATCGTTGGTCCTCCAGGAACTGGTAAAACCATGCTTGTCAAAGCTCTTCAAAATAAATATGACAAAGAACTATCTGTATACTATGTGAATAATAATTTTTTCAGAAGGTATGGTATGACATTTCTCCATTATAAGAAAAATAATTCATAGCATACTTTTAATATATAATTCCTTAATTTTCCAAAGCAGTTTGTGGCCAAAGAACACCACATTTTTTTTCAGTGCTATTAAACAATAAAAAAGACATTACTCATAAATATAACTGATGTTGTTGATTTTAATTGATATAATAATAATGCATCATGTTAACTTAAACAGAAAAAAAAACCTTTGCATCAACTTGACTAATTCCAGATTTTCATTAATGGACAGATTTTCCAAATCCTTTTTTTTTTGTTAAAGTTGTTTATTTATCCATAATTTGATTAAATTTCATTTCAACATCAATTTTCTTTGTTTTAGTGAAGAAAGCATTACTCAGTTAGAGAAGATTTTCAAGGATGCTGCTGAAAAGTATGAACTTTCTATCGATTATAATGATTTGTCATTGAATGCTCTTTTTTTTGTGATATTAATTTCAATGACTTAATTTTTCTATTGTTTTTGTAGTTCACCAAGCATTTTAATTTTGGACAATTTTGACCAGTTAGAAGAAACAGAGAATTTAACAAATAAAACAAAATTTCATAAGTTATTAATGAACAAAATTTCTTCTATGATACATAATTTAATGGTATGTTTTATTTTTTGAGTTTAATATATTTGCAACTGTTTTTTTAAACAAGTGAAACCTTTTGATTAAAAAATTGTGTTAAATGAATGTAATGTTCATGGGCCACTAATTAAGTAGTATTTAACAAAATATTTCTTGCCTTGCATGTATAAAATGTAATACAGTCGAACTGCCTTAACGCTAACTCACTTAACAAGAAATTTTACTTAAGATGAACTGAAAGCATTTCCCCATAAAGCTTTGAGTGGTTGCTAAAAAATCTCTTAAGGCGGAAATCCCTCTAAACTCGAAAAAACAATTGAGGATTTGACATTTTTTCTTAGTGATTCGAAGTTCCGAAGAACAAATGAACAAAATATTGAAAAAAAAGCGGAATGTGAACATTATAAAAATAAATTGTTTTCTATTCCTGGGAAAACTTCTCACAAAATCGTCATGATTCGTCAGTTTTAATCCAATTGCTGCTCCTTAAAAATTTTCCTAAATTTTCTATAGTATATACTAGTCCAAATGAACTTTATTGATTAAATTACTGATTCTACACAAGGTGTTAAGGAAATGATTTTTTAATGTTATTTTTTTAAAACTATTCAATAGTTCAATGTATAAAAAATTCCTGATGGTTAACATGTAATTTGGTAAACACAATATGTTTGGTTGTTTCCTTCGAGTTCGCGTTAACAGGATTCGACTGTATTTTTAAAATATTAAAATGGCCATTAATCACCTGATATGTTTCTCTACCTTTAATCTAAATTAGTATTTGTTCCTAAAATAGCATAGCTTACTAGGGATACTTATGTATACGTCTCAATTTTTCAGTTATCTGATTCATATGTTCTACTGGTTGTAACATCTAGAAATGAGTCATCTATGCATTCCACCATTCAAAAACAAATCACCTTGCTAAAAGAGTTGAGAATTTCCCTACCATCTGCTGCAGAAAGAAAAGAAGTATGGCATTTAAAGATATACTCTTTGGAAGATTATTTAAAACACAGAAACACCATACCAAACATTCTTGCATGCAATATTCGCATGACACCTTCCCTATATCATTAACATCTTACCCTGACATAAAAGTCGAGTAAATGGACTAGTAAATTTTTTACTCTAATTACATACAGTATACCTCTATCATTCTATGTGCACAGGGTAACAGGCGACATAGCCTACGCTTTTCCTTCTTTGGGCACGTTATGTTTGTTTTGTTAACTACTTAAATCTGAATTGAGTAACAACAAGTCTCAAAATGAAAGCCTATATCATAAACATGGAAAACCTTTTGGATTTTTTGTGATAATGAATATATATATTTTTAATTTTACAATCGCTGTTCTAATAGTTCATTATAAACAGATTTAAATGTAGTCTTTTACAGACTTAATTTTTAAAACAGTAAATGTACTGTAATTTTTCTACTAAAATGTTGTTTCCCTTTAATTTTAGATATTTAGGAAAATTTTAAGAAACTTTAATAACAGTTTATTGCCTGAAGAAATTTCAGAAATACCAGAAATGGCACATGGTTTTACAGGAGCTGATTTAAATCGCTTATGTGATAAAGGTAAGGGTAATTTTATTGTAGGTATTATTTATTATCCAAATTTAAACTTTACTTACTAAAAATTATTTGATTTCAGCTATAGAAATCGCCAGCCAAAGAATAGATTGGGATCATCTGAAAATTTCATCTATAGATTTTAAGAAAAGTTTAGGTTTCATAAAGCCTTCTTGTATGGAGGAATTAAGATTTGAAGTCCCAAATGTAAAAGGATGTTTTGCTTTTATATTGTCATATTTTAAATAATTTATTATAATATCGTCTATTTTACAAGGAAATTTAATCTTGTGGCCTCGTGCAAATTTCAGGCATAGCATAATCTATTCAAGGCTAATTTTTTTTTAAAAAATAATCAACAATAGGTTTATGCAGCACATTTTGACCTAAATTCTTTGAGCATAGTTATGTACATTCTGTTTAAGGTTTTAAATCTTAAAAACTCACTAGTTTTTTACATTTTATCCTTCACGTTTCAATGCTTTATTACGATTAAACACTTATTTATTTTAGTCTTTAAAAGCAATAGCGTATCGAGAGGGGTAGGGCTAGGGGATTTAATCCCTAACCCACTCTGTTCGTACGTAAAATCTTAAAACATTTTTTTAAAAAAATTCTAATATTATTATTTTTGTCATAAGATGTATTTCTTTTTAGGTCAGATGGAGTGATATTGGGGGATTGGAAGAAGTTAAAAATGCAGTTAAAGAAATGGTTGACTGGCCCTTAAAGTATTCTGCACAGTTTAAAAAACTAGGTATTACACCTTCTAGAGGCATACTGATGTATGGACCCTCAGGCTGTTGTAAAACTATGATAGCGAAAGCATTAGCCACTGAAAGCCAACTGAATTTTATTTACATAAAAGTAGGTGTATATTTTAATCATGAATGAATACTTGAATTAATGTTTTAGAAGGAAGTTGATGATCTTGTACATTTTTATTGAATATTTTTGTTTTTGCAACAGATAAGCCCAGATTTGATTAATGTTAAACAGGCTAAAAGTTTACAGTGTTTTACACTTGTATACCCGAGTTCGTTATGTTTATTGCAATTCCTTGACCTATTAAATGTTTGAACTGCATAAAAGTAAGAGCATTAAACACATAAAAAGTTTTCTGTTTTATTTTTAGGTAAAATTTAAATTCACTTCACCAAGGCCTTTAATAAGAATATTTTTATTATTAAAACTATGAACCAAATAATACTAACTAATTATATGTGCTACTAAATAACAGATTAAAGTTTATTATTTAACCTTTAGCCTGCGGTCTTGGGTTGAGTAAAATTTCCCTTGACTACGGGGATGTTTCAACACTTCCATCCCCTATCTCAGTGGTTCCCAACCTGGGGGCGATCGCCCCCAAGTGGGCGATTTGTGTTATCAAGGGGGCAATAAATAGCTTGGGGGCGATAGGGGGGCGATGAGTATTCAAAGGAGGGAGATTAAAATATACTGTACTATAGTACAGTAAAACCATTCCAATTTTTTTTATCACCATGACAATTTCGAACTGACATTCTTACAAGTTTTGAGGATTTGACCAAGTAAAAAATTCCTGATTCTATTGTTGATCCATTCCCTTTTGAATCTGTAGGCTGTGGATAACCTTGATAACTCTTTGTAGACGGAGTTTGTAGATCTGGAGTACGACTGTGAGGCGAAACTCATTTAAAGTAGAGAGGTTATGAGTTAGTCTCCGTGAAACTTATTTACACTGATTCTAAACTGTGGTAAAAAGCTGAACTACCTCTCATCTCGTTCTGTCAATATATTTAGTTAAAAAATTGTTAGTTCTGTTATCCAGCTCCCCACTAAACAAAGATATCAATTGGACATTTGCCTCAAAGCCTTGCGCATGAACTTGAAAAAAGATAGAATAAAAAAGTTTTCAACATTCAATTTTTTTCTTTAATTTTTATTGTCAACTCTCTTAAATTTCCCAGAATTTAGTTTAAAGATCTTAGTTAATTATTTTACTTTTATTCTTTGAAAAAATATAAATTTAAATATAAAAAAAAATTTCGATTTTATTTAAGAGTAACCGGATAAGGCTACTTTGGTTATTTTTATATATGGTAGTCAGTGTTTGAAATTATAAAATTGCTTTATTAGTTACACTTTAACTCAAATTATAATTGGACAAATTATAAAAATTAAAGGGGGGCGATATGTGTTAGTCAACTTAAATAAGGGGGCGATGTTACAGAAAAGGTTGGGAACCACTGCCCTATCTGTTTCTCGCCATAATAGTAGACCCCACAGAGAAACCCCTTTCAACTGCCAAGCCCCTTTCAACCCTTTGACATGCGATCGTTAAGTTTACTATGTAGTTATACTCTGGCTTTGAAAGGTTGCAATACTGAAACTGTTATTGCACAGTCCGTGGGAAAAAAAGCTTATACTACCAAGTTATTCTTAGTATGTAATTATATTGATGGATTGAAGGCGTTATGACAGTTTCTAAAAGATGTCCTCGAAAAGTGCAAGCAACATACAAAGCCTATTCTTAGTGAGGAATTATTGTGCGTGACTAATTCATAAACGGCCACAGTATAGTTCCAATTGATACGGATTACTGATGATTTGAACCTGTCACCTATAACAAAAAGAGGTTCCTTCCTAGTAGTTTGAGCATTGAGCTTCAGAATAATCCCTATTGACCATACCTTCTTTGTTATCCCCCCCTTTCCCCAAACACTCAAAATCCAAAGTTGCAAATATAAACTACAATAGTTTTAGCTTGATATTTGAGAGAAATGAATGAAGGAACATTTATAAGAGGAGATTCTCTCTCAGTTTTGTCTGACTTTTCAAATAATTCTATAGCAATGAAATAGAACACTACACAATTTTTCATTTTCAAAGTATTTTGGTAGTATCTAGCATTTCCTTCAGAATCGGCATACTTGTTACTCAACAAGATCTTTAATTTTTCATTTAAATCTTAAAATATGTGATATTATAATATAATTCAAATAATACAAAATACACTCAATTTTATGAAATGGGGCAGGATTAGTATTGAATTTTTTTTTCTTCTTCTTTTAACCAAAATTTTATACACAGAATTTAACACCGTGTGTACCTTGGAAACTTCGGTAGAGTATTAAATACTAATTGAAGCACAAAATTTGCATTTAATACATAAAATAACAATTAATAATTTAACGTAATTAGTCGAGTTATTACCTAGTGACTTACCAAATAAATATTCATTTTTATTTTTAAATTCCGTACCATAGTTCCTTAAAACCAAGTGTTTGACTATTGCTTGAGTTACTTCCATCACATATAAAACTTCAAACAATAGATGATTTGTTCGAATAAAACTATGTTTTGAAAGTTATTTTAAAATTCAAGATCATCAAACATGCTCCTAAAAGTAAAGGAAACCTTTTCAAATTGTGAAAGTTTTTGTTAGTTTGTTATGTTAGATTCGATTTTTGAAAAATGTTATTTTAAAATGATCTGTTTGAATAATTTTTTAAATATGCTCAAACCAGTCATTAACCACTTACAATTTACGAACTACTTAGCATTGACGACAGGTTTGGCAACACTCCATCGAAATTTTATAGATTTCAACGCCAAGGCTTGTCCAGATCAGGACACACTGACCTTTCACAAAGACCGCATTAGGCGTTACTACAATTCATCAAAATTGACAACTCGCTTGGCGAAAAAGGGGTCGCAGCGAGTGGTACATATGTTGTACCAGGTCCGTAGTCAAAGGAATGTCCTTTGCTGGTACACATGTTGTACCATCAGAGGGCAAAAGGTTAACCTTCTAACTTATAGAAAACCATGCAATTATTTGCAATCTACCTTTCTATCTTTAACTCTCATTCAAATCTTCAATTAGTTTAGTTTTTATTAGTTTTCTTAATGCTTAAAATTTCTCAATATTGTGTGATACATTGTCATTTTACAAATTAGTTTCATTGTTATTATCTTAGGATTCAAAAGTTTTTAGTATGTATGTAGGAGATTCAGAAAAATCTGTGCGTGAGGTCTTTAAAAAAGCTAGAGCAGCAGCTCCCTGTGTTTTGTTCCTTGACGAAGTAGAATCTCTGGCTAAAAAAAGGGGCAGGTAAGAATGATTTCTGTTTTAAATTACGGTTAGAAAATGAGTGAGAACTTACTCTATTTTTAGCTTTCCCATAATGTTAGTAAGGAAGTGCTTAGCATTGCCACGCCACAGGTCCGGGGATCGAATCCCGGATTGGGCGAGGTTGACCCATCCTTACATCCCTTGAGTGGGTCGATAAAATGGGTACCAAGCATGCTTGGGAACTAAACACTGCGGGTTGAGGCTGACCACTTTGATGGGACATATGTCTAGCATCCCAGAGCCCTAGGTCTCGAAAGCTGAAATGGACACGGCTGGCCTTGGCTTAATAATGGGCTGTTGCGCCAGGGAGTTTAGTTTATAATGTTAGCAGCATGAAAGGGTAAAGTATTATAATATCTTTGTTCATCTGTTTGTCTGTGTGCCCATTCACCTATGTTTGTAGACCAAACCACAAATGCCACACAATTAAAGAGTGTAGTGGAATGGCAGTGACATTTTTTGAATAATTGAGAGTTTTATGTCAAGTAACTTGTTATTTTCTTCTTTAGAGATAAGTTTACCTTTTTTTCATGATTTTTAAATAAATTTTTTACCGTGTTTAACCGATCCAAGTACAAACTTAAAACCTTACGTCACATGCCTACCAAGTTTAAATTATTGTTTGTATAAGTTTGTTGCTTTTTTGTGGCATCTGTCCTGTCTTCTTGTAAGAAAATATGGCTGAAGGTTTAAAAAGTA
Organism: Hylyphantes graminicola; assembly: GCA_023701765.1. Classification (NCBI taxonomy): domain Eukaryota; kingdom Metazoa; phylum Arthropoda; class Arachnida; order Araneae; family Linyphiidae; genus Hylyphantes; species Hylyphantes graminicola. The sequence goes on along the minus strand of CM043114.1, from coordinate 35,280,278 downwards.
ACTGTTTTTAGCTTGTTCTTTTCATTAAGATAATATATCATATTTTTGTGAATTTTATCCTTGTCGTGAGATAACATTAGATAAAGTATATGTTTATTAGTGTGTTCAAAGAACTGCTTAGTTTAAGTGTGAGGAAACAAATTTACTGGCGCCTGTTTTTCAGAAAGTTGGAAGCTGGGTTGAGTAGGTATTCAACCTTGGGAAGACTTCAACACCTGACTTTCTTGTTTTCACCTTTTTGTAACATAGCATGTTCTTCCACTATGCTGTTCAATTGAAAACGAAACATTCCACTTTTTATTTTGATCTCAAATTATCACTAAGTATTAAGTGATTTTGGTTCGTTTTAATTGTCATTTATGAATAAGGACAAAAAAAAATACCTATATTACTCGCTTGGAATTTAAAACTTATTGTGAAAATTTGTAAAAAAAAGTTGTTTTAAAAGAAGTATTTTACAAAAAACATTTGGTCAAGTAAAGTTTTTATAAAATCCTACAACCCAAAATAAATACTATAGTTAAATTTTTTATATGCTTTATTCTTATAATAAGTTACAAAAAAATTTACTAATTAATATATAGTTAAATTGTTGAAAGAAATTTAGTAAATTGTTTTTATTTTTAATTAAGGATTTAAATTAAAAGTTGTCTTGGGCTGTTTCTGGTTTTTAAGATAAAATAAGTGGCTCTGAGTTACAGTTAATATTATAAACCTGCTTATTTATAGTTCAGATAGTTTCATTATGGTGCTTACTTTTGAACATAGTAAGATTTATGATAATGCATGTTATATTAAGAATGCTTTTTCTTGCTAGCTCTGGTGGAAGTACTAGTGTTGCAGATAGAGTAATAACACAAATCTTAATAGAAATTGATGGAATCGATGTACTCAAAGAAGGAGTTTGTGTTATAGCAGCAACAAACCAACCTCATAAAATTGATCCTGTAAGCTCCCAAAAGTTTCCTTTAATTAAAAAAGTGTTTCCTATTCATTGATAAAAATTAATAACGAAATATAAAATTAATAAAAAGAAAACAACTAACATGCCATTTTTAAAATGCAGAGGTTTATAAATTGTGGGGGCAAAATTTTGGAACTTATTTTAGTTTAGTAAATTATAACAGTGTTAAGATGTAATTTTGAAAAAACTTTACAATTATAATTAAGCCATATTTTTATGTGCTGGCTACCCTGTTTTTCTCACATTTTTGCAAGCTTTGTTTTTAAAGATAGGACTATATGTATTTGTTTTTAAGAATGTTAAGTGTCTATTTTGACATTTTTATAGGAAAGTCTTATGTGGTTACAGGTTTAAAAATAATTTTCTTAATAGGTAAATTTTAATTTTTGCTGCAAATATTTATTTGCATCTTAATTCCAGAATAAAAAAGTATAAGTAATAGTAAAATTTCTGTAATTTTTCTAATTAAAGTTAAATACTCTTTTTTGAATTCTTGTTATAAAAAACTTTAATTTAATTTATAACTTAGAAAATTAAGTTTACAAAATCGTTAATTTTTATGCATATTTTTTTCAGAGTTTACTGAGGCCAGGAAGAATAGATAGCTTGATTTATGTCCCACTTCCTGATGTTGCCACAAGGAAAGAAATCTTTGAAGTAATTTTAGGCAAAAAACCTCTTTCTACAGACGTTGATATGTCCTATTTAGCGGAAAAAACTGAAGGGTATACAGGCGCTGAGGTAAGGCAATTTCTTTAAACCAGGACTTTTTTATATTTAAGTTTAAAAAGTTATAGACCTAGCTTTTGTGAAAATTCCTACTAAGCTATTGGTTTTATCACTTCGAGTTATTCAAAATTACAATGTCTAACAAAGATAGCCCTGTTTGGTTATATCGTGCGCTGTTGTATATATAAAAAAGTTCAATATGCATTTCTAAAATTTATTTTCCCACTTTTATAAATTAACCTTTTAGAAAATATTCTTTGCTCACCTGTCATCTGCATTAATGCAGATGATTGTCTAACATAATCAAACAAAACTATTAAAACTTTTTGTTATAAAAAAAAATCCATGAGTTTTTTTATTTATTTTTTTAATTAATTTTTTCAGTAATTTTATAAACGTTTAAGCCTGTTTTTGATAAAAGAAAAGCAGTCATGACTCTTATTTCTTTTTAACAAAAAAATTCTTCTGGGTGACGTTACTTAATTTCTTAAATTTATTTTGCTTACTGGATGTACTCAATTCATATTTAAAATACTTTAACAATTTGAATGTTGTCTTTATCATTTGAATCCAAATTATTTTTGCATAAATTACTTAAATGTTAATGTTTGCTTTAACATAAATACTTTTAATTCTATACTGTTTTTAACATTTTTTTTTTTTTAGATTGCTGATATATGTTCCCAAGCATGTTTCCATGCTATAAAGGAGAACATTGCTTCAACAACATCGGTTCTTAGTATGAAACACCTGATGACTTCTCTGGCTGCTACAAAACCAAGAACAACATCAGAAACGATTGATGTTTTCAAAAAGTTTAAAAATAGTAAACATTCTGATTTGTGATATTTAAGTCTTCACGTCATTATTTCATTATTGTTAATAATTTTTTTACATGCATACAATTTCAGACAACTACTAGTAAGGAATTAATAATAAAGTTATTTTCTTTGCAAAATATAAGACATTTTGTGTTTTCAAGTTAGTTTTCAGAGTTACTGAGACATAACAGAAACTCTATTTAGTGGAAAGGTTAATTACAGTTAAGACATTATTACCACGGTATTCACAAGTTTGAGTCAAAAGGCAAAATATCCCCAGAACATGAATCCTGCAGGAGAAAGGGAAACTTGAGGGTTATTTCAAATTTGTATTCATAACCGCGAGATTTATCTGGGTTTCACCTCTGGTTTATTCTTCAGATTTTGTAACAAGACATATCATTGGTCTAGAGGAGTTACGTGACGTTTACTATTAAAGTTTTCTCATGTGTTCCAATTTTGCAGCTTGAGACATATCGCGATGGCCTCTTTAAAAAAATGGCTGAAGCAAAGACAAACTTTACAACAGATGACACTGGAAGTTTTAATAACTTTAGTTCTGGAAAATAAAGGGACATAGGAACATAAGAAAAGTAATGCTTATCAAAGGTTATGTTTATATTAAATCTTTAACTAAGAATATTAACCTGCTAATTATATTTTAAAGTGGCAAATTCTAGTATGGATAATAATAAACTGATAAAACTAATAAAGATATACTAAATATACTAAACCTAATAAACTGATATTAAGATCTTCACTGATGGCAGTAAAGCTGAAGATGCGACTGTGAGCGGCATTTACATAGAAACACCTGATCATAATATATCTTTATCTCGACGTAACCCTGAGTTTTGCTGTCTTCAGGAGTGAGCTCTTGGCAATTGAAGTGGTTGTGAGAAGATCACAGAAGAGTAATTATAAAGACATTTGGATTCTTTCAGATAGTCGCAGCGCACTCCAACACCTCAAAGACCAAATACATTTTGGAGACAGTACAAGCATTTCTATCTACAACAAACTAAGTACTATTTCTCATCATCATGACATACACTTGCACTGGATGCCATCACGTGTAGACATTCATGGAAACGAAATGGCTAATAAACTTGCCAAAGAGGAATGTCACCTACCCTCTATAAATTCCAATAATCTTGCATCTGATGAAATTTTTTCTTTAAAAAAATCCTCAATATAAAAAATACTGGCTTGTTCCCCCTAACAGCTGCTACTCAGCTACGGAACCTGGCAGCTCCCTTCTCTCACTTTCAGGTGACAGGTCTTCGCTTACCTGCCTATCACGATTTACAAGTGGTCACCTGAAATGTTTGAAGTTCTCTCAAGGCGAAAAAGGTTTTCCTCTTTGTCCAAAATGCCAAATTTTTCAGGCCAACTCAAATCACATCCTGTACTGTCTTGCACTCTGCAAAGGTGATATCTACTAATCTCCTTTGCTTTTCATTGATTTTCTCAAATGTACGTTTTTTTTACTTGGTCTGACAATGTCGGACCAGGCAGAAGATAAAAAGAAAAAGAAGTATGGTTATAATATCCCCTGTTATTTGCATTTTACTATTAAGTTTATAAGCATTTTTGCCCATAACTACCACAGCCAATAACTTTTAAAGCAGTTTTAGTCAATTTAAAGATACTGCCCTTGTTACACCATTATAGAAATATATCATTTTTTTAGGTATCGATAAAAGTCTTAAAAATAGTTCTCTTAATATAAATATTAAAAAAGCTAAATAAATATATAGAAAGCATTATCTTTTTCTGAATATATATTTAAATTCATCTCATCATGTCTAACAAGATTGAATTTTAACTTATTCCCCTAGTAATGAAGAAAATATTAGCACATTTCTGAAATCTTTATATTTGACTCAATATCATTTATTATGACTTTCGTGAGGGGGCTTATTTATTGATAATGGTTGTTGCAAAGTTTAAATGCATACTACAAGTTGCTTTATTATATCAACCAATTAGATTTTTCTGAGAAGGAAAATAAGTTTATTAACAAAGGTAGAAATGTCATTGAGAAACTCATGAACTTTAAAAAGGACTGAATTGATTTGAGAGAACTTTGTTAAAACACTAGTGCATCAAAACTTTTTTTCAAAACAAAATTGTTTATTTAAGTAAAATTTCTTTTACCTAAACCGACCTTAAGTTTGCAGTATACAAATGTTCTACGAGAAAAAGGGTAAATAGTTCTCATTTTTGAGTGCGAGAATCGAATACAAAAAGGTATTTCACATTCAATAAAAAAATTTATTTGTTATTTCAATACATAAATTTATTATTTTTATTAGTTAAGCTCCAGTTAGAGTGTTATTTTAATTATTTTTTTCCTTCGATTTTGACGTAACAGGGCGCACGAATATCAGGGTCGAAAGGAGCAGCCAATCAGAACACTCGAAATTGCGGCGCCAGCCGGGTTGTTTACCAAGTTTCCTCCGCTCGGAACATTTCTCTGCTGCAAACTTAAGCTCGGTTTTGGTATAGCAAAAAATTGTGTTTAAACACTAAATTCTGTAAGCCATGTGATAGTGAACAATTAAAGAAGTCAAATTGCTTAAGAAGAGAAACATTTGCACGGTCTCTTTGAAAAATTCACATTCTCCAAAGTATATGATATAGGATTCGATCTATTCATTGGTGACTTTTGACAGTTGTTAAATCAATTGAACCAAGAAATCAAGTAATGAATCAAGTAATCAATGAACAGACAAAAGAATATATTTTAGTCATACTTAAGAATACTTAAGAGAAAGTGCGTTTTGCAACAAGAACCTTCAAGCTATACACGCTTTTTAACAATTACCAAAATAGGCTAAATACTTAAATAAAGAAAATAATCTGGCAAGATTTAACAGCTTTTGGGTTTCACAAACGCAATAATCGGAATTGGTTAGAAAAAAACATTAAATGTTTGAACCCCCAATTTTTTCTAATGAATTCACCAGGGAACTCAATCAGCTTTACAAAATTACTTATATCTGCTATTTTAAGAATTCATTATTTCACATTTTTACGTCTGAAAATATGTGAAGATTTTGCAATGATGTGATGAAATGATATAAAATAAGTTTTCCATTCTTAAAGTGCTTAAAAGTTGAAAAGAAACTAGTTTCAAAGAAAACTAACTTGGATACAACATTATCATTTGATTGCGATTTTAAACTACTACAATATTTGCAGATCGACTGCATCTTTATCTTCTATTACAACTTTTCTCCCATCAAAAACACCAGATTCGATCAATATTCTGATAGTTTAAATATAAACTATAGTTTTAATTTCATAACAAACTAGCTTTATAAACCCGGCCTTGCACGGTTGTACTCGTACCCTTAACAACGGCGATTGTTTTTTGTAATGTAAATTTTTATTTTATACCAATTGATTCCCTCTCCACTGGTAAGCACTCCATCAGTTTATTAAAATTTCCTCCCATTTTCATATCAGCATTAATTTTTAAAAATAGAAGTCTGATTGTATCCCGGCTTTTCTAGAAGTTAGAGGACTTCTCCAAAGGTTGTGTTAAAATAGCCAAAAAAGCTATGATATAATGGCCACTTTTTATTTTCCCTCTTACGCCTGAAAATTCCCAAAATGTAGTACACATTCCACTCCATATTCTACCAATCGACAGAGCTAGGGAGCCCAGTCGGTAAAGGAGTTGGCCTTGCATGCAATACATCCCAGATTTGGTTCCAGGCATCGTCAAAATAACTGCAGATCTGAAATTTATTTTAAATTGGAAAAAAAATAATAAGTTCCAATCTTACAATGCTATTCCTATGGAGAAATTGGCTCATGTTTTACACTCCTACACAATTTGGGTTTGAATTTCGAAAAATTGCTTCTTAAATGACGCCTACGATTTGAAAAGAATATTTTTGTAAAATTTGGTAGCTGTACCTGCAATAGTTTGCCTGGGCGTTGATACGTGAGTGAGTCAGGACTCTGCCTTTTATTTATATAGATTTTTATATTGTTACATTTTTTACATAAGTAGGTATTTTTGTAAAAAGTTCTTAATTCCAGCTAGAAACACAAACTAGTATGTCATAATATTTTTGAAATGCATGAAATAAAACACTAATTTATGCTTCATTTGCTTTGCAATATCTTTTAATGAGAGTGAAACAACAATTCTTATGTAAATGCAAAAAAAAAACAGTTCCGGTGTTACAACAAACTCGTTTCTTACAACGATGATTTACAAGCAACTCAAAATTATATACACTTTAACAGTTCTCAATGAAAATGTTACTTGCTTGCCGGTTGCTCAATAACAACTTCATTAAACTTTCTGATTTAAAAAACCAGTGAGAACACTGTGAAAGTATAGCTCATTTAAAATGAATCACAGATACTGTTCATTTCCACGTCCAAACCGAGAATTCAGGTACTTTGCTTTATCAACCACAGAGTTTACTTGGTCTTTGGTAAATTGCTTAACTGCAATTTCATCTCTGTCAAATGCCTTCCTTTCTTTTTTTGCTTGTTTCTGTAAATAAAACAAAAAAAATAAAGCATTTTCAATTACTAAACAAAAGTTTTTCCTTTACCATAGAAATTATTTTTTTTCAAATTAAACTTACAAGACATCATAAAAAGTTAACTTTTTAAAATAAGAAATCCTAACGGGCCCTAAATGTTTTTTTCTTCTCCAAACAGGCTGCATAATTGCCGGACAAACCTTTGCAGACTCACCATATTTCCCAGAACTAGGAGCCATTTTTTGGGGGCACCATCTAGGAGGCTCTCGCTACCAATTTTGACGTACAGATTACAATGAATCCGAGTTCTCTGTGGATGTTAACATGCCGAGATTCAATTTTGAAGAGAGAACCCAAATGGCCCCTCCAGCAATCTTTTACATGCCACATAATCATATAACATGCATGCCCAGGATTTTCCCATTCAGAAAATCCGCCGACTCAGCCGGGGCTCAAGCCAGCGATCTTGGGCTTATGAGGCAGATATGTTAAACCTATCAGCTACTGAGCTGATTGGGTCCAAATGGAGACATGGTTAATCTCACATTGACATTGTTGGTCCTCATTTAGATCAACTTAAAGTTTGAAAGGCTGAGTTACCCTGCCAAATCCAGGATTTAAAAAACGTTGCATGTGGACATGGTAGCTTGAAGGAGCATTCAGCTAGCTGACCTATTATCAGTACTTTAAGTAAATAATAATCGAAAGAAAAAGCTTTGTTAAGTACATACATCTTTTTCTTTCTTCTTTTTATCCTTTTTGTGCATTTCAAGCAGAGACTCTGACCGCTTAGACTTCTGAAAGTATATTTTTAAAAAAATCAGTTATTGCTTTTGCTTATCTTACTTTTAAGTTCAAAAATACAATACTAAACGATTTCATAAAATTATTGCATATTCAGGGATTCTGCCAAAATGAAATGCATCTCAAATCCATGACTCCAGGAATCAAACCAAAAATAAGAAATATTTCAATTCGAATCATTATGAAATTTGATGTGCAATGCATTATCTTCCAAAATATACTTTTACATTAAGTAAACAATAAATTCTTCGCAAATCCTAACCAAGTGTAGGAAAATAAGAATCTGAACTAAAAAACCACAAACATAACTACTTAACTGCTACACAAATCATTCTTAGTATAGAAATTGAGTAATTTTGTTTAGCAGCATAGCTTAATGATGCATCGATATTTTTTTTTAATGAATCACGATATGGCAAATTTATATAATTTTCGATACCGCTTAAATCAAACCCTGCTTACGGCTTAATGTAAAATACAAACTGCGGAGTTTACTGCAACATATTAAGAAATTTTACACGAGATGTTTCGAAATTCATACAAATAAACTGTTTTTTTCCAAGACTTTTAGTCGTTTTTGGCTAAAATTCATGACTATTTATGTGAGCAGAAACCCTGATATTATTAAAAAACCTTTTTTTAAATAAGTCCTGTTAGCCAGCTTTTTTTTAAAGAAATGTCTAATATATAATCAGTTTAAATATAAAATTAACAGTATAATCTGAGTCTAAGTATATTAATACATTTTGTGCATGCGAATGAAGTTTAAAAAGCATTTTTTTAAAAAACTTAAATACATATAAAATGGAAAGAAACTATCAAACCATTTGATAATTTTTTAGAATTTTGTTAACTCGTATAACAATTTAATGTTTCTAATACACAAATGTCTCGAAAACGAATTAAGATTTTCTGAAGATTACTAAAAAATCAAACCATACATTGTATTTCTTCAACTCTTCTGAAGTTTTCTTGTCTTTTTCGGAACGCCTATGATGAGAATGTTTTTCCTAAAACAATTGTTATCTTATTTGCCACTAATTGAAATAATATAATTAAGCAACGAAAACATTTAATAATTGGACACCTTATAACACAAAACATTTATCCTCATAAACAGATATGTGACCCAATTTAAAATAGGTATATATATGAAGTAGATAATGAAATCAATTAAATGAAAATCTTATAATTTCTAGCACTATTATATGAAGATAAAATCTCCAAACTATAGTTTTTTTTTACAGAATAAAGTTTAACTCTGTATCTTATAATGTAATCATATACACTTGAAATACTAACACGCACAAGATTAATATTTTTATATTCCAATTATAAAATAAAATTTTCTCTTTCTCTAAATGCAATGGTGCAACATGCTAGCAATAAATATAATCTTAAGCTAATTGGTTATCAGTAAAGAATGTATTTTTCGTTTTTAGTTGTACTAAGCTACTATTTTAATTACTTTTACACATTAAAAAATTATAATATAATTGAGAAACTAACTTTGCTTGATGAGGATTTTGATTCAGGAACTAAACTTCGTGTTATGGCACCAAGTTGGTTTTTCCTATCATCTGGAACTGTCATCCATTCTTCTCTTTCAACTACATCCACAGTGGGGATATACTAAACGCATAAATTTACAGTGTTATTTCTACAATCACTGAATAATTCACAGTTTATCCATAATAAATTTGTAGTATATCTTCAAATAGTAATTACTATTCGATTGGTTTTTCTTAAGTTTATCTATCATAGCAATTATATTTTTAAAAGATTGAAGATCTAACTGATTGTTGTGGTGATATTCTTTTAATTAACCATTTTTTTGCTTAAGATTTCACAGCAGTGAACATAAATTTTTACTTATAATTTAGGGGAAAATCTTTTTTGCACTTAGTTAGTCAATAAAGAGGGTCAATAAGGACATACTTAAATAAGTAAATGCATAGTCTTTTTTAAATACAAAATTGTTAAAATTAGGTAACTTTTGAAGAAACCGCGATTAAAAAAAACTGACAAACATGATTTTGTAAGAATTAGGAGAAAATTTTTATATTAAATGTTTGTTTGACACTATTTTGTTAAATGTTTGTTTCATGTGCTCTTAAAACTTTGAATTACTAAAAAAAAAAGTCGAATTCTTAATTTCCTATAACCCTTTCAGTCCCAGTGATGCCATTTGGCATCATCACTTTCAATATTTTTTTCAAAATTTTTATGTCCCGTTATGACATCCAAACACACATCATTCGATTCTTCACAATTTGTTCTATCAGACAATATTTTACATTAATCTCAATAGAAGTCAGAACTACTATTTTTTTTATTTAGAAAATAGTCAACAAGCGTTTCTCCTGATTTTTGATGAGTTCACTTCAGTTCCAAATATTTAAAACACAATTTAAACTATTTCTTTGAAAATAATTACTAAATTTTTTTTTATAATATGGTCAGATACCTTAAAATATATAACTCGAAGTGTTTTTAGGTAAGATATATATTTTTTATTTTGTTGTTTTCCACAGTTAAAAATTTTTGGCATTGTTTCAAAAACCATATAAAAAATTTAAATGAATTTTTTTTTCGTATGGAATTCGTATATTTGACCTAAAATAAGCTTATTTTGTGAATATCAGATGTTTCTGTGGTGTAGTAAATTTTTGGGACTGAAAGGGATAAAGCGGGCTTTTCAGCGGGAATTTTCCTAAAGGATTTTGTATTTATAGATTTTTTAGCATTAGCTCAAAGCTTTATATGCTGGGGAAATGTTTTCAGAACTCATCTTAAGCGAAATTTTGTGTTAAGCGGGAAACGTTAGGGAGATTTGACTGTAAGAAGTTATAACTCCCCTCTCTCCTTCAAATAATAATCCTTAAAGAGCAGTAAGTATTGCAATACTAGAACACTTGCTATCCAACCTTATTATCGAGTTTATTCTTCATATTTTCAGCCCTCTTTTCTATGGCAGCCCTAGTTTCATTTATATCACTTTCAACATTGCTACACATGGAAGGAACTGGACCAACTGCCTCGTCATCTGAACTATCAGCTCTGCGTCGCAACGAAGCTGGCAACACCGGTCCAATCACATTTGCCGGTTCTTCAAAAGCAGTTTTCACAGGAATGCTGGTGTCTAGTTCGTCAAGTTCTTTGCGTGACAGGAAGTCAGGCACTTGGGGTCCAATGATCTTTGGGGAGTGTTCTTCTGGTTCATTAGACATTTCTGCGTCTCTCTCTTCTGAGTCACTATCGTTGGGCCTTACATAGCCTAAGAAAGGAAGATAAAAAGGGTACAGAGAAATATAATTTTCAAAATAATTAGCAATACCAATGCGAAAAACAAACTAATTTTTGAGATGCCTATTTGTAAGGAAATTTGTGGGGCAAAGCTTTTGATTTTTAGCCAAAACTAAGACATTGAGGCCATTACGGCAAACTTACACGTTTTAAATACACTTAATTTAGTATAGTTATGATATAACGGCCATTTGTTCATTAACGACTTTAGGCAAGCAAAAAAAAAAGGTAAAGTTATATCTAACGAAATTGTATGAAATATGAATTGGGATGTTTACCACTTATGGGCATTTTCGTTGCTTGACAACGGAACGCAAATATATCAAAACGGTAGAAATTTACTGTACGGTAACTATTGGCGAACTTTCCGAAATCGCGCCAGAAGTCCGTATTCTGGCGACTTTTGACGTCATGCTCTCTTCACAACGATGACGTTTTCCGGCAACCCTATCTAACCATTATGCGTTTCGGTCAGGTCAGACAGGTTGCCACAAAAAACTATTTATCGCTAAATCGGAAAATCGCGCCAATAGTTACCGTACAGTAAAGGTGAACCTATATCAAACTGTTGATGGTTTCCGCATTGGAGGAAAAACAAAACTCAGTAAAGAAACTTCGGCAGAATTTTTCTCACTTTGTGTGTCTTACACAAATTTTAATGAAATTACAATAAGCGGAATCACCGCCGATTCAGTAATTTTTAATGGCTTTTTATTTAACGTTAATTCATTAGCTATTTGTTGTAATGAAAAGTTACCTGGTGGTAATGGGGGCCCATATAAATCCTCCATGATTGACGGTTTCTAAAAAATTCTTAGATTTTGTTTCCTACACAAATTGTTTAAAGCCCTTGACTTTTCAATTTATGAAAAAATAAGAATCGAGCCCAGAGGGAAAGAGGCAAAAAAATTGTTTTGTTTTGAGTTTGTTCATATCTCATTCCAGTTCATTTTATAAAACTATATTCCACATTAAAACAAAATAAAGAAGTAATGAAAAATATTGAAAAAAGAATCAACAAAATAAAAAAAAATCACTGTAAACATTGATAGTTGATAATAATATAGAGTGAGCATATTTTTAAAACTTAATCTTATAAAAATGTATAAAATATTTTGTGAGGTTTTGCTCTAGACCAGATACTGGTTTCCAAAATAAAGACCAGTGAGTGAGCGAGTTGAGACATGAAACCAGAGAAACACGTTTGCTGTGAAAACCCAAACACAGTGAGTAAAAGCCAGTAAAAAAATTGTGATTTGCTTATTTAAACAAATATTATTTTCATTCATTAAAAATTGCTTTTAATGCAAGCTTTTTGTTACATGAATATTTTTTGTTGAATGAAGATGCTATAGAAGCATAAAAAAGTTTGTTAGAACAATTGGTTTTTGCAAAACTGCAATTTAATAATTTCGTTCTTTTGTATCTTTATGGGCGATCATATATGTTTGATTTTTGATAAAAAAAAAGCTTATATTCCCTGTAAAATGAAGTTTCATCAGTGTATATAATATTGGTTTTTTTTTTCACTTCAGCTTTTCTCCAATGGCTAAGAAATCAAAAAAGAAAGGAAATTCCTCTTCTAACTCTTCAAATTCAACATTTAATGATGATGGCATCATCACAGATGATGCACCTGTCCATCAATCTCTTAATAATGAGCCTGAAGTTTCGCATCAATTTAAGATTTGGGTTGATCAGAAGAATGTCTGTAAGTCCTATTATAATATTTTTTATGTAATTAATAGCTTATTTAAAAAGTTTAAAAGTTAATTTTAAACTTAAGGGACATTTTTAGAGTATATGACGATTTGATTAGGCATATATTATATTTCAATTGAGTGTATAGTAATGAAAGAGGTCGCTGGGGTCAAAACAACCAAAAACCTTTGCCTCCAAATATTTTTTCAATGCATTTATACTGGAAAGTTAATAGGTTGACAGTTAGTTTGGTGTGGAGCTCAGAGATGGGGATAGATTGTTGCCCCAAACCTTAGCACTTTGGCTGCGGCGATAACGATGGAAAATGTTCAGCGATAGAGGCTGATGTGAAGTAGAAGAACATACTGTTTTTAAAACCAGTTCGTTACCATGGAAATGAACTAACTCTTCTTCATTTTCGAAAAAGTAAGAATCTTGGTTTGAGATCGCAAAATTACAAGGTTAGGTTGAATCAACGTCGCTAACTGAAGCTACACGGCTGCTAGTCAAAAAAAAAAAAAAAAAAAACGAGGAAATGTTCCTGGACTTCTCCAACCAGATAACCCCCTGTTACTAATTATTGAATTGAAAGCCAATAACCAGACTCGTTTCAATGATTCTTTTTTTTGACTATGAAATATCAATAACTTTTCCTAATTCTTATTGTTTGGGGGCTTTTTTAATAAAAAAATGTAATAGACTAGTTGCCTTTTTTTATAGCTAGATAGTTGAAGAGGGGAATTGCAAAATTATCCTGTCTGTAGTGTAATTCGACGTTTGTAAAAAGTGATTATCACTACAACTTTTAATATTGAATGAAAAAAATTGTGGAATAGTTGATCTACACCCATTATAACTAAATAATGTAATGTACTTGATTTAAATTGATTATTTTTTTAATTAAAAAAATCTTTTGATCTCCTCTTAAATCGTAATTTACACTAGAGTTACGTGTGTAACCACTAGACCACCATGTTTATCAAGTAATCAAACGAACTTTAACTCTTAAGAACGGTTGGCGAAATAGCACTACGAATTTTATCAGAATGTGCTGTTATCGATGAATCGGAACCACGAGACGCGCTCGCGCGTCCTCAGCATCAGACGTGTTAAACTCGCTAACCATTAAAAATATGAAGGGATTGGAGTAATGTGTTACTTTTAACAGTTACTTTTTTTCTATAAAGCCAAGTAACGCTGTTAAACTTTCCAGAAAGTTACTGTAACTCAGTTACTTTTATTAGTGACGGAGTAACTAAAAGTTTCGTTACTTTTCCGTTACTCCTTATTAACTATTTAAATTTTAACTTCTAACAATGTTGAATTTTCATTATTAGCTTTTTTCCCCCAATTATCTCTATTTTTTAAAATCTTGGTTCTCCATGAAATACGGTAAGGTGTTTAATTTGTTGGTTTCTTATAACTTGAATTTTTGTAAATGTGACTGTAATTTGTAAATTTTCATATTAATTAACTGTAACTAGTTACTTTTTAAATAAAATAACTGTGATGGTCACTTTTGTAATTAAATAACTGTAATACGGTTGCTTTCTCAAAGTAACTTTACAATCCCTGGAAATATTTTGTTTAATTAAATGTTATAATTGTTTAATTTTAGATATTGTATAAATCTTAAATATTTTATTTTAGATTCAAAACTGTTAAAGTCAACAAATATGGTTCTTCTCCTTCCATCGGTCTATGAACAGTTTCAAGCTCCCAGATATGTCATTGTAAAAGGGAAGAAGGATCTATGTCTTTGTGTTCCATTTCCTTTAAAAGATAACAACATAAAGCGGTCAATGATTGTGTTTAAGAAAGGCATTAAGACTTTTTCACAGGATGAGTTTGTGACACTTTATCCCTATAATAAGTGTATTTTAGAAGCAGCTAATGTTACCGTGGCTGTTAATACACAATTAACCCTTGATGATGATGAATTGAAGCAGCACATTTTAAGATTGCTAAGTAAGATTTGTAATATTTTTTTCATTACATATTTAGTAATATTATTAGTATATATTTTTGTACCAAGTGTATATACTTTTTTTATAAAACAGTTATAGTTTTTTGTTTAAATTTTCACATGAAAAACTGTATTTTTAAACGCTTACTTAATATTTAAACATTTTGAGCTCATAAGGGTTAACAGGAGGAGAATATTTGATGTTTTTTCTGCTGACTTTGAAAGACATGTGATAACAGCTTTGAAGTTTTTCATATTAATTTTCAGTTTTAATTTCATGTTGATTTTCAGTTTTTCAAGTTAATACTAAATACTTTCAAAGACTAAAGAATAAATAATATGAAAAGAAAATTGTTCATATTTGCTAATCATTTTATCAACTTTCAACTTCACTCGATTAAATATTATTTAAAGATAATTATTTTTATTTTAGGAAACAAGAGATATTTCTCTGCTGGAATGGAAATTGAAGACAGTCAAGTTTTCTTTTGTAATCCATTTTCTTTTACGATTACCAATATCTTATGTTATGAACAAGATACTATCAGCAGCAATGATAGTTTCAACATCAGCCATTTAAAAAACTCTTCAACAAGTTTTTACAGTAACACTAATGTTTCCTTAAGTGAGACAAATTATAAAAAGTTACTTTCTTCTACAATACGAGACGCAGGCAAAAGTTTCCAAGTTAACCATTCTTCATCTGAACTAACCTCTATGTTCTCTTCTATGTATTTAAATGATAGTGAACTTCAAGAAAGTAATAACCACTCTGAATTGGAAAATATTGGTGATGATGTACCTGACACAAATCAGTTTGCAGAAACAAATATACCACTGTTTTATACTTTGAATTATAAAACTTCATTGACTGTGATTGGAACTACCTTGGAACTCGAAAGAAAACCATCAATTACCTTTTCCCATATTGGTGGACTGAACGATGAATTGAAATGTGTTCAAAATTTTTTGGATAATTTTTTAACCTCGGAAATTTACCTTCGTAGTGAGTTACTTTTATTTAATTTTTTATAAATCTCTATTCTTTTACAATAAATTTTATGGGCCCTAATGTAGATATTGTTTTACAGAATTAGGAGTTTTAATGCTTCTCGGACCATCAGGAACTGGGAAGACATTAGTTTTAGATGCTATTCGAAACGAGTATGGTGTACATATAGAAGAAGTTCTTTGGTACAAATTGTATCTCAAGTAAATATCTTGTGTTAGATTATGATGAATTATTATTATTTATATGAATTGTTTTTTTACTATTAAGAATGAGGAATGTTAATTCTTATTTAACATATCTTATTGCAAATGTTATTTTGTATTTAATTAGAAGTTATTTTGATGAAGTATTTATTTAGATTTTTTGGACTTGATTTAGTTGTTGGTGTCAAAATTTGTGTTTGTATAGATATATTTTAAACGCTTATTTTTGGACTCAAGATATATTGGTGGAAATTTTTTTACATCAAATATTTACATCTTATAATCAGTTTCTTTTTTTCATTCGATATTTCTAGTGCTCTACAGATTCACTGAATATTAAATACTATATTTTAATGTTGTTGTATTGTATACCTAATAAATTTAATAAAGAAAATTGGGAATTGTTGCTTTCTAGGACACTCTCCGATGCTGAACAGGAGTTGAGGGAAATTTTTCACAGAGCCAGTCAGAGGTAATTTATTTATCAAATTTGGTACTTTGATTTTTTTTGGGCTTTTCAGAAATCATTCAAAAATTTGAACCTTAAATTTAGATATTGTATGCTTAACTTGGTTGTTTGGGTTTGTTTAGCTGCTTTATTGCTTCACCAAATCTGTGTCTTAACTTGTAATTATTCCTCTGTTTGTCAGCAATATCAATTCTTATTTTTTCAATAACACTTCAATTGAAATGAAAAAATGGATTTACTGTTTAAAAAGTGTTAGATCAGTAATTCTATTTAAAATTATTGGTCCCATTACACCGAAGGATTGCTTGAAAATAAATGATTTTATATTTCTGTCGGAGAGAGAGTGTAAATATTACTTGTTTGAATGGAATATCCATATACATCAAAGTCACAAAAATGTCATTCATCTTGTTATACGTTTGAAAAGTATAAACCAGTAACTATTCTACATTATGTACTGGTAGCCAATAATGGTTGCCTAGACAAAGTGTATAGTTCCATTATAAGTACTATTCTCACTATGCCTAGCACAATTGAGCATTTTTCTGTTGCAGATGCCTATTTTATAGGTTACACCTACATCTAATAATGCATTGACAGTTCATTATTTGCACTTTTTAACTTTAACTCATCTTTTTTATTTGAGGCTTGTTAATGAGTTTCTTTAAAAATAAATATTTAATACTAAATGAATATCTGTAAGAAATTTTTGTATTTAATTTTATGGTGTAGATATTTTTTTTTAAAATTCAAAAGTACTTTATGTTTAGAAATGTGCCAAATTATTGATTCCTGTTTTTGTATTACGTATTATTTATTAATTATTATTGATTTATTATTATTTCATTAATTATTAATTAGTTATTAATTATTTTACAAGTTATTATTTATTATTATTATTTTATTAATTTTTATTTAGTTAGTATTATTTTATTAATTATTATTTATTATTATTTATTTATTATTATTTTACTATGTACATATATCCTTAATTTTTTATGATTTGATTTTTATTTTAGATTTAAATGCAGATTTTTAGCTTTTTTTAATTTTTGTGTTTCTTTTTATTAGGTCACCTTGTTTCATAATAATGGATGACTTTAATAGTCTCTGTCCAAAAGTAAAAGACTTGCAAAGTCAACGCATTTCAAGATTGATCTCGTACCTTATAGAAAACAGTATTGTAAGTAAATCAGAGTATTTAAAATGGTGAATAATTTATTTGTTTATAAGTTAGTAACATTAAAAAAGCAGTTAGGTAAATAAAAACATTTTTTTAACTATTTATTACATTTTCAGGGTAAACAAATTATAATTGCTGTGGCTTCTTACAATTTAGAGTATGATGCTGAAGTATTTAATAGTGGAGACCTTAGAATACAGAAAGTAAAATTTAGAATACCTTCTATGGAAGAAAGGGAAGAAGTATGTTTTTTTACATTATTATAAGTATTAATAGACTGTAAATAAAACTTTTATCACAAGGCTTTAATTTTTGCAGGTACGTTGCAATTGCAAAAATATAATACTTGTACATGTTTTTATTCTGCCTTATATAACAATAATCTGCAAGAAAAATTGTCAAACTCTTTCTCTTTACAACTATTTCTTTCTCTTTACAACTATTATTTCTAAATCTTATACCATCTTGTTAAATCCTTCAAAATTTCTTGATGCTTGACTTTAACACCTTTAAATATGAGTACAAAGCAGAAGGCCAAATTGGTTTTCGTCATGGTGTGATATTCCCTTATCCAGATTATTTTTTCTTCCCCTGAAAAAACTATTCCCTATTTTGTGTGACAACCAAGGTTCCCAGTCGCTAGTCGCAAAATGCGACCAGTTTTTCCGATTTTGCAACAACAAAATAAATTTTGGTCACAGTTATTGCAACTACCTTTCAGTTTTTTAAAGAATCTTTAATACTAACTTTTTTATATCGTGGTTTTCAAGAATCTTGCCAGAAATAATTATCTTAATATCAGAAATCGTCACCATTTTCAAACCATTGCAGTGATCATATAATCGCAAAAATTCGGCAGTCCTAAATTTGCACTAGTGATCTATAAAAGTGAAACTTCAGTGAACTTCATGAATTCTCCAAATTAGGGCTGTTGTAAAATTACCAAATTGTGGTGATTTTCAAGTTAAGAAAACTCTGACAAAAACTGAAAAAAATTCAGACGACTGTAATATCTGCAAACTTTGGCTGTAGCAAATTTTGATTTTTTAAAAATTTTGTAACTCCAGTTATCCTGAAATGGCGAATCTATTGTGATTCTATAAAATCACAAAACTCCGGTAGCTCTATAAACACGAAAATCCGTCGATCTTAATATCAGCTATTTGGGCACTGTAGAGTTCAAAAATGGTGAAAAAAAATGTTAAAAATATATTTTTTTCATGATTAAGAAAATGCTCCTATGCAATGTGCATTTGTGCCTAGTTTTTTAAATTGCTGGCACAGATGGCTTCCTAATTTCTTTATCCAATTTTGAACACTGGTGACAACCAAAGTGATTTGCTTTTGGGAAAGTGTATCCAAGAATAATTAGGGGCTTAATTTGCTGATCTTATCCCACACAAGGACAGAAGCTTCTTATTCTAAACTCCCTTTGGAAATTCACTAGGCATTCTCAAAACTCAAAATGCCACTTTTGACAGAATTGAAGTGAGGGGGGAATCTCCCTCTTTTTTAAGCCCTAGTTTGCCAGCTTGCTTATAAAGTTGTAGAAATGCTTAACTTTTTCAATAGAACTACCATTTTTTTAACTTATGGTTCTGTTCATATCGACTCCCAGAAATTTGCAACTCAATAAATCACTGATATCTTCATTTTAGGGAAAATAATAGCTCTCAAAATTTTGTACTTATGTACAGTATATTATACATATGATTGCTATTTTAGTGATAGATTTGCATGCATTTCAACTTTTATTTTGTTTTGATCCAATAAAAATATGCGAATTATGTTGCATTAATTAAGGTTTGTTAAAAAAAAACACGAAGTTGGCATTTTTACAATTGAAATTAAAATGAATCATTCTAAAATAAACATAATGTAGATATATACATATTTTTTTAACCAAAACTCCTGAAACCAATTTTGAATTGTGAAAAGTTTGGCTGATATTGATGTGTGAGATGTCTGTTCAAATAACATGGTCACAAAAAATTATAGACATGAGGTACAATAGGTATTCACAATAGGTGAACATAATAGGTGTTCTGTATTATATTTTTTCTTTGTGTATATTTCTTCTTAAACAGTTAGGATATATTCTCTGATAAAGTTATAGTTTTATTAAGTTTTGTGTTAGAATGAAAGTTATTTTTTTAATTTCATATATATTTTTTATTTTCAGATATTTGCAAAATTGTTGAATACCAAACAACACAATCTTAAACCAGAAGAGATAAAACAGTGTGTTATGCACTCTCAAGGTTTCACAGGAAATGATTTAAATGTTGTGCTAAATGAAGGTTGTTTACATGTTTTGTATTTTGTTAATTTAGCCATATGTACTTTCTCATATTATTGAAAATCCGTTTAAATGTGGATTTTTTTTGTAAATGTAGCTCAAATATGAAGAGTACAGGGGAAAAACTGCTTTATTTCGTAGAGAACTTTCCTCAGCAGGCCACTTTGGCGATGTTAGCAAGTAATCGCCTAAACTGGTGTAAGGAAACCAGTTTCTACTTACCGGAATTTAAGCAATGTACGATTCTGACGCTTGGACCAAGCAAAGAAGAAAGATAGAAACCGGTTTTCTGACGGCAATGTCCGCCAAGCAGACACTGTTAATGGAACGACTCCTAATAAATCAAGCAGCTCTTCCCCTTTACTCTTCATGTATGATTAATTAATTTAAAGCGTCTAGACTTTGATTATTTGCTAAACTAAGATGGGTTTTTTTTGTTAACATTTCCTTATTACTGCTTCTGATTATTTTAAGAAAAGATTATTTTAAAACTTTAAAGTTATGTATATTAATAATTAATTTTTAATAACTAATTTCATTGGCTATTATGTAAAGTGTTGATGGACCATGTTACAATGTCCAATCTTAAAGTTCTAAATTTCCAATGTTAAACTTTTATTTCATTTGCATCTCTATCCATAGGATGTGAAATAGTTGCATAATGTACAGTAGGCTCCCTCTTAACCAAATTCCATTTAATCAGACTTCCAATTTAACTGGCCCAACCCTTTTTTACCTCTTTATTCTTTAAATGATTTTTTTTAAATGAATTACTTGTTTTATTATCGATCCCTCATTAATATAACGGTGATGAAAAATTGCAAGACTACGTGGTAAGATTCCGATTTTCTAGGCTAAAAAAATGTTTTGGATTTTTTAATGGGATGCAACTTGTATTGCTTGAGTATGTTAAACTAATTAATGCATTACTTTAATTGGTAATTTATTCGACAAATATCCTGACCGTTTAAACATGTATCCAAAACTTAATTTCATTTAAAAAAAAAAAAAAACTGTCTTGCACTCTGCCACCCTCTTAATTGATCCCTTTTAAGTGGTTACGAGATCAATTGTATTTTTATATTGGCAAGTTAAATAGATTATTAAAACATTTGTTTTTCCTTTTTTGGGGAGGAATGCTCAACTGAATTTGTAATTGCTTTTTAAAGATAATTTTGAAGAAGTTTCTATTATAA
This sequence comes from Hylyphantes graminicola, assembly GCA_023701765.1. Taxonomy (NCBI): domain Eukaryota; kingdom Metazoa; phylum Arthropoda; class Arachnida; order Araneae; family Linyphiidae; genus Hylyphantes; species Hylyphantes graminicola. The sequence continues at coordinate 35,259,111 of CM043114.1, read as the reverse complement.
ATGTAGCTAATAAAGTCTTTCTCCCTCAATTTTAGCAATTTTTTCCAGAAGTATGCAAAGATGTGGAGATAAATCATCCAGTGAAAATTCTTCTGATGAAATAGTAACATTTTCAGATATCAAGCAGGCACTAAAGTATAAAAAACCCAGTATTGTTGGAAGCAATATGAAGATAAAAGAGGTTAATATCATGATATTGTTATGTGCAATATGTGTTATAAACAAACTGAAAAAAAATTCTTGCCTTATCTTATAAAGTGGATAAAAAATATTTATTGATTTTTTATGCATTTAAAATATATATCTTCATAACATTAACCATGTTTTATTTCTCTTAACTATTTGTTAAGAAACATAAGAATGTGTTTACATATTTTATAGTTATTTTTTCATATGTCCAAGTAAATACCAATTATACTTAATTGGTTTTTCACTACATTTTTATGGAATGTAACACTTTTACTGCGCAGGATTTTTGTTTCAGTATAATATGTGATAGGAATATCATTATTGAATCATTAGTTGTACGGGCACCTGGGCTGTTTTAGGAGTGAAAGGCTTACTCTTTTAAATTTGGTTATGTTTGTATATTGTGAATCATTACAATTAGTTAGGTTAATTACAAATTTATCTGACTATTTTTATATATTTCAATATTATTGCTGAAAATTATATTTTTGTTTCTAGTAGTTACTTGTACTTTATTGCTGCAAAAATTGCTATGTTGTGTGATAGATACCAAAATCTAAATAATGTTCAGACGTGTGTCTAGTATCTCAAATACCCATAAATTTACTTTCAAATATTTCAACATAGGTAAGATGGAACGACATTGGTGGCATGCAAAGTGTTAAGCAGAAGTTGAAAGATATTGTAGAAGAGCCTTTCAAGTATCCAGACATTTATAAACGTTTTGGTATTGCACTTTCCCGTGGAGTTCTGTTATTCGGACCTCCTGGATGCTCCAAAACAATGATTGCAAAAGCATTGGCTACTGAATGTGATCTGAATTTTATATCCAAAAATGTAAGTAAATTGTAATAAAACTGTATAATTGAAGTAAATTTGTAAATGACATAGGGTCAAGTGGGGTAAGTGTGATAGGGTTTCTGCATTTTTCATTAAGAAAATTCGTTCTCTGCTTCAAGTAAATTCCAAATCCTAAAATTGGTAGTGAATTATTATAAGAAACATGCATATGTAGAAAAAAATTATATGTTTGAATTCCAATTTTAAGTGTACAAAATTTGCATTTCAAAATCCATTGCTGTTTTATCACACTTACCCCACATAGAAAAACCCACATAAAAAGAAGACAGTTGCACTTAAATTCAAAAGCTCAAAACTTTCTTTAAACAATAAAAAAGGTCAATATTTCTTTTTAGTTTAATTATAAGTGGTCTAATGTTATATATTGCATACTTTCAGATTTTTAGAATGATTTCCAAAGTTACAAGAGCTGTTTATCACACTTACCCCCAATCACACTTACCCCACTTGACCCTACAGTTTAACCCGGTCAGGGCTCCATTCAAGAGACCGCATGTTTATGACTAAAAACGAGTAAAAAAGTTATAAATAAGAAAGGTTGAATGTTACGTGTAGGAAATCATGTAAAATATGTACTATGTAACTACTTATTAATAACATTGATACTTTGATTAATGATGTGTTATTATCAAAGTAAAAAAAAAAACATTTTAAGAAAAGTCTTAAAAAGGGGTTTTGAATATCTTATAAATGCATATTTTTAGCGTTATAACTGAGGAGTTAACTAAAACATTTCGTTAGACACAAGATATAACATAAAGGTCTAAGGGCAATAATTGAGTTTTACTGTATTTTGGTTGTTAGTTTTTTTTTTTTTGCCTGTTTACAACTACTATGCATTTATTTCTTAAATCATTTCAAAGAAATCATTGAAAGGTTAACTGTTTGGGGTTTAATCCTGTTTTTGTAAAATCTATAAGGACTGTCACTAATGATTTACAATTTATATTGTAATGAATTTGAATTAATGTCTCAAAACCATGGGGGAAGAGCGTAATGGATATGCAGTTAAATTGGCCTTATGTTGAAATTACCTTTAAACTCCCTACATAAAATTGAATTTTAAAAAGGTAAAAAAAGAGTTTATACTAAAACATGCCTGACCACATGAACTTTGTGTTTTGATCATCTATACTAGATGTTCTTTCTTTAAGACCATAGCTCAAGAGTTGTCCAGTTTTATAAGTTTATTGTGTTTTATATTTATTTTAATAAAATCATTGTATTAGATATAGAGTAACTTTGATTTTCTACTTCTCAACAGTACAATTGGCTTTATTTTTCAGGTTTCGGATATTCAAAACAAATATGTAGGGGAATCTGAAAAAGCTGTACATGACTTATTTCAGTTAGCGAGGGAAAAGGCTCCTTGTATAATATTCTTAGATGAAGTTGATGCCCTTGCTGCTGATAGAGGAAGGTAATTGTTGAAGTAAAAATCCCAGTTTATCTTTTTTATAATAAAGCTTAAGTGTTTTGTAATATGCTGTTGCTGCCATCCCAAATACTAGCCCTCGCGACCGAATAGTTCTTTTGTTGCAGACGGTTCAGTATTGGGCTTGCACGCAAGAGGTTTCTGGATCAAAAGTGGGCTTGTTCCACACCTCTTCAAATGTTATGTACTAGTTTTGTGTAGCTTTATGTAGTTTAATGCCAATATAAGAAAATATCCTATTTAAAGTTAATAACAAAAAAGTTAAACATATGTGTATGTAATACATATATCTTAATTATTAAATAGAGATTTATGTTTTTTACTTATTAGCTTTACCGGATCTGGAGTTGAGGAAAGAATTGTAAATGCATTCTTGAAAGAAATGGATGGTTTTGAAGAGCTGAAAAATGTGATAATTATTGCTGCAACCAACAGACCAGACAGACTTGATCCTGTAAGTGCTTTAAACTCATGGCATGTTTAAAAATTATTAGTTTTATTTCCATTTCATTTCCATTACAATGGTAAAATATAAAATTCTTTATGCAATGTACTTTCTTTTGGATTCCATGCTTTTTTCAAGCTTTTTATTTAAAGTAAACTGCAACTAAATCTAAAATTAGTATTATTAGTCTGTCCCTTTTCTAAGTGACATTTCTAATTAAATCACCACAAATTTAGTTTAATTCTAAATAAACATAATATTAATTTTATGTTCAATATTTTTACGCATCTTTGTTGCAGGCATTTACACGCCCTGGTAGGATCAACCATTTTATATACGTACCATTACCAGACATTGAAGCCAGAGAAGAAATCTTAAAGTTGCAAATGAGGAACAGGAAAGTTGCAGAAGATTTTGACTACGAATATTTAGCATTAAAAACAGAAGGCTACTCTGGAGCTGAAGTAAGGGAAAATTTAATTTAAATAAACTTGTACTGAAACTGAACTTTTAACTTTTTGGTGTGTGTTTTAATTTAAAGATGCTTGAAAAATTTGGTTTTATAATTCACAATTAACTTGTCATAAAAGAAATATAAGTATTTTAGGTGCCCTAATATGCAAATACAAAAAGTAGAAATGGTTTTAAAGGCTTATTGAATATTAATGTTTTATTGCAATATTTTTCTGCAAAAGAATTTATTCTAACTATATTTATGCTATAAGTTATTTTCACCTGCTATTCAAGTCTTATTACTTAAAATATATATATAAATTGAATTAAAGAATGTGCATATATTTTTTTGTATGCAGAAAAAAAACCTTTTTGCTTTATGGATCAATATTTGTTCATTTGTCTCAGCTAGATATCTATGTACAGGGTTTGTTTATATAAAATGTTGTACAATGATTATAGTTTTATTTTGATTATGCTATATGAATAAGTGAAGCTTTAAAAGCATTTTTAGTTTGTGATTCATTGGTCCTAGGATTTGATTGTGTAATTAAGATGCATCATAATCATTAATAGTTAGCTTCAAATAGCTTTTAACCCTTTCAGTCCCAATGAGAATTTGGTATTATCATTTTAGAATTTTTTTATGATCGTCTATAGCTATTTATGATATCAACAAGCACATAATTCGATTCTTTAAATTTTCTGTCAGAAAATATTTGTTATTAATCCTAATATATGTCAGCCCTATTATTTTTTTAATTGTAATCAGACACATGATGATCCTAAATGGCATCACTGGGACTGAAAGGGTTAATTGTATGACAGATGGTTAAAGAAATTTTTCTTCTTAACTATTTAATGAATTTTTTAATGTATTTAATTTTAAACTTCTCTTATGTATAAAACTTTTTTAGTGTTTTTCAAACTATAGCTCAAATTGTATAATTTTTTTTGTTTTACAGATAGTAAACATCTGTAATGAAGCAGCTTTTCAGATTTTGTTAGAAGATATTAGTTGTGAATCATGTACATTTACAGTAAACCATTTCTTAAGTGCCATGGAAGCTATTAAACCAAGGACACCTGTAGAACTATTAGAGTTTTATAAGGAATTCAATGAAAAATATGGATAAAAATAAAATTTTAAAAAGTGTAAAGTGAACATTAAATTTGTTTAATGTTTTATAACTGCAAGGCTCTCATTCAACATCTATACTGTAAAAGCACAATAGTAAACTCCCGGTTATCCACGGGCCGCGATCCCCCCTCCCCCCCTTTTATCCCCTGCAAAAATAATAATTTAACATAACGCAGAGAATAGAAATTTTTCTGCCTCAAAACTTGTTGGAAGAATGCATTCCAAGAACAACGAATTTCTTTCAAGAACGACAAACACATTCAAAGAACAAAAATACATTAAAATAAGAATGACTATAGGAAACCTGGTGTGTACCCAAATGTGTCTGGAAAACAAGTGTACATTGGATCAAGTGATGATCATGTACCTCAAGCAGCAGATGATCTAAATTCTCAAAACACACCAGTCCTCATACACACAAAACGAAATTATCGGTGCATGCAACCAATTAATTTTGAAAGAATTAGTGTCCCGAGTAAATAGGGCTAAGAGTTTTACGGTTTTCGGCCATAACCGAACCCTGCCGAATTGGCCAGGCCGATAAAACTTTTGATGTTGCAGGGATCGAACAAATGTCTCTGGGCGTTCGCTAGGTGGACAAGATGACAAAAAAAAAATCCGAGAGGACTTTTTACAGTTCGTGCCAGTAACAGACACGACAGGAAGAGGATTTGCCAAAACATTTTTAGAAACTACAGGCAATCGGCATTAATTTGGAAAGTCTATGAGGGCAAGGATATGATGGGGCAAAAACGATGAGCAGGCAGTTTAATGGTGTACATGCAGCTATCAAAGAAAAGTTACCTTTGGCTCTATACATGCTCCAGAGGCAGACCCCCAACTCGATGGCTCAACGACACCGAAAACGACCTCAAACTTAAGAACTGGAAGGGAGTTGCCATGGACAGGGGGAACTGGAGAAGGCGTGTTGTTGAGGCATCCAAGGCCTGCAAAGGGCTGTTGCGCTCCTGAAGGAGATGCCTGTTCAGTCCCAGGAATATGAAATTTTCATGGGAAAATCATGGGCATTTTCATTTATATGAAGTGCAAGTTCTTTTTTAAAATACCCAAAGCGATTAGCCACCTTAAAAGAATCCATAGCATCTAAGGTTCCCGAGACTGAAAAAACCGGGATAAAATCTCTGTGTCAAACTAGATGGGTTGAGCGACATGTCGTATCCCAGTCGTACTTGAAGTCGTATCCCAGTGGGAAGATCGAGACACATCTTCTAATGCGCATCAGCTTCTGTGTTCCGTTCAAAGCTCAGAGTTTCTAATTTCGATTCTAGTCTTAAATAAAATATTCAATTTGAGCCAACCCTTGAGCAAGTTTTTCCAAGAAGAAAATATCGGTATTGTCAACGCCTTATCGTATGCCACCGCTTTTGAGACGGCGTTAAATGTTTTAAGAGAAAATACTGATACGGAATTTAAAAAGTTTTTTGCTAAAGCTGAGGAAATTGCTAGCAAATAAGTCAACATCGCAACTCCAATGTACAGTAAACGGCAAACGCAACGATGTAACGTTCCTGTGTCCAATCCAGAAGAATTCTACCGCATAGCTGTGTATAATCCTTTCAATGATATTTTTTCCTTTGATATTTTATACTAAATCAAGTAAAAGTTCTCGTCAAGTAGGCGATCTCGACGTTAAAGAGACTGAAAACGTTTCTAAGGAACTCTTACAGTGAAATCAGATGATCAGAAGAAAAAAGGTCTTATCAACTTAAGGGGTCACAGGAGTCTTAAAAATGTGCAAAGAAGGAACTACAAAGCATAGTTTGATCTTCCATGTAATTTTTTAACTATTCAATATACAAATATAATTTTTTTATATGTAATTCTACAAGATTTATTTAATATGAAACAAATTTTAAAATTTATGTAACTTTAGCCAAAACTAAAATAAATGATATTAAACATAAATCTATTTGAACACATTGTGATTAGGCTTGCGCGGCAAATTGTGAGGTCAAAATTGAAGACATGACCAAGAAAATGACTTTATATTGTACAAATATGTACAAACAAAGACTTATACCTAAATTCTCAGCTCAATTTTAATTAGAAATTATTTTTAAAAATTTTTTAGATCAAAATTTAAAAAAAATTATTAATTTTTTTAGAAATAAGTTCTTAAAATAATTTCTAATTAAAATTGAGCTGAGAATTTAGGTATAAGTCTTTGTTTGTACATATTTGTACAATATAAAGTCATTTTCTTGGTCATGTCTTCAATTTTGACCTCACAATTTGCCGCGCAAGCCTAATCACAATGTGTTCAAATAGATTTATATTTAATATCATTTATTTTAGTTTTGGCTAAAGTTACATAAATTTTAAAATTTGTTTCATATTAAATAAATCTTGTAGAATTACATATAAAAAAATTATATTTGTATATTGAATAGTTAAAAAATTACATGGAAGATCAAACTATGCTTTGTAGTTCCTTCTTTGCACATTTTTAAGACTCCTGTGACCCCTTAATCGAAATGTATCAGGTTGATATACATTCAAGCGAATCCACAGTGTTAGTGTTGGAAGAATTGGATATTTGGTATGCTTTGCTATCAAATAAAAAAAAGGCCAAAAGAGGCTTTCGAAGCTTTTTTAATGTGTGATGAAGATAAACTACTTAACATTTACAAACTTTTAAAGATATTTGCTACTCTGTCAGTAACATCGACAACAAACGAAAGGTCGTTCTCGACGTTAACGAGACTGAAAACGTTTCTAAGGAACTCTTACAGTGAAAATCGTTTAAACTAGCTATGTTGAACATTCATCGCGATGTTTGTGTATCAGCAGACGATGTTATCAATCTTCTTAGCACAAGTTCTCGAAGGCTAGACTTCAAACTTTAAAAAATGACATTATTAAATTTAATTTGTAAAAAAAGAAAGTGCTCAATTTCAGTTTGTTTAAGGATTTTATTTTTATACTGAGTCCATAATCATGGCTACGCCACTGTCTTAAAACATGCTTATGCACTTATTGTACAGTAATTAAAAGTCGTATACTTAGTGTTACACGCCCTTATTTTTTGCATTTTCCAACCGCTTTGTAAGCAAGTATTTAAAAGGGGTGAATAAGCTTTTTTTTTTTTAAGAATTTTTGTGATTCCTAATCTGCAAGTAATAAACATATTGAGAAAAATATAGAAATGGTATATATTATGTGAAGTCTCTATTTTTTTAGCGAACAATTTGGTTTTCTTATTCAGGTTACTGTTAGTTACATAACATAAAACTAATTCAAACATTAGCATTTAAAAATATATTGACTTAAAATATTGCTCAGCATTACTTGAGGTAATTTCTCTTGAACATTAAAGAAGTTGCAAAATCTGTTTAATATTCTTATAGTTTTTTTTAAAAAAGAAATATGGCAAAGTATAAAGTGGTGTTCACCCCAACGCCTGTAATATTGCTAAATAACCCTTTTAATCATGAAGCTAAATTGTATGTTAAGTGAATTGGAAGTGCGGAAAAATTAGTTGTGATAGGTTGGGCGGGGGAATCCCGTAAATCCGGGCAATGCCGCCACGTCTTGTATCTCGCCAGCGGTGTGTGTGGGAGGGGGGGGGGGGGGGCTGAGAGTGCTGACCTGTAGCAGGAAACAAAGTAATTTGCAGTAGAGACGCTAATGGCCATGCGGTGACTTGGTGTAAAGTTAAAAAAAAATACTGTTTTTAGTGATTTTCATCTAATTTTGGGCTTTATGAAATTAAGAGGTAAGTGTCTGTTATCTCTAAGTTAGATACATAAATCAGTTACATATCATTGAAAAGAGTAATTATTTGGCTATGTTATTGCTTTAGTTAGTTTGGACGCTAGGCTATCTACCTAACCCCAAACATTAAAAAAACAAGCCGTATGTGCCATTTTGTCCTACTGGGTAATGCCGCCACACCACTCCGGGGTTATGCCGCCACCCACAAAAAAAGGATGGCAGCATAACCCTTAAAATGGAAATTTCATATATTGGCCCTATAACCTATTACTTTTTGTTCCAGATGCCACGCATCCGGAAAAGAATAACTGAAATGTCTGAATAGACTAACGTAACTTAAAACGAAAAAACTGCCCAGATGGTTGCAAATGGAAATTTAACAAAAGTGTAGCTGTACCCCCCTAATTTGCCATTCCAAGGTTAATTAAACCTATTTTAGTACTATATGTATTGCTTTATTATATCATTTTCCACTATTTTTAGATTATTTGCTGTGTTTATTGATGTGGCGACTGGCGGCATTACCCCAGGTACCGCGGTAATTCCGCCACTGTGCAAGCTTTTAGAAAAAACAGTTGAATTCAGTTTCTATTAATAATTTAAATTTTTAAAAATCACCTCAAGATATAGGTTATGAACTGTAGTATGTAATGCTCATTACAATTTACATTAATTGCAACACAATTCTGCATAGAAATTCAATTTCCCTTAAGGTGGCGCCATTCCCCCGTACTCCTCTATATTGTCACTGCCGAAGAATTATAATTGTCACTCACTACTAGATTAAAAACCGCAAGTACGGTTTTCGCTTCCTTCGTATGTGAAAGATCCAATTACAGTAGTGTCTAGATTTTCCGATCTAGTTGGAACGGAAGGTAGGTCGGATAATCGAAAAGTCTGGATAAAGAAAATTTAAAATTAATTAGTAATCCACTCCGGTTTTGCAGTTGTAAACATTTGATATTGGTGCTAAGTTAACTCTGAAATAGTAGCTTAATCACAAACAGAGGAAGTGCTTAAAGTTATTTTTAATTTTAAAAATTTCCGAACAGTGTTCTGATGGGAAGAAAACTTTTCCGTATTATAGCAGATAGCACTTGGAATCTCACGATTTTGGAGGTTTCCCGAAAATTTAGAATTATTACAACAAATAAAAGCTTTTAATTTGTAGAGTTACCGAAGTTTTATCCTAGCAATCAAATGATTTTCCCGATTTCAAAATCGGGTTTGGAATTTCTTTTTTTACAACTAGAATGACTTTGTAAGAGAACTTTTTTTTTTATATTAACTCATCATGAATGGTCGGTTAACAGAGGGTTCCGGATAAAAGGGAGACGGATAATAGAGATTCTACTGTACGTAACATTGTCACCACGAGTATCCGGCACTTTAAGTGCGGCGAGCAACCGAACATTTCCGTTGCATGTGAAACTGGCCTTATCCTTATGCAGGTAACTTGGCAGCAGGTGGAATGGCTTGACTTACGGGGAGAAAATGCACAGGTGGGGAAGTATTTTTTTTTATTCCGGGCAGAAAAAATAAAATCTAAAAGTAACAGCAACACACGCTTAAAAAGAATAGAGATGAGTCCCAAGGATTTACTATTTTTAAAACCAAGTCCTTGTCGCTGCGTAGTAGTTCCCCGCTTTGACACGAGGCGGGAAAGGCAGATATCGTTTGTAAGAAATGAACACTGTTCTAAATTTATTTCTTTAAAGATGTCGTTCTGCCAGAAGTAACTGGGTTGGTGCTTTAAGCGCGCACTTCGGGAGCCCCGGAAAAAATTCTTTGTTTTGTTTGCTTTTAATTGTGACACTAATTTCAAGGATCCAGTGTCGTCATTGCCTTACAAGAAGGCTTCAAGTGTAATCGGGAACTACACCAGTTCTGTAAAAATATTATTATAATGGTTATGCTTGGTGCTGTGGTGTTTTAATTTCTTCGATTATAACGAAAACGATGCGATCTTTGGTGTTTGGCGTTAAAGATGTGACATGGATTACAAATTCTTGTGCTGTCTTGTTTTAAATTGAAAAGTCGTCACGGATCCGGAAAAGAGACTGGAAAGACAAATGGTAAGATTTTCTTTAGTTCAGGTGCTGAAAATAAATTTAATAAACTATAGATATGTCAGACTGCCTCTATTAAAATAAAAATGTTTATCATTGTAGTGCAGCTCAGCTAAAGTCAATGATGCCTAAGTATCGTGTTGCGGTTGGCGGTTGCGGGACGTTAATATAAGATCTATTCAGTGTTAGAAGTAGCGAAAAAAAGGGGGGTGGGGGGTGGATGCCAATAGTTCGCTCTTTGGTGAACAAGATATTGTAGAAGAAATCATAACCAGAATAATTTGTCATAAATGAGGTAGTGGCCAGGTCTGGATCAGTCAGAACAGCAAAATATTTGTTAAATGATTTTACGGCTAGGTAGTGTTCTCCTTTGTCTAAGTCAGTGGTTCCCAACAGGTGGTCCGCGGACCCCCAGGGGTCCGCAAGATGATATTAGAATAAAAATATAGTAAATATATTACGTATGATAACAGAATTTTTGTTTTGGGCTCTTCCTGCATGAGCAGAGTCTAGCGCAAAACTATCACTCAAAAATTTCTCAGTAACTTCTCTTGGCTTTACTCAGTTGCGTACTTAGCTCACGTGTTTGAACACTTTAATGTGTTAAACTTGAGTTTACAAGAAAAACATGTAGACATATTCAAAGTTGAGGATAAAATTAGTGCTATGGTCAAAAATTGTCATATCTGGGCGTCAAGGGTAGAAAATAAGTCCCTAAATATGTAACTTTTCTACTTTAAAAGTATTGGAGTCATCAGAGGAGAATTTGCCTGACCAGATCAAGATCATTGGAGCCAAGCTACCACTTTTAGAGAGTATTTCAATGAACCTAACGACAGATGGATTCGAAATCCCTTCAGCTGTGAAGAAATACACAAAAACCAAGGCCTCATTGAAGAAGAGCAAGATCAACTTGTGGATTTGTCCAGCTGTGATAAAATTACAGATTTCTGGGCATCAACATGCAAGGATTACAAGAAACTTGGAGATAAGGCAATGAAAAAGATCCTTCCATTTGCAACTACTTATCGGTGTGAGCAAACATTTTCTTCCCTGTGTTAGTGTTTCATGAAAAACAAATATAGGAATCGGCATGACATGCGGTCGGATTTCAGAGGTAAAGTTTCAAGTTTGGAACCGAATATTTCAGGTGGGGGGTCGAAAGACAGATTTATCTCATCTCATTTCATTAAGAACTGAAAATTTAACTCTATACTGATGAAGTAATCTATTGTAACTATAAAAAAACGTATAAAATATAAATATGGCTCTTATTTTTTGATTTTAAGATTAGGAATTAATGGGGGTCCTTGTCACAATAACGGCTCGATGAGGGGTCCACGAGAAAATTTTGTTGGGAACCCCTGGTCTAAGTAATTAGTCATATTTGTAGTATATTTTTTTTATGCTGCTGGCTGCTTATTTTAAGTCTACTACACCTGATTGGTACAAAAATTCTTCGTGATGATGTAACTGCCTAACGTTATAATAACCATTTACCCACACAGATACCTTTAAAGTTTATTTCCGCCGCAGGACCATCATAATGCCGTTTGTATCCTAAATGAGGTACATATTGATCTGCAATAAAATTCAAGGATGTTAATTGATATGCATGCTAAGCTTGAATCTCAAACGAAGTAAGGGACCAACTTAGTACCGACAACCGGCAAAAAGTTTCGTCTAATGGATGTTTATATTAATCTAGATTTGTCAACTCATTTCCATGAAAACCATAGAAGCTATGGTATTTAGCGCAGCAACGTTTTTCAAGAAAATGTTGATTGCCATTCTAACTTTGAAAAGTCTGGATGAATGATTTAGGAATTTTTTTTTAATTTAAATATAATTTATTTATTTTAAACGGCGTTTTTTTTTACTAAAAAAAGAGGTTTACGCTAACAAGTCTACCACATTGAATTTTCCTCCTATAAACATTAATTATGTGTTAAATTCTCCGTTTTGAACTGATACATGCAATGACCCTCTAGAGTTACATATAAATTACAAGAAAAGAAGTTATTAAGAAAAAAATTTAACTATATAAAAAAGATTTTTTTTTCGATTAACTAACACTTGAACATTAAAAAAAACTACTTTATTTGCACCAGATGTTAGAGACTTATTATAGCACAGATATATATTGAAATAGCATCTGCAAAAAAATTCAGGTAAATTAATGTAAAACTTTTTATACTAGAAGTGTTGGCGTAACCACCTTTTTTTAGGTGAAAAACACCGTTTAAAATAAATCAATTATATTTAAATAAAAAAAATTGCCTAAAAAGCATTGCTCATTATATTTGAAATCACTGTGCCAAATTTGGAAAAGATTAAATAGTAAAAATTTTAGAATTTTGGGTATTCGTCTACCATAACATGGAATAAGTTTAGTTTTTAAAAAGTTAAATTTACCTCCATAAGATTATTCGCAGATATAAAAGTCATTTTGACTGTATTCAGTATATACTTCAAAGAACTGTTGTAAGAACATGTACAAGTCATTAGCGATTTGGTACTGGCCTGTGGCAGATCCATTTTCGTTGTCTGTAAAACTGAAGCCTGCACTCTTAAAACGAAGGAGCGATTTTAACTCAGTCTGAGTTAATTTCACTCCTGCAGTCTGGAAAATGCACTTACCCGGAAGGAGTGGATTCTTTGTGTGTTAAGCCTCCGACTTTTAACTCAGTCTGAGTTAATTTCACTCCTGCAGTCTGGAAAATGCACTTACCCGGAAGGAGTGGATTCTTTGTGTGTTAAGCCTCCGACAGGATCACTCCAAACGAGTGATTTTAACTCAGTCGGAGTTAATATTCAATCCTTTCCAGTGTCGAAAATGCACTTCTCCAACTTGAGTGGATTTCACTCTTTTGTTTTAAGAGTGCACCCACTGTGTGGATTATCCACATATAGGACGCTAAATAAACTCCTTGGCCCATGTGTGATCCCGAAGTCCCCCTGTCATATCAGAATGCATTATATAGGGTCCATTTAGTACAAACATGCCAAATAGACAGTCTGTACCAGGGCCTCCTTGCAGCCAAATAATGATGAGTGCACTTGTGTTGATGTTCGATAAAAAGATTTTTATTATAGTAAACCAATAATAGAAAAGTAAACCAAATTACCATAAATGATAAAAATATGTTTAGGTGGTAGGTTAGAACAATAAAAAAAACTAAAAATACGTGGGTTTGTTAGGGTTTTAAAAATTAACAAGATGCAGTTATAAATTTGCTAAAAAATGATAAATTTTCTTATATATTTGCTAATTTTTTTAATGCCCGGAGTATCGTGATGTGCATAGGTAATTATTAGATGAAGAAAACCAACATATATTTTATTCGGTTTTTTTTTTCGAAGTTTCAATGAGGAAATAAATCAAAACTAAAGTTAAACCAGGTTTTGAAAAAAATGCAAGCACTGCTGAAAACGAGAATAATTGCCAATGTACATGATGTCTACGGCACTATTTTCAATCTAGGAATAATAAATATAATCTAATTCTGAAACAACCAATATTTATTATTTTCTAAGTTTATGCTCGTAATTTTTTAGTAGTTTCTTAAAACTATAGTAACTAAAAGGAATTTTGTTTTTAAACACCATTAAATAAAGGATTAATATTTAAAAAGTTGGCATACACAACTCAAAATAATAAAAAGTTTAAATTAAAAAAAAATAACAAAAGAATCAAAAAATGAAAAGTATGCTAAAAATATTTAATTCTAGAACTGCGTAAATGCGTGAGTTAATTTTGGTTACGTGTAAGAGTAACGTGCATTTGTTTTCACTAAAGTGCTTGGCCCTAGTCCAATATTTGCGAATTATCTTGATTGTAGCTTCCACACTACGTTTATAACGTAAAAAGTGAAAGGTTTTATAATCGTTCTGTCCGTCTGTCAGTCCGTCCGTCTGTCACCCACTTTCACAGAACGTACCGCTTGTCTTACAAACAAGTGGGATACGTCATTTTGAAGCAAAAAAATCAGTTTAGGCTACATTCCAAATTTCATTAAAAATTTAAATTAGAAGTTTATTTTTAATTTAAATAACTAAAAATTTAATCTACATTGAAAAAACATGCGAATTCCATTTTTATTCAATATTTTCGCTGTTGCCATTACATCAAACGTCCGAGAAACTTTATTTAAAATAAAAATAAAATTTTTGAAAAAAATATATTTTTGTGATATAAGTCAATTTGATTGTTATAATGGCACAGTAAAGTTATTTTGAAGGTTTACTATATATGAATGAAGAAAGATGCATAAAAAATTCTAAATTTGCTTAAAAAATATGAAAAGTTTTGCTTTTATTTTTAAAGCAAGAATTTCAAATTAATTTTCGAAATGTAAACTTGTGGCTGCAAAAAGGTAGCTATTTATAAAATATATCATTATTCTTTGAACTTCAAAAAAATTAGCAAACGATAAATATTAATTATCAAATCTACAGAAGAAGATTAAAGAAAATTATTAATTTTGACTTATAAAAGTTTGAATTAGAACTAGCTTAAGGACTGCTTGGCGAATTTCTTTCTGAGGTGTTGTGTGTTTCCTGTTGAACGTAAATGTTTTGTGGAAGCGGTGTAAGTGACATATTCTGTAACAAACCTACTTGTTTAATTAAATATAAGGAATTCAAATGTTTTTTATTCTTAAGATTTGTTTTACTCAATTGTGCAGATAACTAAAAATAGCTCAGCAAAACTTTTGCAGATCTGTGACGGAATTACGCTAACTCGGCATTGCCAATTGTGTTTATATTATATTAACGTAAAACCACGAAGCCGCATTTCCCCCCTCAGAGCATTTGGCGGCTGCCCAATTAATTTAGACAATTTTCAAATGCTTTATTTTTAAATAGTAGCTTGTCTGCAGTAATTGTTCTCTAAATTGCCTGTTATAAATGTGTGCTTCCAAAAAAAATTTGTTTATTTTATTTTTAATATTGCTTATTTGCTTATAGCCATTGAGCTTATTCTTTTTTTTTAGATAGCTGTCTTAAATAAATAATGTAACATATGAATGGGAAATTTAAAGTGTAAAGTTTAAATAAATAAATAAATGAATAAATAAATTAAGGTTTTTTTTCTTTGAAAATCCAAGTAAAATTATATTCAAATAATATATTTACATTTTATAAGCCTAAAATTTTCACCGGTCTTAGGCGTTTACATGGGCAGACTTCGCATTTGTATTTTGGTTTAGTTTTCTTTTTGTTAAATAATATAAAGTATTTATTATAAGTGATTCGGCACAATTATCAATGGCGTTATTAGCTTAACACGTTGGATGCCACTGACTCCTTAAGGAGTCGCATGGTTCCGATTCATCGATAACAGCACATTCTGATGAAATTCATTGTACCATTTCGCCAACCGTTCTTATGAGTTCAAGTTCGTTTTTAACTTTTGCAACCGATCCTTCTGTGCTTGGAATAATACTTGGTGATTTGAAAGAGGGCCTTCTATTTAAAATTACGAGGAAATTAAATCCTTCGTCTCAAGTGTAGGGCGACCAGACACCTGACATACCGCATTTCGTAAAGTGATTCAGTTTGTTATTCAACAATCTAGCCATAAAAAATTGCAAATAGTCTGGGTTTTTTTTTGTATTTTTTTTCAAACAAAAACTACCCAAAAATATGAATTAGGAAAATTTAATGATGATTTCTTAGTCGAAAAGTTAATCACTGAAGCAAATCTGGTAATTGGCTTTCAATTCAAAAGGCTAGGAACATTTCCTTGTATTTTTACGACTAGGTAGCTATCGTGCAGCTTTAGTTAGTGACGTTAATTCAACCTAACCTTGCTATTTTGCGATCTCGAACTAAGATTTGTACTTGTTCAAAAACGAACAGTTAGTTTATTTCCATTGTAACGAACAGGTTTAAAAAAACAGGATGTTTTTCTACTTCATCAGCCTCTATCGATGAAGACTCTATCGATGATTTAGTGGCAGCGAATGTGTTAACATGAAATTTAAGTGATCAATCTGGTTCCAATGAACGAATGCAAAAGTTATCTGTATAACTAGTTTTTCTTTGCATGCATACTTATTGCAGAGAAAACAATTTAAACATTAAACTGGGCAAAAGTAATTTAGATCATTTACTCGCATCACTAGTGCATAATCATTTTAGCTTTCATACTACGTTTATAATGTAAACACTGGAAGGTATAATTGTTCAGACCGTCTGTCACCCACTTTCATACCTACCTTTTAATACCTACGTGATTCCTTTTAATACCTACGTGTGCACCTGAGGCTTAGTTTTTCATATTTGATTGTGATTTTTAATTAATATAATTAGTTTAAAAAAAACGTCACCCACGTGGGATTGCGGGACCATAACAGGGCTTGAAAATACATGGACCGAGCCGAAACGGGGACTTGACGCCATCCTCTATTAGTTTGATTGAGATATGCGCTCGCCCTAAGGCTGCTTTATCGTCTATTAGTGTTGCTTTTTTAAGTGCGCATGCGCCAATACGAATTCAATTTTGTTTTGATTTTAAGTGCATTTTCACAAGTAAACATGCCTCTAAAAGGAAGCAATGCGAAGTTAACGGGTTCCCAGTAAGGCGGGACCATACTGCTAGTGTTTAATATAGAATTAATACTGTGTTTGGACGCCTTTTTTCCCGTTGAACACATATGTTGTGTGGTAGCGGGCTAAGTGAAAGATTCCTGTTACAAACTTACTTGTTTATATTTATCACTTTATTCTATTCTCAATTACTGTATACATGTTTTTATTGGGTTTAATATCCTTCCCTAACAAAACAACCGTCCAAAACACATTTAAAACTAAAATAAAAATTCAATTAGTTAGAATTTTAGTGCGTTATAAAGTAACAGGAAAGAAGGCTATTTTGGTTCTTTTAAAATTTGTTTTTTTAAATAAATGTTTAATTTGAATTCTTTAGAATTATGTGTCTTAAATATTTTCAAAAACTGAACAAACTACAATTTTTCAGAACGTATAAAATTTTTTTTAATTAATAAACAAGAACAAAATATTAGCTAACTTTTTACTGGAAAGCTTTAAGTGAAAAATTTGACGTATTACATATTTAACAATATTATTCTCTTTCTAGTCCACATCGAGTGCGGAGGGTTCGGGCTCTCTATCTCCTTCACCAGTGGCACCGAACGCTCCTAAATTTGGAACCCTCATACCCAACAGGATATTCGTCGGTGGCATAGCTCCCAACGTAAGGATCGCCCTTACCATTTGTCTCTATATTCTGTGCAGCGAACAGACTCGCTTAAAGGTCACGATATCTGAAGAGTACAGCGGAAGAACCCCTTCAACGACTGGGAATCTGTCTGCATCAGGTTTGCTTTTCGAAGATAGCGAGCCATCGCCCAAACTGGTGTGAAGAAACCAGTTTTGAATCGGTTCTTATCACGCGGCTGACGCGTTCACTGTCTCTATCATCGAGATTCACGCCAAACACTAGTCTGGCGCTTGAACTGCGGAGGAAGAATCAAGAGAGAAACTTGTTTCTAATTGCCATTGTCGCCAAGAAGACCTCAATACGGATAGATTCACAGTCAATCAAAGGCTTCTTCCCCTGGACTATTCATCTGTAAATGTTAAAATAACTCCATGAACTTTTTCGTTGGCTGCTATATATTTTCTCTGCTGTGTTTTGATATAAAATGCTATTAAATAGAGAAATAGACCAAAACACAATGTTTATGTAATGTTTACATTGTCAGATAACTCGAGTGTGTGTACCAAGTTATTTATAAGGTTTCAAAAATAATTTCCATGCTCCTAAAATAACGTTTACTTCCGAAAGTTAGATGAAAAGGAAGAAATTTATTCATTTCCATAAGCACTTTATCGGTTTTTCTCTGGACTAGTAGTTTTTAATGTTCGAACAGATTTTACAAAGTTTGCAGAATGGTCTGTGGCTTGATCATGGTCTCTTCCAATTTTGTTTAATTTATTACAGTTTAACTCTTGCAAATGCTGTTTTCAATCTCTCAAGTTTTTAAACAACTCGCTAACATATTTTCAAATGTATTTTCTCTTAGACAACCGAAGCAGAACTTCATTCAATATTCGCCACATACGGAAATGTCAAGGCAACGAAAATAATACTAGACAGAGCTGGAGTTTCAAAGGGGTAAACACATTCTTACTGATACAAATTACTATTTTGAAGACGTATGTTAATTTTACACACGTGCAATGTAATAGTTATTTAAGCAACTAGTGCCGAAAATAACACTTTATTAAGCGATTGACTTTTATTTCACATGACCGTTGGTCGAGTGAAATAATGAAAAGAGCTTAATAAAGTATTATTTGGAACGTGCTTGCTTACAATATTTTTTATAATAACGTGCAAAAGCGTGAAATTTTGTGTTCTTACTTTTGTCTTATTTAATTTCCTTTAATACTTTTGAAGTACTTGTAGTTTCCATGGAGATATTAGAAAATGCGAAAGTAATGAGCTAATAGAAATAAGTGAGTTTCATGGCCATTTAGTTTCCATTGAGATATTCATGACATCATTTTGTTTTTCTACCAATCAGATACTCTTATTTTACTCTACCGCACTAGCGCCGAAACTCCCACTTTCGGCACTGTCTGTGACGTAAGCAAGTAAAGTGTCATTTTCGCAACGATTTATGAATGAATATGATATAAAAAAAGTGAACTTTTTTGCACGTTGTTATAAAAAATTTATTTGTGCAACTTTTGTGGTTGCAGCAGTTAATCCATTAAATTGAAACATCAATATTATAAATTCTTTCTCTAATATATTTTGAAATTGTGACATCGGTTTAAGGAAATAGTTATCAATAAAATAGTTATCTTCAGATAGCTATTTCCAAATTCACTGATCATGTCTAGACATTCTGAATCTTAAAGTATACAGTTGCGGGAAATAAAAGATTAATTTATTCATGTAAATAAAAATACATGCATGTGAAAAAAAATATATCGTATCTGCAATATATTTACAAATAGGGGAGACCGGCGCTAGTTTTTCATGCACACAAAGCCACAAAAAACATTCAAGGTTGAAAAATCATAAAAATAGCTCTCAAGAAAATATTACAACTCCAACTGAACAAAGATTCTTGTGGGTGAAGTTAGACAAGTTGCTTCATAAAGCAAGCAGCCATTTAGCACCCCCAACGGTTTCATTTCCAATATAAGGCCTGGTGGAAAACTTACCCAATGGAAAAACTAGCTCCGGTCTCCCCTAATTTTTTGTGCGTTATTTCGAAAAGTATTTACCATTGACATTATATTTTATGATATTGCAATTATGCATGTTCATGTTTATAAATGGCTAATTTTATATAACTGTAAGTGTAAGTCATGATTTAGGAGGAGATTGGAAACTTTTTTAATTTAAAATATTAATTCAAATTAAATAAAGTAAATTACATTATTTAGATACAAAAAATATAGATCAACTATTCCACATTTTTTTCTCATATAATGTTAAAAGTTGTAGTGATAATCACTTTTTACAATCGTGAACTTACACTACAGACAGGATAATTTTGCATGGAATTACCCAAATATCTAGTAATCAGAGTTAATTAAAAATGTTAAATTAAAAAATGTAACATTAATTTGATGTGATATCTTCGTACTAAGTTTAAATATTAGCTTCCACAATACGTTTATAACGTAAAAAGTGGAAGGTTTTATAATCGTTCAGTCCGTCTGTCTGTCTGTCCGTCCGTCTGTCACCCACTTTCACAGAACGAACCACAAGTCTCACAAACAAGTGTGAAGTGGGATACGTCATTTTGAAGCTAAAAATCAGTTTAGGCTACATTCCAAATTTCCTTAAAAATTTAAATTAGAAGTTTATTTAAAATTTAAATAACTAAAAATTTAATCTACATTAAAATAACATGCGAATTCCATTTTTATTCAATATTTTCACTGTTGCCATGACATCAAACGTCCGAGAAACTTTATTAAAAATAAGAACAAAATTCTTGAAAAAATATTTATTTCTTTTGATATAATTCAATTTGGATTGTTTTAATTGCACAATAAAGTTATTTTGAAGGTTCATTATATATTAATGAAGAAAGATGCATAAAAAATTCTAAATTTGCATAAAAATATGCAAAGTTTCGCTTTTATTTTAAAGCAACAATTTCACAAATTTATTTTTCGAAATGTAAACTTGTGGCTGCAAAAAAGTAGTTATTTATAAAATATACCATTATCCTTCGAACTTCTAAAAAAAAAAATTAGCAAACGATAACGATTAATTATCAAATCTGCAGAAGAAGATTAAAGAAAATTATTAATTTTGACTCATAAAAGTTTGAATTAGAACTACCTTAAGGCCCTGCTTGGCAAATTTATTTCTGAGGTGTTGTTAGCGTGTTTCCTGTTGTGCGTAAATGTTGTGTGGAAGCGGTGTAAGTGACAGATTCTGTAACCAACCAACTTGTTTAATTAAATTTCGACTAAGGTTTGTACTGGTTACAGGTACGGATTCGTGACATTTGAAACCGAAGAGGAAGCCAGGAAAATACAAAGAGATGTACGTAACAAGATATTCCTGAAAATACAGGGTGGTTATAAAATAACGCTCGCTATTCGGAGTGATCTGCAGCTTTCATGAATAATCCAAATGCAATAAACTTAGAGACATTACTAATCAAGAAGAAGGAAAATGATGGAATCATAAAAGACAAATGATGGAATCATAAAAGACGTCACTTGACCAGGGTTCTAAATTACGAGGCGTAATTGGATGTGTTGGCCGTAATTAGCCATAATTGGCTATGCCTTCGTAATTTAGAACCTTGGGCAAGAGACGAGTTTATTCCTTATGATTCCATTCTTTTTGAAAAAAGAAACTCGTCTCTTGACCAGGGTTCTAAATTACGAGGCGTAATTAGCTGTGTTGGCCGTAATTGGCCATAATTGATGACGCCTCGTAATTGAGAACCCCGGTCAAGATACGAGTTTGTTTTTATGATTATTCTTTTTTTTATGATTATTTTTTGGGATTCTATCTTTTTTATGATTCCATTATCCCCCCCCCCCCCTTCTTGATTAGTAAGTGTCTCAATTTTTGCTGCCTTTGGATTATTCATTCAAGCTACAGACCACTCCGAATAGCGAGCGTTATTTTATAACCACCCTGTATCTTCAAATTAGATTTCTTTTTCATATCTATAGTATTTAATTGGTTATTATCTTACTATTTTTATTTTTCTTAGTGAAATCGGCGTTTTGTATCGTTACAAAAATGCAGGTAGTTCAAATTGTTTTTGCGTCTGTAAGTTTGAATAACTGTTCTTTTATAACCATGTAAATGCTCATTTTAAAATGTTTACGCAGAAGAATAAACGAGTCATGGTACTAACCAAAATGATCCATGGACTAACTTAGAAGTGTCAAAACTGACTAACTAATAAGCCGGTCATTCTACTCGTTAGATGAGTCAAATTTATGTGAAGAACAGATATCAAGTATTTGCCAATGGCGTGTCCATGATGACGTAATACTATTTAGAAGAAAGAAATTGAATCGGTGAGTGCAGAAACCACTTCAGTCAAAAAAATCCGAAAACTCGTTTTCAATGAAAATAAGCGTAGAAAGGCAAGATGCGTGTTGGGTGCAAAAACTACGTTAGTCTGTTGAGTAGTTCCGTAAATACAGGACGTTTGTTTCGAGTGTTGAGTGCAGAAATGATGGAGAAGTTATTACGTTTTTTCTCCCCCCTGAAAAATTTGAAATTTGTGACTGACGTTGTTTCTGCACTCACCGATTCAATTGGTAATGCGACAAGTTAATCGTCAAATAAAATTTGTAATTAAACTCCTTAGTCAAAATTACCCCTGAGGCAAAATGATTTATCCACTACTCTTTCTTTATCGGCTCAGTAAGTGGCTGAGAGAAATTTCTTATCCTCCTCATAAGCCTAAGTTTGCCTGCGTCAAAATATTTTTATTTTTCTCTGTATACTTGCTTATAAACATTAACGTTCGTAGGTGTTAAACGCGTTGTTTCAAAACGTTTGCAGTATTTTTAAAACTGAAATATTATATTTTGTTAAAAAAAATCTTTAAAATTATAGGCCGTAAAATATTTGTGTTTGTTTTATTATAGGCTGATGCCATATTGAAGGATACTAAACTTAATATAGCTCCTGCAATAAAAAAACAGGTAAAAATTTATGTGTAAATTTTAAACACTTCTGTATATTTCGTATCAACATAAATGTAAAAAAAAAATATTTTAATTAATTGTATGTTTGTAATTTTTACTATTTGTCTTTTCTTTTAAGTTTGCATATAATACATATCCAATACATTTTAAATAATAAATTCTCAATAAAGTTGTAATTCGTCAAAAAATATTTCACAATTCATCTCACAAACTAATGGAATTCATTTCTATTTCAGCCTTTTGCAAGAGTTTATGGTAAGAAATATATTATAATAAAATATACTATAAGTATTTTTTTTTAAAAAATATTTGCATGCTTAAGAGAGCTTGTAATATTAAAATTTTAACTTTTGTAAATGTTCTTTTTGTAAGTAATAGTTGGGATTCCGTTTATTTTCCAAAATTAATGTGGGATTATTAGTAAGACCATTGCTATTTGATCTATTTATTCTTGGTCATAAATCATGTTATGTAATTTAAAGTATAATTGATTATGATTTTGATACTTAGTCAGTAATAGTTTGGTAAATCTTAGAGTCTACGTTTCATTCCCTTTCAAAGAATACCTTTATCAGAAACTAGCTTAACCCTCCACTGTTGCCATATAGCAACAAGTAACATAATCTACTTTTACTTTATTCTATTAAAGTAGAGCTCCATCTCGACAAATCTGTGTTTTTTCATCTATTAAATTCCATTTTGAAGTTTTAGTTACTGATTAACCATATAGATGACCGTAGTAAAAGTGCATTCAAAATTAAAGATTGAAGTTATTAACTATTGTGAAATTACGTCTTTGGCAGTATTCAAAGTATAATAATATTAGTACTAAACACAAATAAATTGTTTTGAAAAAAATAATTATAGATCAAGAGGGTTATTTTAAAATATACTTAGTAGTTTTCTAATCATCTTTATCAAAATTGGAATTTTGTAGTTGGTTTTTGCCATATGGCAAAAATTTTAAAAATTGAAATTATTTAAATTCCATTGCATTTAATACAAATATATTTTTTCGGGATGAAAAAAATTCATTAATTATAGGGTTAATAAACCTGATGTACTGGTGTACCTTTATTAACGGTGATTTGTTTTTTTATATAAACTTTTATTTTATACCAATTGATACATTGCCCACTGGTTAGCACCCCATCAGGATATTATAATCTCCTCCCATACAAATATCAGCATCGGTGGATATCCGATTCAATCAACACCTCCTCCCATGATTCAATCCAGGCCTTTTTAGGAGTTACAAGGCTTTCCCATTGGCCCATGTTAAAATTGAAGGAACTGCTATGATACAATAGCCTCGATTTGGCGATTTGCGTAACGATGATACGAATTTTAATTTTCGATAAATATATAGAACCAGAAGCTTTATTATTCATTCAAGCATACAAGTAAATACACAATGTCATTTGGTGTTAGTAACTGTACAGGGCCGGATTTCTAAATAGGCAAAATAGGCTGTAACCTACACTCTTAAAAATGAATGCTCAAAAACGACGAAATTTTCCTTAATTTTGAGGATTCAGTTTCCTGGCAAATGCTCCGAGTTTTCCTTTCCTCAAAGTGAGGACATTTGAATCGTCATTTTTTTGAGGATTTGAATGTCGTCTAATCTAAAGAAATATTTCGTCATTTTTGAGCATGTGAATTTAGTTGTTTTGAGAGCTAGTTTCCTTAAATTGAGGATTGTTATTCTTAATTTGAGAGTTTGGCATCGTCATTTTTGAGCATGTGATTTTGTTTTTATAGTTCTGGTTACATTAAATTGAGGATTGTTATACTTGATTTGAGAGTTTGGTATCGTTATTTTTGAGTATGTGATGCTGTTTTGATAGTTCCGGTTTCGTTAAATTGAGGATTATTATTGTTCATTTGAGAGTTTTGCATCGTCATTTTTGAGCATATATATTTCTTGTTCGAGCAGCTTTATAGTTAAACTCAAAGTTTCCTTGCACAGAAGCCACGACCATGGGCGGAGCTATAAAACGCGCGGGGCAATCGGACGAAGAGAAAATTTCAGTTGTGTTATTTTGTCTTCATCTAATTGTTCCGTGCATTTTATAGCTCCTCCCATGGTCGTGGCTTCTGTGCAAGGAAACTATGAGTTTAACTAGAATTACGTCGTATTCGGTCTAGTTTCATCATATTTGAGGAGATGCATTTTTCTAAAAAGTTTTTAGGATGTTTTATAGGATTTTACTACATCATTTTGTTATTGGTATTTTTTACCCAAATACAAAAAAAGCTATAATTATATTCCACATTTGTCTTTTTTACGGACACGAATCCATCTATGTACAGCTTCTGAAATATTGAAGGCATTTTGATACAAAATTGACTATTTGCATGTAAAACTATAATATATAATGTTTATAAAATATTAAAAAGATTCTCAATGCATTTCGGAACCAAAATTTGCTTTGAATATAAGTTATACAATCAGTTTATTACATTCCAAATCTAGAAAATCCACTTTTAAATTGTTCATTTATTTTTACAACAAAATAACATTTCACTTTATTTAAATCTGTATATTTATTTTATCAAAATAAACACAAGTTTCGAATTTTTTTATATACATATTGATTATATGATGACGGGCCGGTGGTCTGGGAACTGCTGGGCAGGCTGGCATTTTGTGTTGTACTTCACAAACTGCTG
This sequence comes from Hylyphantes graminicola, assembly GCA_023701765.1. Taxonomy (NCBI): domain Eukaryota; kingdom Metazoa; phylum Arthropoda; class Arachnida; order Araneae; family Linyphiidae; genus Hylyphantes; species Hylyphantes graminicola. The sequence goes on along the minus strand of CM043114.1, from coordinate 35,233,924 downwards.
CTTCAATCATCAGTACTTCAGTCGTATCATTACAGAAGTTTTGTCTTCTAAAAAAATAGGAAGCATTTAGTATACTTTTCATAACCTAATTGAGCCAACCCTTATAAAGGCGAGTCTAAAAAAACAACAAATATAGCATTTGTTTAACTTACAAGTTTAAGGGGAATACTAACACATCAAATTTACTGAAATTAAAATTTTAGTATTTGGGGGGGGGGGGGAGGGATGAGACAGTTTTTTAGAAGTTATGCATTTAAACAATAAAATAGTACACAAAATTTCAGGTGGATAATTTTCTCAAACAAAAATTACAGAAAGAACTTTTTTTAAAAAAAATCATTCTTTTTAAAAAGTTAGGCTTATTTTGAATATTATAGCTTTACATTTAATCTTGTTTTTAATTATTTCTATTAGAGATCCAAATCCTTATTCCTGAAGCTTGGAATCAACATAGTCCATGGCACAAAACTAATATACTATATTAAATCAATTTTAGTTGTATCTTAGAGTCGAACCCAAAAGCATCTACCTAAAAAACAAGGCCGTTAAATATTATATTAAGAAAAAAAACTTACGGTACGATTAATTACGGTATTTTATTAAATACTTTTTGCATTAAAAGTACCTTTAAAGAAAAAAAAATGGAAATATAATGCATTCAGTGCACATAAAATTTTATCTTTCAGTGTGAAATATTTTTTAATTATAAAACCATAATTTAAAGACACAAATTATGCATCGTCAAAATAATACTTTTCACTTTTAATAAATATGCAGAATATAAATAATTTTTTTTTATTAATAGTTAACTAATAATTATTTTATACCATATTAGTTGAATGAAGAAAATAAACCATTTTTATTTTGACACAAAATGAAATGACTTAAACTTACCTTAATAAATATTGATAATAATCCAAATACTTTCCAACAACATAACCCCGTTTCTATATATTTTAACTTTTTTCCGTTTCTACTTCACATATTTTAAAAAAAAATCCTAGAGTATCGAAGTTCGAATTTAGACGAATTATTTCGAATCCAATGGCACCTGGCGATGATCACATCTGCTGTCCGAATAAAAAGCAGTTTATTATCATAGAAAGGCGAACTTCGAATTTCATGTTTAGAATTCGACACCTGTCGTTTTTTAACACATAACAAAGTGTAATGTCGTCTTCCTTTTTTCAGTTGGCTCAAAACTTTATGTGACTACTTTTTACTAATTCGTATATTCTATCGAGCTTCTAATTTCACCGAAAGAAAACGAAAAAAAAGAATTATTCTTTTTCAAAAAAGAAGAGTTGAGCAGTACCATGCAATCTTCAAAAGTTTTTCAAACGATTTACGAATATTTAAAGTTGCTTTAAAATATTATGTTTTATAATTTAATGTGTTCCGTTTATGCACTCATTATCTAATTATTTTTTTAAAATACTGTTCTTAATTTTACTATGCAAGTTTTATTAAGTCGTTTGATGAAACCTCTTATTTGCAAAGCGTTCTTTAGCTGCGTTAAACTTGATTCAATAGTGCAGTGTAAATTAACAGTTGAAAATCAGCATCAATAGTAAACAAAAGCTATAATTCCGTTCTATTTTTATAATACTTACATATTCTAATGAAGGCAAATAGTTTTATGTTTAGAAACATGCAACTTCTTGTTCTTTACTGTAAAATTTAATGTTCAAGCTGCTTGTATATATTACGAATTATTATGTTAGGCCTAACCAAGAAGAACTAACTTCAAGAAGCCGCCATTGTTTGAACCGCTAAGTTCCAATCCCAGAATGCAACGGTGCGAGTACAACGAGATTCAGTTTCCTCAAAATCAAGAAACAGAATCGTCAAATCACGATCGTAAAACTGAGGATTCGCGTTTACTCAAAGGTCACGTGATAGTTTGACGAAACAATCCTCAAAATTAACGAAATGAGGCTTGAGGATTCATGAATCGTCAAAAATGAAAGTGTTATTTTTAAGAGTGTAGAGCGGCAAATTTTACGAACAATTAAAACAGCATTCGACATGAAAATATATTATAACGATACTAATATTTTTTAAAGAAAGAAACAAATAATTGTAATTAACGTGTAAACCGCAAACGTATACTACATAGTACTAATATTTAGAAGAAAACATGGCAGCTGCGAGGGCAATTCGACTCTCCCTCTGATTTGGAAGTTGACAGACAAATAGTAGAACAGTTTAAAAAAATTCACCTATTATTTCGATTTGGAGTCTAGATAGATGCTTTTAATAGTAGAAAGAAAATAAATAATCAAGAAAACTATATCTGACGGCAAATCGATCGTAGCCTACAGGCGGCAAATCTTCAACCCTCTAATGCATGAATTTTTATTTTCATCCCAAAAAAATATATAGGGGAAGGTGGGTTACCTTGGACCTATTTTGACTTTTCAATTTTTATTTTCTTAATTACTTGCAAAAAGTGAATAAAAATATTTTTACTAAATACTTTATGTTGTTATATACAACATATATTTATTTTAGCATGTTATTTAAATGATTTCAACTATTAAAAAAATAAATACAAAAAATTGTAATTTGGACCAAGGTACACCGCCGGTGGTGTACCTTGGTCCAACCGGTAGTGTACCTTGGACCAATTATTAACAGGTAGAGAGACTCGATTTACAGTCCGAAAACCAATATTTATTAGCCACATAAAATTCAAAGACACATTTTACAACCTACTCTTATTTCTAACCAAGATTGTAGTAATTGATCATGTTAGGTCAATTGGCTCAGTAAGGGGTTTTATTGCCTTATTTTTTTAGTGCCCTTTTGGCTTTTTCAGCTGCAATGCAATCTTTCTCGGGTGTATTCGTTAAAATGCAGCATAAAATTAAACTGTTATTTCATGCCATAGAAAAACATTTGACTATCTTTCTGTCTTAAATTAAAAAAAAAAAAACTCAAATATTTCCCCCTATGTTTATTCAACTAGGCCTAAACGTAAAAAGGATGTTCTGCTTAGATATTTATTATAAAAAAAACATCTTTTTAGATGAGCATGCAATAATTATTTTCTATATTATATCAATATGGTTAAAATTTTATAGGTTTCCATAAATCTAAATAATTAACTACAAAAAAAAATTCTTTATCACATCATATCAAAATTTCTTACAAATTTCCATTTTTCTAGATTTTACAAATCAGGGTTGCATATTAATAGCTTAAAATACTTAATTTTTCAAAGGAAAGAATTTATTTGAATTTTAAAAAAGATTTTCAACAATTTGAAGCACATAAGACCTATAGTGAACGCTGCCATCTTGGAACAGTCCAAGGTACACCACTTGTATTAGGTTCGAGGTACACCACTTGGATATTAAAAACAAAATAGTTAATCACCAAGTTAAGGTTAGACTTAACTTAATTTCAAGCACACTGTTTTATAGCTAAAACTTTGCTTTATATTGCATAACCATCGTTTCTGAATAAACACTACATGTTTGAGTAAAAAATTACACTAAAGAATCTGACAAAAATTTACTTTTGAACTGTGAATTTAGTTTTTCGAAACCTCCTTAATAAATTGACCTTTTAAACAAACAGATAGAACTTCACTGAGATCCCTGGTAGCAAATGCTTTAACTGCATGTGGTGTTGTTTCAATATCTAAGCTAATCGAGCTAGAATCAGCATAGGTTCGAGGTACACATACGTCCAAGGTACACCACTTACCCCTATGTATCTTTAATACTCACACATTATGGGAAAAATACTAAAAAAAATTTAACTGCATTAGAATTTAAATAATTTCAATTTTTTTAAAAAAAATTCATATGACAAAAACCAACTGCAAAATTCCAATTTTGATAATAATGACCAGAAAACTACTAAAATTATTTTAAACTAACCCTTTTTAACTATGATTAATTTTTCAAAACAATTTATTTGTATTTAGTATTAATATTAATATTCTTTGAATACTGCCAAAAACGTAATTTCAAAAAAGTTAATAACCTCACTCTTTAATTTCGAAATACACTTTTACTACTGTCATCTATGAGGATTATAAAGTTCAAAATGAAATGTAATAGATGAAAAAACACAGTTTTGTATTGGAGAAGCTCTAATTTAATTAAGAGAATAAAGTGGATTATGTTACTTGTTACCAAACGGTAACAGTATGCATTAGAGGGTTAAATCCGGCCCTGTAACTGTGACTTCTTTTCTTAAATGTATTTTAGATTCTTCTCCAGTTATACCAAACGGGACCATTTTATATCCGAACGGGATGCCTACCATGCCATATCCTACCAATGGGGTGACATATTTCAACCCGGCAGAAAATGTATGTGCGTATGGAAACCCGCAGGTCAGTAACTATACAAAAACCGACCTTAAGTTTGCAGCAGAGAAATGTACTACTCGGAGGAAACTGCGTAAACAACGCTGCTGGCTCCGAAATTTCGCCTGCTCTGATTGGTTGCTCCTTTGACCCTGATATTCGTGCGCCCTGTTACTTCAAAATCGAAGGAAAAAATAATTAAAATTACTCTCTAACTGAAGCTAAACTAATAAAAATAATAAATATATATCTTAAAATAACAAATAAATTTGTTTATTGAATGTGAAATACCTTTTTGTATTCGATTCTTGCCCTCGAAAATGAGAACTTTTTACCCTTTTTCTCGTAGAACATTTGTATACTGCAAACTTAATATCGGTTTTACTGTAGTTTTATTTCATATTTTTTTTAATTCCAAGGCCACAATCTACTAAAAAAAGTAGGTTTGTAACTGTAACAGAATCTGTCGCTTTGCCCGCTTCCACACAACATTTGTGTTCAACAGGGAAAAAAGCGCCAAACACAGTATTCCTTCTATTAAACATTACACGCTAAATTTGACTAGTTTAATTCATTTTCTTTCGAAAATTCAATATTTATTGGATAAAATTCAATAATTATCGTTTGCTAAATTAATTTACATTTCAAAGAATAAATATGTAATATTCATCGCTTTTAAATAGATGCAAAACTTTTCATATAGACGTATACGTACAAATAATCAAGAATCTATATACTACCCAACTTCAGAATATTAGAATAATGATAAAAACATGTTTCAAGCGCTTGAAATTTTGTATTTATTCAGCGGAAAATAAAAGATTGACAAATTATTTTTGTCACGCCACATTTGACATGATTTGTTGATTAATACAACCCGAAACTATTATCATGGTTTAAAAAAAAAAAGGTTATAACGAATTGCACATAAAAATAAAAAAAATAGAATACATCAATTCATTTTCCACAAAATTAGAATAATGTTTGAACAAGTAACGTAAACTATTCAAACAAGTACCAGTGAGAATAATAAGAATTTAGTTATATCGCCCTTAGCTTTAATTACTTTTCGCAGACGATTCGGCATACTTAAAACTAAATTTTTGCACTGTTCTCTGCTGATATTATCCAAAACAATTTTCACTATGTTTATCAGTTTATTTTTGTCCATTGGGGCCAATGTTTTTTAGTTAAGTTTTTTGTTTTAAGATTTTTCTTCATTAAACCCCAAATATTCTCTATGGGGTTCAAATCCGGTGAGTTGGCCGGCCAAGGAAGCACTTAGATTTCATTGTTCTTAAGCCAAGACATTGCAGTTTTCGAAGTGTGGCATGATGCTTAATCTTGTTGGAAAATAAAGTCACCTTCAAATAGATCTTCAGACGCTGGAATCATATAATTATCAAGAACTGCCTTGTATGCTTCAAAATTGACAACACATTTCAGTATACATAGAGTTCCTAGTCCATGAGCACTTAAACAACCCCAAACCATTACTGAGGTACTGAACTTAAGTGCACGTTTCAAGCAGTTTGCATAAAAATCTTCTAGAGAAAAGCGCCAAACACGGTTACTATGGGGACCGACAAAAACGCAAAATATAGACTCATCACTAAAAAGTACTTTATTCAACTCCTGGATGCCCCAAGACAACCTCTCTCTGCACCTCATCAAACATCTCCTTTTTTTGTTTGGCAGTAAGAAACGGTTTCTTCTTCGTAACACGAGATCGAAAGCCAAATTCATGTATTCTTCGCCTTGTCGTGCGCACTGAGGCATCCACCCCCGATTCTTGCCACTTCTTGTTTAGGAAATCCACGGTCCTAAACCGATATTTCAGTAATCCTTCTCAGACATCTGTCCTGTCTCATCGAAGTTATTCTTTTGGAACAGCAGTTTTCACGATTATCTTTAAATTTCATGATTTTATAATAAGCTTGAAGAACTTTACTTACAGTTCCTTGAGAACAATTCACCTTTTTGGCTATCCTTTGCTGGGTAAGCCCCTCTTCGCGTAATTTCAAAATTACATTCTTAGTAGAAAAGTTACGTCTTTCTTTCGACCCATTTTAAAGCTCAACTAACTAAATCTTGTTTCCTAAGTAAGAAAAGCACTATCACTACTTCATTCATCGTCATAATTTATGCTAAATTTCGACCCCAACGTGGACCAATCACGTTAATTTATAAGTATTCTAATTTTTTGAATTAGTTTTTTCATTATTCTAATATTGTGATTTTGTTAAAAAATTTCTTATAAATTATTAATTCATGTGTATGCCATTTTTGAACAATATGTTGTTGATTTGCATACTAAAAATATAAATGTTAATATTTTAGGGATTATAAATTGCAGAATCTTATAGAAATCGGGTAGTTTACTTAGAAAATGTTCAAATATTCTGAATATTCTAATAATCTGAAGGAGGGTAGTATAAGGTCATTTCAAACTGTAGTTTTGTCAATGAAAGTGGGTGACGGACGGACAGACTGAACAATTATAATACCATCCACTTTTTACGTTATAAACGTAGTGTGATGGAAGCTAAAAACAAATTGAGTTGCACAGTACATTAATTATCTAAAAACACTTGTTCGTGCAACGTTGTTCTTTTTAGCTTCCACACTACGTTTAAAACGTAAAAAGTTTACTGTCTGTTCGTCCGTTACCCACTTTCATAGCCCAAGCTACAAATGCAATCGGTGAGTATGATGCGTCAAACAACTCAGCGCATCGAAATTAGAAGACATTGAAAATCTCTGAAAATAATTCAATTTTGAAGTACACTTCAATTATTTAAAAAAAAAAACGCAACTTTTATTGCTCATTTAAAAAACATTAGAACCCATTTTTATTAGAATTAAATCGCTACTGAAAGTATTTTATTCTCTCGTCAAATTACCATCATTCCCACAGCTTTATAAAGTTTTACTTTACACAACCTGTTCCATAAATTATAAGTTTTAAAACATGTTTCTTTTTAATTTAGAAACAGTGCTTCGTGCTCGTAATTATTGTTTTTTTAATGTTTTAACGTATTGCATTAGAAAAATTGCTGCAACTTACTTGATATTTTTGTTTAACAGGCAAATTTCAATGTGATATATCCATCTTCAATCTACCTCCCACAACAAACTTTCCAGTGTCATCCAATGGTATATTTTCTTATTAGTTAACATGTTTTGAATGAAGTTAATATAACTTGTCCACTCAATCACTTATTTGCCTTAATAGTTATAAAACCTAATAGTCACGAAAATTAAGCTATAGATTGTGAGGCATAATTTTGAGCCAACGTTATGTACGAGGAAACATATGATGTGTAACTACAAGCGCATCTAAAACGTGTAGTCCACTATAAAATAAACTAGTAATTAGTCTATGTGGTGTATTTTGAAGTTATCGGATAATTAATAAAACTATGCTTTTGTTTATTTTGGAGTAAGTAGTCTGCACTGTTTAAAATTTTAATTGGTTTCACCATAGAAATCGAGAAATGGTTCCTAGTAGCTGCAACGGCTGTGTGGTGAAATGTTTCACCATATTTTCATCGCCATGATTTTTACAGTGTACCAACTTTTAAATCCAATCATAAAAATGACCAAATATCATGTTGCTGTTTTTCCTAAAAGCATTGTATAGAACAGGGTGAGGCAAAAATAAAAGTGACCCCGATCTAGAGATAGGAATACGTTGAAATGCTTGGTGAGAAAAACTCTTGAAGCCGCCTGTAACCTGTTTTTGTATTGGATGGATCGGATTAGCTTCACATTAGAACTACTATAGACTAGTGGCGAGTTCAGATATCAGTTCGTATTGTATCAAGACGTCCCATAATGCAAATTTTGTGTCTTGCATAATCAATTTAGAATGTTTTGTATTAACAAAAACTAAAAGGTCCGATTCGCTAGGATAAATAACGAGTGAAATAATCACTAGCGGGAACTTGATTAGCTGTACAAATCTTGTTTATATTTCATTTCAACTAGATTCTCAAACCATATCTTAGTTGCTGGCAAATAAGTCGCCAAGCGTTTATTTGGGCTTAATATTGAAGTGATCAATAGCTTCAGTTAGCAAACCTGTTTTTGTATTGGTTTTTGACTGGGCAACATTTCTGTCGTATTCTTATCTCCACTTTGGGGCCACTTTTATTTGCCTCACCCTGTATAATCATAGGAGAAAAAAATGCTGCTTTTCAGGGCCTGCCCTATCCAGCGGCTCCGGCTGTGCCAGAAATGGCGCAATTCATCCCGGCGCCGCCCCACTACTTCATTCCCGAACACAACTACTGATCACATCATCTGGACACAGAGTACAAAATACCCTCTCATCTCCGTAGTGCATCTCCACCTGCAACCCAGTCGACGTAAGTTGTCGGATTGAGACAGCTGCGTACGATGTCGCCCTTAACGGTTGCGTTGGGTGCCTATTCAGGTGTTGGCTCGTCACCTGACTGTGGTTCTAAAATACGACGCCCGTCGCCAATAGCCCTCGTGTAGCTCTAGTGCGACGATAATTCAAACCAAACCAAACCGGATTGAGACAGGGACAACTTCATAATAACAAGGCCAGAGAAGCTCTCCCAAACATGAGATTAGATTAGGTTTGAATTATCGTCGCACTAGAGCTACACGAGCGCTATTGGCGACGGGCGTCGTATTTTAGAACCACAGTCAGGTGACGAGCCAACACCTGAATAGGCACCCAACGCAACCGTTAAGGGCGACATCGTACGCAGCGTTAGGACTTTGAAGGATATTTAACGTGCACTCCCTTACACGGGGTATTATTCGTCGGACATTTTTGGCTGCACGGGCCGTTTATAGGTCGGCGGCTATTTTGGCAATGCCCGGACCCGAACCTGGGACCTTCCGCATGCTAAGCGAGTGCTTAACAAACTGGGCTCCCCTGCCCCAACATGAGCTTAGACGGAATGTTTGACGTCACTATTCCGAGTACCGAAGATAGAGAAACTAGTTCGGACGCATTCGGAACCCTAAAAATGTGTTCAACCGTGAACGAGTGGTTTCGAACATGTTATCTTCATCTTCGGAACAATGTTACTCGGAACTATGACGTCAAAATTTCCGTCCCCGAGCGTGTTTGGGAGAGCTTCTTTGTATTAGTTCAGTAAGCCGTGATTGAGTACGAAAAGTATAACAGTATTTTGAGTAAAATTGTTACTTTTTTGTTCAAGCTTTTAATGAAATCTGGCTAAAAACGCTTATCACTAAATATACTTATTGTAGCCACGGTTCTGTAGTTGCTGCGGTTGCTGCTTAGAATTTCTACGACTTCCATTAGATTTTCAAAGGGAAAGCTTTAGGTATATCTTTACCAAATCACATTAATAGACTGCAAAATGTCTGAACGCTTTCTTTTTACTTATATTATGCAACATTCTTAAAGGAAATGCAAAATTAAATCAACGTGCATTACATTTATTTGTTTCTAAGCTTTTGATTTTGATTTTTTTTTTTTTTTTGTAATTTTCACTATTTCAATAAGTAGTGAATGTTACTTTCTCGTCCATCTATCATATTTTAATATTATTTTCATAGTCCCTGATCTTTTTTATCCCTAGTTCTCCCGGTGAAAACTTTTAAGTGAAATAATAAAGTGAAAAATTTTACTATGTTTCTATGTAAAACAGCTTTTCTCCCAAGTTATTTGTAATAGAATGACTTAAAAGTGGCTTTATTTATAAAATACAACCGAACAATGTAATATTCAAAGCTACAAGTATTATCTGGAAATCTTGAAAATCGAAATTATTTTCTTTCCAACTACATCATGGCATGCTAATATATATGTATACAATGTATATATTTGTGTGCATGCATAGTATAACTATATATTTACAATAAGACTCATTTTTAAGTATTTAAATTGATTTTCAGGTCAGGATTCACATCAAGATAAATTCAGAAAAAATTGAAGTTGGACAAGCAAAATTTTAAGCGTCTTGCAGTTGCTTATTGTTAAGAATTACAATTTAAAAATATCTGTAACTATTCTTTGTGCAAAATTAATTTTTGATTGCATTCAGATTTTTCGCTTATTACAATACTTTCGATATTACTTTAGATATAATAATCAAAACTTACATATGAACAGAATTTATGACACTAATTTAAATATTAAGTTCATTTTTCTTAATTTTTTTTTATAAAATTTCATTTTTCTTAAAAACTCAAATCATATTTTCCTATTTGAATGATTGTAACATAAATTAAGACAGAATAGAAATGTAGAAGGCTTTTGAAATAACAATCGAAATAAATTGTAAAACTTTTTGAATTTTATGTGTAAGTCATGATTCATATCATTTCTCGCTTGTATTTTGTCCTAACTGTCATGTAAAGATATTTATGTATATAATGATGCAATGTATTTTGTCATTTTGTGGTTTCAAATAAACTGAGGAAATGAGTAAAATAAGTTTGTTTATTTGTGCCAAAAAAACCCTTTTTATTACATTTTCACCCTACTGGCAGTCTATTGTACTTATGGAACAATATTATGAAAAGTGCCAGTTTACAGGTGTGATAAGGTGTAACAGATCTGACGACGAAATTAAGTTATGATATCAATTATCTATTTAAATGTCAAAATGTAGCGGAAAGCTGTGATGTAACGTGTCTTAAGCAAATGTTTACAAAAAAAATCGGTAACGGAATAGTATTCTGGTAACAAATCGACTTCTTCTAAACCTATATCAATCGCACTAATTAAAGCAAAATAAAGAACAAAAGTACGCTAATTTCATCACTTGCATTATTACCTCAGATGTACAGCATTATATCCTTAAAAAATACATTTTGTTGTTCATAAGCTTTTTTATACACTTCTATAATGCATCCTATGTATCTCGAGTTGTATTTCTTTTAATCTTGTGTTGAAAACTGAGACACACCGCGAGCACTAATAAAAGAATTTAATTACACATATTTAAATATAACACATATTAAAGACTACATATATTTAAATGGTTGTTGCCAACAGGTGTTTTTAGAGTTAAGAAATCTGAAAAATTGTTTAAATTTTTTTTTTATAAAAATATTGAATGAAAAATTCTAAAAACTGTTTTATAGCGATTTCACCATAGAACAGTTTTTTTTTTCAATAAAAACGTCAAAACCTAACTTTTTAATAATCAATATGATGCCTTTTATTAATTAAAATCAATGAAAAATATTTCTCAAATTTAAGTCATTTTTAAATAAATACAATACGATGTTAAATAACCTCATTTATGTTGCATTTATTTATACTTCCTCATGTTTTATTTCATTGACGAAACCTATTCTATGAGTATCTCAAAGTTTACCAGTTGTGTCTCGTTTAGCCTTGTGTTGAAAGCTTAGATTCCTCCGAGTATTATTTTAAGAACTTAATTACAAAAAGAGGAACTTTGAATAGGGATGTTGGATTCTTCCTTTTTTTTCTCTCATTAAACGCTAGAGAGAACGCGTATTTTGTGGAGTCACTTTGGAGTATGGCCAGAAGGACAAGGTATTCACGTGTATGATCCGGAATTTGCTTAGCTTAAAAAAGACAAGAAGAAAAACTGAATAAGCATCTATTGTTTCATTTGTCGGTCTTAAAAACCATCAAGAGTTAGAAGTTATGGCTTATGTCCGTAGGTTTTGTAAAATAAAACTGTCCATGTTTTATTGCATGTTTATGGGTCTTATTTATGGGCATGCTTATGGGAAACTAAATGATGTCATGAAAATCACTCATTGGTAGAAATACTTTTTTGCACGTTATTATAACAAATATTGTAAGCAAGAACGTGCCAAATAATACTTTATTAGGCTCTTGTCATTATTTCACTCGAGTCTCGACCTACGGTCTCGTGAAATAAAAGACACTCGCTTAATAAAGTATTATTTTAGGCACTAGCTGCTTAAATAACTATTTTACTTCCTGAAAGAGAAGAAATAAGAAACAAAATCGAATAGAAATTAAACAAATCGATACGATTAGAACGAACTAACATATAACGGAAGCAGATAACACCTGTTTTGGAATATGCAACCTTTTATGATTATTTTTTTTAATTGATTCTTAGAGGCTACACTTGTTTCTGAGGAAAAATTGTTTTATTAAAACTGAACTTGGCTCTGCCTTACTTCAGCACATTTTACTCTCTTCTGATCATATTAATGTGAAATTATAGTATCGCACATAACATATGGTTATAAAAGTTGCATTTTACGCAAGTTTATAATGTAAATCTAAAAGGCTGCTTCATATATAACATCAATGCAGTAAAAAAAAAGAGCTTATTTCGGGCAGTAGGTGTTCGGAAAATACGATCTGTCCTTTAGATGCGTTGACCCATTTCCCGTTTTATGTGAATGGTCAAGTGGTGGCAATACCGGAATTGATGCTTCTCAGAGATGATTATTCATTTTGATTGCTCAGCGATGGTGTGATGGAGGATTTCAATTTCATCGGCCTAATTTTTGCAGCGATACTTTGCGTACATTCGAACTCGCTTTGTCTACTTAAACTAATCGGGTCTAAAATATTATTTTTACAATTGCGTGAAAAAAATCCGACTTTTACATTATAATTTCAATATCAGAGGCGTGCAAAAAGTTAGACTTTTTAAAACAGTAAAAAAAGTACTTTTTTTCACCCAAAAGCAGTGAAAAAAATACTTTTTTTCACTCTTTCCATAAGATGCCAACATTTCAAGTTAAAATTTCTATTTCATAATATCAATAAAATCCAGATATGTATCGATCTACTTTTATTTAACGGGACGCATTACCCAAAAATTGGTCAAAATGTCAATTTTTCAGTTTTTACTTTTTATTATTTACAATATTCTTCTTAACATTTACTGAAAGTTTCATAATGATATCTTGTGTAGAAAAAAGTTATTAAATATTTTCTGGAGTCATTCCTATACGTATTTCGTCTGCTGGGACGCAGTACCCAAAAATTGGTCAAAATATTAATTTTTCAGTTTTTACTTCTTATTATTTACAATATCTTTCTGAACATTTACTGAAAGTTTCATAATGATATCTTTTGTAGAAAAAAAGTTACTAAATATTTTCTGGAGTCATTCCTATGAGTTTGAATACTTGTTTCGTCTGCTCTCAACCTTTTTTCTCTGTTTCACGTTTTTCAATTCTTGTGTTTAATAAATCCCTAAGGCTTTTTTGCTAATTAAATTAGAATTTTGAAATTTTTTACCTGCGTTCTTACATATATTATGCACAAAATTGTGCATGGAATAAGTTCTTCTATGTATAGTTATTTTTTTTAAACATGTTGAATTCAATAATTTGTATTTTTTGTGTATTTTTTGTTATTTTCACTGTAAATGCATATTACTTTTTAACTGTCACTCACATTTTAAAATCCATACACAGTTCTTGAACAAATAGTACTAAGAAGAAACCATAAAAGTTTGGCGAAGTTATTCTTAAAATTGAAGGAGGAGTAGGGTTTAAAATAAATTCAAAATTGTGACTTTTTTTTCTGAATAAATGAAAAACTACTTGTAAATATTCATTTTTATTGCTAGACATTTTTTATTTAGAGTGAACATTATACAAAACCAATATAATTTACAAGTTTATGTTATTATTTCTAGAAATAATATTTTGGGTAAGGTAATGCGTCCCCTTAAAGATACGTATAAATGCACGGGAAATATTTTTGGACCAATGATATTTTTTTCACACAATTATAAAAATTGTGTTTGAAACACGTGCGAAAAGTAAACTTTTTAAAACACGTGTCATTATTTCACTCGCTCGTGAAATAAAAATCCACTAGTTTTAAAAAGTGTTACTTTCCACACTTGTTGCATAAATAACTATAGTTGGTGGTTTAATCATTTTGCACATAATGAATTTTTTTTTAATTTACAACACTTCAAAAAGGACCTATCGTATTTTCCGAACACCTACTGCCCGAAATAAGTGCTTTTAACTACATTGAATGAACGAATCATTTCTTAAATACAACTTTTGGCGTGTTTATAAAATTTACTTAAGAGAGTACTAAGAAAAAACCACGCTTTTTTCAAATGTATTAAATTAGGGTAAAAATTCCCTTTTTTTTTCTCTCATAAACAAATGTAAAACTTTTTTTTTATTTCGCATTATATATTTTTTCTGATAAAATTAAAAGAAGCAAAGTTGAACTAATAAGGAAGAAAATAATTTTAATCCTAGTTCAAGCTATTTTATCTCTGCCCACATCCCAATACCCACACATGCAAAATATCTGTTTATTAAAAAGGCAAAAAAAACCACATTTTACATACAAAAAACGTGATACTTGAGTCAAAAATCATTTGGAACACTGTCTTAAAGGTGCGTGACCATTAGAAGAAATAAATCTCACAGTAGATTATTTTACAGAACGGGTATCCATTTTTTGCCCTTTTCTATGTTTTTTGCCGGCGGATCCAAACATTCTTTCTTTTCGGCGTAAATACCGCCAATTTGGCAACATTTCTGGACATTCGTTGAATAAAAAGTGTTTCGTCGCCTACGAGACCGCCAGGTTGCGGCGAAGAATGGTGAATAACCTTGATAACCCCGGGATGACAAACCTGTTCACCTTACCTGTTGCTGCTCATTGGCTGCTTTTCCCCTAACGCGTTAAAATGTCAAATACTGCTACTTAACTATTCAGAAAACTATCACTGGATTTTGATTTGTGTTTGTTGACGACATAAATTATCGAAATATTCTAATTGGTAACTTCGATTGTTTTATTTTGTGCTTATCCCATTGTTTTCGGCAGTTATGGTGTGGAAAAGGTGTTTCCGCCCGAGGTTGCGGTGACGAGTTGAAAAAAATGGCCATTGGAATGTTTGGGTAGATTTTTCTCCGGCCACTAAAATGCGGACAGATCTGACGAAGAGGGTGCTCACATTCTGCACATTCTTTGTTTGTTGCGGGTGTTTAGCTCTGTTGTCGACAGCTTTCGCCACCCAAAAATGGATTGTTGCTAAACCTGTGAAGATTGGACTGCCTGAAAGCATCAGCAATGTGACGGCTGGAGACGACACAAAGTTTCGCGGCGAGCTGTATTTCGGACTGTTTGAAGGGTCTAAAACCTTGAATTATGGCTTCGGGGACAGGAAAACCCAAATATGGAGTAAGTGTTTTTGAATTCTAATTGTTATTTAAGTTTAAAATGGCATATTAGAGGGGTGGTCAGTCCCATATAAGACCATTGTTTTTGAAATCCCAAAATCTCTTTAAGTAGTGCTTTGCTATGAAAGCATTTTTTCCTCACTATGAAAGAATTTCGTTATTAACCTGAAATGTTAATAAAATAAGTTTAGAAGAAAAATATTTGGTTATTTAATTATTAATTTTTGAGTTTTCAAATGCTCTACTTATTCTACAGATGGCAGCACTAATTTAACATTTTATCAAAAAATAAAAAACCAGATGATAATTTCCCCTTTTAAATGTGTTTTATTTTGTTATTATTCAAAAACAACATATTATCAAATACTGACCATCCCTCTTAAGTATGAAATGTCAAAAACTAAAATTACAATGCTCAAAGTAGATATATATTCCTATAACACAGTGTTAAATAATGTGTAATTAGTTGATAGACAGAGTAGTTAAAGGAAAAAAGTACCTTTTATATTAAAAATCAATAAAAAAAATTAGCTCTTCAAAAGGGGTATTTATCTAAATATAACAGGAAGGGGTGTAGCCACAAATTTATTTACAATACATAGTATATGGGTTAGTAAGAATTTCAGGTAGGACCCTCCCACTGGCTAGGCTACATCAATGAGAATAGCTAAGTTTCTGTAAAAGAAACAACATTTTTATCAGAGTATTTTAAGATCACACTTGAGATGAAGATTACCGGGTTAATAGTGCAAAATTTTTATTTCCTTAACTTACAGCATTTTTATCTTCTGATTCTATCACTCCCTTTAGACTTTTTAAATTCACATAACAGTAAATATGTGGGATAACAGTGGGATATATTTTGAACACATAATTTTCTGATGGAGTTTGAGCCTAAATATTTGCATCATTGCCTAATGAAACTTTACAAATTATAATTAAAATAATGGAAAGTTCAGAAAAACATGCTATTTTTCTTGAAATATTTTTGGGTTTTACTGCCAAACTCTCTTGGGCATGTAACAACCATACCAACACTGCTATATAGAGTAGCTCAAGCATCGAACCACAGAACAGCCCGAACAGAAAGCACAAAGCACTTCTTCGGCCACAATTTCTCTTGACCTTTGCAATGGCATTAAGATATTACACCATTCTTTGTTGTCAAGGTGAAAACTATTATATTAAAAACTAAATTAAAAAAATCACAATCTAGTGAAAATTAAAATTTAATCGTGTAGAGTTGTTCTTAATTTAACAAAAATAAAGTACTATACAAATATAAGTAATTGGAGCATTTTCACAATGTCAGGCATAAAAATGGCTCAAAGTTTTTAATTAAAAGCACAATTTTGTAAGAGTTAAAAAGAGAAAACAATTATTGTTGGAATGCTTTTTCAAGACTTATCTATGTCTGAAGTGTTAAAAACAGCTACACTTGGAATTTCTAAAAAAATGTCTTCTATGTTCTCAAATTTTTTTTTTTTTTCAGTTCAACAAGAAATGACAAAAAATCCCCAGCTCTTCACTTTCAGTTTATGGCTTTTAACCATTATGAGCTTAGCATTGGCAATGCTTTTTGGATTGATCAGTGCTGTTTTTGCGGTTATTAATACTGTTGTCACTCCTGTTGAAGTCATTACAGGGATTTCTGGTCTCTACCTTTGGAATGGTATTGGAGGTAAACAAAAATGATGAATGTCTCAAATTCTCTTCTATTCATTGAATATTTAATCATATGTTAGTGACTAGGTAAAAAAAAAATATAATGAAGTATAAAAACTTTTTGCTGTGGGCTTTTCAAGTTTCCAGGTACTAGAAAAAAAAGAGGGATGGAAAAAAGTTTTATTTAAAAAAAAATCTGGTTTAGTAGTTTTTTTAACAAATCTTAAGTACAGTGAAACCTCTAAGAGCAACCATCCGCCCATTCCCTAATAAATCAGTCGTAAATGGAGGTTGGTCGCTCCTATAGTACAAAAAGTGAATTAGCTAGAAAGTTGAAATGTCATTTTGTAATGTATTATTAACCAATACAAAATAGCAAAAATCTATTTATCATTACGTTTATTTATTTAGTTAATAGCAAATAATGCACACAAAATTATACTTTATTTTTGAACAATATGTAGTATGTAAAAAAATATTATACTTACTTATTTTAACAAATGAGTGTGACTTAATTAAATCGTTTAAAGTAAAAAGAAATTTTTGACTGCTTCATTGTTTTTATTTTTCCCAAATTACCTGTTTTTCTAATTTTTTTTTTAAATCGGAAAAAAATTTTGTTAGAAAAATATTTTTTTTCGTGAAGGACCTGATTTGAAACCGGTTGTTTGAGGAGTTAAATATGGTCTCTCCCAGAGTGGTTTTTAACATTGAACACATAGGGGGGGGGGGCGGGAATCGGTGCCTTGAAAAATTGGTCGTAAGTAGAGGTGGTCGTTTAATGGAGGTGGTCGGTCGTGGAGTTTTCACTGTACTTTTCATATTTGTATTGTTAAAAATATAATTAAGTGGTTTCGTAATAAAAATATTTAATTGAATAACTTAAAAGCATTACAAATAAATATAAATACACATTTTAATTTTTTTACTATGACTTTAAATCCTTAAGGAATATACATGTATTGTGTGCATTCCAACAACTAACGTTTTCTTAAAATAATAAACAATAGCAGGTTAAGGAAAAGATTAATACCATGCAGTACTAACTTTTTATAGTATTAGGGTCCATTTGTTTTAAAAAAAAAATTTTAAACAATTTTGAATGAAAAGTGGACATATCCTTTGTGTTTATATTTATCATTTTTAGTTTTGCTGAAATGAAACTAAGTTGTTTTGTGAGAAAGGTTGAAAAAAATGTTTTCAATCACATTAAAAATCATGTTTTCAATTACATCAATTGTCACAATTACTTGGAGAATTTTTGTAAGTTAAAAAAAATACTTGAATATTAACTGCATTTTTAGAGTGCAATATTTTACCTCATACTTAAAAATTTAAAGCAAATACTGTTACATAATAAATATTTTATTTCGATTATAATTCACAAAAATGCAGTTTTTAAATGAATTATTCAGCTAAAGGAAAGCAAGATGAAACATCATGTGTTTTTCTTTCTAATTTATTCAACATCTTCAAACAGTACTTGTGCAGATATTTTTATTATGTGTGTTAAAATTTTAACATTTTTCAAAATCTATGTCGAAGATTTTAAAGGTAAAATAATAAAATCAATCGAGGTTTTAATACATAGTGCACTATTGTATCAATAGTCCATTATTTTGATGCTTTAAAAACAAAAACACCACTAATTTATTGTCTTTTTCTATTCATATTCTGTAACTTATATTAAATTGCTCCTACCTGCATGTAAGAAATACTCTCATAAATGATGGCTAAGTTTGCCTTGCAACTAAAACAAGACTGTTGAACAGGATTTTTTTAGCCTACTTTTCTTTTTTTTTAAATTCGAAGAATTAAAAAAAAATGAAAAAGTAGGTATTGACATGCGGTCGATGTCCGTCCGTCTGTCTGTCCGTCCGTACCCCCTTCCAAAATCAGTTCTACCAATCCGATCTTAAAAATTCTTTTTTTATTAGAAAGGTATAACCCCAGACACCAAACTTTCATACTTTTTCGTCTGTCTGTACGATAGGACGGACATAAATCTACTATTTGACGACGAATTTGCCTTTGAATTAACATTGAAATTCAATTTCGAGTAATTTAAATCGCTGAATTTAACTACAAATGCTACGGACAAGTGACATACGTCAAAAAATTCAGCGTACCGAAATGAGAATATATTGAAAATTTCAGAAAAGTATTCGAATTCTAAGCACTTCAATTAATTAAAAAACTTAAAAATTTATAGCTCATTTAAAAAGCATGGGAAGCCATTTTTATTAGAATTTAATGACCATTGCCATAGCAACAATCGCTCGAGAAACTTTAATTCTTTTAGACAATAAAATAAAATAAATTTATTTTTGCGACATCGATCAGTTTGAAATGACGTCAAACATATTTCACTACGAGAATTTTTGTAGTTGTGAAATGTTTTCATTCTATTTAAAAGCGAGAAATATTACATATTTATTCTTTGAACTATAAACTTTTTCAGACGATTTAAGTAATAATTATTTAATTTTTGAAATAAAATAAATGAAACTTTCCGAATTTAGCAGGTAAATGTTTAATATAGAATTAATGCTGTGCTTGGCGCCTTTTTACCAGTTTGCACAACTGTTGTTTGGAAGTGGGTCAAGTGACAGATTCTGTTACAAACCTACTTGTTAATTTACATTTCTTATTTTAAGTGTATTTTGGTGTAGTTTTATGGTTTTTGTTCCACGAATAATTAAATATTTATTTTTAACTGCAAATAAATCATGCGGACGATTAGTAATATTTGTTCTATTGGCGATAGAAAATTAATGAAAATAATTGATTTGGCTTAAAGTTGAAATTATAGCTGGATGCTGTGTTTAGTGAAATTTATTCTAATGAATATAAATTTAATGTAGAAACGGTTGTTGATGTCACTTGCTGTTATGGACCTAATTTTTTCAAGATAAGAATTTTAGTATGTATTTAAGTAACAGGAAAGTAGGCTATTTTAGTTCTTTTGGAACTTCTTGTTTTAACCCATATCTTCCGGAGAGTTGCTCTTAATAAAGATTATTTCTATAAAATTATACTAAATGAATTTTTGAATATTATTTTAACTATAATTGATAATTTTTTTATTTCATTTATTTGGTATATGTTTCGATAGCCTTAAAATTCTTATTTGCTTTTTTTAATCAAATCTTTGTGCATAGTTAAAAATAATTAATGTTTAAATTTATGCGTAGGTTGTAAGAAAAAGATGTAATCTAAGTGTTACATACTAAAGAAATTTTTAACTTTTTTCTAGCTCTTTTTTCCGCTGGAAGTGTTATAAGCTGGGCTGCCTTATACTACACAAAGCTACAAAATAATGTCATGACTAAAGAAGAATTGGACCAGCAATGGATATCCAAAGATAAAGCTTGGTTCGGATATAGCTTCTGGTTCGCAGTGGTTACATTTGTGTTGTTTTCTACTAATATTATTTTGACATCACTTGCTGTAAGGCAACCTTGGGAGAAAAGGAAACCAAAACTATCTGTAAATAAAAATCCTGAGGGTGCTATTATGTTATACTAATGTTCCTTATTATTTGTGTGTAAATACTCATTTTAATATTTATTTAAAAGAATTTTCTGTAGTGTTTTTTATGTGATAGTATCATACAATTTGAAGGCATTATCGAGCCATTTTATAACATAATTTTCGATGATTCTGTGTCATCATCATAACATTCCATGACTTTATTGGCAACACCATGTACCTATTTAATAAACCTTCGTAAGAGTTCTAGATTTTATGGTAATACAATTTGAAGGCATTATTAAGCCATTTTAATGCTTTGAAGCATGATAGTTGAATATCAATGATTTTGTGTCATTGTCGTAAAACATTTCATGTCATTACTGGCAACACATGTACTTATTGAATAAATCTTTGTATGGGTTGTTGATTTTATGGTAAGTCGAATCAATCATAACTGAATTTTGAAGACAAACCTCATTAGATAATTTTGTTTCAATTTCAAGAACATAAAGCTAAAATATTATCTATTTTTGTCTCTATTTAAAAAATTATAATGACTCTTGCAACACAAGGCTAGTTCTTTCCTACCTGGTGTAGAACTGAATTGCCATTAATGTCTGTACAGAGGCCATTACTTGCGGCCAATGAGTTTTTTTTCTAACAGCTAGTATTATGAAATATAATGTTAAGTTTTGCATTTTTGTATGTTAATTTTATTTAATCATGCCATATTTCTGTATAAAATTTAATCCAACTCGCAGAGAAGATTTTGTAATGGTTTAAGAATTACAATTTTTATATTTTAAATATATGAACCCTTTTTGTATTCTGTATTTTGCTATGCATTTAATATACTATTTTATGTATGTTTTTAAAAATGGTTTTAAATAGAGAAAAATAAAGCTGAACTTGCTTACATAAACCATGTTTATTATTTCAGGGTTCTCATAGGTCCTTAAAAATCCTTAAGGACTCCTTGATTTTGACGAACGATCCTTGAAACTCTTTGATTTTCTTTTTAAAAAAATTTCTTAAAAATAAATCACAAATAAAACTTTAGGATCATATTTTTTTTTATCAGTGAGTTGGTAATTTATGTTAATTAACAAAAACCTCTTGACCTATAACTGAACATGTATTGATTAGGTCTTTGATTGCAATTGACACCTTCTAAAAGTTATGTTTAATATTTTTTTTATATCTATTGAATGTCCCTAACCCATTAAGAGATACAGAAGTATAAACCCGTCACCAGAGTGATTAGCAGTTAAAATATGAAAGAGGTCAATCAGAATATGTATTGAAAATACGTATAAAATTTATGGGAACTTGGAGGACTTAGTGACCATGACGAATTTAACGTGCACCAGTCACCATTAGCGTACTCGGGGGTTTTCGGAGGGCAGAGGGGCTCGAACTCGAAACCTTAGGTTTGCCAGTCAAAGACCTTACCAACCAGGTTATCCATCCCTGCCACTTGATAAGTTGCTATTTTTTCCACATCTTTTTATGCAATTTACTTCAAAACCATATCCTGGGTATTATGTTAAGAGTGCGGAAAAAATACTCAGAAACAAAATAAAGTTTTCTCAAAGCATGTTAGAAACTAAGAAAGAGAATATTGTGTACCAAGTACCATTAGAAAGCAAGCAACTGCAGATGGAAGAATATATATATATTAAAACTCTATATTAACACAAAATGTATAATAGTTTTAGGAAAAAAAGCTGCTAATTCGAAATAAACTTATTGATTTAAGAAACTTCAGGTTATTATATAATTATCTTAGAACTTCGTATTACTTTGTCTGCATGATTAAAAAAAAGCCCTCTCCCCTCCAAACCACAAGCTAGTTGAGAAGGGCTGGGTCTTTGGTAATAACGATTTAAAAAAAAAAAAAAATCGTAATGTGTAGAAAAAGTACTAAATAGAATAAAACCAAACGCGTGTTGTCATTTTCACTTTATCCAGCTAATAATTTTCTTCAAATGCTAATTTTGAATGCTTTGCATTTCGAATTCTAGCTGTTACGCAAAAGGGACTAGGACGCTTGTCTTGCATACTATTATACTAAAGTTCCAGTTTAGCACCCGGGCATTGCCAAAATAACCGATGACCTTACAAACAGCCTGTGCAGTAAAGAAAAAATACCTACTGATGCCTCGTGTGGAGGGAAACCAAGTTAAATATGCTCCGATGTCCGAAGTCTCAACGCTGTTTACGAAGTCGTCTTCGGTTTAACCTCCTCAGGTATCGGCTCCTCACTCATTTGATAGTGGTTCTAAATTACGACGCCCGTCATCAATAGCTCTTTGGTAGCTTGTGCGGTATTATTTAACCCAACTCCCAACTCTACCCTTCATCAAAACTAGGGGTGTGTAACACTAAACGAGTTAAAGCGTCTTGCCTTGTATATGTACCCTTGTTTATGCAACCTAGGGTTACCTGGGTTGAACCTTTTATGTATTTAGGTTTTAGGTACGCGATTAGGTTTTTACCCTGCCATACCGGAGAGATTGACGCCTTTGGCGTCAGCGTTCTCTAAAAATATTAAACTTGTGTGGCTTTAGACAATCCATCCATGGCCCTGATCCATCGCACGCAATAAGCACTTAAAAGCCTAAAGGTTTTATTTGGCTGTGTTAAAACGTTATCAAATATAACAAATAGGTAGTACTTAAATCGAAATGCTACTTAAGTTAAGGTTTTTTAGATTCGGTGGCATTGGTTTTGTTGTTGTTTATCGTTCTGTTGGTTTGGTAAAGGTAAACTTAATTAGTGAATAAATATATGAAAAAAGAGATTTTTAATTAATTTGTGACTACAAAAATCATCAGGCTTGGATATGTAAAAGAACAAAAATGAATAAAAGTACTTTCGTTTGTTTAGTAGATAGACAAGCGATGGTGACATTACGTACAAGCTTATATGTCAACTGAGTTTGGCCAGAATCTCTGAAATTTTTCTAAACTCAGTGCTATTTTTGTCAACAATCTTCAAAAATTAATAAGGTAAGTTTGTAATTACTTTGCCAATTATATCATTATTTCGTTTAGGGCATCGAAACTTTTAATTTTTGTTAGCTAGCATGTACATTCGAACCCGCTGTAGCGCACCCTCTAAAACCAACTCTTGGTTCACTATGCCCCATGGTTAACTTTTGCCAATTTTGCTGTAATAAAATGTTATATGAATGAGTCTTAAAAATATGAAAATTATTTTGCTAAGCTTAAATGAATTGAAACAATCGATTTGAGAAACTATTTTCAAACATTATATTTAAAAAAACAAATTAAATTAGTTTCTGAAATTGTATCAAAATTTTTAAACAATTGTCAAAATAAAACTTCTCTGTGTTAGAAACTGTGGGTTAATTCCTAGTTTCGGTTAAATCCTAGTTTCGGTCTACGGCGACTTTTTCGGAATTTTGGCGACGAAAAAAGGGTGATAAATAATTCCAATCCGGCAACCATGCACTGATATTCCTCCCGCGATGTGTGTGGCAACCCTAAAACCTGACGGGGAAGAAGGGGGGTTCGGAATGTGATGAGTCACTTTTGATTTTTTTTTCTTGGGATTCGCTCAGTTGTGAACGACCATTTCCGGTCCGGTTGGTGTTTTTCGGATTGACGTTACTCGGATTTTAGTTTTTAGTCGTTTTAAATTCTCAAATCATCTGCATTTTATTTTAATTTTCTCAATTATTGCTCTTAAATGCGAAATGTATAATAAATTTAATTTAAACCATTTATTAACAACGGAAAAGGTGACGGATTCCATCCCATTGGATTTTATTGCATTCATGCCGCGCGTTTGTTGTGTACTGGAAAATTCGCTGTAATTATAGGTATTTATTCTTGAAATAATGTGTATTTGAATGTTTTAGCAATCGGCGATAACTTATTTTAAAAAAAGGCAAATTTTTTCTGCATTTTGCATGCTATTATTGAGGTTAAGTGGCTAAAGTTAACGTTACGTTTGCTAATTTTGTTGTCACATGTATCATGTAGTGTAACGGATTTTGAATATGGCGGCCATTTTTTCCCTAAACAACAACAGCGTCACGTGATTTACAGTTGTTTGACTTCGCGGTTTCCGAGTAGCGCCGTCCAATCACGCGTGGATACGCGATGTTTTCTCGCCAACAAGTTTGGCGAGAAATAAAAAGTCGCCGTAGACCGAAACTAGGAATTAACCCTAGTTTTGGTCTACGGCGACTTTTTATTTCTCGCCAAACTTGTTGGCGAGAAAACATCGCGTAGCCACGCGTGATTGGACGGCGCTACTCGGAAACCGCGAAGTCAAACAACTGTAAATCACGTGACGCTGTTCTGGAGGAATTGTTTAGGGAAAAAATGGCCGCCATATTCAAAATCCGTTACACTACAACTACATGACATGTGACAACAAAATTAGCAAACGTAACGTTAACTTAAGTCACTTAACCTCGATAATAGCATGCAAAATGCAGAAAAAAATTGCCTTTTTTTAAAATAAGTTATCGCCGATTGCTAAAACATTCAAATACATTATTTCAAGAATAAATACCTATAATTACAGCGAATTTTCCAGTACACAACAAACGCGCGGCATGAATGCAATAAAATCCAATGGGATGGAATCCGTCACCTTTTCCGTTGTTAATAAATGGTTTAAATTAAATTTATTATACATTTCGCATTTAAGAGCAATAATTGAGAAAATTAAAATAAAATGCAGATGATTTGAGAATTTAAAACGACTAAAAACTAAAATCCGAGTAACGTCAATCCGAAAAACACCAACCGGACCGGAAATGGTCGTTCACAACTGAACGAATCCCAAGAAAAAAAAATCAAAAGTGACTCATCACATTCCGAACCCCCCTTCTTCCCCGTCAGGTTTTAGGGTTGCCACACACATCGCGGGAGGAATATCAGTGCATGGTTGCCGGATTGGAATTATTAATCGCCCTTTTTTCGTCGCCAAAATTCCGAAAAAGTCGCCGTAGACCGAAACTAGGATTTAACCAAACTGTGAACTTGGATAATAGACTGATCTTTAAATATCCTTGATTGATTGACTGGTGGTTATCTTCAATGGTGAAGTTTATCTCTCTTTACCTTAGTCAATTCTTTTTAAAGAATGTTTTTCTCCTATTTGAAAAGTGTTGAAAATCTTTCATAAGGAAATAAGAGAATGACAGAGGACTACAGGTTAACTAACGGGCAATTTGACAGTCCCACTTATGCACAGTTTTCAAGTGGTAGTTGAAAATTATAGGTTCAGTTGGGGACTGGACAAAGAATGGCTTCTGTAATGACAAGTTTGTACTATTTGCATTGAAGAAAACTCTCTTTAGGACGAGACATTTTATTTTACAGACAACATATAAGTACAAGACATTTAAAACGTAGAATTCTGAAGAGTTACGACTGAGGATGTTTAGCAGTCAAATTCCTTATTAAGTTCTGATAAAAGTCTCTCGCCAAGGCGACCACTATTTAGTACACATTTCTTTCAATCACTTCAGTTCACACAAAAAATCAGTTATCACGAAAAATAATTATCTACAATAAAGTCACGTCATTACAACTTCATTAAACTCCATCTATTGAGTAGGTTTACGAATGCTCAATGAAAAACAAATCAACTCTGTTAAGTAGTTAGGGTAGGTTACAATAGGAGCTTTTGATACACCTTCTAGGAATCAGGAAATGTGTGTGTTAGGTAATGAATGGATTGAAAAGAAAGTTTTCTTCCTAGTGCGCAGAGGGATATAATAGGTATATTACTTGTTTACTTTGAAACGGGTCTAGTTTCAGTGCAACAAGATCGGAAAGACAGTTTGAACCTTGACACACTGTCAAAGATTGTCTTCCCGATTGTTATTTATTAAAATTAAATTATGGAGACTTTAAAGGAAAATAAAATGAAAAAGGGAAATTGGTTTTCATCATAAACAAACTCTCATTTTCAAAGCAGCTCATTTTTCTATATAAAATAACATTGGTTAATTAGGAGTTTGGAAGGGATACTAAAAATGTTCTTTACAAGCAAGGGTTCCAGGTTCGTTATAGCTGTATTTGACTGCAGTAATTTGTCATATTTTGCAGCTGGTAGAAATTTGCTGTACGGTAACCATTGGCGAACTTTCCGAAATTGCGCCAGAAGTCCGTATTCTGGCGACTTTTGACATCATGCTCTCTTCAGAACGATGACGTTTTCCGGCAACCCTATCTAACCATTATGCGTTTCGGTCAGGTCAGACAGGTTGCCACCAAACACTATTTATCGCCAAATCGGAAAATCGTGCCAATGGTTACCGTACAGTAAAGATGAACCTTTGCAGCTACTCACCTAGTCAGATAGTCGATGATGAATACCAAAATTGGGATAGAATTTTTCATTTCAAAGTTGTGCAGAATGGTTCTCTTTCACTGTTTTCCAAGTTTTAAAAATTAATTTCTTTCAGGAACATGCCGCAATTTTAGAAAATTCGCAAAACAAAATCGGGGTTTTGGTTTTCTCTTAATAACTCCCAAATTATTCATTTTATAAAGCCCATTAAATGTTTAATCATTTACTACCTTGGTTAAAAAGTTCACGCAATAACCACCGTGAAGCGCTCCCATCGTTTCGATTTGAGTTTTTTTTTGTGTGTTAAGTTGGTACATCTGTTGTTGATACAGTACATTCTCAAATTTCCTCATCAGTTAACGAAGTAGAAGTCGCAACCTTCTTGTCTATCTCCATCCATGTTTCATAATCCTCAGCATTTATTAATTCTTTAAAATTTGCATATAAACTGATAACAATAAACAAACATTTGATTACAATAAAAGATGATTTTTCAATGTATTTTGGTATAAGCGGACCGGACTAAGCGATTTTGCCCCATGTGCTGAGTCTAATCTACCTGTGTGCAGAGCTGTTGGGGTGGGGTGGTAAATTGCTCTTGTAATTAAAATTTCAAAAAATGGTAAAGGAATCAAGAAAGCGCCTGTAATTAAATTTGAAAGCATCACTCTTTGCATATGTATACAGAGTGAAATTTTATTTTTTAAACGTTATTTATAATGAAAGGTGAAAAGTCTCAGTTAAAACTTAAATTATTAATGCTTGCATATTTTTTTGATCTATCACTGGAGAGGGTATTTTAGTTACTAAGTCTTCTAAATTTATCCAAAGCTTGTTCTCTTTTTCAGGCCATGTGAACTTAAAAAGACTTTTTTTTTTGAAAAAGCTACACAGAGTTCTTCGTTTTCTATTTTGGAAACCAATATAATGTAAAAAAGAATAGGTTGTTTTTGTTCAACTAATTTGTGATTCTGATTGTTCCATAATTTATCAATATTTTTTTTTATAATTCTTGTATTTTAAATATAATATGGTTTGTGTAGTACAGTTACTTAGTTAAATTTTTTATGCAAAACTAAAAGTGACAGGTGTTTCACGTAACTCAATAATTTGCTTAACAATTTTATTTCTTAATTTTTACATATTTTCTGATAATCCCAATTAAATAAATTTTGTACAACATTTCAAATTTGTGTGCTTCTATATATTTCATTAAAAAATCAACATTGCCTAATGCATAATTTATTTAAAGCTAATTGAAATTTTTTGCTTATACCATATCGATTTTATGATAATTATTTAAACTTAAATAACGATGATTCTTGTCATATTATGTAAATTTATTACCTACTTACTAAGACATCTGCATTTAAATTTGTTTTAAATAACTTAACCTTGCATGTGTGGAGCTTGAGTGAAAAAAGTTCAACTAGATGAGGGCGTTGAAATTGAATTCTTAATGTATGATTATAAAATACTCAAAGATTGACAAATTAAAAAACACATTAAATAAATTAAAAGGATTTCGTGTCCAACAGTGTCAAAACATGGTCAATGTCAGTACAGCTAAGCTAAACGAACAAAATATTGTTTTCTCTTGTTGGCTCCTTGTTGACAATTCTTTTTATATTCAAACGTTCTGTTGCGTTGAAAGAAAAAAATCAATATTTTACTCTTATTACGGCAATTTTTTTAAAAATTCCGTTATTGTGTATGTAAATACCGAGTCAAATGGTTTTAGAAGTTTACATTGTCTCTTTTACTCAATTATTGCACTTGGCAACGGGAACTACTTGTTTTCTAGCAATGTGTTTCTCCTCTGCAAAGAAACTCCATCAAATAGAGAATGTCTTATTTATTTAAGGAGTATTAAAAATAAGTGGTGTATAATATATTAAGCTTTTAGAACCCCAAATTGCTAATGGAGGTCATTAGGCTTCACTGTAAATTATACATGTATGCACATAATATTGCTTGTATGTTTAATTTCTAGTCATTGGAAATTAATATACATTTTACATTGCTAAAATTGAGTTTAAATCCCATGTAATATAAGAATGAAAGAAAGATTAATTCATGAGGTCCCAAAAAAGGACCCTTTTTTGAACTCAAATAAATGCTTGGCAAAAACCTAAAAAAACTTGGAAAAAAAATCGAACAACTTGTCACTAACCACTTATCAACACCAGCCTAGCTGACCATTAAATTTGCATAACCTAAAAAGTGCCATAAAACCCACCATGGTTGATAAACGAAAAAGGAAGAACTGTACTGCATTGCTTTTTGTGATTGTTTGAATAATTTAGGTGTAAAGCAGGGTTGGAAAAAAATAAGTTTAAAAAAAAATGTTTTTTGTTTTAAATTTTTTTTAAAAAACAAATTTTAGTTATTGAACAAGTTGTATAGGTTAAAAAAAACACGGTTCCTTTTGCGTTTTGGTCTTTTATATTTACTTTCATTCCCAATAACTTTAGGCATATGCCTTACATGTTTTTTTTGTCAAAGAATCTCCTAAAATACAAGAAATCCTTCGATTATCTGATGATTTGTAGTCTAATAGAATAGAGCTAATAGCATAATTTATAAACTACTAGCAGTATGGTCCCGCGCCTTACTGGGAACCTGTTAACTTTGCATTGCTTCCTTTAAGAGGCATGCTTATTTGTGAAAATACACTCAAAATCACAACACAACAAAATTAAATTCGTGTTGGCGCATGCGCAATTAAAAAAGCAAACACTAATAGAGGATGAAGCAGCCTTAGGGCGAGCCCATATCTCAACCAAACTCAATCAATCAAACTAATAGAGGATGGCGTCAAGTCCCCGTTTGGCCCGGTCCATGTATTTTCAAGCTCTGTTATGGTCCCGCAATCCCACGTGGATGATGTTTTTTTTAAAAACTAATTATATTAATTAAAAATCACAATCAAATATGAAAAAACTAAGCCTCAGGTGCACACATAGGAATTAAAAGGAATCTATATTAAAAATTTCGAATTTTTTAGAGCAGTCTAAGTAGGTCTTTTGCGATCCACAGACAGACAGACTCTTTCTTTTATTATTATAGATTATTTTAATTAACTAAAATTATGTACCACATTGATATTAGCATAAATCTTACAAATAGGGCTCCAATAAATAGTAACAAATGTCAATAGTGTCCTATTTGGGATCTAAAGTATCACATGTGATACTACAAGGTTTACCGTTTCATCATGGTCTACTATTTATCACAATCTTAATCTTTAAGGTAATACAGCATGGTCAATGGTCATATATCCTAGACCTAAAATAAAACCTATTTCCTTAAATGAACTGTATTTGCCCAATAAATAATTATAAAACATGTAATAAATAGTAAATTGTTTTAAACATGTTTAAAACAATTGTTTCAAACAAATATTTTAAACATAACAACCCTGCCCTGATGCAAGGTAGGACAGTGCTGAAACAAAAATTCTCACTTTTACACACTTGTGCTTATAAAACCGCACCTGCTTAATAACACATCACATAGTACAGTGTTACCTCCTCTAACGGACACCTCTAAAAAGCGGACACCTCTAAATAACGGACATTTTCTCAAGTCCCAGTCCCTTAACATAGGTTACTTAATGTAATACCCTCTAAATAACGGACCCTCTAAATAGCGGACGCATTTTTAATTTTGTTTTTATGTAATTCGGCTATCAATCCCAATAAAACTCATTTTTGCATCCAAATATTTTTGCACCCTCATTCTCTTATCGCTAAACTACGTATTGGTGACTGTTCTATGACCTTCTAGTAACCCTTAGAATGACCACCATAGCTTTACAATGGTTTCGACACGCCCCATGTCAATTTCCCCCATTATTCGAGAAATCTTCTCTTTCCGAGAATTGAGAGGGGGTGAATGCAATCGCCCCTTAGTCCACTGAACCTGTTTGACCGCTTTCCTGGAGTTATTGTGTCCGATTTCTAATTGCTCATAATCCCAAAAAGTCGAATTGCTAACGAATAACGAGAGCTGATTTAGATTAAGTAAAATAATGTCTTTAAGGAGAAAAAGGTTAACGTTTAAAGAAAAAATGGATATTTTGGATGTTGCTGAAAAAGTAAAGCTAAGTGTGAGATCTGTTGCATAACGTTTTAGAGTTGGAAAACCGCAGATAGGCTGTGATATTTCTTTCTGGTTATTTAAGGCATTTATAGGATGGGTTATTTTACCGCATTTACGGACAAGACTTTGTGCTTCAAAAACGAAAAATATAGTGGCGGCAAAATTTAAAAAGAAGGTTTAATTAAAGCATGTTTATCTTGCTGAGTTGCATAGATTTTAAAATACAATCAAACATTAACTAATTTTATTCAAATCAAAATTATTAAATTTGTTTTCTATAGTTTAATTAGTGATTTTAACCTTTCGTTAAATCATGTTTTTTTTTTTCAAAATTAAAAATTTACGCCCCCCCCCCCCCCCCCCCCAATAACGGACACCTCCAAATAACGGACAAAAGGTCCGGCACCGCGAGTGTCCGGTATTCAGAGGTTTTACTGTATATATATTTTTTAATTGCATTGTATAGGACAGATTTTTTTGCATGAGGGTTATAAAAATGTTTATGCATTTTTCAAAGGCTATTCGAGAGTCAATTTTTATAGGTGATCCTTATGAAAGTAAAAACTAAAATTTATGGTGCACCTTTGTATTGACCTGCATTGAATTTAACAGGCTGGTGCTGATAAAAGTGGCCTGCCATGGAGCTATGAATGCAATGGAGATGCTTGGGGAGAAAAACAAAGGAAACTGTCTGAAAGTCTTCTAGTCGAATTCATAAATTATTCAAGTATTCAATGGCATCACTTGGCAACCTGTTTTCGCGTTAACTCCCACTAAATATACACATGGACTATTGGCAATTTCAGATCTTAGTGCGAGCTGTGTAAGTGTGAGTTGATATGTTCACACAGGGGAATATGATATTCACAGTACAGCAGAGGGATTCGTAATGTATACTATTACTAATTCACTAAACTAAAACTAAACTCCTCGGCGCAACAGACCATTACTGGGCCAAGGCCTGCCATTCCAATTTCAGCTTTCGTGACCTATTGCTGTGGGTTGCTTATAAAATTCAAAAGCTATGTAGAAAAGTAGTTAAAGAGTCGTAGATTTTTATTCAACAGATTTGCTTCTACACATCTGTACACAGGTTTTTTTTACCCATGGCTATTTTTTTTTCAACCTCTGATTGGCTGTAACAAAAAGACTGGTCAAAATACACAAAATATTTTGTTACCAAAAGTAATATACAATAATGTATATTTCTCCACATAATCACATTGATGATTAAAGCATTTGTCATACCTGTAAGCAAGCTTTGAAATACCCTCTTCATAAAATGTAGTCGATAAATGATTTGAAGGGAGTTTTTTTTTATTTTAAAGGTTAATGCTTGCATTAAAAATGATATGGCCATAATGAAATTTATTATACCCAAGTAGTATGGTCTCAATCTTAAATATAATTAATTTTGTATGATTGTAACGTAATTTTGTATGATTTTTTAACAACCACATATCTTATTTTGCAGGTACTTCAATATGAATAATTACCCTGGTTCTTCTCGTCCACGTTTATCATCCCCACTGTTTACACCCTTTTCCAGACAACAAATCTTACAAAGTGAAATTTCATTTAAGCCTTCACGTTTACACCCTTATGACAGCAATGATCGGTTTCATCGAAATACTGAGTTTTCTGGTGAGAGACGGATGTCACTTACAAATCGAAACTTCCCACTATCTGGAGATGGTTATGATGGTTCTTCAAATAGTGATTTACTGTTTCACCGTCGAGATACTAACCCCAGACTTTACCGTAATGAAGAAGAATACCGTAATGAAGGAGAATATATTAGAAGTCAAAGGTTCTCCCCCATTGATGGGAGAACTCATCTATCTAATATTCGAGATCCTCCTCTTCATGCAGAGACATATCGAAGTCAAGGCATGGACTTGAATTACCCTAGAAGGACCTTTATTGATGAAAGAAATCCTTCAATTAGAAATTATGGTGATATGGATAGGTTAAGGCTGAACCAACGTTTGGATTTCGAAAATGAACTTCGCTTGCAAAGAGAGCAGCCTTTTAACCGATTTCCACCAGTAAATAATAGTGAGTGTGATACTTTTCCTCCTATGCGTACTAGGTCTCCTTTAACTGACTATTCTGAATCAAATTCATTTAGAGAACAACCTTTGAATCACGATCGTTTATATGACGATATTCCAAGCTCTAGTAATAGGCCAGGGTTAACGAGAGAAGAAGAAATATTGACAGAGATCAGGTTACTCCAGCGTCGACAAAAACTCCAAAAACTTCTTGATGCTAGTATTGAAAATGCCGAAAGGTTGAAGCCATCAGAAGTTCTTGGAAATGTTAATAAGGAGAGCTTATCCAACAATACTTCTTCTTCAGTACCAGATACATTCATAAGGAAGGTCGATTCTGACGAGGGAACTGCTGATAAAAAATTAGATTGCAATATAATTTCTAAAAATATAACACCTTTATCCCCCAAGTCTAGTTTAAATAATGCTGATGAGTTACCATTAAATAAAACGTGCAATAGCAGCAATTTGGATTCAGAATCCCAACATGTCGAAAGTGTTGAAGATAGTGCCTTGCCTTCAAGTTTGCCAAATAATTTAGTTCCTGAGAACAATGATAAAACGAATGATTATATGGAAAGTGAAAAGGAAAGTGTTTTTACTACCAGTTCAACTAGTGATTCGATTCTTGAAAGTCATATTAATGTTTCAAATTCTAGTGATATGATAGCTCAAAAAGAAAAAGAAAATTCTTCATCTATAAACTTATCCCAAACTTCGGTTCTCGATAGTAGCATTTCTGTTTCAAATACTATTGAATCAAATCATCTCCCTAAAAATGAAAACGTGAGTGCCTCATCTACAAGTTCTCTTACTACAGCTTCTGATAGTAAGATTGTATTGCCTCCAGATTCTCCTAAACAAAATGCGTTGAATACATTTGATTCTACTGGCAATATAGAGCTCAATAAAGTACTTAACTTGTCACCAACAAGTAATTCTTCAGCAAGTGAATGGCCTAAATCTTTTGCAATACCTTTTCTTGGTGACACTACAGAAGTCCTTAATGGTTCAAGTTCATTCAGCCAAGAATCTACAGAACCTCAGGTAATTCATTTTCCCTTTCATTTTATAACTTTTGGTATATTTGGCAATGACCATTGGTTTGTGAAACTTCTGAAAACATCTAAGAATATTTACCTTGGTTTTAGTCAAGAAAAATAATACATTAATTTTGTCAACCAATTAATATTTTTTGACAAACGAATCAGAATCAATATAATATATGTATATGTATCAGGAAATTATTTGATATAATATATAGCTGACTGGCCGTTAATCAGCCGGAAGTGGGGGACGGGAGTGATTCTTTTTTTTTCTATGTTGTGTTATTTGTTATGCTGGAATCTGTAGAATAGTTTTATTTGAATACTAAAAAATATGACTATAAAATGTCCATATTTTGTTAATTATTGCGAATTGAGAGTGAAATAAAAAAAACCAATGAAATCACTGAATGTCAAGAATGAAAACTGGAAACTGACGTCATCTGAAACATTTAAATTCTCAAAAAATGGAGCCTTTACTGGCAATGTGTCTTTTTTCTTGCTTGATTGCTTCTATGTTGTTTTTTGCTTCTGACTGAACCTTTACAGAGTCATCCCATTTATCTGCATCCTCGTCTGTAACCATTCTTAATAATCCGTCCCTTCCTGACTAAACCTTAGGGTATATCCATGCAACATTTGAAAAGGTGTTTTACCGTTTGTGTTATTTACCAAGTTGTATAAATCACGGTTATGTTTTTTGAATCCTTCGTTAAAATCTTTGTGTTCAGGATCAGTCATACTCGTTATATTTCATAGTATTTACTTATTCTACAACTAGCTGAACTACCCGGTGTTGCACGGGTTGGAAGAAAAATAAATACCAAATCGATCCAAGTATTTGTACCATACTGCCATTTAATCTGTTTTTTTTTTTTTTGGATAATAAACTTATGTTACTTTTCCCGTTCGTTATAAAGTACAGAATCCCGTTACTTATATGACCATAAAAATTCAAATTTTAAAAATGCTATAAAATTAACGGATAATGCCATAGTAATTTCCCGAATAAAAACATTTTAGCTCATTTGGCATGTTTGAAAAATTTGGCGAGGAAAATATATAGCTACCAATAACACACCCATTCAGCTTTGGCGCAATGACCATCGCACAACCAACCAGCTAATAAAGAAAAAAGGTCATTTTTTGTAATAACTTGGCGAGTTTATCAAAGTATTTGGCGAAAAAAGAAAGACATAAAATCCTAATATGCATCTGTAGTGCGATAGCCTTCAAAAAACAACATAGTTTAGAATAAGCTTCAAAATAAATTATATGCATTTAAGATTTAAATAGATCAACCTTTAGAAATTGCCAATGCAATTGCTATTTTCGCCAAAGGTTGCTATAATACCAATTTGTCAGGGTTGGCGTAAAATTGCCGGCAACGATTCTTCAAATAAAAATTAGTTAAATATCAATTTATAGCTTAATCGTAAATGATAAAAATATAAAATGTTTAGCTTATGACCTTGGCGATCAAGTTTATAAAAACCAACAACAACGTTAGGGATTATAAAAATTGGTAGCGCTTTTTGAGATCCGCTGTCGTTGGAGGAAACCTTCCAGTTTATATAGACGTCCATGATAATTATTTATTAAAATATCGAGTTAAAAATAATATATATTGCGTTGATACAGATTAAAGAATGATATTAAATGAAAGTTTACTACTTAAAATGATAGTAACTAAATCTTTAAAATGAAAATAATAATATATTTGTAAGTTTTGAAGAATAAAGTATTTTCTTTTTTACATTTGAACTATTTTTGAAAAAGTTTATTTTAATTTCATCTACTGAATGGCAACGCGAAAGAAAAATGTTCATCGGATTTGAGCCAAAGTGGTGTAGTTTTTCCAGAAAATTCGAATTTTCTCTAAAAATAGAACATTTTGAGCTCTGAAAGTTCTTATTTTGTAACTCAAGTATGAACTACGCATTTGAGCCAAGTTACGAGTCAAACAAATGTCTAGTTTGTGAGTTTCGGAGAGACATACATACACACACACATACACACACACAAAACTTCATTTTTATTATTATAGATTCCATTTCCTTGTGGTTTCTGAGTAAAAGTCAAGGTTTGCTGTATGTAGTCAGTTTTCTCTACATTACTCTGGTGATGTGTAACCTGAGCCGCTGTCTCTATTAATTGTTTCTATTGATCATTTTCCTAATATCGACCTCAATACCCTTTTATTCTTGCTCAAAAAATTCTTTCATTTTTCTCTTCCTTTGTTCCGTCGTCGCTCGTCAGGATCTTTCTCAAAGATTTATATGCACTGTTTCAGTTCTTAATCTGTATGCTGCATTATTAAAATTTTTTTGTCTTTCGTAAATATTTGATCATCAGTTTTTCTTATCGCCAAAGTAACTGCCGTTCTATAAACGGCTTGTGCAGCCAAAAATGTCCGACGAATAATACCCCGTGTAAGGGAGTGCACGTTAAATATCCTTCAAAGTCCTAACGCTGCGTACGATGTCGCCTTTAACGGTTGCGGTGGGTGCCTATTCAGGTGACGCCTCGTCACTTTGTGGTTCTTAAATACGACGTCCGTCGCCAATAGCTCTCTTGTAGCTCTAGTGCGACGATAATTCAAACCTAACCTAACGTTATATTTTATGCCTAAGGCCACAAAGGGGAATTATAGGTCACTTTTTTTTTCGGGGTAAATAAGGGGTCAATAACTTTTAAGAATTAAAAATGGTTTTTACAAAAGAACTAAATTATGCCAGATGATCCTTATACATTCTATTTTCTCATATCCGGTTAAAAATACACCAATATAATAAAAACATCTTTAAAAAAAATGTCTTTGAAAAACCTGATTTTTTAAAAAGATACGTACTAGAGAAACATATTTGTACAAACTATTTTGTTGGTGCTATTTTTCAATAGAAAGCGGTCTAATCTTCTCATTCTTATATATTTATTTTCATTGTTATTTTTTAAAAATAATTTTAAAAGTATAGTGATTTATCCCCCAGTTAACTAAGTAATTCTTGGTCAGTGATATTTTTGATTTTCCAGGTGTGTTTCTTCTGTGTAAATAATATTTGTATTTACTTTAACTCTAACTTTAAATTATATTTTAACTGCAACCATTATTTTTACTAGCAACTGTTTCTCGTGTTTTAAAATGAACTCGCCGCTTGTTTGAAAACTATAGCAAAAGTTTCCTGAGTTTCCTCTATCTAGAGCCGAAATTAAACAAAAGTTCGGCCTATTGGGTAACTAAAGGAAGTCAAATTTATTCATTAATGATGAATTTTAACTTACGGTAGAACTAATAAACGCATTTAAACTCTTCTTTCGTTCTAATATTACTGATTTATTCTTAACAAAAATTTCACATTTTGGGGAAATCTAAGGCTGCTTATTTAAAAAAGATAATTTACAATAAGCTTTGTATCCTGTAGCTACTACAAATGACATGAAAAATTATGACAATAAACAAAGGCAGAAAATAAATATGAATTACATAAAATACTAGCTTTATAAACCCGGCGTTGCACGGGTGCATCCTTAATAACCCAGGCCTGAAAGTTTCCCGCCTTTCGGCAGAATTTCGCCTTTTTAAAACTCATTTTGGTTGATCCTGAGATCGGTGCAGAACCGTTGAGAAATTGTGATCCATATATGGGGGGGGGGGGGGCGGTCCTAAGATCAAACTTGGCGAGACAAGACACTACGAGGCGTCTCTTGGAAGGTTGGGCTCTAATTGGGTTTACTTATGAATTAAAAGACTAATTGGATATTTAAAAAAAAATTTTGAACTTAAAATTACTGTTTTACAAAACCATGAATATACTAAATCAATAATATATTCACTAAACTTCTTAAATAAATAGTACTTTTCGATTTTTGCTCATTTCACGCCGTTCTGAAGTTATTGGCAACAGAATAAAATAAATATTTTTAATTTTAATTATTTTCTTAAAAGTTTTATTTCTTCTCTTTTTCAGCATATTCGAATTTTCTCTAAAAATCGAACATTTTGATCTCTGAAAGTTCAGAATCTGTACGCATTTGTATCAAGTTACGAGTCAAACAATCTAGTTATGAGTATATAAGAAACACACATACACACAAAATTTCATTTTATTATTATAGATTTACAAGTTCAATTTTTGTTTGAGAAACAAACCGAAATTAAACGTGAAGTTTTTTTTATTTAAATCTGTTTTAAGTTATACCTTTTCGAATGCTCAACTTAAAAAAAAATAACACAAAAAAACTATTTTTAGAATTTTATTTCAATGTATAAGTCTCCACTCGACCCATTAATAATAAAATTTAACGGGGTCATTAGTCTTGGAGGGTTTCCTCCTCTCATTCATTGTCAATGGTGTGAAGTGCTTGACTTTTAATTTACTATTATTGGGATATTATTTCCCATGTTAAATTATGCTCGTTGATTGTTGAGCATAATAATGGTAAGATCTAAACAGTAATGGAAGTCATAACGCTAATTTAATCTTATAGTGTATGCAATAACCCATGTGGAATGAATCACTGGTCAATAGGATACAACCTATTCATTAATATAAATCTACGAAACGACACATTATCTCATTTATGATAACTACAGACAAAAATTAGATAAGGGAGTCCGAGGAATAATAAGGAGGGGTTGACTTACCAATTAGGATCAGCAGGAACTTCATCTTATATTATGGACTTAGGGTCCTTAAGTTATCTACGGTTAAAAGAATGGAGACGTTACACTGTTAAAAATTATGGTGCATGATTGCACCGGAATCCTGGAACTTTCTAGCTGCCACCACTATTTGGAGCGTGGATGCACCTCTTTTGCGGTGCAACCGCTTGCACCTGTATTTCGGTTTATGGTTGCACCAGTATTTCGGTTTATGATTGCACCAGTATTCCGGTTTATGATTGCACCGGTATTTCGGTTTATGATTGCACCAGTATTTCGGTTTATGGTTGCACCGGTATTTCGGTTTATGATTGCACCGGTATTTCGGTTTACGATTGCACCAGAATTTCGGTTTATGGTTGCACCAGTCTTTAGGTTTAGGATTTCACCAGTATTTAGGTTTATAATTGCACCAGTATTTAGGTTTTTGCTTCCACTAGAATTGAGGTTTGTAGTACATGTATTGTTTATCTTTTTTCCTAGACTACATATTGAATAAGAATTCCAAAGGATTGATTTTATGTTGGTTTTTAGTTAAATATAATTTGATATATTGTATCTTTATTTAAATATTCAGTTATTCTAGCGAACAAGTTTATTTTAATGTAAAAATAAAATAGAGAAATGTAAAATTTTCACATTAAACACTGCAATTTTAAATTGGGTTCTCAGTCCCCCCCCCCCCCCCTGTGAATTCATAATATCAAAAAAAAACAAAAAAAAACATTTACAGTGGTGGCCAAAAGTGTGGACATTTTTTTCAAAATGTATTTTTTTTTATTGTAGATTATTTTAAAATGTCCACACTTTTGGCCACCACTGTATACTAACACATAATAACGGACATTGCAACAAATATTGATACTTAATAATAATTCACAGTCTTTTATTAACAAAATACAAATATTGAAATATCAGCTTTCAAGTCTTTCGGAGATTTCTTCAGGATATGTTTTTCAAAAGAAAACGTTCAAGGGCTTAAAAAAAAACTTAAAAATAAAGAGGTAAATAATTTCCAGCATATCAAAGGTACATTGGATTCTTGAGCAAAGCAGGAAATTTTAACATATCAACAGTGTTAAAAAAATCAAATGTTTAGGAATTACAATTCTAGTAGAGTTATATTTATAAACAGGCAGTGGATATTTATTTGTCAAGAAACTGTTCATAATGCAAAAAAGTTGTTTCATCACTATCTAATGAATTGTAACCCCCAACATGGAAATTGGTAAAACGCATAAAAACACGACATATAAAAACAATTTCATCATTTCTACTGTTAATTAGTATAATTTTAGAAAAAATTGGATAATCATTTTTAAAGGGCACTGAGAAACTCTTTAAAAAGCACTCAGTGCAACTCGTTTGACTCTGTAATGCGTGATTTTTTTTTCATTCCGAAAAAATATATTTGAAAAGAAAAGATATATTTTAAATATATTTAAAAATATATATTTAATGCTCCTACATGATAGGGAAAAAATTGAGAAAAAAAATTAACTGCATTGGAATTTAAATATAAATTATTTTTTTAAATTTTTGCCATATGGCAAAAACCAACAAAAAATTCCAATTTTGATAATAATGATAATAAAACTATTAAATATATTGTAAAGTAACCCTTTTGAACTATAATTTTTTTTAAATAATTTATTTGTATTTAGTGCCAATATTATTATACTTTGAATGCTGCCAAAGATATAATTTCACAACAGTTAAAAACTTCACTCTTCAATTTTGAATACACTTTTACTACTGTCATCTATGAGGGTTATTAGTAACTAAAACTTCAAAATGGAATGTAATAAATAAAAAAACGCAGATTTGTCGAGAGGGAGCTGTACTTTTAAAGAATAAAGTGGATTATGTTACTTGTTGCCATATGGCAACAGCATGCATTCGAGGTTTAAAATACTAATGCTTGGCTTCGTATCTCATGGAACAAGAAATTATAATAAGGCCAAATTCCAAAATCGGCTGATGATAATGCAATAAAAAATGATGTTTTGGCTTTTATACAAAATCGTTAAAAAGGTCTTCGAGTAGAATATGATGCTCAAGAATTTTGTCTGCTAAATGTGAGCTTCATTGATATCTTCAACTTAGTGGACTCCAAAAATTGTATCAACACCTTCATCTGTAAAACAAAAAAATCAAATCAAGCTAAAACAAAAGATATAATATTGACAATTATCAATTTTCAACTCCCCCCCCCCCCCCTAATAAAACTGCTTTCTGGTTAACAAATAAAGCCTAGATATGCCTGTCCAGAACATATAATTACAGGATCTTGTTTTATTGAAATTTAAAAATATGTTTGAGAAAATAAACGTTGTAGTGTAATTTTATGGGAAAATTAAAGCAATACAATGTTTAAAAAAATTATAAAAAAAAGAACTATTAAGAACAATTACTCCCCATTGTAACAAATTAGCAGCAGTCAAACTTATTTGTAATAAACCACTGAAATATAGGTTAATATTTAAATTAAAGCTTCACTAAAGCACCATTTAATTTACATTCTAAAAAGAACTCTACCAGAGTAAGATTTTGATTGGCCGGGTGGTGGATGGGCAAGTGGTAGGGTGGGCGTTGGCCCTTGGTACCATTGTCGCCAGGTTTTAATCCCACTCTGGTTTTGAAAATCGTAGCCATTCTGAATAGACTTTAAGTAAGTGTTAAATGTATACACAATATTATTTTTGGAAAAGAACAAATATTTTATTTTCCAGCATTATATTTGGTTAAAATAACAAATATTTTTATTGATATAGAATCCAAAAATGAAGTAGGCAATACTGTTTTTTTCCCTAAGAATTGTAGTTTTTGGAAGTTTTATTTCGTTAAAAAGTAATAATTCTGTCGGAAAATAATATAAAATATTTTTAATGTAGTGATAAACTAAATATAAATCAAGAAATTCATCGTGTTTTAATCAAACAGTTTCTGAAGTTTGTGACTTGGAATCAGGGTTTGCGACCGCTTGGAACCCCCATAAAACAAGGGCATTTTTTTAAAAACTCGAGTTTACTTAAAAGTTGTTTTTTCTAAATATAGTTTTATTAATTATTATAAAAAAATCAATGTTTTTAAATTACTTAAATAGTAACAGAAAATAAATTATCTCACCCATTTCATGCCTTTATATTGACTTAATATCCTTCAAAAAGATAATTTTTTATTTCGCTTCTCCAATTGCCTTATGCATTAAATCTCAAAGGGCATATATTTGACAAAGATTGTGTAGCTTTAAGAAAAGTACTTTACAACGACTCACTTACACGACATACTTTTTACGACTCAAAACACATATGTATATTTCCTTTTAAAATGGGATTGATTTATATATTCTTTTTAGAGAAAGGTGTAAAATGGGCTAAAACACAAATTTAAATAAAATATTTTCAATGGCTTACACGACTTACAATGTACAACGACTATTAGTCAACAAAAAAATGTACAAATTAATAGCCTAGTGTGTTTTACCTCGACTTGCTTTTGTCTATGGCCACCCGTACGACGCCCGCCCCTTTAGGTTAGGGGATGAAAGTTGGCGTGGGGTGACCCTGACCTGAAGTTGCTCAGCGACGGAGGGCTCTTCAGGGGAGTACAGCCCAGGTTACCTGAAAGAACCAAGCACACAGTCAATTATATATAATATTTCTTAAAATGTATATGCAGAACGGGCATAATTATGAAGGAAACTTAATATTGGGGTATTAAAATTGTAAATAAGACTCATACTAGTCTTACCAATAAAATCTTAACTTTTTTCGTAAACAGTGAAAGTAAATGAATAACAAACCATAATTTATTTTTACAATGTGATTAGGATTTATATGATTTCCCATAACTACGGAATAAGTTGGCCACCAACAAACTGTGATACACTTCATTTGGCTCTGGCCTCTCTCTCTCTCTCTCTCTCTCTCTTCCCCCCATTAGCAAGTAATCAGTATGGCTCCAAACAAAACAAAGATTTCGATAGATAATAATGATATCAATACTAAAATAAATGTAACCTACACAGCATTGATTAAGTCAATACTAGGAAAGACATATTTTAAAAATTACTTATTATCAACATTGTGGGAAAATCCTAGTTCCCGACGACTTTTTAGTGAAATACGAAACTTTTTGCAACAAAAGGAAGCGTTGATCATCCGCCGATTATAAAAGCATGAAAAATACAACTGTAACCCATTTAAAAAGCAGAAAAAAAACCAATAACGATAATAAGGGCATTGAAATATAAGGCTGTAGCCATAAAATTAGACGTAGAACATGTTTGCTAGAGTAGAATTGTTTATCGCCCTTTTGGATGTCGCCAAATTTCCCAAAAAGTCACTGGGCCATAAACTAGGATTAAGACAAAACATTTTTTTAAATTATGATCAATTAAAAAACAAAGAACTTGTAATGCATTACTGTTTAAAAACATCCTACCTACGTGACAGCCCTGATGCGAAAATTCAAATTTAGTGTTTACAAACATCAGTATAGCAAAAGGATTCGTGGTCAACATCATAGAATTGAAATTACTTAAAACACACACTAACTTATTGGGACACATAAATAACATGCATATTAGAGTTTTATAAAGGACAGATATAAGAAATGACATAATAAGAATTTTATACAGGACACAATGATTGAAGCAAAGAAAATATTTCGACGAGTGAGCGAAAAGAAACAACGGTAGACAAGCATACTTTGCTTGGTTTAGTTAATGGCTCAAACAATTCTGCAACCGAACATTAAATGAAAAAATAACAAATAATAAAGGAATGATAACTTACCACCACTTTATTTTCATGTGTTTTCTTGTAATCTTCTTTGAGCGTCGACAACACTGACGGCCATGTTGGATTCCCGCTCAAGATTAGCAAAGGATTGTGGGTAGAGTTGAGATCGTTGGGTTGGAATGCACCACTTTCTCGGTGGTCCCGTTTAGTTGTGAAATTATACTGAACTGTAATAGTGGTGCAGTCTGTACAATGAACCACTAAAGTGGTGCAAGGTTGATCCGCTATTTTTTACAGTGTAGTATGCTCATGGAGCTCAGGATTCAGAGTCATTTCTTAAGTTCGGACCCTCTCTCACCAAACTCTTGGAGCCTCCCATCCGATGAAATTCTCCAATCCTTAACCATCATATCCGCCCCTGTGTCCAGCCCCCAGGGGCTGTATGGTCGGTCACTTTGATAAAATTGTTACTCTAATTTTTATTATTGGCTCGGCTTAGCTTTTGATATCCTCCTGAACATCTGCTCTTTACTTCGAAAACAGCCGACCTTCCTGGAAGCCTTTACAATGATCCTGGTCAACCAATTGTGATGTAATGTCAAAAGTCCAGACACTCTGGCGCGGCGACTCTGACTTACAGCCCTACACAATGACCAAATATTTCCCCCCATCCTGTTTACGAGTTCTAGCAACTACCCCTGCCAGCGCTCCTTCTTAATTCCCTTCTTTAATTATTTCCGATAATTAGCTCAAGATTAGCGTAAAGTAATTTTTCAGATTTATATTGTATTATTCTAAAATCTTGTAGGAATGTGACACCTATCATCTTGCACTTTTAATAATTTTTTGTACTAATTTTAATAATT
Source organism: Hylyphantes graminicola (assembly GCA_023701765.1). NCBI lineage: Eukaryota > Metazoa > Arthropoda > Arachnida > Araneae > Linyphiidae > Hylyphantes > Hylyphantes graminicola. The sequence continues at coordinate 35,189,502 of CM043114.1, read as the reverse complement.
TTTTTCATAGGTTTGTGAATTGATTTTGTTTTTGCAAAACATGCGGATTATTTTCCAGCTAATTTTATATTTGGCACAAGGAATAAATGACCTTGAAAGTAGTGCAATTTTGTATTTTCGTCAAGTTTAAGTTCAAATATTTCTGCAACCAAAAGTGCCACCACACATCACTTGCTATTTTGGGTACTTCTCTTTAGTATCTATTCAATAGATCTTTGGTTCACTGTTGGCTCTTGACTTGACACAAAACGTATTGCCATATGTAAGTTGGTTCGTTTTTCTTCAAAAAACAAGACGATCTTCAACTTTGACCCCCCCCCCCCCCCAAACTTAAATAATTTTTTTTAGTAAACACAGAAATATACGTGTCTAAAATTTTTCATAAAGAACATATTCTGCAATTTTTAACAAAATTAAAAATGTTAACTATCCAAGCCTCGTGTTCGCTTTGCGGCTTCATGTTAGAGCACACATGAAAATTTATTTACAATGAAATTACCGAAATTTTAATAACAAATCTGAAGTTACAAAACAAAGAACACTTTTAATTTTCAATGCAACTTGGAAGACATTTAAAAGTTAGTGCTAGATGTAATTTGTTTTACTAACACTACTATTTTACAGTGGCCTTCAAATGTAAAATACATACGCCTATTTGTATGCTTAAGGGGGAATGGGCGTGCACGACCGGGGGTCTCCAAACTCAAGTGCCTCAATGTTAATCCAATGTGAAAAAATTATTTTCTTTGCCACATTTCTCCGGCTGCATTGAATATTTTTACAAGCGGATTTTTTTATGTGATAAATGTAGCTGACTTACAGGTCTCTATCTTCCCACTTTTTGAAATTGCTTCGAATATTTTGTGTAAAATAATTTATTGAATATTAAAAAAAATATTCGTACTAATTTCAAAAAGTGGGAAGATAGAGACCTGTAAGTCAGCTACATTTATCACATAAAAAAATCCGCTTGTAAAAATATTCAATACAGTCGGAGAAATGTGGCAAAAAAAATAATTTTTTCCCATTGGATTAACATTGAGGCACTTGAGTTTGGAGACCCCCGGTCCTGCACGCCCATTCCTCCTTAAAGAGTAGAAAATACTTAACTAAAATTTCTAAACATCAATATATTTGTAGTAAATAAACAAAAGACGATTTATAGCATTGTTTGTTTATCGTAAACCCAAAATCAAACCCTTTATAGTGATATTATCATAGTACTCTTTGCAGGTAGGTTTATTATACTATAGACTATGTGTAAAAACTAACTAATAACGATTTTAAAAAAAAAAGAGCAAAAAAAAATAACATATTTGGGGAAATATTTGTTTTCACTTAATTGTGAAGTAATTAGGTATAATTTGCACCTTAGTTGACGGACCAAAACAATTTGTGTGAGGTCACTACGAGATGGGCACTGATAGGTTGCATTCGTGATGGTTTGGCTCGACAGCATGACGTCACTGTCGAGGTGTCAGCTGCTTGTAAGGAATAGAAATATGCTTCCCGGTTTTTTAAAAAAAAACTTTCTCTTAAGACGTTATACAAAATGCGTCCGATAGCTTTAGAGATCAAACTTAAAATGACTTTAAAACCTCAAACGATTGTCCGTACGACCCCTATTCATTTTTTTAACACACCCGATGCTTTGATGTATGTTCGGTGCAATGTTTTTTTCCCTTTAAAGCGAAAGCTTTAATATGCGATCTCCATAGGGCAGGTGCAACTTTGTTTTAATAATACCATCTGCTCACTGCTGCTGTTTACTAGCCTTACTAAAATTCCGAGGTATTTTAAGGTATTTATAAGGTTTCTCTTCATAGGTATTTTGGAGGTATTTTAGAGGTATTGAGTTGAGGTATTTTCAGCTACTAAATGGTGCAGAAAAAATCCTCTGATGCATTAGAAAAAAACCTCTGTTGAAGGTATCTCACAAATACATAGAGGTATTATTTAGAAACCTTCAACAGAGGTTTTTTTTTAATACATCAGAGGTTTTTTCCTGCACCATTTAGTAGCTGAAAATACCTCAATCCAATACCTCGAAAATACCTAAAATATACCTCTGATGAAAAACCACAAAGGTTTTCCTAAAATACCTTTTAATGAGGTATTTTAAATAAACCTAAAAGGTTTTCCAAAATACCTTTCAATGAGGTATTTTAAACAAACCTAAAGGTTTTCTTAAAATACCTTGCAATAGTTGAGGAGTAAAATGTTATTGTCTTGCCCATGGAAATGCCAGTGCCCCGAAGATGTTAGTCGCCTTTTAACACAAGTAAATACACAGATACGACCATAAAGACACGTTACATATATGAACAAGACAACAATGGATGCTTTTACTTACCGGGAATCGAACCGAGGACTAACAAGCTGGGATTCAGACGCTTTAACCACTACACTAGACTGAGATGGTTTTGTACATTAGTGTTAGGCATTTAAGGGTTGCACATGTTTTTAAATAAAGTATACGACCTGTACTCACGAAAGCTTACTAAAATATACAGAAGAGAGTTATTTTACCATTAAAATATCTAATACATTTTAAAGATATTAATTAGTTAGGATTAAATCCATTTTTTAAATTTTTTACTCGTTAGTGCTGCCATCTATAGTTTATTAGTAATTACTAAAATTTTGCTTTAATTATAACTAATTAATATTTTTAAAATTATACTTTTTAATTATGTAAATGACATTCTTTTGTATTTTTTGTGAGTTTTCGTAGGTACATGTCATCAGAGAGGTATTTTTTTTGTCGTTATTTAAAAACAGAGCCCAACGTTTTCCCATTAGAATAGAAGTTAAATAATTGTAATTTTTTTTTATAAAACTTTGTGCTTTCAAACTTTTCTTCTATACTTTTAAGGAACTTTGAAAAGATATTTTTAGAAAATATATAAATATAGCTTAAACAGTTATTAATATATCTTAATAAGAGTATTTGATTGTATCTTATTAAAAATGTTTAAATCTCATGCAAAATTGTTTGATAGCATCCATATTAAATTTTGAGTCATATTCTTTGGTTCCTACTAAAAATGAATAGAAAAAGATTAGAACAAACCAAGAGCCCAAGATATTTGTATTTAAAAATAATGAAAAGAAAATGGGAGATACTTGATCTTTAATACATTTGAACCACAAAATATTGCGTAGTTGCTTTTAAAGTCTATTGTAAATGTTACTTAATTAGCCAGTAAGAATCTTATAACTTTCACTCTATTGCATTATTAGAGTTGTAAGTATGGATATCAGGGCCATAAAATATGTAACATATTATTTGTATGCATGTGAAATAACTTTTAAAGAGAAATTAATTTGCATCCACATAAAGTTTCTACCAAAATTATGTTTACAAAACTATAGTTTCTAAAAATACATTAATTTAATTTCATAAAAAAATCTTCGCAATGACTTCGATAATAGCTTTAAAAAATAGTACGTGCTTCAATACCATGCTATGCCTACAATAGTCATTTATGCAACAAGTGTGGAAAGTAACAGTTTTTAAAACTAGTGGATTACCTCGCTCGTGAAATAATGACACGTGTTTTAAAAAGTTTACTTTTTTTTTTATCCTAGCACGTTCTTCCGCTGAACCTAGCACGTTCTTCCACTGAATGATCGTTCCGAAACGGGACGATTTCGGTGGAAGAAAATGCTAATAATCTTTAGCACGTTCTTCCATTAAAAAAGGGACAAAAACGCGAGCACCTACCAACTTCGTTTACGAAAAATGTACGAAATCGAATGTTTTCTAAACAATTGAAAGTTGTTTTGTTTAAAGGAATTAATAACATATCATTGACACAAAAATCTAAATTTTTTCAAAGATGTCCCTTAGCACATTCTTCTACTCAGCTCTTCAAATATCAATGAGTAAGGAAAATACTTATTTAAAATGAAGGTTCCCTAAATTTTAATTGGGTACTCCGGTTGAATTGGAATGTGAGTATACAAGGTGAAATATATGGCTCTTTTTTTACAAAAATGAGCAAAATTGAGCGAACTAAAACAGTATTTATAAAAAAAGAACTTTGAATATTTTAATCACTAATATGTGATTATTTTCATGGTCTGAAAAGGAATCACTAACATAGTCTTTCTATAAGTTGTGCTTTCCAACTTCTGATCTTTTAGGAATCCTCCTTTAGGAGAATAAATATTATTTAGCTTCTTGCACTCGCATTGCACTTTGAATTCTATAGAACTTCTCTTGTTCTTCTGCATTTTTATCTTGTCTTTGGTGGTGGCAATGGCAAAAGCAGCACCACTAACCTTCTCATTATTTGCTGAGCTGACGATATAAAACGATTTTGTGCTTCCAAGGTTAAAGTCTATTGCTGAAATCACAGTTATTTCCAACATCTTTGAGGTTAGGAAACTTCCTTTGAAAACTTCACTTCTTTGGAACATTTGCTCCATATCACACTATGGAAACTTTCATTGGCGTTTTGGTTTGTTATGTTTGACTTTTTTTTAAAAAAGTTTAGCTGATGAGAGCCGTACGTAGATTTGAATAACTTAATCGACAACTCTCGGCTTTAATATCTTCGTTATGCCATGAGATGGCACTGTTTCCTTTAAGGCCACGGTACACTGGAAGAAGCACCAAAACTTCTCCTTCTTTGGGCAATGAATTTGCTGTGGTTCTCGGTATTTGTTGACATCATGTGATGCAGAGGTAGCTGCTTTCATCCATGAAACATCAGGGGCATTCTTCTTGATGGCTTGACGATATTAGCCGCTTAGTCACTTGATTCTTTCCTCTTTCAAGGTGCCTTTCCTTTTTCCATGAGTCAACTTTTTCGCCTTCCACTCTTAAGCCAGTAATCCATTCACGCTGTAGCTATGCTGTAGCTGGATTTTGTGACGTAACTGTCACTAGTACGCATGCGCGCGTGGTCAAAGCTGTACTTCTGAAGCTGGATTTTTGAATCGTTTTCCAAGCGATATCAAAGCTGTAAATTAGTTTCGGGCATGAGCAGTCATAAGAGTCATTTAGTTTTTAATTGTCCGTGGTTTTTATTTTAATATTCTTGTTTGTTTACTTTTTATTGAGAGAAATAACCCATAAGTCAAGAAACTTCCATCCACGCTAGATACAGCAAATGACGTCACAAAATCCAGCTACAGCATAGCTACAGCGTAAATGGATTACTGGCTTTAAACTGTGTTACAAAGAGCTGAACGAAGTATTTTGGTAGTCTAGGTTTGAATTATCGTCGCACTAGAGCTACACGAAGGCTATTGGCGACGGGCGTCGTATTTTAGAACCACAGTCAGGTGACGAGCCAACACCTGAATAGGCACCCAACGCAACCGTTAAGGGCGACATCGTACGCAGCGTTAGGACTTTGAAGGATATTTAACGTGCACTCCTTTACACGGGGTATTGTTTGCCGGATATTTTTGGCTGCACGGGCCGTTTATAGGTCGGCAGCTATTTTGGCGATGCCCGGACCCGAACCTGGGACCTTCCGTATGCTAAGCGAGTGACGAAGTATTTTGGTAACATGATTCATACACTCTTTTTTTTTCTACAATGATGTCGGGTCCATGCACTTTCTGATCATTCAAGTGCCGGCGGGTCTTGCTATTCATGTCAGACAGGACCTTCACGTACCGCATTTTTCTGAAAGCTACTGGTATCTGCCGCAACAAAAGCGCAGCTGACATTTGTCATGTTGCAGCTAGACCCAGCAGATTATCACAGTAGGGGAGTCCGGGTCTAGTTGATACACTTCTTACTTTCTGATTTTTGTAATTTTTTCTGTTAATATTTTGAAACAAACTAAGTGTAGTTAGTAGCTATAACTGTTTGGCTAACGGCTGAGATTTTTATAATCTTAATAGAATTGAAGTTTCACTGACAAAATAAATGTTTTTTAAATGTTGCAATGCTTAACCCGAAATGGGTTAAGTTGATACGGCATTGGGTCAAGTTTGTACGCATAGGAGTAAGCTGAGACGGTGCTAGAAAATATTTAAATATGTAATAAAAAAATGCAGTAATTACGAAAAGGGTTTTATTTTACAATACAAATAGGTTTTTAACTTTATATGATACGAAGTTTTACATGATAGGGCCTACATTGATTGTAACTGATTAATCTGAGAAATTGGGATCTGATTGACAATTGAAACACGTGTAAAATGGATTGTCTTCACCACATGCGATGTGTGCCCACTTACAGGATATGCATTGTTTCCAGTCCTGGCCAGGCTTTGATGTTGAATATGTTTTGAAGCACACCAAACAAAAAAAAAACAAAAAAAAAAAACTATTCGCCTTCATCAGAGTACGATTCTTCTTTTTCAATTTTTCTTCGTTTCTATCTTTTTTTATTTTTAACTTCTTTTGTCGGGTTTTCTGTTCTTAGTTTTCTGTTCTTCTATTCTTGGTAAGATTACCGCCTAATGATTTAAACAATTTTAACTTTTGATTTTCTGTGATCGATTTTTTTCTTTCTCTCTCCATTGTGTCTTGCTCAATTTTGTTCATTATTGGCGTGTCCGTAAGAATACAAGTCTTAAAAGGTTGTCGACCTTTCCCACCTGTTTTGCGTACGACAGCCTTAGGCAGAGGCCGAATCTCTTCTTTCATAACAAGTGTTGATAGGTCAGCTCTCGAACATTTTTTGGAGTCAATCCGCAGTAAATTTTAGAGATTGTTAAAATATATCTGCTAAGCTTCTCTTCCAGTTCGTCAGTCAATATTTGTCGATGTTCAGCTCAGCATAACCCATTTTTACAACCTTGTCAGTAGCCTCTGGCGTTTCAAGGTTTTTTTTTTTCCTTTTTTGTCTTATACCTGTAAAGAGTCATTTTGTCTATATTAAAGGTTTTGGCTGCTTCCCTAATAGACATTCTGCCATTTCTAATCTCTTCATAAGCTCTTCCAAAAATATCAATTGATATTTCGCCCATTGTAGTTTTTTCTTGTAGTTTCTTGGCATCTGTAAATAAATGCAACATATGAAAATTCGTGTGGGTTAAGTTGATACACTGTATCAACTTGACCCAACCGTCGCCATTACACTAAACCACAAAATACGGAAAACCAATAATAGCTAGAACAAAGTCTACTAGGTTGCATTCTTACCTTTATAGCATGTACAATGTGATGTTATTGATAACACAATCCATTAACAAGTAAACTTTCAATAACACATCAAAACCAGGGGTAAAAATTTACTTTTAAAGCTCAAAACCAATATTTAATTCTTAACTCATAGAACAAAGCAACCTCCTCTCAGTGCTCACGCGTGGTTGCTGAGGACGGACCGGCCGTCCAGTCAAGCGAGTACCCACTTGTTTGTGTCTGTATCAACTAGACCTGGTCTCCCCTAAAGTATAACAATTCCCTCTCCAGGAGTTTCAGGATCTTTCACGGTGTTCCTCAGGGATCGGTACTGAGTCCAACCCTATTCTCTCTTTACTTATCAGGCATTGAGAGTATTATCAAAGAGAAATGCGAAGTCGGCGCTTTCGCAGATGATATTGTCCTTTGGAAATCCGATTCCGACTTGACGGAGCTAGAGAGAGACATTTATCTGGTCCTTGAGGACATACAAAATTTCTCTGAAGACCAAAAACTGTGCTTTAGCATAAATAAGTCTTCAGTCAGCTTCTTCACAACGATCAGAAAGCTTTATAATTTCCATCCCAATATCTTATTGAACGATCAACAACTGACTCTGGATAAACATCCGAAATATTTGGGTTTTGTGTTGGACCCAGAAATTCTAGGAAATAAGCATATTGAACATCTTGTGTTGAGAGCAAGAATCTCACTAATCAGACCTATCTTGGAGTATGGCATGCCAATTTATTGTTCTGCCTCAAATACAAATCTTCAAAAACTAGAAAAAGTCCAGCTTAGTGCTGCCCGGATTATTACTGGACTAAGGAATACTTGCCTCAGTGACATTGTGCTTTTCGAAGCAGACCTACAGCCTTTAGAATTTAGGAGACGTACATGCCTATCAAAATACTACAACAAACTCAGCGCTCTAGGTTCCCATAATCGCACCTCTTCCTACTTCAACAACTGGAGCAATAATCAAAGACTCAAGAGAAACAGCCCCTTCAGCCAATTGGCTTCCTCTAACCTTTTTGAGGGTGCAGTAGAAGCACACCACCTATCACAGTGTCTTGACCCGGTGGAAGATCTTGACGGTGTCTTTTTCCATTCTGAATTGCCAGTGCCTGTCAACAAACAAACAGATCTTCCAGATTACCTAAGGCAACTAGCTCTCGAGAGAATCGGGGATATTCCAATTGATGCTGTCCATATCTACACGGACGGTAGTAGAGACGATTACAACAGATCTGGCATTGGAATTAACATCAAAACTCAAGGCCATGACTTAAGGATTCAGAGGAGAAATCCCGACCACTGCTCAGTTTTTCGCAGCGAACTGATTGCCATTGATGAAGCCCTTGATAACCTTAAGTCTCTTCCCCATAGAAACGATATATGGATTTTGTCTGATAGCAGAAGTGCTATTCAGCATTTGTGCGACTGGCAAAATGTGAGAGACCATGTCGGAGTGTCCATACTTAACAAGTTAAAACGGCTGTCCTTTACGCATCAGATTCATTTGCAGTGGATTCCTTCCCACGTTGATGTTCAGGGAAATGAGATCGCGGACTCTTTGGTAAAGGCTGGTGCTGGCGAGGCCTCTGTTCCATCAACGCCTCTCACCTTTTCGGAGATTCACTCCAAGATTAAAGATTTGAATTGGACCACTTGGATTGTTCCCCCAGTTCACCCTTGGTATCAATGTTCCCGTCCTGGAGGCTCCCTGGCTTTAGTTTTTGATAGACGGGAACAAACTATTCTTGCCCGCTTTCGAAGTGGCCACCTAAAGACTGAAATTTACAGAGGGCTCCAGAATCTTTGAGACTTGTGCAAACTGTTCTTCGGAGCAGGCTTCGCCTGACCATATACTTACATGTCTGGGACTTTCCAAGCAGGATTTGTACGACGACCCTTCCATGGTTTTGGATTTTTTAAAGGTGTATAATCATGGACCAGGTCTAGCACTGCTGACCTACGGGGGCATGCAACGACAACAGATCCGAAATAGTTTCTTTGTCCCGAAGGTTTGTAACTTTCATACCCAACTGCGAACTATGCTAAACTAAAACTTTTTCCCAGGTAACTCTCGATCGCTGTACATTCAGGCAATATTTACTTAGAATTTGGTAGTCTTCATTAAGGCCTGCTAAATCTTCAATAGTGATTCCAATACCATACAAAGCTGTGTATGGACCCTCTTTTGTCATGTGCCATCATAGAGCACACTAATGAATGTCAATGACATCTTCTCCGCTTGTGCAACCACTTCTACACTGCTCAAAACAATTAGGGGAGCACATGTTTTAAGCCCTTTCGCTCCCAATGATTCCATTGGGAATCATCAGCTTGTGATTTTTTTCTGACTAAGTTAAATCCGCAGCTTATGTATCGTTAGATACATCATTATATGGAAGAATAACGTATTTTGAAGAATTTAATATATATTTTTTAATATTAATGAAAATATGAAAAATATTGTAAAATAAATTTCACTTTAAAACAGTTTTAGAAAATAAATTGACTCTAAATTTTTCATGCTTGCATTTTTTAGATGTTTAAAAATATATTTCAACTATTTTTAACAAAAAAAGTTTTAAAAAATTATTGTTATAATTTATTAAAAAGTTATTATTCCATTTCCCCAATTTAAATTTAAGTATTAAAAACTTAAGATTTCTTCTCCTGTTTTTTACTATTTCATTTCGATTGCATAGTGAACCTATTTAACAAATTTCAGATTTATAGGATAAAAATTAAAAAGTTGGGAGTGAAGTTAAAGTTGGAATTAAAAAGTGCTCCCCTAATTGTTTTGAGCAGTGTAATATCAGCATAGTGTTGTCTCACGATATCTCTAGATTTTGATAGTCTTTCCAATTTCACCAAGTTGTACTGATGTGAAAGATAATCTATGTGATAGTGGCAAATGTTTTTTGCACCCATTGTCGGGAGACCAAGAATCATCGTCATTCATTTATCAAGGGCAGCTTGATCTTTACCGATTGATAGCAAAGCTAAACAGCTTTACTGTTCACCGCAAAACTTCTCGTATTCTCGTTCTCGTTGCTGACAAATTTCGACCCATAATTATGACCAATTGGCTGTACAAAAGTTTTTAAGTTAATAATTTTTTTTTAACGAATGGACACGGGAACTGGCATTCGGTGCAGGGAACATTTTGAAGTACACTGTTAAAAAAATCACAGTAAAATTACGGGCTTGGGACGGCAACAAAGTTTCCAACCATGCACCGTTAAAATACACTCATGCCCATAATTTCCTGCATACCGTAATTTAACGAGCCAAAGTAATACAGTGACAACTGTAAAATTACGGTCCTTAAACGTAACATTACAGTATGCCTAATTACTATTTAAGCGTAATTAAACGACCATGGACCGTAAATTGACAGCCATAATAACGGTATCAAGCGTATAACTGCAGTCCTTGAATGTAAATATATGGTCTAACTGATTACGGTTTAACCGTAAATTGATAGTGTGTAATTGTATATATCTGACCGTTTTCTGACGGTCTAGGTAAATTAATTAACGATGTGTTCATAGCATTAAAAAAATCAAAATACAAAATAGCAATTTCATCAAACATTTAATTTTATTCATTGAAATTACAAGTAGAACAATTTTCAAGAATAGTATATTAACTTAAAAAATAGTACATTAGCACACATGAATAATACAGGGGGAAAAAACCCTTCTTAGCATAGGAATCTGTCTACAACAGGCCTCTTTGGCAGTTTTAGCAAATCATCGCCTATACTGGTGTAAGGAAATCAGTTCCTTACTTGGTTCTTCTCTCCCAGCAACCCCAGTTCACGCGAGACACAAGTCCCACGTTTGTACCAAGAGAGAAACTGATTTCCTATCACCAAGGTCTGCAAGCAGACCAAATTATGGGAAGATTCCTAAGCAAATCAAGGTTTTCTTCCCCTCGACTCTTCACATATTAAATTATAAAATAAATTTAACTAAAAAACAAACATCAAAGTATTACACTCGCAAGACGTATAGCATGGAAATAAATTTCTAGAACGAAAAAATCCACACACATTTATAAAATATTTAATTATTTAATCAGTTAAATAAATATTTGAATTTTAAATGTAATTAATAAAACATCGGAAGAATTATAAGAACTAAAATTTTTACTAAAGTCCTACACCCTGTAAATTATTTATATTTTAGTAGCATTTACAAAGATATAAACAAGTTATGTTATTTAATTATTCAAATTTTAAAGTCTTTTTTTTTATTATAAACTCATGTGAATTCATCAGATCAGTCCCTGATTTATGGAAATTCTATGCTTTTGTGTAAAACAACACAATGTCAAATGGAATGACAAGAATGAGAATGGAATGAGCATTTAAAATAGTAAATTTATACATCATCTAGATTTGTAAAGTATGTTTGCTGTTTAAAAGTCACACTATTTGTGTAAAAAAATATCAAATTCTAAATATGCTTATCGTAAAACTTTTTTATAAGTCAATTCTAAAATTTGGATCAAAAAAGGGTAAAACTCAAGCAGTTCCTTATGATGATAAAACTTATTTACAAAATATGTTCAGGTGTTTCATGACTAGCTCCAGTCCAAAATGAATGTTGATAAAAGATTAGTTCAATGTCACTGCATATCCAGTTTTGAAACTATAATAGAAATATATTTTATTTTTACCAAAGTGCATATCATAGAAGATTATGAAAGCAAGACACTTTAAGGGGGAGTCCATAAATTATTGTTATTTGCTTGCAGTGATTTGTTTTGGGTTCAGCATAATAGTATCAACAAATCTCATGCGAGTGTCAAGCCATGAAATATAACCAAGAGAAGAGTGATGGGGGGGGGGGGGACAAAATCGCCAAAGTCGTCTATAGTAAAATATGGACGCCCCTAAGCTATCAAATCCCTTCAAACACACAACCTGCATTAATAGAATTATCTATTTCATTGTGACTCTCCAAGTTTCATAGCTTAAACAAATACGCGGGTACACGGGAAAAACCGAATGATTTTGTAGAGAATTTTTCTTAGCAGGCCACTTAGGCGATGATAGCGAGTGATCGCTTAAACTTGTGTAAGGAATTCAGTTAATATCACAGAGATCATAGTTAAAGTAATAGAGTGGCAGATCACGTGATCTCCAATGCTAACGACAGACGGGACGCACAAGGAGCTCCCACAAGAGCCCCAATGAATCCAGTGTTGTTGGTCACGTGATCTGCCACTCTAATACTTTAACTACCTTCTCTGTGGTTCCTAGCAACCAAGATTCAGGCGATTGACGATCCCGACGCTTAGACCAAGCGACGAAAAAAAAAGAGAAACCAGTTTTCTGCCGCCAATGTCCGCCAAGCAGACAATTGTGGGCGTCCGCCTATTAAATCAATCGGTTCTTCCCGCGTACTCTTCAAATATGAAAATTACAGTTTTGACATTTTTAATAAATGTTATATTCAGTCAATTTATTTTTTAAAAAGAATTTTCTGAAATGTTGAGTTACAATTACTTATAACATCTTTGGAGGACTATTCTAAGTAGTTTCATTTTTTGGGTGTCTATGTTTCAAACCTTCACAAAAAGAACTTGAAACCTAACTTTTATTACAGACATCAACATTTTGGCCACTCTTTATTTCTTGCCAATAGTCATAGCCAAATTCAATATTGTTTATAAAAGATACATTATAAAAAATAAAAATAGACCACCCTACCTTTTGTTTGATTAGCCCAGTCGATGATCGGAACCAGACATCGAACTAACTTCTCCAATACCAGTCTTTCGATTTCTACTTCCTGCGAGTGAGACTTCTCTGCTTCACTTGCATTAGCCACTAGGCATTCCAGGACAATCTGTAAATCGGATAAAAAAAGCCTTCAGAACAGTGGTTGATTTAGGGTTATGGTTAATAGTTCATTATGACACACAGCCTACAAGGTTTTCACCCAATTACAAGACTTGAGATTGTACAGTTTACAACCAAGTCTTACTCAGGAATCGAACCTAGACTCCCAGTTCTACAGTCCAGGAGCTATAACCGAGTATGAATATTGGGTATCATTTATCAGACATTTTTGGCTGTTCAGGCTGCTGTATACGTTGGCAGTTATTTTGAGGATGCGTGGACCTGAACCTGATACCTTCTGCATGCAAGGCAAATGTCTTAACTGACAGAGCTCTTAGCTGATTTACGAATGACCTGGTATGATTTTACTGCACTATGTCTTAATTAGAACAGAACCTTTATAGCTGTTTCAAACAACTCTAGGCCAGAAGCACTCTCAGATATTGACTGAGGGTTCCTCAACTGAAGTTAATAACTCCAGTGAAAAATGGTCCATTCATTGTTGTGGTTACTGAAGTTTACCTTCCTATGTAACATGAGCTCAACAACTACTTTTCACAGCGTAGCCATACAACAGTGGCTCATAAATGGTAATCAAGATCATAAAAGGAAATTTTTTTTAGCAGGAATTAATATCCAATAGGCGATCTGAAAACAATTTCAGGTGACATTTTTAGTTTACCTTCCTTTTATCTTGAATTTGAAAGAACAATACAATAATAAATTAGGCAAACAATAATGAATATTAATTTAATTTGTGAAAGAAATTAGTTAATTTTGGTATTTAAATTACAACTGGAGGCTGTGTTTGGGGATTTTTTCTAAGGTGTAAAAATCTATAGGTGGCAATTACTGTTGCAAACATATTTGCTTTTCTATAAGAATTTCAGTAAGTATTTAATAGAAAAGCAAGCTATTTTAGTTCTCCTAGAGTTTCTTGTCGCCCCTGGAGTGCCAACTAATTCTCTGGTGAACTCATTTTTTACGAGTCCAAGGCATTACCCCAAATCTACGTCAACAACATAATTATTTCATACCTCTTCAACTCCTTGTTAGCACAGGCGGCTTGTTGGGGAGATGTCCAAAGAGAAGTTTGCTGTTGGATCCTGACTTCGCAGCATCTGCCAGGTGCAATCAGAGTCTTCCTTTCTTAGCTGTCCTTCAAGTTTTGTGCAATCAATGCACTTGCAGATGTTAGTACACAGGATCTTGCCCTAAATATAACGAGATAAGTTAAAGATTAGGTTGAATTATCCTCGCAGTAGACAGAATTCAAAATTGAAGGTCGCTAGTCGCAAAATGCGAATGAATCCTCCAATAATGCAACAGCAAACTAAATTAAATCTCAGTTAATGTAAAAAGTTTATCAAAATCCTCAATTCAATTTTTTTATTTCTGGTTATGAAAAATCTCACCATAATTTTTCTTAAAATTGCTAATGTTCACCTATTCTAAATTAGCCACCGCTGTACTATGACTGCTCTAGTTCACCGGTCTTGTGTCTTAAACTCTCTATGAAATCAAATAAAATTCTGCAGTGCTGAAATTCCATAACTTTGATTTTATATATATAAACAAAATGATTAGAAATTGGAAAACCCTGGCCATCGTGAACTGTCAAACTTGCAATGATCGTAAATTTTAAAATTCAGACAATTAAAAAATTTAGAAACTCAAACTACCACAATCCTAAATAGTAATTCTTTAAAAGGCACTCTGGTAATACTATTAACACAAAACTCAAAAATATTAAAAATTTTCTGTTAAGCGCTATAGACTTTGGAATTTGTGGATAAATAAACAAAAATATAAATTTATTAAAAATAAAAAAAAATGCTCTTAGATACTGTGCATTAATGTTTTGTGTGATAGTCATAAATATGTACATTTTGGAAATTTTTTTAGATAATGAATGAATAAGAGAAAAATGCTTTCCACTGTACCTGTTAGTGTCCTTCTCACCTTCTTTGCTGTTTGGGCGTCTCATGGAAGCATCCAATAGATGAGCCGGATGATCATACTTTAAATCTTCCGGGTCTCTTGGACCTGCTGTAGGCTTTCATTCACCAGGGAGATGAAAAACAACAATAATCCTAAATATATATATTTGTTTAGAATAATCTAATAATCACTTCTGTTAATAATATAATATTAGGGCGACAATAAATTTTGATGAATATTTACAATTAGCAGTAATTTAAAATAAATATGTTAAGGAAACCATAAAATCAACTGTGAATTGCATTTACCAAGAATTGTGTTTGTCCGTTGCTGTCAAAAATAATCTTATTAAAGAATAATTTAATTTGTTTGTAAGAGTTTCCAAGCAATAAGGGTCATAAACATGCTTTGCTTTGCGTTAAAAATTCTAGCCGCTATAGGTCTTTTTTTAATTGCTGAAAAAATTATTTTTACAAAATAATTCAAAAGAATAACAAATAATTCAAGTTTAAAAATGTACTCAATTATTGAAATCTGATAATTTTGTTAAATTAAAATTTTGTACGTAAATTTAACTTTTTGTGCTTTACAAACACATTTGCATAAAAAAATTGATTTTGACCTAGAATGTTTACAAAACAATAAATTATATTTAAAAACAACTGTAATAAAATTCATTTAAATCTGAAAAAAAACCACATAAGGCACTCAACAAAAAAAAAAAAAAAAGAATTTGGGAAATTGAAGATACGTTTCCACTTTTCCCAGAACAGCACATCCTCTTCAGAAAATTTAATTCGTAAAAATAAAGGTAAATTATATTTTCAAAATATATTAAAATATCAAAAGATGTTAGCGATATTGTGAATATATGTCACATGTGCGAAATATGAAAAAAAAAAAAAAACAATCACATTTTAAAATACACTTCATTATGCTAGCTTGAATGATATTTTAGAACTTTCACTCCAGCAAAATATTGCCTTAAGCCTTTTTCAACTTTTAGAATTTACATTGTAATAAGTCAGAAATAATATGGTTACCGATGTTCTAGCAACTGTTGAATTACAAAAACTTATCAAACTATACAAATAAAAATCAGATTAAACTAGTGTTCCTTAAACATCGATAGACTATCGATAGTTTCGTACGCAACTCGATAGTTTCAACGCCGGGCGCACTTCGAAGTGAAAAATCGATAGTATTCGCTGGAGCGAGACTATCGAACTATCGATACTATCGAAGTGGACGAAGTTTTCTGGCAGTTTGCCAAAACAATCGAACTATCGATACTATCGAGCGGCCGAAGTTTTCTGGCACCTTGCCAAAACAATCGATTGTTCTGGCACACTGCCAAAAACTTCGAATGAATTATTCGTTACATCGAGTTGGTGATGCTTCGATTGTTTCCCTTATGTAGGTGTGCTTGGCATTGAAATAACGTTACACTGGAGCTACGCGAGAATTTATTTATTTATTTATTTATTTAGTAATTTATTTATAAATTAGTCATTTATTTAGTAATTTATTAAGTAATTTATTTATTTAGTAATTTAGTTATTTGATTACTTATTTAGTAACTTGGTAATTTATTTATTTAGTAATTTATTTATTTAATAATTTAGTTATTTATTTTATTTTTAGTAATTTAGTTATTTGATTACTCATTTAGTAACTTAGTAATTTATTTATTTAATAAATAAGTAATTTATTTATTTAATAATTAAGTAATTTATTTATTTAATAATTAAGTAATTTATTTATATAGTAATTTAGTAATTTATTTATTTAGGAATTAAGTAAGTTTTTTAGTTATTTATTTATTTAGTAATTTAGTGAGTTATTTATATATTTAGTAATTTATTTATATATTTTGAAATTTAGTAATTTATTTATATATTTTGAAATTTAGTAAGTTATTTATATATTTAGTAATTAAGTAAGTATTTATTTATTTAGTTAGTTGATTAGTTCTTTCTTTAGTAATTTAGTAATTACTTCAGTAATTTGTTTCCTTATTTAGTAAATGCTTCCCTTATCAAGTAAGCTAGGCAATGAAATAACGTTGCACTGGAGCTACGCGGGAATTCATTCATTTATTTAAATAGTAATTTATTTATATAGTAATTTATATATATAGTTTATTTATTTATATAGTTATTTATTCATATAGTAATTTATTTATATAGTTATTTATTCATATAGTAATTTATTTATATAGTATTTTATTTAGTAATTTATTTAATTATTTATTTCTCTGAATTAACTGTATTCTAGAGCTTCTCGACTGTATTCATTTACTTATTCGTATACTTATTAGTTGCTTTTGGCATTAAATTAACGTTACACTAGAGCTACAAAAGGTCACTGGATTGACGTTACACTAAAGCTACTCATGGGTATTTAGTAATTTATTCTTGACTTTGAGTTAACGTAATACTAGAGCTACACATGGCTATTTATTAATAAGCATACGATATCGATATGTGTATCGATATACATATCGGATATAGATATGGATATCGGATATAGATATAGATATCGGATGTAGATATCGATACGTATATTGATATTGATATCGATACGTATATCGATATAGATATTGATATCGATACGTATATCGATATAGATATTGATATCGATACGTATATCGATATAGATATCGATACGTATATCGATATAGATATCGATACGTATATCGATATAGATATCGATACGTATATCGATATAGATATCGATACATATATAGATATTGATATCGATTCGTATATCGATATAGATATTGATATCGATACGTATATCGATATAGATATCGATACGTTCATTGATGTAGATATCGATACGTATATCGATATAGATATTGATATCGATACGTATATCGATATAGATATTGATATCGATACGTATATCGATATAGATATTGATATCGATACGTATATCGATATAGATATTGATATCGATACGTATATCGATATAGATATTGATATCGATACGTATATCGATATAGATATTGATATCGATACGTATATCGATATAGATATTGATATCGATACGTATATCGATATAGATATCGATACGTTTATCGATACGTATATCGATATAGATATCGATACGTTTATCGATACGTATATCGATATAGATATCGATACGTATTGTATTGTATTAAGGTATTTAAGTATTGTATTGTATTTAGGTGTTGCATTGTATTTAGGTATTGCATTGTATTTAGGTATTGTATTGTATTTAGGTATTGTATTTTAGTTAGGTATTGTATTGTATGTAGGTATTGTATTGTATTTAGGTATTGCATTGTATTTAGGTATTGTATTGTATTTAGGTATTGTATTTTAGTTAGGTATTGTATTGTATTGTATTTAGGTATTGTATTGTATTTAGGTATTGTATTGTATTTAAGTATTGTATTGTATTTAGGTATTGCATTGTATTTAGGTATTGCATTGTATTTAGGTTTTGTATTGTATTGTATTTAGGTATTGTATTGTATTGTATTTAGGTATTGTATTGTATTTAGGTATTGTATTGTATTTAGGTGTTGCATTGTATTTAGGTGTTGCATTGTATTTATGTATTGAATTGTATTTAGGTATTGCATTGTATTTAGGTATTGTATTTTAGTTAGGTATTGTATTGTATTGTATTTAGGTATTGTATTGTATTTAAGTTTGTATTTTATTTAGTATTGTATTGTATTGTATTTAAGTATTGTATTGTATTTAGGTATTGCATTGTATTTAGGTATTGTATTGTATTTAGGTATTGTATTTTAGTTAGGTATTGTATTGTATTGTATTTAGGTATTGTATTGTATTTAGGTATTGTATTGTATTTAAGTATTGTATTGTATTTAGGTATTGCATTGTATTTAGGTATTGCATTGTATTTAGGTTTTGTATTGTATTGTATTGTATTTAGGTATTGTATTGTATTTAGGTATTGTATTTAAGTATTGTATTGTATTTAGGTGTTGCATTGTATTTAGGTATTGCATTGTATTTAGGTATTGTATTTTAGTTAGGTATTGTATTGTATTGTATTTAGGTATTGTATTGTATTTAAGTTTGTATTTTATTTAGTATTGTATTGTATTGTATTTAAGTATTGCATTGTATTTAAGTATTGCATTGTATTTAGGTATTGTATTGTATTTAGGTATTTATTGTATTGTACTGTATTTAAATATTGTATTGTATTGTATTTTAGTATTGCATTGTATTTAGGTATTGTATTGTATTTTATTTAGGCATTGCATTGCATTGTATTTAGGTATTTATTTTATTTAGGTATTGTATCGTATTGCATCTAGGTATTGTATTGTATTTAGGTATTGTATTGCATTGCATTTAGTTATTGACGTTAATTATTGTATAACATTTAATTATTGTACTTTTTGCACTTAATTAACGGTACACTGCAGCTTCACGAGGGCATTTATTTATTTTTTCATATACTTATTAATAATGCTTGGCATTGAGTAACTTTACACTAGAGCTACACGAGGGAATTTATTTATATATATTTATGTATATAAATATCGATATATTTAATCGATATCAATATCGATATGCAAATCGATAAGTTAAATGATATGTATGTCGATATCTGAATCGATATCTATTCATATCGATATATATCTATGTATATCAATATGTACATCGGTAGTTACATCGATGTGTATTCGATACGTAAATCGATATCTATATCGATATACGTATCGATATTGATATCGATAAACGTATCAATATCGATATGTATATCGATATACGTATCGATATCTATATGTATATCGATATACATATCGATATATATATCGATATGCATATCTATATAAATATCGATATCTATATACATATCGATACCTATATCGATATACATATCGATATCTGCATCGATAGACATCGATATCTATATCGATAGACATATCGATATCCATATCGATATACATATCGATATCTATATCGATATACATATCGGTATCTATATCGATATACATATCGATATCTATATCGACGATATCGATATGTATATCGATATCGATATGTATATCGATATAGGTATCGATATGTATATCGATATACATATCGATATGTATATCGATATACGTATCGATATGTATATCGATATACATATCGATATGTATATCGATATACGTATCGATATGTATATCGATATACGTATCGATATGTATATCGATATACGTATCGATATGTATATCGATATACGTATCGATATGTATATCGATATACGTATCGATATATATCATATCGATATACATCATATCGATATACATATCGATATAAATATCGATATGTATATCGATATACATATCGATATAACTATCGACATGGATATCGATATAGTCATAGTTATGTATATCTGAATCGATATATATATCGATATGTATATCGGTAGTTATATCGATGTGTATTCGATACGTAAATCGATATCTATATCGATATACTTATCTATATTGATTTTCGTATCGATATCTTTATCGATATAAATATCGATATACATATCGATATAAATATCGACATGGATATCGATATGGTTATAGATATGGATATCGATATGCATATCGATATCGATACGCATATCGAAATAGTTATCGATATGTATATCGATATAGCTATCGATATGTATACAGATATACATATCGATATAGATATCGATACGTATATCGATATAGATATCGATATAGATATCGAAATAGATATCGATATAGATACGTATATCGATATAGATATCGATTTACGTATCGAATACACATCGATATAACTACCGATATACATATTGATATACATATCGATATATATCGATATGAATAGATATCGATTCAGATATCGACATACATATCATTTAACTTATCGATATTGATATCGATTAAATATATCGATATTTATATACATAAATATATATAAATAAATTCCCTCGTGTAGCTCTAGTGTAGAGTTACTCAATGCCAAGCATTATTAATAAGTATATGAATAAATAAATAAATGCCTTCGGGAAGCTGCAGTGTACCGTTAATTAAGTGCAATAAATACAATAATTAAATGTAATACAATAATTAACGTCAATACCTAAATGCAATGCAATACAATACCTAAATACATACAATACCTAGATGCAATACGATACAATACCTAAATAAAATAAATACCTAAATACAATGCAATGCAATACCTAAATAAAATACAATACAATACCTAAATACTATGCAACACCTAAATACAATGCACTACTAAATTAAAATACAATACAATACTTAAATACAATACAGTACAATACAATAAATACCTAATTACAATACAATACTATACCTAAATACAATGCAATACCTAAATACAATACAATACTTAAATACAATACAATACCTAAATACAATGCAATACCTAAATACAATTCAATACCTAAATACAATGCAACACCTAAATACAATGCAACACTTAAATACAATACAATACCTAAATACAATACAATACCTAACTAAAATGCAATACCTAAATACAATGCAACACCTAAATACAATGCAACACCTAAATACAATGCAACACCTAAATACAATACAATACTTAAATACAATACAATACCTAAATACAATACAATACCCAAATACAATACAATACCTAAATACAATGCAATACCTAAATACAATTCAATACCTAAATACAATGCAACACCTAAATACAATGCAACACTTAAATACAATGCAACACTTAAATACAATGCAACACTTAAATACAATATAATACCTAAATACAATACAATACCTTAATACAATACAATACAATACTAAATAAAAAACAAACTTAAATACAATACAATACCTAAATACAATGCAATACCTAAATAAAATTCAATACCTAAATACAGTGCAACACCTAAATACAATGCAACACATAAATACAATACAATACCTAAATACAATACAATACCTAAATACAATACAATACCTAAATACAATGCAATACCTAAATACAATGCAATACCTAAATACAATTCAATACCTATGCAATGCAATACCTAAATACTATGCAACACCTAAATACAATACAATACCTAAATACAATACAATACCTTAATACAATACAATACAATACTAAATAAAATACAAACTTAAATACAATACAATACCTAAATACAATACAATACAATACCTAACTAAAATACAATACCTAAATACAATACAATACCTAAATACAATACAATACCTAAATACAATACGTAAATACAATACAATACCTAAATACAATACAATACCTAAATACAATGCAACACCTAAATACAATGCTACACCTAAATACAATGCTACACCTAAATACAATACAATACTTAAATACCTTAATACAATACAATAAATATTTAAATACAATACAATACATAAATACAATGCAATACCTAAATATAATACAATACTTAAATAAAATACAATACCTAAATACAATACAATACCTGAATATAATACAATAATTAAATACTATACAATACCTAAATACAATGCATTAAAATACTTTAAGGCAATACCTAAATTAAATTTCTATATAAATAAATCACTAAATTAGTTACTAAATTACTAAGTTAGTTACTAAATTACTAAATAACTTACTAAATTACAAACTAAATAAATAAATTACTAAATAAGTTACTAAATTACTAAATGTGTTACTAAATTACTAAATACATTGCTAAATAAATAATTAAATTACTAAATACATAAATAAATATTTTACTAAATAAATTACTAAATTTCCAAATATGTTACTAAATAAATAAATGTTCGCGTAGCTCTAGTACAATGTTATTTCAATGCCAAGCACACCTACATTACGTAAACAATCGAAGCAACATTAAAGCATTATCTATTCGAAGTTTTTGGCAGTGTGCCAGAACAATCGATTGTTTTGGCAAGCTGCCAGAAAACTTCGGCCGCTCGATAGTATCGATAGTTCGATTGTTTTGGCACGCTGCCAGAAAACTTCGTCCACTTCGATAGTATCGATAGTTCGATAGTCTCGCTTCGGCGAATACTATCGATTGTCAACTCGATCTATTCGGCCTACGAATGAATTATTCATTCGAATAGGAAACTATCGATGTTTAAGGAACACTGGATTAAACTATTAAAAACTTGGAACGATGTTAACATTAAATTGTAATCTGCACAAGCGAATTCATTTCTACACCAAGACATCAGCTATCTTCAAGGACAGACACTTTCTTACTTAATTTATATTTTTAAACTGAATTTTATAATCATTGAAATTTTACAAATATTATAAATATTTAATAGCGATATCTGCTAAAAAGAAAATATTATGCGAAAATCTCAGTAAAACAAGTAGTAACATATTCGAATAAGTAATTGTATTCGTTTTAGAATGATAGTTGCGGTTGGGGAACGTGGTTGACTGCTAAACTTCATAGATACAAAACAAAAAAGGGGCAATTTTTACAGAATCGTTAATATTTAAAATGATGACACATTCAACGAAAGAAACAATAAAATTTTACTTACTTTTAATTAGCATTCTGTTCTTTCTTTAGAAGAACCATGCAGCATGTAGCTTCGTTTTCCTCAATTGTTTGTTTGGGTTTTAGCGGGATGAAAAACATCACGGTTGCAGTTTACGTGTGACGTCATTCTGGAAATGAAGGGATTTTCCCCTGCCGGATGTAAATTTACGGTGGTGTGCAGTAATTTTGCTAACAGATGGGCTGAAACTGTAAAAATACGGGGGTTGCCCTTATTTTCTAACTGTTTAAGGGATATGGCCGTTTATTTAGTGGGTCAGACCGTATTCCATCAAATACGGCCAATGCCCGTAAAAATTGAAGGGCAAATGACCGTAAATTTACAGTTTTTTTTTACAGTGTAGTTAAGACTACATGGCATCATCCTTCAAGGTGTAACTGGAACTGGTTGATGCTGTACTAACTTGGCTCATTTTCAGAGAGAAAATCCATTAGTGGATCAGTTGATGAGGCTGGCTGTGCATAGAACAGCTGATATTTGCAGATGTCCTTTTTGCCTCCGTTTATTATTTTTTTTTTTGGCTTTTGCTGTGGCCTACTGAATTTTTCTTGGCCTTGTTTGAAACTGGCTCTCATCAGCAAGAACCTATGAATTGATGTACATTCTTGTAAACAAACTTGTTCAATTACATATAAAGCGGTTCTAGGCATAAAGAAACTAATAAAAATGAAGTTAAACCGAAACCAAATTTTAAAAAAATATATGAAATAACATGTTATTATATGTATAATTATGGTTTACTGGTATTTTTGAGGTTAGGAACATCAACAATTTTCAGAGAATATCCATAACTGATATGATACTGGAAAAAATGAAGATTAATGAACGAAATAAAATTTATTGTAGGAGCAAATAGTTTTATTGTGTAAAAATGGATATGTTTTGAAGGAATAAGGTCCTGTTCCATCAGAATCGTGCACACATCTGACTGAAAACTAAAACAGTCCAGCGACTCTAAGCGAAATATGATATCCGGAAAAGGGGTATTGGTTTGGGGGAGAAGAAGGGGGGGGCATATATACAAATTATTCGTTTGCTAAAATACTTTTCTGAATAGATGAGGACTCGGGTATAGAAGAATTAACAAAGTTGTTGAAGTTTTGAAGAGTGAGTTGACTTCATTCATAAAACAAAATAAATCCGACATATCGGAATCATAAGCCGTATTTCGCTTACGAAGAATAGAGGAGATCTGCATCATCAGCACTTAAAATTAAGGATCCCTGAACAACTAGTGTGAAAATAAAATCGGGAGCTAAAGAATTTATTCTCATATTTTTGTTTTCACCACCGGGCATCTTTTTTTCTTCTTCAAAGCAATCCTGTAGAAGTTGTTTTGCCATTACTAGAGTCTTGTCGCAGTAAAAGCAAACATAAGGAACGACTACGCGGCGTTCACTTCGTTATTATAACGCGACTTTTATACTATGCAGATAAATGTGACTTTTATATGATGTTGATTTCGAAAAAAAGTATAGTAATTAAAACTAAAATACCTGTTAAATAATTAAACTATAAATTTTGTAGTACGAATTCTATACAAAAAATTAATTATGTATATCTAATTTTTAGCATACTTTTCTTTTTTTTTTAATTCGAAGAATTAAATAAATGAAAAAGTAGGTATAGATATGCTGTCGATGTCCGTCCGTCCGTCTGTCCGTTCCCCCCTTCCAAAATCGGTTCTATCATTCCGATCTTAACAATTCGTTTTTTATTAGAAAGGTATCACATCAGACAGCCAATTTTCATACTTTTTGTCCGTCTGTTTGTGACATAAATCTACTATTTGCGAATTTCCCATTGAATTAGCATTGAAATTCAATTTCGAGTCATTTAAATCTCTGTTGCAAACTTCAAATGCTACGGACAAGTGAGATACGTCAAAAAATTCAGCGTATCGAAATGAGAATACATTGAAAATTTCAGAAAAGAATTCGATTTCTTAGTACTTCAATTATTTAAAAAAACTTCAAAATTTAATGTTCATTTAAAAAAACATTGGAAGCCATTTTATTAGAATTAAATCACCATTGCCATCGCAACAATCGCTCGAGAAACTTTAATTCTTTTAGACAATAAATTAAAATAAATTTATTTTTGCGACATCGATCAGTTTGAAATGACATCAAATACGAGATTCTGTTTATGTTGGTATGAAATGTTTTCATTCTATTTAAAAGCGAGAAATATTAAATATTTATTCTTTGAAATATAAATTTTAGAAAACGATTTAAGTAATAATTATTTAATTTTCGAGATAGAATAAATGAAACTAGCCGAATTTACCGGGTAAATGTTTAATCCCCCCAAAAAACTTCGTAAAAGTAAACAGACGCCAACCTAAAAAAAAACCACCTATGCATTTATTTTATAACAAAAAACAAGTCATTATGAAAGTTGTAGCTAAAAAAGTCCTGATATAAAATGAATGCCAATCTCTTATTTAAAACTTCCTGGTCATAATTAATAGTATAATTTAAGTTTCGCTGCCATAAAAAAAACTTTTTGAGGTTGGTGCCCCCCCCCCCCCCCCCCCCCATCTTAACCACCCTCTATACCTTTATATAAATGTATTGAGATTATATATTTGTTAAAAAAAAATTACAGTATCCTTCGTTATTTAGATTTAGTAATTAAAGTTCATTTGCGTGACTTAGTTTTTTTAGGGGGATTATGATGGGCACCAACCTCAAACAGTTTTTTTATGGCAGCGAAACCTAAATTATACTATTAATTATGACCAGGAAGTTTTAAATAAGAGATTGGCATTCATTTTATATCAGGGCTTTTTTAGCTACAACTTTCATAATGACTTGTTTTTTGTTATAAAATAAATGCATAGGTTTTTTTTTTTTTTTTTTTTTTTGAGGTTGGCGTCTGTTTACTTTTACGAAGTTTTTTGGGGGGATATCAGTAGTTTTTTTTTTTAAATAATAAAATACACAGACACTATATGACTACAAAATTGACGACAAGATTTCAATGTTTATTGAGAGTTATATAATTTCCGAGAACCAAAAAATATTATTTCTTACTCTTAATAGAAAAGGCAAAGTGTTTAAAAAGTTTGAATATTAATATGAACTGAATATGGCAACCAAATATGAATGTTTACATTTATTCCATTATCGTTGTTGATATATTTTCTTTAAATTAAAAAGGCCAAAAAAAAAAATTAAATGGCGCATTCCGTTTATTAATTAGAATTCTAAAGTTTTTTTTAATCTGTTGATTCAGATATTTGATTAATCATGTATTTAAAAGCTGTAATGGCGGCTTGTTCGTTGTGTTTTTGAACTCTGACGCTCTTTGATGAAAATATAGCAAACCTCGTTTGGCCTCGTTTTTGGAGGTACTTGGCCGCTAGGACGGCTTGTTTATCGCGCATTCATACCGCCAATAGTAATATAGATTTTAATTAATTAAAAATAGAAAGAGATATTTTTGAAACTTCAAACCTATGAAAGGGGCTGAATTGCGGCGTTTTTAATCGTTTAGTAAAAACCGCTTCGAGATTCATGGTCTAGTAATGACTGTAGGTTTGAGCAAAAATTAGGTCAAAATTTGACTAAAACTGCTCGAAAGATTTCATTTTCGTAAATTTTCATAATTTATTTCTCCGCTGTTTTTTATTCTAGAAAAACCATTTTTTTTTTTTTTAAAGTAATCCACGAAACCTCTCTACTGTATTTTTTAAGTTGTTCTAGGAAGTTTAGTTTGTCTGGTAGAAAATAAAATCAATTTTGCTGTTAACATAGCGAAATGTTTTCTGTATATATACATAACTGCCGTTTAGCCCTTGGCGTCATTTTGAGATTGGCGGGCGGAACGACCGTTCCGTCTGATATAGAATTAATGCTGTGTTTGGCGCCTTTTTACCTGTTAAACACAAGTGTTGTTTGGAAGCGGGTTAAGTGACAGATTCTGTTACAAACCTACTTGTTAATTTACATTCCCTATTTTAAGTGCATTTTGGAGTAGTTTTATGGTTTTTTTTCAACGAATATTTAAATATTTATTTATAACTGCAAATAAAATATGCGAACAATAAGTAATATTTATTTTATTGGCGATAGAAAATTAATGAAAATAATTGATTTGGCTTAAAGAAGTTGAAATTATTGTTGGATGCTGTGTTTAGTGAAATTTACTCTAATGTATATAAATTTAATGTAGAAACGGTTGTTGATGTCACTTACTGTTACGAACCTAGTTTTTTCAAGATAAGAATTTTAGTAAGTATTTAAGTAACATTAAAGTAGGCTATTTTAGTTCTTTTAGAACTTATTGTTTTATGTGAAAATAGTACTTAAACTTAAAGTCGGAAAACAATCGAAAAGTTTGGTAATAAGCAGCAAGTAGATTTGTAAAGACTACAAATATTTTTGTTATGCGTTTGATTAAAAAAAATTATTTCATAGAAATGAAACTGTAACAGTACACTACATTAATAGTTATTTTATACAAACCTGATTAAAAAATTAGATAAATGAAAGAAAATACAGTTAAGGAAATTGAAAGTGTAATTTATCAAATAAGTAATCAACCATATGAAATACAATTAATTATAATATAGATCTGCATATTTTGTAGATTTATAAAAATGTAAACATATTACAATGAAATCGAAAATATATTTAATGCAGCAAAATACAAAAAATTCAAAATATTAGAATACTTCCTAGCATGGTTAAAAAAAAATTAGAATAATCAACTTTTTTTCTGTCAGTTGAGGGAACAGCTGGGAGATAAGTATCTGAGGGACTATAAAATGTGTTTCGTAGAAATTAAGAGTCGCTTGGCCTTTGATTTTAGTGTAGTATTTGCTTAATATGGAGCGAAACAACAATTTATCTGAGGCTGTAAAATTTTGTATTGTGTAATTGCACAAAAAAGGACAACACAGCTTTTCATAGCAAAAGAAGTGAAATTTATATTCTTATCACACATCCAAATCAACAACTAAAGAGCTCAAAGAGATGATCGTAACTGTACTCCCTTGGCCTGTGAACTCACCCAATTAAATCCCATCGAGAATTTGTGGGGAATTATGAAGAAATGACTTCAAGAAGTTGTACTTACAGACAAAAAGACCCTAAGTTCTAGTATAAAGAGCGTATGGGCAAATTTGGATTAAAAAATTTTGAACCTTTTGTTAATAATATGCCAAACCATTTAAGAGCTGTAATTAGAGCTAAGAGTGATGCGGCAAAGTACTGATTACCAAGTATGAGCACTTAGAAATTATTAATTAGAATTATGATTATTATTAAATTATGTGCCCCCACAAACAATATATTTACATTATTCTAAATTTTTTAACCATGTTAGGAAGTATTCTAATA
The DNA here is from genome assembly GCA_023701765.1 of Hylyphantes graminicola. Taxonomy (NCBI): domain Eukaryota; kingdom Metazoa; phylum Arthropoda; class Arachnida; order Araneae; family Linyphiidae; genus Hylyphantes; species Hylyphantes graminicola. The sequence continues at coordinate 35,160,700 of CM043114.1, read as the reverse complement.
TTTTGAATTTTTTTTTTGTTTGCTAATCTGAAGCAAAGCTAACGACAGCTATACAAATATATTTTTATTTCATTGTAATATGTTTACCTTTTTTTTTTTATAAATCTACAAAATATGCATATTTATATTATAATAATTTATAATTGATATCGTTAATTATTTATTTGATAAATTAGAATTTCAATTCCTTGACCATATTTTCTTTCATTATTCTAATTTTTTTAATCGGAGTTGTAGTCAACGTCTAAACTGGTGTAAGGAAACTGGTTTCTAACTTGGTTCTTCTCTCGCAGCAACGATGAAACGCTTATACCAAGAGAAAAAACACAGGGGAGAGACCTGAATGCGGGAAGATTAGCAGTCAATCAAGGGGTTCTTCCCCTGTACTATGCAAATACTTTAATTTGATTGTATTTTTAAAGAAATTTATAATCTAAATTTTTTTTAAAAAAATTTGCCTCAATTTGACGTATCACACTTGTCTGTGATATTTGTGGATTGGGCTGTGAAGTTGGTTGACAGACTGACACACGGTCTGAACTATTATGCTACCTTCCGCTTTTTACATTATAAATGTTCCTAGCGTGGAAGCTAAAAGTTGGGAATTTTTTTTTTTTTTTTTGCTTTTTACCCCAAATTTTATATTTTTGAAAATTTAGGGTTTTTTTTTAATTTTATTAATTTTTTTATTTTCTCAGAAATTTCCTTTTGGTGTCGATTATTGCAAAATCATACATATATTATTTCGTCTTCTTACTGTATAATTGACAATTTCATTGCAAAATGCAACATGTGAAAAAAAATAACGAAAATATCTTCCTAAGTCCTAAACAGTGTTGCCATTAACAGTTGGGTTGTTAGTGTCGGCTAGTCACTTGACTTTGGTTCTAAAGTACGACGCCCTTCGCCAATAGCCCTTGTGTATCTCTAGTGCGACGATAATTAAAATTGATAATTTACCTTGTTAAGCTCTAGTGGGATCTACTTACCTAGCATTTTGTTTTTAAATATTCTTTATAATAAAATAAAATAAATTCCTGCTCTCGTGGAAAAAAAAAACCTAACCAGTTAAATGGATTTGATGAATTATCACCTATTAACTCTAATTTTGCCCACCCCCCCAACTACGTTTCAGACATTCATTTTGTTTAAAACACCTTTTACAAACTTTTTTCTGTGCTTTCTAAAGCAAGGTATAATAGCGCTTACTTATTTTCTTATAGGAGAGCAAAACTGACTTGAACATAGCTGCTATTTTCAGCCAAAGTGACTCAGGTAAAAAAAATTACGTTCTTAACTTTTAAATAAACAACTTATAAATTGTCTGGACCGTAATATGAACAAGTGTTTTTTTGTGCAGAAAGACTACAAAATATTTAATAGTTCATATATGTTATGTAGCTTATCAAAATCCAACTTTTTAGTTTGTGGCGAAATTGTTACTGCTACTTTTTATAATGATTCTTTATATAGTCTATATAAAGAATCACTATAAAAAGTAGCAGGGAAATGTTAAAATGATGACTCTATAATAGTCATTATTTTAAGATTTCTCTTAACAATTTCCATAATTGTTTCCCATAATAGTTTTAAGTTTAAATTGTACAATTCAATCTTCGAACCAACTTTTTATTTTTGGATTGTTTCCTATTTATAGGTGATTCTAAAGAACCTATTAAATCTGTACTTGAAGATGCCTTAAAAACTCTTGAAATAGTTGAACCAGTTGTTGGTAAGTTTTAATTTATTCATTGTAATTTTTTTAGTCTTAGTAGTAGTACATACTACTTTTTTTTTCAAATTTATTTTCAACGATTGAATGTCTTTGATTTTATGAAAAAATGTATACTTATACATATATAGATTGAAAATTATTCCTACATGTTATGCAAAATATGTGGACAAAAACTACCTGTTCTTATAATTATTTGCTACATAATTTTTTGTCATCTAAGAAGTCAATTTTTTCAGGCTTGGATTATATATTTGAAAATAAAAGCAATATTTCTGATGATGGAAGTTTTTCATTTTATTGTCAACTATGTAATTCTTCAATTGCAAGACCTATGATTATAAATCATGTTCTGAGTTATAAGCATAGGATGAGATATGTGGTAAGCTTAAAATTCTTCACTCTCATTTAAAGCAGGTTGTTTTTGAAAACTTTGTATTTAGTTTAAGTTGTTTAGAAATTTTCCCACTATTTTTTTTAAACTGAACTTATTGACGACGGTTGGTATGAAAATTTGCCACGTAAAAATAAGTGTCTGCTGAAGTTTATCTAAAAACAAAATATAAGACAAAAGACCATTTTCCTGAAAAAATTTTGTGGGATAATAAAATTAGTTACATGAAAAGTAAATTTGAAACATCTTGTATTTACTGTTTTTTATACAGAAATGAAGGCGTTAATTATGTTGACAAAGTCATTAATGAGTCAATAAATATTAGGTAGAGTTGATTATATTATGAAAATTTATTGTTAAACTTTATTATTTTTTAGAATTATGATTCATTATAGTCATAAGGAAAATCCTGTTGTTTTGTAATCATACATTTTTTGATAATTGTGTTTGCACAATTTTTAAAGGTTATAAACATATTTTTTTTCAAAATTACTTAATTTCATAATTTAAGGAATTTGAATATGTAATTGAATCTTTTCATGGAATGAAAGAAAATATAAATTTTTCTTGTTTCATGTTAGAGTTAATATTTTTTGGCTAAGACCTTAGTAATAAGTTATGAGGAACCATAAACAAGTACTAAATTGCTGTGCGTAACTACCATACGCTTAACGTTTAAGAAAAATTGAGTTAACTATAAAGAAAACAATGACATATGATAGGCTAAACTTATTTAAAGTAGTTCCAGTTGGTTTCTTATAGTTAGTTTACTTTATACTGTACTTTGGTTAATGTGTAGAAAATAAAAGACGAAGACACGTATGAAGACATAATGAGATACAAAGCAAATCAATTTGAAAAAGAAGAAGAAATATACAAGGCATCTGAAATGCTAGAGGAAAAATATGGCCGTGGTCATGTTGTACTGAAGGAAGACTTTTCATCAACTGGTAAAATATTTGTTAATTATATTTTTTAAAATTTGACTGCAGTGGTGTGCATGATTGTGTTTTTGCTGGTTCTAAAAAATAAGTTGAGACAAGTGGAAAACTGTTTGATGAATATAATATCACACATTACATAAATTGGATCTGATGTCATAGTTAAGCCTAATACTATAAAAAGCTTTCTAATATAGTTATCTCCATCTTAACCGCACTCAGTTCAATCAGATCTTAACTTTGACTGGTTGAATTTTGTGCCTCCTTAGAATGTAAGATGCTAGTAAAATAAAAATTGCAAAACTCTGTAGAAAGTTACAGATTTTCTAAACTTCAACAAAAACAAGTTTTTTAGTGATCTGTAACTTTTAATGCTTAAATGCATTGTTGTTAAGAACAAGTTTTTTTTTTTCACAGATGTCAAAAAGAAGTCGCCCATTACAATAAGTTTTAAGAAAGTTCTTGACAGTCCAAAGTAAGTTATAGTTCTTCACATAGATGTTTTATAGCTAAAATATTTGAAAAGTAAATTTTTTAGTGATTCACATCACTGACCATGTAAGATTTTATTTTCTGTTTTACAAATAAATATTGCAAAGAAGTATGATTGCACTTGGTACCTTTGAATGAGGTACCTTTAGCTCAAGCTTTTCAAACTTATAGTTTCTCATTGAATTCATTATCACTCTTCAGAAATGTGTTTGCCTTTTGTAATTAATGGCAACGAATTAATGGCCTCGAATTATGAGTAAAAAAAATTCATTTAGAAACTCAGAATTCCGTTTTTTTTTTCTTGGGCCAAAGTTACCCCATTTGATGGTTGTTGTGAGTAAGTCGAAAATAGGTTATTATCACCAACAAACTTGCATGGGGATAAGGCAAGGGGTACACATGCAATTTAAAAATAATTATGGACGATTTTAATGACCTTCTCCACCTGCCTAGAACACACTGTTTGAGAACTAGATCACAAACATTCTTTTACACTTGTCTTGGAAAAGTGATGTATGTATTTGAAAGGTCGGTGAGTTTTAAAAATGTAAACCAAAGTATTAATTATTGCAATGCATTACTATGTACACTGTTCAAGCTGAATGGAACATTGAATTTCATTCACCGTCAAATCCTCAAGCCTCATTTTGTGGCTTTTGACGATTATTTCATCAAAATATCATGTGACTTTTGATGAAACGCAAATCCTCATGTTAATGTTCTTTCTTGATTTGACAAAAGGCAGCATTAAACTGACATGAAAGGCAAAGCTGAAGTTTGCTCTGTTGTGAAACTCTTCCTTCCATTTAAATTTATAGAACTATACATTAATGTTTGGAATTATGAGATAACTATTTTCTTAGCCAAGTTCAACCTCTTAAAATTTGTAATTGTTTTAAGATTGTAAACATGGTGTAAACAATATTTTTAATTTGTATTTCGTGGATTTTAATATTTTGATTTGGTTGTTTTCAAAACTAAAGATCTATCAGAAGACGTAGGAGATTTACTCCAAGAATTTAAAAAGGATTTTAATATGAATAATTTTTATACAGTTTGAGCCATGAACTCTGCTAAATCAAATGTTCATGAAAGGGGTTTTGGCTCTCTAAGCGATATATTTTAAGGAAAATTTAAATTTGAAACTCTAAAAATTTTCAAAATAATTATTCTTTATAAAAAGTACTTTCTGTGCTATGTTTGAAAAAATTATGCATCTGGAAATTTTGATACTACTATTTAGTTTAAAGGCATAATTCAGTAATAGTTTTCCTCAAAAAAAAAAAAAAAAACATACAGAGAATTTTGGGTAAATTTGATGTTAAACTTCGACTAAAAATTGTATATTGAGCAAATCTTATATTAGTTATTTTAAGCTTTCTTGGGTCTTTACACTCATCTTCGTAAGGATTGACCTAATTAAGTTATGAAAAATATTTCTTTTTTCGAACAACCCATTGATGAGTTACTTTACTGCTACATAAACAGGCACTAAAAAATTAGTACCCCAAATTGGGCTCAGATAAAGCTTTACAAAATAATGATTATCAACAACAAAACGCAGCAGTTTGTACAACATGATGTGACAGCCTGCCCAGTGGTTACTGGCAATGTCATCATATAATCAATATGCATAAAAAAATAAACTTTCATATTTATGTCGATAATAATAAGTAAATAAATGTTTAAAGTTGGGTGTTATTTTGTTGTAAAAATAAATGAAAATTTTAAAATTGCATTTGCTAGATTTATATGTGATATTTGGTATAATTTTTATGCCAATTTTAATTCCAAAACACACTAAGGAAGTTATGAGTATCTTTATAAACATTAGATAATATACTTTGATGTGCTTATTGATAATTTTTTGTTTAAAGATACCTTAAATATTCCAAAATCTTTACATCCATGGATTTGAGTCCATAAATAAGCAATTGTGGAGAATAATTAAAACCTTTTTTTACATTTGAGTGAAAAATACGAACAAATGATGTAGTAAAATTTTATAAAACATGACCTAAAAATATTTAAAAAATATATTCCTTTTTAAATAGGACAGAATTCAACCAAAAACGACGAACTGAAACTATAACTGTCCAAACAACAAAATTTAAATGCTAAAATCTCAAATTAAGAATTTTCAATTTAGCAAAACTAGAATGACAAAATATTTCTTTAGATTGATTTGACAAAATTCGTATCCTCATAGAAAAGACAAATAAAATGTCCTCACTTTGAGAAAAGGAAAACTCGGAGCATTTGCCAGTAAACGGGTTTCTTCGAAAATAAAGAATGTTGCCAATTTTGAGTATCTATTTCTGAGAGTGTACTCAAGAGATCAAGATAAAGCTATCTGGTGTTTACTGGATGCTTTCATCAAAAGCTTTTGTTTTGTATTGTAAACTGTATTTTTTGCCATACTGCTTGTAGATTTTGTGAATAAACTACTTTGAATCAAATTTGTCTTTCTTTTGTCTATATTTAAATACTTGCCATAGTATAGCTCGGTTCCTATAATCTTAAGAGATTGCAAAATGCTTGCCTAGGTATTGTTCAATATTGCAAGTTTGTTGTATAATTGTAAAAATGTTTTGTGTTTATGAATACCAGATTTTCAGGCCATTCAAAGTTTTAGCGATACATTACTTTATATATTTTTTCCAGACCAACTGCCTGTGAACATAACGATGATTTTGAATTGGAACCAAGGAAGGTCACTAGCATCATCTTGGAGGGAAGCACAAATACTCCAGACGATAAGGATGTAGCTTCCCCAGTGAAAGCTTCTTTAACGACTCCTATACTTTCTCAAAAGAAAATGGACGTTGAAATTCCTAAACAGGTTTCCCCTACAAAATCGGAAGTAACCAACGTTTCGGATAAAAACAAGCCGTTAATTATTACTTCATCACCTTTAAAAACAATAGTAGTGGAAACTGATTCAGATCTAAATCCGCCATTAAAGTGGAATGACGCTGTATATTCAAGCTCTCTTCTCTCTATGAAGAGGCCACTTTCGCCACAATCTTTATTGCATAAGCGAATTAAAACTGATGACACTTCTTCCGATAAAAAAGAATTGGAATCTTTATCCAATGATTCTACATTGCATAAAGATTTAGATCTAAAAGATTCAACATGTGTTTCTCAAACTTTATTAACCGCAGTGGAAGAGAAGGTTTCTTTGACATCAATTCTGCAACATATGGTGAGCATCATGTTTCCTTATTATAAAAATCAACTATTGCAAAGCAATCTTTGTCTGAACAATTAAAATCTAATTTCATTGAGCAAAATTCGTAAGGTTGTATTTAAGGTTATTTTATACTAGTTTATTGAAAATTTTGTGTTCCGTTGTCATTATTGTCATTATCATTATTGTCAATGATAATTGTCATTATCATTTCAATTTAAAAACACCAATTTCAAAATCAATCATATCGAGATATTGGATCTTTGTAATAAAATTTGTAATTTTTGTTTGATTACATAACTGTCTACTTAATACTTGTGTAGATTATTGAAAATTATTTTGATTTAAATCTGAAAATGTAGGCTATAAAATATGTTAAAATAAATTATCTTATAGTATTTGATTTAAAAATTCAGCAACTTATGATATTTTATTTATCAAAGCTTTGTTATTTCTTTTAGATGAACTTCCAAATATCCTCTAGTGAAGAAGCGGAAATGATTTCTAAAACTGTGCAGGTGCTTTTGAAATTATTACTGCGCTACAAATTAGGTCAAGAACCTAAAGACGAGGAAAAGGTAAGATTTTATATTTATGTAAAATAAAAAATATTTTATTTATTGATTTTAAAAAGGAGAGCTTAAATACCTTGTTAATTATTAGTCTTCATGCTGCGTTCAACTTTTATTTTGTCGTATGTCTCATACAAAACCGCATTGTGTAATAAAAACACATTTATTGGATTGCTAATGAATCGAAAAATTTATTTTTGCTCTCTACAACTGGAGAAGTGTTCATATCAAACCTTATTTTTGATACAATAACAACAATAGTTTGTTTCTAAAACTCGTTAACTTAAGACTTATTCTTATCTTCGATTATGCATGCTAAACAGATTATTAAAGCCTTGTCAAAGCTAACTATAAATGAGGGGGAAGTTTCAAAATTTACGGTCACTTAGTCTAAAAATGCGACTAAATCTTCCCATTCTGCCGCAACAAAATAAATTTTGTTACATTTATGGTGACTAGATTTTTTAAACATTAATACTATATTTTTATGTCATTTTTTCAAGCAATATCACCAAAAATAATCTTGAAATCAAAAAATTTTGTATTTTGAAAATCACATAACCTGGCGATCTGTAAATTGCAAAAGTTCCATGAACTCCGTAAGATCCTTAAATAACGGTTATTGTAATATCCCGAAATTGCGGCGATTTGAAAATTTAGGAACTCTGACTATCCAAGAACTACGACTATTATAAAGTTTGATTTTTTTAATTTTAGAATTCTATTTTCGATGATTCTATAAGCACAAAACTCCAACTTTAAAATTGCACAGTTTGGAGAACTAGGCGATTTTAAAGCTCAGCACTGCTCAGTTTATAAATGCCCAGCTTATTGGGCATTTGCCTAATTCATATCACTACGTCCTTATTGTGTCTCCTATTTTATCAGTTTAATATTATACTTACTCGGAAATCGGTTATTAATTGAAATGTTTTATGAGGGATAATATTAAAGATTTTTTTTATTCTGTTTGCAAGCTCTAAATATGTATTGCTCATGTATTCTTAGTAAGTTAGCCCATCAGTAAAACTAACTTTATACACTATTTAAAAAAAAAATCAACTTCACCTGAGATCTGGAAGTTAAAGCGTTTACTTTCAGGAGATGGCCAAAATAATTTAAAGCTATAACATTTATTAAAATAAGCGATCAAGTTAAGGGACTTTAAGAGCAATCACCACATTTATGTAATTGAAGAAGATGTTGATTAGGACAAAGCATGAAATTACATTATACTAAAAGTTTTTACCTAAAACAAAGCAAGATTTTAATATCTATACAAAGGACAAGACAACTTTTCTTTCAGCTGTAAATAATGCTGCCATAAATAGTTTGGCATATTTGAAGAAACATTACGTTTTTAAAACAACAATGTTAAAAAGTTAATGTCCACTAAAATGAAACTAAATCCATATATTTTGCAACTTCAAAATATTTAGTTGCACTAGTCCTGAATAACTTTTCAAAATGTCGGTAAAAACTTTTTATGGTGGTTCACACGATCTTGCTGAAAATAATCAACCTAAAAATTCAAATCTTTACCGATTTCAAATTTATCAAAATTCTCTTTTGTGATCCCAAAATTGCAAAATAAAGGAAGCCCGGAAATCCTGAAATTGCAAAACTCCTGTTATTCTATAAGTTTACACCACTCCAGAAATTCTAAAGTCACAAAGTGTCATTGAAGTTGCAAGAGTTAGTGGATAAACTGCACAAAAAAAAGTATTTTTTTCAATAAAGTATTTTTCTCTACCAGATATGTATTTGCTCCTAAGTTAGTAGCACAGATTACTAATAAATATTTTCATGCAATTTCTAATACTGGTTATATCATGCCTTTTATGTCTTGTCCCCCAAGATGAGTTATGAAGCGAGGGATTATTACTGTAAGAATTTTATTGTATTGCATACTAAGGATGTTTCAACTTTGAAGCATTATTTTTTTTGGTGATGGTTTGCAAATTTCTTTCTTTCACTTTTAAGCATCTGAACCTCAGTTTAAATACTAATTTTCAAACTTATTTTTATTTTATTGTATGCATTATTATTAAAAATATATTTTTGGATAATGAACTGTTCATGCATCTCTTTTCCTCCTACATTAGAAGTTGATGCAATCATTTCTCAGCTCACACCTGGATAAGCCCCTTACCAGCTCATACATTCAAGAAAAAATTGTAGTTAACAAAGAAAGTACTTTTAACAATGCAGTTCAAGACACAAGTCCAACAACTACAGAAGTAATGGACTCAGATAATAAAAAACCCAATCTTGCAAGAAGTTTAGAACAAAGTGCTACTCAAGTAATTCCTACTACTACATCTGTCTCTGATGTTTCTTCTTCTAAGCCATCCAGCAATCCATCTCTTCAACCTCCACCATTCTTTTGTTTTCCAAATTCATCTACAAAACCATCTTCTACTGTTACTACCTCTCAAAGCAATGTAGTTACTACAGCTACAAACTGGAACTCCCAATATACTGCACCTATATATCCTTACCAACAGCAAGGATATTTGGGTGTATCACCTATGTACCAACCATATACTCTACCTGCTTCTCATCTTGGGTCTGGTATAGTTCCACCACTTCAGAACATACCACCCCTTGTACCTACAGTGGCCGGACCACATCCTATAGGTGGTGTACCACCTCTCCCACCATCCACTGGTGTTCCGCTTTTGCCACCAAGTGGTCCATCAATGGTCGTACCACTTCCAGTTGGTGGTGTTGCTTTACCGCCTGTTCCTCCATCAAGAAGTGGTCTTCAGATGACACCACATGGTCCTGCTGTTCCACCTTCTACAAGTGCTAAACCTCCTCTGCTGCCATTTCCTTCACCAACTATGGCTAGTGGTTCTGCTAAGCCAGGGATACTGCCTTATCCAGGTAGCAGAGCATTATTGGCTGCTCCACCACAATCCAATATTGGGGGTCCTCCTAAACCACCTCCTCTGCCCCCAAGTGGGCCTATGCCACCCCCTCCACTCCACCTGCCACCCCCACCACCGCCTGTGGATAGTCCTCCTAAACCTCCACTTCCACCATGATATGGTGGTCACCCATTGCCACCTTAGATTCCTTTGCCATCTACTGGGTCTGGTGTACAAGATGCCAAGTCTCCTATGCTGCTTTCAGTTAGAAATGCATTAGGATACTCAGTAAGTTCAAATTTTTTTTTATGTGTGTTATTATTTAGATTGTTTTTTCACATGTACTGTGAAATAAATTGGTTACTCTATATTTATAATGCAATATTTAAAATGAGTTTAGTAAAAATTCTGTTAATAAAAAAAATCCATGAATTAAATCATGACTAAAATGTAGTTTGAGCACTGTAAAAACCAATATGCTTTCATTTATGAATGAACTTTTAAATAGCAAAGAAATATATATTGTCCTTGAAAGATTTGTATTCATAATAAAAAGAACGGCTCTTTTTAGTGTATGTGAATGTGTAAATTATTCTGTATTACCAGTGTGGTATTTATGTTCTAAGTTAGTTAAAAACTAGTAAATATTATGTATATCCCAGACCTTTTGACTGAGTTCTTGACAACTCAGTAAAATAAATGTATGCATATAGGAATTTAGGCTATCATGCGATTTGCTTGCTGTCAGTTTTGTTGAAAATATAAAAATCTAAAAAAAACAAAAAAAAAACAATTAGTATTGATCTAACTATCTTTGTAAATATCAATAGTTTATAAAACCTTTATTGTTTTTCTTGTTTATCGCACTAAATGTTAAACTTATTTTGTCTGTGGGTCTTTCTGTAGAATAAAGTGTATTGCATACAAATAAAGAATGTAAATTGAATCGAAATGTAATAGATTTAAACACTTAGTAATGGCATTAATATTATGAGCAATAAGTTACTTTACAATTCATGAACTTAATTAGTCGAACATAGCCGCTTCTATGAAGTGCTTTCTTCTCTACGAAAATCATCGGCAGAATTGATTTTGGAATAGCCACAAAGCATGAAAAAGAAGATTCGTAGGAAAGAAATCCAACATGCATGCAGTTAGAAATCTTAAACTTGTTGTACACAATTTTATTTGACATTGTAATAGGAATAGTTTATTAAAGTACTTTTCAGTTTTAATGATATTGATATAAGCACTATTATTCAATTATGCTTGTATTTGACAATGTAATAAGAATATACAATAAAATCAATAGGTGTTTTCATTACTTATTTATAATTATTTAAATGTGTGTTCTTTATCGGGTATTGTTTATTTGTAAGTTGTAACAGAATAAGGAATTAAAATGTGGTTTGTATTTATGTAGTATGTCTTTTATTGCATTTATCTAATAAACACATGATGGGATGGGTCATTTGTCAAGATTTTTTACGGATTGCTGTTTTAGTGCGATTTAAATTCAAATCACTCTTTGTTTTCATTTATAAAATCATGCATGCATCATATTAAGGAAAAAATTATACATAAATAAATAACAAATATATATTAACAACTACTTTTTGCAAGAAAGTGTGAAGTTTTTCCAAGTTTTAATCTACGACGATCGAACATATTCGGTAACAGACGTTAATCCATTCATTCCATCCTCAGTATATCAACCTTTTTCATTTTTTTTAATTCGTAAGAATTAAAAAAGGAAAGTAGGCTTAAAATGAAACGTAATGTGTTTACCGTATATAAATATACAAATATTACGTATCACTTAAATTATTTTCATACTTTACAAAAATATTCTCTTTTTGTTTTTGCGGATTCTTAATCTAACTTTATATTGTTTACAGTAAGTAACTGAAAGAGTCAATTTAAAGATTTGCGAATTTAAATATATAAATTGCATTTTCTACTTTTTAAAATATGATAGTATTTTATTTTTCGCATTTTGTAAATGATTTTTCTCATATCAACAACTTAAAATTGTTAAACGTGTAAAACCGACAGCCAATAAGAATTAAAGTTTCTTATAGTAAACTGCAAAAATTAAAAAATATCTATATCTACAATAATAAAAATGAAACAACTCTTAAACTAGACATTTTTTTATTCGTAACTTAGCACAAATGTGCAGTTCATTTTTATGTTACTATTTTAGAACTTTCTTAGTTCACATTGTTCTAATTTTTTGGAAATTTCGAATTATCTGAAAAAAAAAATAGACGATTGTTACTAAAATCCGATACATTTATTTTCTTTCTTGTTGCTATCATCTGAAAAATGTACGTTTTGCTTTTAGTTTGGTTTGTACGGCTGGGTTGTACCATTTTGGACTACTGAGAGTCGTAACTAAGATTTTCTATGCTTATTTGCTAGTTTGTCGTTCGAGGGACGTTGTTTTATTGACCTGAAATGGGCTTTTGTGGCGATCGTCACTTTCCCACCGAGTATGTAGCCAAAAAATCACGCTATAAATATGGCGAAAATTGTGTCTTAATGGTAAATAATTTCTTATAGAGAATAATACAAATATGGATATTTTTGTCTTATGCGAAAAACGGTGGATGGGGGGCTTGAGCCCCCCTATCCCCTCTGCTGCCGCCGCCCCTGGGCCACCTCCAGCATCTCTTGGCGTGCATTGGCATTTCGAGGGAGGATCTTCGACTAGCACCTGGTTTCGCGACGGAGAAGTTACGGGAGAATAACCTCATGGAGAGACATAAGAAAGAAAAAGTGGTCTTTGAAACTTTTCCTCAAATTTAAGGTTGCCAGGTATTCGCTTTCATAAAACACCTGAACTTACCAATTTCAGAAACAACCAGGTAATTAAGAATTTTTAATCTCGGATGCTTGCCGATTTCAGTATTACCAAAGATTCCCTATTTTAGAATCGCCGAAGATTTCTGACACAGGTTTCATTTGCAAACAACCGAGAATGACCTTGTTGGAGAATTTTTTTGATGTTGACTTTAGGAGGGTCAGTTAACAGAGAGTTCCGGATAAAAGAATAACGGATAATCGAGTTTCTACTGTATAAAATAAAACCTGAAGCATCATAAAAGTTCCTCCAAGATAATATGACCAATATATGATAGATAATATGGAATTCCAGACATCGTACATCATTTTTGAAAATGACAGCTGATAGTATATCATCTTGATAAAAATAAAACCCGTTGCAATTTCTATTAAAATTGTAAAATGACAATTTTATAAGATACATTAATGCCAGTTGGTAAAAAGTATATAATCTTAATAAGAAAAGAATAAGATCTTAATTTGCAAAATAGTTCACTCATGATGAGTTTCCTTTACTGAGATAGTATCTTCACAGTGAAACAACATGTACAGAAATCGTTGCTTTCACGGGAAAGTTACGTTTATATTTACCTTGCAGATTTTATTTATTTGGCGTTTTTAAAGTTCCATTCTTAATTTTAAAAAATCAATAGTAAAAGTTTTTTTTTGTACGGATCTCTGATTTTTGCACTGCGCGCCTTATATCCTTCGTAGTTGATTTTGTTATGATGACTAAAATATTAAGAAAGGAACTGATGCACTGAAAACGACGGTTGCCGAGTTGGAGCAATAGAGGTAAGACTACATTTAACTTTATTCATGTATTTTTTTAATGAACGTAGTTTTTTTCGATAATTACAATATATTTGTAGCGGCGTTTGTTTTTTTAAAAACGTATATCTACTCCAAACAATCGTTTAAACATTTTATTTCCACTTCGTCTGCTTCAATGTTATTCAACAACATGCACATGCTTGTACTGTTGAGAAAATATTAATTTTTTTGGGGTTATTCATACTAGATTTTAGTTTGGATGTGTCATGCTGACGGGCAACAGTCGGACTTCCTCCCTTGTGGCGCTCAATAAAAACGGAAGCCGCCCTCTTCGCCTTAAATCGGGTAGTCCTCTACTCCGAGCTCGGTTACCGAGTGGCATTAGAAACAACAACAGATTTTAGTTTTCAGTCGGTCTACAATTATTACGAAATTAAGTTATAACAAAATGGCTAAAATATAAAGTCAAAATGACTAAAATAAAATGTAATACATAGGGGAGCTGAATCACAGAAGCTGTTTATGACTTGGTAGTTAAGACGTCGAATTTTATTCCAAAATCTAACAATTCATATTATTTTCTTGAACGCGGTAAAATGCTTAACATTTTTAAGATATAAAAATTGCATGTTGCCACACAAATTTAAGTTATTTCTATACGAAGTTAACGCTTGTGCAAATTACTTTTTAGCTTATCAGCCCCATAGGTTGATAATCATTCAAGAACCAAAAAACAAGGTATCTAAGATTAATAGTGGTTAAAATGTGGGGATGTTGATTCTTCTGAAGTTCGATAGAATCGAAAAGGCTTCGATTTCATTTACACTGCTCACAACAATTAGGGGAGCGCATGGTTTAAACTCTTTCAACTCCAATGCTTCCATTTGGAATCATGAGCATGCGATTTTTTTCTCCCTAAGTTGAGCTTGCACTAATTTATCGTTAGATGAAAGAATCATGTCTTTTAAGGAATTAAATAATGCTTTTTTTATTTAAATGAAAATAAGAAAAAATGGTAAAATAAAATTCACTCCCAAAATTTTTTATGAAATAATTTAACCTTAAATTCTTCACGCTTGCAATCCTCGATATCTAAAACTTGATTTTACTTTTTTTACAATTAAATTTTTTGAAAATAATATTGTTCGAATTTATTCAAAAGTTATGATTCCAATTTTTTTGCCTCTTATAAAATTATGCTATAAAATTAAGATTTTCTTCCACTTTTTTTACCGTTTAAATCTGGATGCATAGTAAATCTATTTCACAAATTTCAGAGTTTTATAATAAAAAATAAGAATTTATAACTGGACGGGTAAACAAAAGTACGCTAAGTGCTCCCCTAATTGTTTTGAGCAGTGTATAAATGTTAAAGATTTCACTGGTCACCTGACACATATTACATTAAATTTTACTTGAAAACTTTTATTTCAAATGCAATATGTATTCTAGTTATTCCGTTAGTAGATAGATGCGAAAACAAATTCTATAAATATACACCCAGAAAATGTTGAAACATGAAATCTAAAAATAAAAAATCTTGAATTGGCATTTATTTAACTAGTAGTTTTTGAAGTTATGCATTATCGAATATAAAGATTGAAGAATACGTTGTCAATGCTTCCTTTTTATTAACATTTGACTGTACATTGGAGATTAAATATCGGTTAAATGCAGTGAGAGTCAAAAGTATTTCCACAACATATGATATTTTGACTTTTTAAAGGTTTTCAAACATTAAACTTTTTAGTATTTGATATTTTGTGCCATGTAAAGTGTATGAGCTTATCATAAGAAAACTTTTAAATCGCTGCTTTCGTGTAGGGGTCAGCCACACTTATCACAAAAAAAAAAAAAAAAAAAAACTTTGATCATTCATAATCATGAAATAGTGGAAGATCTAAAAATAATTATTTCTGTTTAAGCTTTATCACAAATCATTTTTAATTTTCGTATACAGTGGAAAAGTGGCGTTTTTTGGAAAATTTAAACCATAACCTCTTTATAATCCTATGATTTTATAACTGATTTAAGTATTATTTGGGTCGTTGATTCTACATATACGAAATCGGTTTTTCCTACAATAGGTCCTACTTTCTAACATATTCGCGGTGTTTTTGTCAAAGAAATGCTCGAAATGAAAATTAAAGTTATGAAGTGTTTTCTTTTTTAATGTAGTATGTTTTTCGTACACAGTTTTTAATGCTGAACACTGATATGGTTTCTGTTTTTCTCTACCTCTAACGGTTTGCTCACCAAAGCTATGACGGAGTTAGCGTACGATGTCGTTCAAAGTTCTGTCAGCTGCCAGCTCAGGTGCTGACTTTGTCACTTGTCCGCGATTTTGAATTGCGAGCCGTTATTTCAATTTCATGCCCCATTTTCGTTGGAACTGCCCTGGTTGCTATAGGATGTACAAGTATTAATAGTTAATATAATACGCTTGAAACCTTTTTTTCCTTTTAATGTTGTTGTTTAATAAACAGCTAGAGCAGCAACATCCGTCAACCGTTGTATCTAACCCCTCAAACAAACCACCCGGCAGCTAATTCGTCTAAGGGTTAATATTAGGAAAATGGTCAATTTGTGTCCTGGCAGATTTTGTAATATCAAAAAAATAGACCCTTAAACAATTTTTTCTCACCTAGCAAGGACTTTTTTTTTACTTGAAATACTATGAAAGGTTTTGAAATTTTTAATTGATAACGTGTCACAACTAGCGATGCTTGTTTGCAAAAATAGCTTATTCGTTTTATGTTGTCATGGCAAATTTACTTCAAATGAAAACTACTTTATTTACTGTCTTTTATCAATACCCTGCATTATTCTTAGTAAAAATTTAACTGAAATACGCAAAATGTGTGTGTCACTAGTTTACATGTCAAGTCGGAAACTTTAACTTTCGAAACGAGTTCTGTGCTGAAAACGTCATTTCCGGAAAGAACTATGTCATTGAATCGTCCTCATAGACCAAATGCAAAGTTACATGCTAAAACTTCAAAATTATCCGGTATAAAAACTAGTAAAAACATTTTTTTTTAAAATTCGCTCACTTTTGAGCAGATCAGATTAGTAATGCACCCTAAAATAATAGAAATATCTAATATTTTTAATTCTTTCTTGAACGTGAAGAAGCCAACGTGGTTACCAGTTTGACAATAAAGGAAATCAGTTTAAAAATTTGCATGATATTTATAAATTTGTCAGTTTGGCAACTTTTAAAAAAATTACTATTTGTTACCGAGATAGTATGTGATTTCTTTACCAATATTTTGTAAATATATTCTTTACCAATATTTTGTAAATATAGCTTAAAGCATTTTACTATAGTTTATAGCTATATTTTGAAGTTTTAATTGATGTTTCGTACTCTAATATTTAATTTCGTCGTCAGATCTGTAACGCCTCTTCACATCTGTAAATTTCCACTTTTCATAATGTTAAGAGAACGGTGTCTTTTTTTTTCTCCTCACAAATATATCACGCTCCGCCTAGTTCGAATTGTCCATTGTAACAAGATATGTTAACAATTGCACTCAAGAAATATCTATTGGATTTTATCTAAATGTTTGATTAAATTTCGCTGTAGGACATAGATCTGTCTTCTCGGCTTCTAAGTGTTAACGAAACTTGTATTTAGTATTAAAATTTCTTAAATATTTGAAAGCTGAATTCAAAAAGTAGAGTTGTTTCTGAAAATTTTCGATTCGGAAGTTATTTTAATATGTAGGGGGACTTCTATGCAAATTTTATATTGGGAAAACAACCATCAAGAATGATCAACTTAATAGCAAAACCCAAATGTCCAAAATGAATAGCGGCTGATTAACCAGGATTTTTTTTTTACCGCTGTGTAAGCACTGTTCCATATTGGAAGATAATCGCACTTTCTCCAAATCACTTAAAATTGAATACTTTAAACTAAATGTTCGAACAATTTCAAGCAGCTTTATTTTAATGACAAAATTAATTTCAATTTTCCTCTCGAGATTTTAAGGGGACATTAATTTCTGAAACCAGAACTAAATTCCTCAATATGTGGAGGAATCGGAAATACTTTTTCATGACTATATCTTGTCGATCCAGAATGCGAGCCTCGAAAGCATTTTCCTCTCCCATTAAAGCATGTGGTTTTCTTCGAAACGGCTTGAACGTGTTTTTTCCCCACCCTACTTGGGTTTGAACTGTTCGGATTGTTGACCTCACAACAGAACCTCAAACGCGTTTGGTTTAGAAAAGCGATGCTCCTCCGTTTCCTAGAAAACCAAGCGACGGGATGGGCGAAGAAAGTTTTTTCGAGGTTCGCATGGTAAATAGACAAAAAGCAACTATGATTTTTTACCAATTGTTTCCGAACTTCTTGGTATGCTTAGGTATTGGTAAGCCTTTGTGCTTTTTTTAACCCTTTCAGTCCCAAAAACTTACTACACTACAGAAACATCTGATATTCACAAAATAAGCTTATTTTAGGTCAAATATACGAATTCCATAAGAAAAAAAAATCCATTTAAGTTTTTTATATGGTTTTTGAAACAATGCCAAAATTCTTTAACTGTGGAAAACAACAAAATAAAATATATATATATTACCTAAAAACACTTCCAGTTATATATTTTAAGGTATCTGACCATATTATTAAAAAAAATTAGTAATTATTTTAACCGAAATAGTTTAAATTGTGTTTTAAATATGTGGAACTGAAGTGAACTTATCAAAAATCAGGAGAAACGCTTGTTGACTATTTTCTAAATAAAAAAAATAGTAGTTATGACTTCTATTGAGATAAAAGTAAATTTTTGTCTGATAGAACAAAGTGTGAAGAATCGAATGATGTGTGTTTGGATGTCATAGCGGGACATAAACATTTTGAAAAAAATATTGAAAGTGATGATGCCAAATGGCATCACTGGGACTGAAAGGGTTAAATTGTCTCTTAGTAAATTAGAATTTTTTTTATACACTGACAAATAAAACAATGTTTTACAGTGGATTAAAATAATTTTCAAAAGCCATTTCATATCAAGGATTTTGCTACAAACATACGTAGGGCTTCTCAATCCCTATGCATACCAAGAGATTGGAAAACAATAGGTAAAAAATTGTGGATGCTATTTCTGATAAAGTCTACCCAATTTCTCCATAGATTAACATTAGGGAAGTTAGTTTGGTTTTCGAAAATTCATGTCCCTTTAAAACAAATTATTGTTTCTTATTATCGTATTTCAAAGTTTACTTTTAATAAAGTAAGTTTATGTAGCAAAAGATGAGATCGCAAAAAGAAATAAAGAATACATCAAAGTATCCTTGAAGAGCAAAGAGAACCTGCTACGAAATCAAGACACCATTACAATATATGTGTGTATATTTTCAAAAATTATGAACAAATTTAATAAAATAAATATTAAAAAGTCGATGGAAAATAAAATGGTGCAATTTATTTGTGTGTGTATTTTCTTTCACTAGACATTGATTATTGTACATAATTTTCGATATCCCTTCATCATAATTACAACTTATGCATTATTAACTTTACTACAACTATAATCATTGCTGTATTAGAGGTTATATTGCGGTATAAAGACGATACTCACTATTTGTTTTAAAAAAATTGATTTGCTTCGAAAAAAAACTATCATCTTTTTTGTTTTTAAAATAGATTATACCCTTGATTTTATTTTAAACCTTGATATTTAGCAATTTATTTTAAAAAATACCTTTTGTACCCATATATTCTCTGTACTTTTTCCCCCGTTAACTTCCATCATATGTTCCCCTAAAATTTCAATTAGTTAAAGAATATGCCCTAGTTTTTTTTGTATTTATGCACCAAGTCCTTATGCGACAGCAACGACTATGATTGTAAATTACAGCCGAATATATTTTTGTATTGACAACAAATTTTATAACCAAAATAGTACCGTTGAAAAGAGGTTGCTTTTTATAAGAATTATAATATTTTTTCAAAACCCTACTACATTTAAAATACAAATTGTTTAAATGCCCCATCAAAAATAATATAAAAGGTTAAGCATATTTTAAAAATAATATCGGAAGTATAATATATAAATTTTCTGCAAATGTATATATGTGATATACACCCTGTCCCGACTAACAGTCGTTTTCCCACGAACTTCATGATTCATCTACCCACTCGTTGACCTTTTTAACAACTTTCCCATAACAAATGCTAGTCTCTGATTGGGCAGTCTGGCTGAGTCTCGAAGATGTTTCACTATCTTTTTACTTTCCATCTCCAGCCATCGTCTACTCAAGACGACCAAAATTCCCTCTGAGCTTAACATGTAATAAAGAAGATTAACTTTAACTACGTTTCCCTGTCATACATTTTTACATATATTTACATATATTTATAAAAAAAAAGTTAGAAAACGATATTTAAATTGGATATAGTGTTCATATATGCATTACAAAGTTTCTGATTAATCAAAAGCTATTGAACTATACGTCATGCTTTTCAAAAGAAGTATTTTTGAAAAATGTTTGAAACTCGTCAAGAAATATCCTCCAAATACTTAAAAAACAACATATATTACAACATTTAGGTAAAACTTTCGTTTCAATTTTTTAATTAAGAAGTTATAAAAGAGCTAAAATAGCTTACTTTCCTGTTAGCTTACTGAAATTCATATGGAAAAACAATATAGGTTTATAACAGTAACTGTCACCTAGAAACCTTCTATACAAGATTTACACGCATTAGATTTTGATGAAGGTTGGCGTGTTAAGTCCCAACGAAACATGTTAATTCGTTCAAATAAAATATTTGCGCCAATTAGTCTACGTTGTTTAGTTAATGAATTGTTTCATGAATGTAATCTTCTTGAACTTAGTCATTGACAGAAATAAGTTCGCCGGTGGTTAAACTTTATTAGCTTTATGCTGCCAAGGATACCGCTTATAACGAGACGATGATCAAGATTTATATTGAATATTCCTTTTATAAGGACCCAAATTTAATAAAATCTAATCCCCAACAAATTACTCCTCTATTAAGCTGCCGAAAAAAGTCAGTTCTTTTTTTTTCCTTCCATTTTCGTAAGCCGCTATTCATCCTGCACTCTAAAAAATGAATGCTCAAAAACGAAGAAATTTTCCTTAATTTTGACGATTCCGTTACTGGCAAATGCTCCGAGTTTTCGTTTCCTCAAAGTGAGGAAATTTGAATCGTCGTTTTTATGAGGATTTTAATGTCGTCTAATCTAAAGAAGTATTTCGTCATTTTTGAGCATGTGAGTACAACAATGAGATTCAGTTTCCTCAAAATCAAGATACAGAATCGTCAAATCACGATCGTAAAAGTGAGGATTCGCGTTTACTCAAAAGTCCCGTGATAGTTTGACAAAATGAGGCTTGAGGATTCATGAATCGTCAAAAATGAAAGTGTTATTTCTGACAGTGTAGAATTTTGGTATTTAGTTTTTTAACAACTTTTTAAGGTGATGTTTGTGAAGCAGAAGCAGATATAGGAGGTCGTCTTGGTAATTAAATTACTACTAATTTTAAAATTTACAATGACAACAACGTCACATTTTTACTTCACATTCATCTCAAAATTGAAAAGGGAATATCAAGTTACAGCGCATTTCATCGATAATTTGCTGAGTAATGATCATAGAATGTTCAAGAGTCATAATATTAAGTCAATTTTACTCTTTGCCCTTCATAGTGAATATAATTTATTTTTTCTACAGAAATCAAGTCAAGATATCATTAATTGGAGATACAAAGTTTTGTATCTCTAGGCAGGATGTTGTAGGCTCCTGATGTGATAATTTTGAAATCCGACAATTTAGATACCACGCTCGTGATTTTTTTCAAGCCTTACAAAAAATTAAGACTTGCGGGTACAGACAGCTGAAGAACTTAGTGGAAGAAGGCTAGGTGACATTTTTGAAAAAAAAAATGGAGATTTTTGTGTCAATGAACATATTGCTAACTTCTTTAATGATAAGTTCCTACTTTTTCATCAACTTAAGTAGATTTTTTAACTTTAGTATGTGCTATTTTTAACGCATTCAAGTGCAAACGATAAACTTTAAAGCTCATTTACTCGTTTCTACTTTAGCATGTTCTTCCAATAAGCTCTAAAGTTGTTTCCAGCTTGCTGATAAACAATGCCACAGGAAACAACAATCTTCTGTGCAGCGTATGTATTTCACGTTTGTAGGTCTTGTCTTTTAGATGTGTTGCTCGAAAGCTTTAATTATGCAAATCACGTCTTAATATGTAAATTACCAGTGTTACAGTGCCACCTATCGTCAACTTCGTGTTCAAATAATGGTAAACGAATAATGAATACTAGGATTTAGGTTATTTTAGTGTTACGAAACCATAGAGATCATAATTAACCCTTTCAGTCCCAATGATGCCATTTGGCATCATCACTTTCAATATATATTTTTTTTAAATGTTTATGTCCGTTACGACATCCAAACTCACACCATTCGATTCTTTACACTTTGTTCTATTAAACAATATTTTACATTAATCTCAATAGAAGTCAGAACTACTATTTTTTTTATTTAGAAAATAGCTATAACGAGCGTTTCACCTGATTTTTGAAAAGTTCACTTCACTTCCACATATTTAAAACACAATTTAAACTATTTCGGTTAAAATAATTACTAAATTTCTTTATAATAATATAGTCAGCTACCTTAAAATGTATAACTCGAAGTGTTTTTAGGTAATACATATATTTTTATTTTGTTGTTTTCCACAATTAAAATTTTTTGGCATTATTTCAAAAGCCATATAAAAAATTAAAAAAAAAATTTCCCTTATGGAACTCTTATTCTTGACCTAAAATAAGCTTATTTTGGGAATATAAGATATTTCTGTAGTGTAGTAAATTTTTGGGGCTGAAAGGGTTAAAGTATTACAGTAGAGGATCACGTTATCTCCAATGCAAACGACGCACGGGACGAGCATGGAGAGCAAAATTGGTAGGGTATGGGGCCAGTGTTGCCAACTTTTTAAGGAGAAAAGTACCAAGAAAAAAAAATTTAATTCTAAAATTAAATATATATATATACCGTAAAAATACTAACTGCATTTTGGAATATTTTCAGTGACTTTTTAAAAACTTGAAACGTATTTCTAGTATTTTTATAATATTTCTTTTGTAATTTTAGAATATATATATATATATATATATATATATATGTATATGTATATGTATATGTATATGTATATATATATATGTATATATGTATATATGTATATATGTATATATGTATATATGTATATAAGTATATATGTATATATATATATATATATATATATATATATATATATATATATATATATATATATTATATATATATATATATATATATATATATATATATATATATTTGTAATATTCTTATTCTTAATGTGGCGGCGGTGGCGGCAAGTTGCCAGTGTTGCCATAACATTAAGAAAAAGAATACTGCGAAAAAATAAAATTTAATCCTAAAATTACAAAAAATATTATAAAAATACTAGAAAGGCGCTTCAAGTTCTATTAAAGTCACTAACAATATTCCAAAATGCAGCTAGTATTTTTGCGATATATATATATTTTTAATTTTAGAATTAAATATTATTTTTCTTTGCACTTTTCTCCTTATAAAGTTGGCAACACTGGCCCCATACCCTACCAATTTTGCTCTCCATGTTCGTCCCGTCGTTAGCATTGGAGGTCTCGTGATCCTCCACTCTAATACTTTAACTATGAACTCTATGTTAGAAACATTTCAGGCTACACAAATTGGAAGTTGCCATGGAAATTTTAAAATTAGTTGTGAGTTGAAGTAAGTTGACTAATATGAAGACAAATTTTGCTTCTTGCAATGAACAGAAAATGTCATTGATCAACTAAATATCAAAACCCGAAATTCTAGACTGGTTGATTTTTCTGCGTTTTGTTTCTTAATAAACTTAAAATATTCGAATTGAATTGTTTATTTCAGAGATAAACTTGTTATTGGAACGAGAAGTTCTAAAAGAATTAAGAAGACTACACTTGCCGTTACTTAAATACTTGAATGAAATTTTCGTCGAAACATTAGTGTATTAGTAACAGTAACTGTCACCTATAACCACTTTTTCACAAGATTTATAACCTTAGAACAAATATAGACAAACCAAGCATTCAGTTGCAATTTGAACTTTTCAATGCAACAAATTGGCTACTTTTATTAATTTTCTTTCGCAAATTAAATAATATTTATCGTTTGCTAAATTTATTTGTAGTTTGAAGAATAATTGTAAAATTGAATGAGTCAAATCCTGTAGCATCCTTTCCTTGACATTTGCCAATGTTGGAAAAATATCGCCTTAAATGACGTGAGATTGTTATGCTTAAATAACAACAAAAAAATTTATAAAATCCTGATACTTCAAAACATTTAGTAATAAAACATTAAAAAAAAAAACTTCAAATTGCATTAATAATTGAAGAATGGGACGCTGGGTACCACTTTGTAAACAAATAATGAACATTAAAAAAATCACGTTATGCTGTATTTTATGACTTCATTCCAAACCGATTTATATCGGAAAATTCATATTTCTTAAAATTTTAATTAAGGTTTCTCGTGATATTGTTGGTGGCAGCAGCAATTTAAATGACTAAAAATTAAATTTCAATGTTAATTTAATGGGTCATTCGTCGACTGACAAGAGGACAGATATCCGTCCGGACGTACCGACAGAAGAACAACAAGTATGAAAAATGAGTATCTGCAGTCATATATACCTTTTTCAAGTAAAAATAATTCCTAAAATCCGACGGGTACAACCTATTTTGTCAGAGAGGTAAAGGCAGATAGACGGACTTCTTTACTATATCAATACCTATTTTTTTTAATTATTTCGAGTTTTAAAAATAATTGAAAAGCAGGCTAAAAATAATCTTAGGGCTTCATCCGCATTTAATATATATTCCTTGTAGAGCCCCTTCCTCGGGATCTTTAGTATTACGTTGCTTTTTCCTCCTTCAATAAACCCACAAACTACGCTTGTCATTTTATTGATGGTCCCCCAAAGGTCCACAAGTGATTCGATTGAATAACTCGTCAAATATTCATCCAAATGTAACAAAGATTTGGGGTTTTGGATGGTGCTTAAAATTTCTTAGGTAATAAAATTGGGTTTGCTATTTGAAATTTCAAAGTTCGTAACATTTTTATGATGAAGACATGCACATTTTGTTTCTTCATGCAAATTTTGTGTCATACAATTAACTCAGATTGTTATTTTTTTAGTCCGGATGCAGGATGTATAATGGCCGCCGAAATAATCACTAGTGGTACTTTTTTTTCCACAGCTGTACATAATGTTTTAGATCAGGGGTTCCCAACCTTTTTGCTTCTGCGTACCACTTGACTTTTTGAGAAGTTATGGCGTACTATCAAACTAAAATATTTTGATAAACGTATAATATTTACCCTTCTAAAAGTTTTCAAATGCTCTTTGTATTAAATACCTGAGTAAACTTCATAGTTAGTAATTTTTTTTATAACATGCAGTTAATAAAGGAGAAATAGAAGGATTAAAATGATATTTACAATTTTATTACCCACATTCCTAAAAACATACAAATAAAAATATTGTCGCGTAGTCTTAGGAAGTACACGAGATATGGAAACAGTCAAAGTTTTATAAAATCCGTATAAGAACAACCCAACTTGGGATAAGCAACTCGCTTTTTACAGTGTGCGGAATTATGGGAACGAACGAGATTTGCATATGATTAAGATTACATGAAATAATAATTTACATAATTCAGGAAAGTTATATCAAATAAATAATGTACAATATACGATAAATTGAAGATACATAAGATCTGGGTTTTGAACCAATGGATAATCTGTCCACTCTCTATATAGTACTCTTCTCTTCCGAGTGCGCCATCGAGCACTGTGTGCCCCCTTCTTACGATAACAGCGTCTCGCTGTCATGAGGAATATTTCTTTGAACGCGATCTGGTTATGGGTCCAGTATAAGGGTGTGTCGTCTTGAGAGCATCAGTGTTCAGATCTTGATTTACCGAGTCCGAGCTTGATTCATCAAATATCTGCTTAGAGTTCGAAAAAGGGTCATTTTGTGTCTCCGGTGGGTGATAGGGCTTCATCCTCAGTACGTGGACAATGTCCCTTGGCTGCGTCGTTTGAACGACAGATCAAAATCCTCAACTTCATAGGTAACATCCGAGAGCTGGAGG
This sequence comes from Hylyphantes graminicola, assembly GCA_023701765.1. Lineage (NCBI taxonomy): Eukaryota > Metazoa > Arthropoda > Arachnida > Araneae > Linyphiidae > Hylyphantes > Hylyphantes graminicola. The sequence continues at coordinate 35,134,650 of CM043114.1, read as the reverse complement.
AGCACTTGAAAGGGACCAAAATACCTCTTTAGCAATTTCTCGGAGAGACCCACCTTGCGCACGGGATTGAAAATCCACACTAAATCACCAGGATGGTATAGAACTGAACGGAGTTTTGAATCATAACAACGATGCTTGTCTTTCTCCTGTGCTGCAAATGTACGAAGGCGGGCCAACTGGTGAGATTCCTCAGCAAAATTCAACATGTTAGCGACGTGATCAAATTTTCCGTCTTTAACAGAATACTGGAACATAGCGTCTAGTGTCGTTTCTGCCTCACGCCCAAAAGTCAAGAAGAAAGGGGTATGTCCAGTGGTATCTTGCTTTGAGGTGTTATACGCGAATGTTATGTATGGTAAAATGTCGTCCCAGTTTTTCTGTTCTACGTCTACGTATACACATAAAGCATGGTTGCTAGAGTTTTGTTAAAACGATCCGTGAGTGCGTTCGTCTGTGGATGGTAAGCAGGGGTCATTCGATGCACAATGCTGCATTGTTGGTTGATTTCGGCTGTTTAAATGAAAAACTTGTCCCCGATCTGTAATGATGAATCTTGGAGCACCAGGAGTTAGGGGAACCTCCTCTACGAAGTGGAACGTTTTTGCGTCTTTGGCATTCTTTAAAATGCGCAACGTAATGTCCTTTGCTACGGAAAAGCCCCGGCCAGAAGAATCTCTTCCGAAGACGGTCATAAGTCCTCACGAAGCCCAGGAGTCCCACAGTTGGTTAATCGTGGAAATGGTGCAGAAGTTCCATCCTCAATTTCTTTGGGATTTTCATGTTGACAAGAGAGAACACTGCATGTGACATATCCGGAGGTTTTTCCCAATTTTTGGATATGCTCTGTAAGCTGTGGGTCTTGGCGTTGCTCTGATTCTAGGTCAATTATTGCTGCTAGGGACTCGGCGTTTGATAAGACTTCACCAGGAACCGGATTTCGAGACAGACAATCTGCGTCAGCATGTTTTCTTCCACTTTTGCAACCAATGGAAACGTCGTATTCTTGGAGCCTTAATGCCCATCTCGCTAATCGCCCACTGGGGTTCCGCAGACTGCTAACCAACATAGAGAGTGATGGTCTGTAATTTTTCGGAACATTTTCCCATAGAGATAGGGACGAAATTTAGCTATCGTCCACATAGCTGCCAGGCATTCGCGTTCAGTCGTTGAATAGTTTCTTTCTGTTTTTGGACAGGGTCCTCGATGCATATGCGATGACTCGCTCTCTTCCTTCTTGCTGTTGGACCAACACTGCTCCTATTCCGTATCCACTTGCGCCCGTATGTAATTCGGTTGGAGAGTTTTCGTCAAAAAAAGCTAAAATTTGATCTTGATGTCAGAGCTCTCTTAAGATCTACGAATGATTCAGTCTGATCCTTATTCCAGTAAAACTTAGTTTCTCTCTTCAACAGCTCTTGAACAAAAATCCCACATGAACCGCCCTAAAGTAAGCATAATCCCAAAAAGCTCCTTGCATCCTTTACTGACTGTGGGGTAGGGAAGTTATAGACGGCTTTGACTTTTTCGGGATCAAGCTTTACGCCCTGCCCGGATACCAGATGACCGAGAACTTTAATTTCTGTCGCTCCAAATAGGCACTTTTCTGATTCAAGATGAGTCCAGCCTTGTTAATACAGCCTAGTCCACAGTAAAGCCGCCGTAGGTGTTCCTGGAAGGTGTGAGAGAACGCCACAATGTCGTCCAAATAGCATAGGCACATTTTCCATTTTAAATGACGCGTCCCAGTCCAAATGGCATAACCTGGAATTCATAGAGGCCTTCGCTGGTAGTGAACTCCGTTTTCTCTCGATCGGCTTCATCCACCTCTATTTGCTAATGGCCGGAATATAGGTAAATTGATGAAAAGTACTGGGCCCCTCTCAAGGAGTCTTAAAGTGTGGTCGATTCTGGGCAATGGGTAGACGCCTTTTTTTTTTTGGTGACTTTGTTGAGGCGTCGATAGTCCGCACAGAAACGCCAGCTTCCATCTCCCCTAGTAGCATTGCTTCTCGAAATTTGCTCGATCGGTCATCGATCGATCATCGGTTTAGCGAAAACTCCCCGGTGATCGCATCCGTTATCCGAAAATGCTCGAGACGAGATCGACAATCGGTGATCGAAATCCTATCGAAAAAAGTCATCGATTCGATATCGGCCAAAGGTGAAAATTTAATCTACGTAAGTTTCATCGGAAAATTATTTCAAGTCGATATCACAACGATAAGAATCCGAAAAATTTGGCTTTTTTTATTTTAGTACATACATACAAATTGCGTTACATTATTTCGAAAACTTCATATTCGAAAAATATCTTATCCCAACTGGTAATAGTTATTTTTCATTTACTTACACACACCATTTTTAATTACGTGCAAATAGATAAATATTTTTACTGTGTGAAAACTTATTTCTTTTATTTACTTCGAAATTATTTTTTAATTTTTTTGCCACGATTAATTTTCGATAAACTTAAATTAGATAAAATAGATTTTTGAGTAAATATCATGAACCAAAAAAACTTGAATACGTAAGTTACCAAGAGTTATTTTTAAATTTAACATATTTCTATTAGTGTTGTTGACTTAATAAAGAAATATTTAAAAGGAATTTGCAACTTGCAAAAGAAAAATCAAATTTCGTAATCAATAACATACGACTTCATTAAGAAACATCCTTTTCACCTCGTTATTTACACGCAAACCCACAGCAAGAGTCGATGGCCGAGTGGGTTAGAGCACGCTCTCCGGTGCAAGGTGAAAACGCGGGGCCAGAGATCGGTGGTTCGAATCCCCTGATATCCGAAATTCCAAATAAAACCAACAGAAAAAATAGTGCCGCCCTCTAGTGTAGAAATTTTGTACTAACATGTCGTAAACTGATCGGAATTTTATCGAAAAGTGTTCGAAATTCTATCGGGCGATGAGATTTCGATTACTGCTCATCGGATTCTCATCGATTTCATATTGACATTTGATCGGAATCTCATCGAAAAAAACTCATCGATGGATGCTCTATCGAGCGGACATTTCCGAGCAGTTATCGAGGAAACGGGCAATTTTCGATTGATATCTGATGTTCGAATTCTCACCGGCGAACGATGAGTAATCGAATATCGGTCGATGAAAAATTGCTACTAGGGTTTCTTCCTCACCAGGACCACAGGAGATGACCAGGGACTTTCTGATGGACGGATAAAAAAAATTTTGAGCATTTTGTCGACTTCTTCGTTAATTATTCACCGCTCAGTTGGTGATACTCGATACGGCCGTTGGCTAACGCCGGAGTCACCCCTGTGACCTGGACTCTCCTCTCACAGCTCAAGCCATCTGGGACCACCAGCGAAGCCGACCCCCTCGCCACCAGGATCCCTAGCATCAACGGGAGCGCGTGATTCGTGTTAATGTTGACTAAATAGGGCCTGCGCATGACACGAGTAAACGGAGATTTATAACCTTAAGAAAAATATCGCCTAACCAAGCATTCAGTTATAAATTGAACTTTTCAAAACCCAAAATTGGCTACTTTTTTATAATTTTCTTTCGCAAATTAAATAATCTTTTTAAATTGAATGAGTAGAATCCTATAGCATCCTTTCTTCGAAATTTGGTAATGTTTGGAAAATGTCTCCATAAATGACGTACACTCTTAAAACAAAGGAGTGAAATCCACTCCTGTAGGAGAAGTGCATTTTTGTCACGGTAAAGGAGTGAATATTAACTCAGACTGAGTTAAAATCACTCGCTTGGAGTGATCCTGTCGCAGATTTAACATACAAAGGATCCACTCCTTTAGGAGGAGTGCATTTTTGACACTGGAGAAGTGAAAATTAACTCGGACTGAGTTAAAATCACTCGTTTGTTTTAAGAGTGTAAGCTTCTTTTACTTAAATAAGTATCAACAAAAAAATGCAAAAACCTGATATTTCCGAAAAGTTTAGTAATAAAACATGAAACAACGCAAAATTGCATTAAGAAATAAAGAAATGTAATTTAATACCAATGAAGCAAAAAAAGGATACAGTCAGCCACTTATGATTACTAATAAACAAAGAATCGCCTAGTGCTATATTTTCCAACGTCATTAAAAAAAAACTATTTATATGGGGAAAATATAAATAATCCTAAAATTTGATTTTAAGGTTTCTCGTGCTATTATTGATGTTGTAACAAGAATTTTTTTAATGAATGACTTAAAATTAAATTTCAAGGCTAATTAAATGGGCAATTCGTTGACTGAGAGGATTACAAATGTTCGTCCAAAAGTTCCGACAGATGGACAAAAAGTATGAAAGATGATTGGCCTCTGCTGTGATACTTTTGTAAAATAAAAATAATTCTTAAGTTCCGATGGATAGAACCGATTCGGCACTGAAGTACGGATAGACAGACGGACATATTTAACATGTCAATACCTCTTTTTCGATTATTTCGATTTAAACAAAATGGAAAGTTGCCTAAAAATAACCTTAATGCTTCATCCTCTCCTCATGAACTATACATCCCTTATAGGACCCCTTCTCCAATATTTTTAACCTTACGTTTATTTTGCCTCTTTCAATAAAACTACAGAATACGCTCGTAATTTTGGAGATGATCCCTCAAAGGTCATCAAGTTATTCGATTAAATAACTCATCAAATATTCATCCAAATGTAATAAAAAAGATTTAGGGGTTTTTGAGTGTGGTTGTCATTTATAAGTTATTGAAATTCGGTGTGACAATTGGAAGTTTTAAATTTAGTAGCATATTTGAAGACGGCCCTTTATGCAAATTTTTTGTCATGCAAATGTTTTCATAACGTTATTTATTTGCAGTCAAAAAGGTGGGATTCCATGGCATTGTAGCGGTCTCAATAAGTTACCTCGGCTTAGATACTACAATTTACGTTGTATGTAGAATAGTGGTAGGAACTTGGCGGTAAATCAGCGCCACCTAGTTGTTGATGGCATATTGAGGTTGAGTATGTGGTAAACCACCACAGCATGAACAACGGCTGTAACAATCACTTGTGTAAAGCACCGATTGAGTAGGGAGGTTAGGGGAATCCCGCCACCTCGGGCAATGCCGCCTTGTATCTCGCCAGCGGTGTGTGTGGGAGGGGGGCTGTGAACGCTGACCTGTAACAGGAAACAAAGTAATTTGTAGTAGAAACGCTAGTGGCCATGTGGTGAGTTGGTGTAAAGTAATAAAATACGTTTTTTAGGGATTTTCATGTAATTTTGGGCCTTCTGAAATTAAGAAATAAGTTACTGTTATCTCTAAGTTAGATAAATCAGTTACACATCATTGAAAAGAGTAGTTATTTGGCTATGTTATCACGTTGTTAGTTTGGACACTAGGCTATCTTATCTACCTTCCCCCAAACAAGCCGTCTATGCAATTTTGTCTTACTGGGGTAATGCCGCCAAATCACTCCGGGTTCATGCCGCCACCTAGAAAAGGATGGCAGCATAATCCGTAAAATAGAAATGTCATATATTGGCCCTACAACCTATTAGTTTTCATTCCAGATGCCACGTATCCGGAAAAGAATAACTGAAATAGCCGAATAGACCAACGAAACTTTAGAAAAAACCTGCCAGTTAGTTGCAAATGGAAAGTTAATAAAAGTGTAGGTACCTTTTACAATTTGCCCTTCCAAGGTTACTTAAACTGATTTTAGTACTATATAGGGGAGGGCAGGGGAATCCCGCCACCTCGGGCAATGCCGCCACCCCTTGTATCTCGCCAGATGTGTAGGGGCTGGGGAGCCCAGTCGGTTAAGCACTCGCTTAGCATGCGGAAAGTCCCAGGTTCGGGTCCGGGCATCGCCAAAATAGCTGCCGACCTATAAACGGCCCGTGCAGCCAAAAATGTCCGACGAATAATACCCCGTGTATGGGAGTGCACGTTAAATATCCTTCAAAGTCCTAACGCTGCGTACGATGTCGCCCTTAACGGTTGCGTTGGGTGCCTATTCAGGTGTGGCTCGTCACCTGACTGTGGTTCTAAAATACGACGCCCGTCGCCAATAGCCCTCGTGTAGCTCTAGTGCGACGATAATTCAAAACCAAAACCAAATCGCCAGATGTGTATGTGGGAAGGGGGCTGTGAGCGCTTGCCTGTAACAGGAAACAAAGTAATTTGTAGTATAGACGCTAATGGCCGTGCGGTGAGTTGGTGTAAAGTTATTTAAAAAATAAGGTTATTAATGATTTTCATCTAATTTTGGGCCTGCTGAAATTAAGAAGTTACGGTTATCTCTAAGTTAGATCAATCAGTTATATATCATTTAAAAGAGTAATTATTTGGCTATTTTATCAGGTTGTTGGTTTGGACACCAGGCTATCTACCTTTATTTAAACAAGCCGTCTATGCCATTTTACCTTACTGAGGTAATGCCGCCACGTCACTCTGGGGTTATGCCGCCACATGCAAAAGGATGACGACATAATCCGTAAAATAGAAATTTCATATATAGGCCCTACAACATATTAGTTCTCGTTCCAGATGCCACGTATCTGAAAAAGAATAACTGAACTGGCCAAATAGACTAACGAAACTTAAAAAAAAAAAAAAAACCTGCATAGTTAGTTGCAAACGGAAAGTTAATAAAAGAGCAGTACCCTGTACAATTTTTCCATTCCAAAGTTAATTATACCTATTTTATAGTTCTATATGGTAATTTTCTGTTATTTATAGACTATTTGCTTTGTTTATTGATGTGGCGGTATAACCCCAGTGTTGTGGTGGCATTACCCCAGGTACCGGGGTAGTACTGTCACTGTGCAAACCTTTAGAAAAAGCAATTTAATTCAGTTTCTAAGATTTAAATTTTAAAAAATCACCACAAGATAGGTTATGAACTGTAGTATGCTATACTCATTAAAATTTACATTAATTGCAACACAATTCTGCATGAAAATTCAATTTCTCTTAAGGTGGCGCCATTCCCACGCTCTCCCATCTTGGCATTCTAAACATGCTCTTCTCCAGTTAATGAAATCCTTATTATTCTCAGTCCAAATTAATCTTTTCGTAATCAACTTCTCAGTATTTTTAATACCTGGATGAGAACGAGAGTGGATCTATGAATCCTTGATTTTTTTTATGCTTGATCACATTTATTCAACTCGATTTAATTTTGTTCTGGAGACTATTTCCCTCCCCTTCAGGGACATGTCTAAATTGTGGAGGTGGCGAGTGATGGATGGCAGCATCTGTCACGTATGTTTGTGTCTGCGTGTGAGTGTGTATGTTGTGTCTGTCTTACTTGACGAAGGTTTATAAGCGGGTCTCTGACCAAGCACACAAGCCTGAAAATATATGGTTACCTACCAACCAACCTTGTGCACAGCATCTCAATGGAGTGAATCTGAAATAGTAGTTGTCAATTTTAAATTAAATTTTTATGCATAAAAAAAGTTATGCATTATTTTTTTAATTGTTATTTTGTGTTATATCTTAATTGTATCATATAATCATATAAGTATTATATCATTATAAATAGTACTTATTTTGTTAAAACGTTAAAAAAAATGTGAGCCTGTTAGTAATTATTATTGTACCTTTTATATTTGAATTATTTAACACTGGGGGGGGGGGGGGGGGGGAGGGGGTTCCGCGTGAGGCTGACCACCTTACCGGGACATATGAAGAGTATAGGGGAAAAACCGCTTGATTTCGTAAAAGACTTTCCTCAATAAGCCTCTTTGACGATGATAGCGAGAAATTGCCTAAACTGGTGTAAAGAAACCGGTTACTCGCTTTTTCTTTCGCGGCAACCCTGATTCTCGCCCGAGATCAGTGGACACGAGTCACCCGTTTGTACCACGTATGAAGAACCGAAAGAAAAATCGGTTTCCTGTCGCCAATGTCCGCCAAGCAGATACAATTACGGGAAGACTCCTAATAAATCAAGCGGTTTTTCCCCTGTACTCTTTATATACCCAGCAATCCAGAACCCTTGGTCACGAAAACTGAAATGGGCACGGCAGGGTTGGCCCAGTAATGGGCTGTTGCGCCGAGGTGTTTAATTTAGTATATATTTGAATAACATTTTGTATATAAAAATATTGTGCATTGTCCTTTCAAAATATTTATTGTGTGTCTTTGATTTACATAAATTTGGTGCCATTGTTAATATATACTTTACTATGAAATTGTGTGTAATCTATGCATGTTATGTCTTTTACAATATTGTGTCATTCAGTAGCACTTATAGTACTGTTCAAAACTTGTGTATTTTTTATCATTAGTGGTTAGTAATTTTGTTCAAAAGATATCATTTATTTAAAATGATTTAATGGTATTGTACATGTACAGAAAAGCTTTTTAGTTGGATTGTGACAGATTAGTTTTATTATTCATAATAAACAAATGTTACGAACTAGTACTTTCAACCTGACCTATGAAAAAAAAAAAATCTTGCCTTTTCAGAAAAAAAAGTAATTGAACTAAGCACTCTACTCTGAAAAAAACTAGATTAAAAAAATTCTTGACTTTGACAATTAATATTGTTTAGCCATTAGTTAACCATATGCATTTTGTTTTTTTTTAGGAATTGGATAACTTTTAAAAATGACTGGACAACTTTTAAAAATGACTGGACAACTTTTGAAGAATGGAATATTGGAACAGAGTCTTTAATAGAGGTGAATTTTATGTAAATATTTTTTTTAAATTTAACTTACACATATTTTCAGAACTAAAAAAAATATATATTAAATAATAAACACTTATAAGGCTCGATATTTTTACTGATACTTGTTAAAAATTGAAAAAGTTAGGTTCGATAACGAAAGACTGGTCCTCATTTATTTTTTAAGTAACTTGAATACTTTGCTGCATTACCACTTTGAATAAAAGTTCCTTCATATTTTAGCAATTTGATTAGTTCCTTCATATTTATTGATGTTTCTTGCGTAGTGGTCAAATTAATATTTTAATGCTGTATATGCTACTTTTAATAAATATGTTTTTAATGCGAATTTGATGTCTGAGGACAATTAGTTTCACAATTTTTAGCGATTGTGTAACTGAAATAATCTATGAAGTTTTATATAATATATAAATAAAACTGATTTTTTTTAGCTCAAACACTATTGATTTTTCCCATTTCAACTGTTTGTTTTTTCTAATACAGCTACCTAACACTCTATAATAAAATAGATTTCTCTATAAAATGTTTTCCTTCTACTTAATTCAGTTGGTTGGTGTTTTGTTTATGGCTAGAACTGTAGACATCCATGAGTGTGCAAAATGCAGCCAGCAATTGCTTTGATGTTGTTGATTTACTGATTGATGTCAAAAGGGGAAAAGTCCCCAAGCTGAGCCAAGGATCTTAAAACTGAAATCAGTAGATTTACGAATGGGAGCTTATAATTTACCTCATTTACTAAAAGCTCCCATAACAAAAGATTGGATAGATTAAAGCAAGAGCTTTCCAGATGAGACTTGCTAAAGTAAAACCTCCTTTACTTAAATATTCATGCATCTTTCAATTGAAAGAGACTCGTTGGTGATACATCAATCAAAGATATCCAACTGTCTACTCTAAGTTTCTCCAATATTTCTAAGCCAGATCACATTTTCTATGATGCTAATGATTACTAGTAACCCATTCTTGGTAATGGTCTAAAATATTCTCTTCGAATTACAATGTTTTTGACATTCTACATATTTTTTTTTTTGATCAGACAACATTGCACTATCTTTCTGTGGGTGCTTTTGGAGTGGATGGAAACTCAAGGAAATGGACGTCATTTGAAAATAAACAAAAGATGCTGATAAAGGTTTTTTTTTTATATAATACGTATTTTTTATTAAGTCATTGATACTAGCACTATACATCTTCAGATAAAAATGCTAGCTTTGAAAGCACCATCTTCCTCTACTTTCTAGTGTGGTTTTCAAGGAAACTGTTTGAGTGTCATGCGCTTTTTTTTCTACCCTACTTGGGGTTGAAAAGCAATTGCAATAAACCTCATAGCTAAGAATCATACAAGGTAGGTTTGGAACAAAAACGCTCACACTGTTTCCTGGAAAATACAAGAGGGAGTAGCAGAAGAAAGTGATTTCAGAGCTTGCATTGTAATCTAAAAGAGTATAGTAAAGCTATCTAAAGGTGAGTCCCAATTACGTTTTTTACTATTTTACATGAACATAGTTACTTTAAATATTCAAACAACCCTGTGTTAAATGACCAGCGATATAAAAATTTTTGGACCCTTACTACCAGGTACCAGCCTTGCATACTGAGGAGGGCGAGCCATTGGCTACAACTAGCCTGGCGCTCGTATTAAGAAGTAAGTAAAATGACAGCGATGACATATAGAAAACTGAGTGGGTTTTTTAGAAAATATATCTTCAAAATACAGTAGAACCTTGATTATCCGTCTCTCTCGTTTATCCGAAACTCTGCTAACTGACCGTCCCTAAGTCAACATAAAAACTTTTCCAACAAGGTCATTCTCGGTTGTTCAGAAAAGAAACCAGTCTTAGAAATCTGTGGAAATACTAAAATCAGCAAACTTACTCGATTCAAATACAGAAAACGTTGGCGATTCTGAAATCAGGGAACTATGGTGATTTTACAATAGCAAAACTTCAGCAACTCAAAAAAGTAAAAGAAAATTTTTGACAATCGTATATTTTTGGAAAACTTCCGGAATCGGTGAGACTCCAAATGATATCTACTATAAAATAAAAAAATAAGCACTTTTTCCAGAACTATCCACTTGTATATTAAAAAAAAAATAATATAAATTGAAAATAATGTTTTAGAACTTTCTTTTTGCTAGGACTTTTGGCACTCCTCTGTAATATTAGTTTTACAAATGGAAATTCTCTATTGCCCTGAATTTTTAATTATCCTACCTACTTTTGGTCCTAATTAGACTGGTTAATCAAAGCTCTACTGCACCTTAAAAATAACAAGGTATGTTTTCATTTGAAAAGCTGTTTACATGTTGATGTTACTCAATGTTACCTAATTACATAAATTTATATATGTTTTTTTTATGCACCTACTCTTGAATAAAGTATAATTTTAAAAATGTGAATGGCTTATTACTATTGCACAAATATTTAACATTTATATATTACTTTAAAATAAACGTAAAAACTAAACATAACACTAGTGTTTCATGAAATTAAAGCATATTTATATGTAAACTACCATATTTGGAATCTAATTATATCACTACAAGTATTTTCCATGAAAAAGTATTCCAAGCAAATATTGTGTTTTTAAACAGAAACTGAAATCATAAAAAAGCGAATAACAAAAATCTCAGAAAAAAATACTTTCTATTATATATTTTTCAAAAAAACATACAATCCATGATAAAAATGACTATCATACATCCATCCTGCTAATACCAAAAGGTATGAATATTTACAATTGATTCATAACAATAAAATGCAACATCAAACAAATCACAAATTCAATTCTTTGGCATGTTCCTTCTTTAATTCTTTTTCAAAGTAACCCACCGTTTTCTTCAAACCATGAGAAAGTGGAACCTAATAAAAAGATAAAAATTCCCATGCATAAAAATGTTACAACTACGAATACCAACAAAAAACCCTTTCTGAAACTTTTAAGCTGTTTTATATAAAATTTAGTATCAATTTAACTTTTCTATCACACTTAATTGCTAATTTGAATAAAATGCTATTTTTAAAAAGGTTAATTTTCAAAGTTAATTGATGATTTCTATATTCTGAGAAACTTCTTTAACGGTCATATTTTATTTTAATTGCATATTTTAAAAGATAGTCTAAAATATATATAGTAAAATATAATTAGATTTAAAATATGTCCTAAAATATGCAATTTGAACCAATTTATTGTTTAAATTATCCAGCAGGAGGGTCAAATAGTACCAACCATACTATTTATTTAAAAGTAATAGCATTATATTTATTTTTTCATGCTAAATGCACATACAGCATCAACATTGGATTGACTAAAGCATTCTGCTACAGTGGTGGACATAATTATAAGACACCTATCAAGTTTGACAAACAATGAACAAAGAGATACAGACCTTAAAAATGTCTTATCAAATACGTCAAAAACATAAATTTATTCTGTTATCATATATAATTATTGTATAATAATGATATTTTCTTACAATTTAAAGAAAAAAACTTAAAAACATAGTGGACAAAATTATAAGACACCCGATTTTTTTTCCAAATACAAATGTAAACATAGCTTGCTGACAATAATGTTTTAAAAGAAAATAATTTAACAAGGTTATTTAATATTTGGTGGAGTCTCCATTGATTTTTATAACATGAAATATGCGATTTAGTATCGAATATATTGATTCTAACAAAATATCACAAGACAGTTCTTCCCAAGTAAATTTTTTTAATGTCTTCAACACATGCAAACTTCCTCCCATTTCGGTAAACTGCAAGAGCTAAGATCTCTTACAAGTTTTCGATGAGATTCATGTCTGGGGAAGGTAGAAGGCCACGGATGAGCATTGAAGCTTTGCTCTGAAAGCCACTTCTTTGTTTCCTTTTATGTATAAATTACGTGTTATTGGGCTGGAAAGTGTAGTTTTCGTTACAAAGAAGTTCACCGTATATTGCTAGTTGATCTTTAAGAAGATTCTTATACGTTTCGGAATTCATTCTTGAACGGACAAAAACAAAATCTGCTTTCCCTTGAGTCGGAAAACAAGCCCAAGCCATTACTGTGTCTCCTCCCATTTGGTGGCTCATTAGTACGTAAGGAGACTTCCGTAAATCATCTCAATAATAGTGAAATCTGTCAGGGCCATCCAGGTTAAACTTTTTTCATCCGAAAATAGCAAAGAGTACCATTTGGCGGTCCAGGCCACAGTTAGTTTTGCGAAGTTTAGAAGGTCCATTTTGTGCCCACTTAGAAGAGGTGTTATTTTTCTCCATTTTTAAAATTACGCATAGGAAGCATTATGCAACATCCTGCAAATAGTATTCTTGATCAATTCAGTTTCAAAGCATTTTTAATGGTAATAGAGGTCATCTGATTCTGTGTTGCGAGCGAAAGCATATGGAGTCTGTCTCTCGGGGACAAGCAAGGAGTACGCCCAAATCTTTTAATTTTAATCACCGATTAATTCCTCTTTTCAAAAGATGTTTAACTGCACATCTAGAGCGCTTAACAACTTTTGAAATATTAGTAATTGAAGTACAATTCCATTTAATCTCGAAATTTAGGAAAATTTTATTTTCTTTTAATTCTGTACCTCGTGGGATGTCGGGATGCTTGTAAATGCTTGAAGACGGTTATTGGCTGCTTTAGTAAACTGCTGACGTCATAACAGCGCAGCAGAAAATTTGCATATTGAAAATTATTTAGGGTGTCTTATAATTTTGTCCACGGTATTTTCTAATTTTTTTTATTACAATCTATAAAATATCATTTCTGTAATACAATTATGGGTGATAACAGAATAAAATTCAATTTTTTATCATATTTGACGAAGAATTTAATGATTTAAATCTTTTATTTCAGTGTATAGTTAAATTAGGTAGGTGTCTTATAATTATGTCCACCACTGTATTATATAAAAGCCTTCAATATTTGAATTAATTTAATAGCTGTGATTATGATTTTGAATGCTCAATGTATAGATGACTACATTTTTTTCTCGCCACAAAACACTGTTTGTCCTGATGTTACTTTGTTCTGAGTAAAATGTTAGTTCTTTCTCTTAACTCAGTATTTCTCTTGTGTTCAAACAAATGTAGTATAGCGTTTCAAATTTAAATACCATTAATTACATATAAGCCTATTTCATTATTCATCAAGATATAAGCCTATTTTAAAGTAAAATAACTTGTACGAAAAGGAAAAAAATATTGACTTTGTAATTGAAAGAAAAAACTTAAATAATAATTTCAATTAAATAACTAAAGAGACTACACAGTATTTGTTTTAGGGAAAAACATTAAGTGACAACTATTTTTAAATTTTAAATGTGCAGGGATCACTATTTTACATACCTAAACTATGACATGATACTTGTATATATTTTACTAATATTTAATTCAACATGTTTTACTACTGATTTAATTCTATAAAGACGGATTAAATAACCCAATTTTGGGTTACAAACCTTAAATTATGTTTGAAAATGTTCAACTATTAAAAAGCAAATGTTACCTTTGGACTCCATCCTAAGTAAAGCTTTGCACGTTTTATATCTGGTTTTCTGCGCTGTGGATCATCTTGCACTCCAGTTTGTTTTACAATCGGACTAACACCTCCTGATAAAAATAAGACAAATTAAGGTTGATAATACACAATAAATAGCTTAACTTCAGAAACTGTAGTTAGAACAGATTGTTCTGATTGATTCTGTCTGATTATGGGACTGATTGATAATTGATAGATGAATTGAATGGTAGTTTGATGTACGATAATGGATGTTGGTACAATATAAAGCAACATATATTAGTAACTCAGCACGTAATTAACAATTATGTTGTATACGAGTCTGAAAGTATTTTAAAAATTTGTACAGACATGCAAAACAGTTTGATAGCCATGATTAAAAAAAAAAACATTATCCATGACCTGAAATATTTTTCAACGAAATGATTTAATATTTTTTATTGTTGACCTTTTATCTAATTTATGTTCCAGATGTTACTCTTTACATATAGAAACTAATTTAACTTGATTTTTCCGAAATAACTGCTGAACAAATTGATAGACAGTATTAAAAGAATAGGATTTTTAAACTATTTTCTAGAATCAGAGATTAACCACTTAAAGATACATTCCAACACTTCTTATTGCACTGGTATTGGGTGCTAAAATTTGTTTAATTTTGTTAGGGAAAACATCAAGTGATTGACTGAACATTAATATGTTTTACATTAATGAAAATATTATTGTTAATTTGACATTTTAATGTTCAGTTAATCACTTCATTTTTTTCCAAACAAAAGGAAGCAAAGTTTAGAAGCCAATACAGTGATATAAAAGAGAAATAGAATCTATCTCAAAGTTATAAAGGAATATTTTATACATACCAACTGATTCTTTAATCACTAAAGCCAACTGTTCTATGGAGTATTCTTCAGGATTTCCTAAGTTTATTGGAGAAGAATAGTTGCTATTCATCAGGAGAACTAATCCATCAACCAGATCACTTACATATTGAAATGATCTTGTTTGTTTCCCTGTACCATAGATCTGAAAGAAAACATTTGTTTAAAAAAATTAAAAGAGCAAAACGCTTATAGTTTTCTCATAGTATTCGTTTATTTAAAATAATAATCTCAGTTTGCATATTATTATTCGTATAAAGGATAATTTTTGACAATCTAAATTCTTATTATTTATTTTAAATACTAAATATTTTCCATCCTTTATTTTTGTAATAACCAGTCCAATAACGGAGATATTTATATAATCAGGACAAATGGTGTTGAAATAGTATGTACAGACTAGTACAGTTTCAAGCTTTTAACAATAAGAATAATTTTTATTTTTATTTGGATTGTGGAAAATCAACACATTCAGTTTTTAAAATAGTGTTGTGTGATATGTTAGTTTGATTGACAAAATTAAACTTGGACAATGTATCTTAAATACAATACAGTAAACTCCCGATTATCCGCGGAATTGGGTGGAGCAGCTTCCGCGGATAAGCGAAATCGCGGATAATTTGCAAAAATGAAGAAAATACCTATAAACAAAACTTCTTCTGGATTTCCTTAAAAAGTAAATTACAGTAATCCTATATAGCATGTACAAATTTACTTACTTCAAAATGTCTATTACTGTCGTTTCTTCTCTGTCACACTGCAAGCACATTTGATTTTTAGAGGATCCGTTTTCTACCTTTTTAATGAGTTGTAGTTCGTCTTGAATTGTCAAAACAACTTTTTTTTAGTTTCTCACGCATTTTGTGAGTATCATAGTATCAAAATCACATAAAGCAATTCAACTTAAATAGCAGGCAGTTTATTTTACAATTGACGCTTTTTGTCAAAAACCTGTTCGTGATGTGCCCCGGCCGAACACCAGGTTTCCTAGTCATTCTTATTATAATCATAATGCATTCGTTGTTCTTGTTAAATGTATTTGTCGCTCTAGAAAGGAAATCGTTGTTCTTGGAATGCATTCTTCCAAAAAGTTTTGAAACAAATTGAATTCATTTATCACGGTTTTTTTTTAAATTTTTATATTTGAACCGAAAAATGGGAAAAAGTGACCTGCGGATAATCCGCAAAGTGGATAATCCACCCGCGGATAATCGGGAGTTTACTGTACACTGAAGATTAGGAATTTGTTATAAACAACCTTCTTTTTAAATTAAAATATTAAGCTATTTATTTGCATAATGCAAAAAACTGGCATAAATTTTAAAAATTAGGTGCCGACTGGTTACCCACTGGATAAATTTAAAATTAAACAGTAAAGCAATAATTTTTCAAAATCACTTAAAAACTATTTTTTAAAAGCCATAAACAACTCTACTTACTGTTATTGAATGATTTTGAAGAGCTTGCTGTATAAAATTGCTAACAACACGACCATCATTTATATGCATTCTAGGGCCGTAGGTGTTGAAAATACGAGCAACTCTTACTTCAACTTTCTCCTAAAATTATTATTATGAAAATAAATGGTAAGTAATTGTTTATATATAATCTATTCAAGCTAAATATTATTTTATGATAAGTTTTTACATACAGTATTTAACCTGGTCATAGCGTCATTCAAGGAGGACAACAATGTTTATGAGGTTATAAACGAGTAAAGCTATAAACAAGGTTCAATATTAAGTGTAGGAAATCGTGTAAAAATACGTAAATTATGTACTATTATTATTAAGTTATAAAATTATTGTAGGATGAATCACGGTCAACTTTTTTTAGTTGGGAAATAAATTTCAAATTTAACGACTTTTTGCATAATTTGGAGAATAAAATTAAAATAGTGAAAACATTTAAAAGTTGCTTTAAGAAGGCTTTTTGGATATCATATAAACTTATACAGTAGAACCTTAATTATCCGATCTAATTGGGACTGGAAGTAGGTTGGATAATCAAAAATTCTGGACAAATAAATAATTTTCATTAAATAATAAAAATAATACATAGTAGACCCTATAAGGTCTGAGGGCCTCAAATTGGATAAGTCCGAAATCCTGCTGGGTTTGCAGTTGTAAGCAAGAAATTTTAGTGTATAGTTTTATTTTTTAAAAAATTGAGACATTCTATCAAAAAAAGTTTGAAAATGATATTTGAAACTTCAATACATATTTCTTTAAATACATGAAGAGAGTTTTGGGACTGCTTATTTTTTGTTTTATTGCAGATATCACTTGTAGTTTCACAATTTTAGAAGATTCCAGGATTTTTTTTGAAAATTTAGGATTGCTAGAATTCACTTTTAAGTTGCCGAAATTTTGCTACCTTAAAATAACTTCAGTTTCCTGATTTCATTAACGCCAGAATCTTCCGATATAAGAATCACGGGAGAATTCATATTTCAGAATCGTGGAAATTTGCTCATTTCACTAGCATCGAATATTGCTCACCTTAGAATTGCTGCAGATGCCTGAGCCTAGTTTTTTTTTTATGAACGGAAAATGAATTTATTTTAGAATTTTTTTATGTTGGCTTAAGGCTTAGGGATGTTCGGTTAACAGAGAGTTCCGGATAAAAGAGGGAGGGATAATCAAGACTCCACTGTATTTTGAGCTTTTTAACGAGGGAGCTAATTTAAAAAAACCATTATAAACCGGATATAATAACATTAAGATCTACAGGCATTTCAAGATACCAGACGCTTAGGGCGTTATAAAGGAGTTCTCGATGTAACAAAGTTTGACATTACAATGAAATAGTTTGACGTGCAACACTTTGCTTACATATTTAGCTATACTATTGCACAGCCAAAAGGTTAAAATTTTTAAAGTCTACCTGTTTTGCATAAGCATAGCACAGCGCTTCTGCAACCCTCTTCCCTTCATCATAGCATGACCTTGGACCGATGGGATTGACATGGCCCCAGTAGTCCTCAGACTGTGGATGAACCTCAGGGTCCCCATACACTTCAGAGGTGGAAGCCACAAGAATCCTCGCTCCGACCCTACGGGCCAACCCTAGAGTAGCACCGACAATTATATTATGTTTGCAAGATATATTTAGCTCTAAGTGGGAACGAGTCCTCTGGACCACGGGTCCCCACACCAAAATGCCTAAGGGTTAATCCAATGGAGAAAACAAAAAGTTCTTGAAGAACCAAAATAGCCTACTTTCCAGTTACTTAAATACTTACTGAAATTATAATTGGGAAACAACTAGGTTCCTATTTGTAAATATCATCAACAATCGTTTCTACACTAGATTTATACACATTAGAAAAAAATCGCTAAACACAGACTTCAGCTATAATTTAAACTTCTAAAAGACAAATTCAACTATTTTAATTAATTTTCTGTCACAAATTAACTAAACATTATTTATTGTCTGCCTGATTTATTTGTAGTTTGAAGAATAATTAAATATTTATTAATAACAAAAATGCCTTGCACTAACACTGAAGCACTTTAGTTTGGAGATTTGTGGTCGATCGGGCCCATTCACCTTTAAGTCAGTTATAGTTGAGTCAGTTATGTTTTTTTTTATGACGATTAAACAAAAAATTAAAAACAAGGTATTTTTTCCCTCTCTTAACTAGTTCACCAGCCATTGAAATTATATATACAAGCTATTAAAAAAGCTTTAGATAACTACCACTTTTCAACTATCACACCCATAATAATGAATATTTTTTATTAAAACAAAATTCCTGAAAAATAAAACTTTTTCTAACACTAGAACTTGAAACCTCAATATGGTTTTTCTATCATCAACTTAATAAAGGAGTTAATCAGAACATTTATTATGAATTTATAAAAAATATAGAAATATATTTTTATCTAACCTAATAAATTAATTGTTCCAATACTGTTTGTCTTGATCGTTTTCACAGGGTTAAACATATAGTGTGGAGGTGATGCTGGGGAAGCCAAATGATATATCTGATCAACTAAAAATTGAAAGGAAAAGGAATCATTTTAATAAATTTTTCTAATTATAAACACTAATTAGGTTTCATAGGATGCTACAATAAAAAGTCAAAAATAACATTGAACAAGTGAATAGATTTGAACAAATATTATTCTACAAATTTTACCTTTCAGGACACATGTAAAAAACAATTGCTTTTTTAATTTGAAAAACAAATACAAATTATGAATTAAAAATAGTAAGTACTACAATATGATAGATAAATTCTGTCAAATCTGCTTTATTAACTATCAAATAAAATTAAACTTAAGTCAGAAAATTTTACTTTTTAATGGCAGGAGTAAAAAGGTACTAAAACTATAAACATAGTTTTCATTAACTTTATCATTAACGAAAATAATTTTTTTATCCTTAAAGTGAAACTCACATAAGCAAGATGTTATGCATATTTTAATCAAATTATATTACAATTTATTCAACAAAAATTTTTACGTAAATGTTTAAATAGTATTTTTCTTAATTAATGATATACCTTCTACGTATAAACGGTTAACAATATCATGTCGGATTAACTCGAAGTTTTCATGACCAATCCAATGTTCAATATTTCTTTTTGAGCCAGTAAAAAAGTTATCTACAACTGTGACTTCATGTCCTTCAGACATAAGCCTATCAACAAGATGGCTTCCCACAAAACCAGCACCACCGGTTACCTATCGGAAAAGGGGTAAAAGATACTTCAGTTGAATAAAATAAAATTTAAATGTAAAACAAACGATGGCTTAGATTTGTTACATTGGTTTTATAGTTTGTTGATGCTAAATCGAACATTAAAAAGACATATTTCAATACCCACCATTTATTAACAACAAAACACTAGTTATTTTTTTAAAATTAATTTTCAAAAGATGACTATTCTACTATATTTACTGGGTAACAGGGGAAAATATTGGAACTTCAATAACTTTGGATTAGATAGTAAAACATGAACAGACAAATTTTGTACTTTTCATCACTTATTGGCGAACAAGAGAATTTCAAGGTAAAAATACAGGTGAATAAGGGTTATATTTAGTAAAGTTCCCTTACTAGATATTTTTTGGTGCATGGCAAAAAAAAAATTGAAGTTACAATCAATAATATAGAACTTTAAAAAAAAAATGCTGAATAATTATATATTCACACATTTACAAGTTTCATAGATAGGTAAGTTATTAAAATGATAAAATTGTGTTAAATAATACAATTTATTTACATGGACACAATTTATATGAAAATTACAATAGCAGACAAGAAAATATATTACCAAAATTCTTTTTCTATCACTATAACCTAGATTTCTCACTGTTGGATATGGTTTTGATGTGATGCCCTGCAATTTATTTACTTGTGCTGATAGTTTTTCAATTTTTACATTGAGGAGCGCTAAATCAGAATGATTCCTGAAATATATACAAGAAAAATAAGGATTTAGCAAAATTATATTACAATAATCAAAGAAAAATAATCATTTTGTACTAGAATACACTTAACATTCTATATTTTATAGAAGATATCTTGTTCAATCCAGGTTTACAAAACTATTATAATATTTATAACTTTTAATATCAGTTTTAAAATTTAGACAATATATATTAAATATATTAAGTTTCGATGATACTGACAATTAGTTTACTTCCTTGTGTCTCTTTGTATGTATTTAAGTGTTTGTATTTCATTTGTTTGTTTTATAGGTATCCTTGCAATAGATTTATGTTGATATTATGAAACATTTTATTGTAATAACCATTGCCAACCATTGTAAACGGGCTTAGGCCCATTGCAATAAATTTATTATCTATCGATCTATCTATCTTGTTCAATCCAGGTTTACTCATTCATTGAAATAAAAAAAAAATAATTTTTCCAAATGTTTCTGATTAACAAAAAGAAGAGAAGTTTAAATTTTTGGAAAAAGATAAATGCCTAAAAATTTGGTTCTTTTCTATTTTGTGTGCACAATTCTTGCCAAACAGAATCTATGACAACAAAACACAGTTAAAAGCTTTAGCAACAAAACACAGTTCACTTGCCCAGCGATGCCGCTCCCCAGACAATCTCCACCGCGCTCGCCGAGTATGGTTACATCTTAGAAAAAGTTACCCAGCTAAACAGAGCCTGAACTAAAGACTCCCTCCCAATCTACCAAGTTGTTGTAGTAAAGACGGGGGAACTACAAAGCCATCTTCGAGCAGAGCAGTCTTAAAATAAATGGTATCCAGGTCTCATTCGAGCCCTTCTGAAAGATTGCCCGAATCAAGCAATGCTACAACTGCCAGGACTATGGCCATGTAAGTAGTCATTGCCATATAGACCCCAGGTGTCGATATTGTGGCCTCCGCCATGACTCTCGGACCTGCCTCGGTGGCGCAATCGTTGGGACACTAGCCTTTGGAGCTGCTGGGGTCGGCTTCAAATCCCGGTCAGGCATGGATGTTTGTGACCATCAATAAATTTTATTTGTCTATGTGTTTGTGTTGTCCTTTCTTTGTGTGTCTCTTGTGACTGTCTCTTCTGGCAAGCAGGGTAATGGGCTAAGCCTACACTCTCCCTTCTAGAGGGCGCAATCACTGTCATTTTTGTCATTGCCCCTGGCGTGATGATGCCCAAACCCACCGCTGTGCCTTATGTGGTGGCCCTCATCTCAGTTCCTCAGCGACCTTCCTGGACCGACCAAAGCCTCCTAAAAGGGAGCTTCCAGTGAGTGTCACTAGGCGGAAGTACCAACCCAAGTCCTTTCTCTACGATACAAAGGATGCCACCTCTCTACGATGCTCTATGGACAGTTGAAGACGCCATTGCTGATGTCTTCGAAGACCTTGCAGTCTTTAAAATGAAAGTAGCAGCCTTTGCTACCACCACATCCAAGGCTGACAAAGTGTCGGCTCTCCTTCCACTCTTTGAGCCAGAGATGAGCAAAAAGAGCATGGAAACTTTGCATTTTTCTCTACAAAACTTCAATATGTAATTGCATTTTTTCGAAAAACTACTTAATTGGTTAAAACCTAACTAAAATTGGGTAAAACACACAATTTTTTTTCAATTTATATAAATTTAGAGAAAAAAAAATTACTGTTTACTCTTAACACAGCATAACTTGCCCGTAAACCATTTTAAATTAGAATTACTAGTTAATATTAGAAGATAGTCATTTGACTTTTCTTCAGGTCCTGATGTTGATTCCTGTTAAAAGCTATCTCCCTTATGGAACGATTTTGATTACAGAGAAAGGGCGCTTCAGCCCGATGCTCATCAGTTATATTTAGATTTCAGGAAGGTCATGCAGAAGTTAGTAACACGTTCATTGCCAAAAAAATCTCATTGTTTAAATAAAAATGACTCTTAGCATGTTTTCCTACTAAGCTCTTCAATTGGAAACAAGAAGTTTTCAAAAAAAAAAAAAAAACTAGCTCAAAGAAATTATGTGATGGCATACAAACCTTGCAAGAAGAGTCTTGTTTTCTACTGCATCAGCTAAGTATTCATAACTGATGATAACTACATTGAAGAAAAATATTTGAATAATTGTTATGCTTACAGTATTTTGTGTAATGTTTATGTAGTAAGAATACTATTTTATGGAGAATACACAATTCCTTTAAAATATTAGATTTGAAAAGATATCCATATGTTTGAAACAATAAATAGGTGTATATTACAAAAATCTCCATAAATATTATCGATGAAGAAATTGTTATTTACAACACACAGTAGGTATAGAAATTTCATTTTCCGCTTTTTAGCTTGGTTTTAAAATAATGTCTTATTTTGTTTCCGGTAATATATTTATGAAATATCTATTATAAGCTCATGATTATAGGTTATATATTATATGAAATATTAAACTAATATTTTGAATCTTCGTAAAAATAAATGAACTAACATACTTGCTAAAATCAATGTGAACAAAACGAAACCACAAAACAGTCGCATTTTTAGTTTCAGTCTAGTTATCATATCAGACCTTAACGAAATAAATATAGACCATAGCTACTTAACAAAAATACAGTTGAAACTCGAAATTATCGAATTTCACATAAAAATATTCCTTTTATAAATAACTTTTTTTTTATTTTAAACGAGCGATTTTCATCCCATTCTTGTTTGTAAACAGCGCGTTATTTCATTTCAGTTCTGTTGAAAATGAAAACTTCGTTTTGCGCTTGGGGAAAAAAAGTAGAAACAAGAAGCTAAGTCCTTTTTTTTAAAATTAATTTTATGAGTTTTCTTTCAAATATTGACACATTTTAGC
This sequence comes from Hylyphantes graminicola, assembly GCA_023701765.1. Lineage (NCBI taxonomy): Eukaryota > Metazoa > Arthropoda > Arachnida > Araneae > Linyphiidae > Hylyphantes > Hylyphantes graminicola. Next base: position 35,111,343 of record CM043114.1, on the reverse strand, counting down.
TTTGTTCCACATATGATCAATCTAAATAGCGATTTGACATCGTGAACACTCTTTAGTTGCAAGAGAGTTTGTTTTGTTTTGCTACGAATAACTACCTGAGCTAGAAATAAAATGAGCCAAATAGGATAAATATGCATTTTCTTGTTAGAAAAGGTGAAAAAAAAGCATGGAAACTTTGCATTTCGCAGCTATTTTAAATTAGAATTACTAGTTAATATTAGAACGTAGGCATTTGACTTTTTTTTCATAATACAAATTTATTTATAACTCAAAAACATCTAAAAAATCTATGATACTACAAATTAGTAATACCATATTAAGATCCTATTGGCCTGAACTTCCTTGAAGGAAGCTCTTGTATATTTGTGGCTATACTATATAAAAGACATGCATGCATGCGTTAATAGTAAAAAAGAAAATTATTGAGTACATTAAACATTTCATATCGACACACTCCAACCTAGATATAGAGTGTGAGGTTTAGGTCTGGTTTAAATCTGGTCCATTAAGTTTATACTTGGTTGAAAGGATTGAATAGAATAGAATGACACAAATAAGTAAAATCCTTAAAGAAGTTTTTGATGATTCTTGGAAAACAAGAAAATTAGACTAAACCTCATAAATTTAAAATACAAATATAAATGGTAGCACACGAGGCTTGCCAACCACGAAAAATAAATTTTAATTTAACATCTACTTTTATTGTTTAATTTAACTTCACCTAAGATTTTGAAACAGCAGTAATACATAATGCATGCATTGTTAATAATATCTTAACTGAGAAAGATATCTATAATACCAAAGAAGTTGAAAGCAGCAGACCATACAGTAAACAGTATACCTTCTTTTTCATTTTTTTTAATTCATAAAACTTTAAAGAGTGATACTACAACAATAAGATTTACATCCAAAGTAACATTTAATAATCACAAAGATAAACACTTATTCTACATTAACTATTTTTTACAGTATAATATTTGAACAATAGTACAAAAAGAACTGCTTCTGACTTAATAACATTGAATATCAGCCCCTTTTTAAAAACCTTAACTTAAAAACAACCATGACATAATTTGTTTCGACATTAATTTTATGTTTAAAACGATTTTTTTAAACAACATTTTACAAACTTAAGAAATACAATAGTCAAATTCCGTAGATAGGGTTTCAAATATGAAGAAATGTACAAAAAGATGAGAAAATTTTTCCCTAATGGAATATATTTATATATTTCTTATCAATTAAAATGATTTTTTTAAACAGTATGTTACAAACTAAAAAATTATTATCGGCCAGTTACATAGATTTAGTTTCAAATATGAAGAAATGTACAGTACGATGAAGAAATGTTTCACTGTTGGAACCTATTTATAAATTTATTTGAAGGAATTCACTTTATTTAGTTATTATATTTCTGTTTCACAGAGGGTGATCTGTCATCTCTGAAATGATTGCGAAACTCATCGTGAATTTTGCCTTTGTACTCTTCTTCTTTTACCAAATAGTCATAGGCTACTTTTGCTTGAGGAAAGGTGTGGGAAAATCCATCTGGATGTTCAGGTTCGCCACTGCTTACTTTTTTAGATTCTGGAACAACAGAACCACTTCGTTCAACTTTTATTTTCTTTGCACTTGGTGAAAATTCTTTAACTTTGCGCTTAGAGGAAGTACCTTTCATTGAGGTTGACTCTTCACTGTCAGAGCTGCTTGAAGAATAACTTGATTTCCAGCTTGATTGAATGATATTTGTGTTTGCTGTTGTAGATTCTTTCTCTTTATGAGACCTTTTTGTTGAACGTTTGTGGGTTGAAAAAGATTCTTCATAGTCTGTCTTCTTGTACTTGTCTTTTACTTCTTTGATGTGATCTTTTTCAGTCACTTCTTTTCCAGAGTTCTTTGTTGAATGCTTTTGGCCTGTAGAAAATTCTTCATATTTAGAACGCTTCTCGTTGTCTTTGATTTTTTTCATGTCAACTTCTCCAATTCTAATCTCATTAAATTCTTTTGAACTACTTTTGGTTGAAAGCTTTTCATTTGCAGAGTATTCTTTATTTTTCTTGCCTTTCTCATTTTCTCTTTTATCACAATCTTTTTCTGCATTTTTACTTCCAGTCTCATGCTTCCTACTGGGCTTCATTTCATAATCCTCTTCATGTTTTCTCTTTGTTGTTTCATATATTTTATTTTTGCTTTTGGAAGCACCCTTTTCCTTACTGCTCCTCTCTTTCATATCTGTACTCTCATCGCTTGAAGATTCACTGCTGGAACTACTGGATTTCTTATGCTTTGACTTCTTTTTCTTCTTGATTTTTTCCAAAGTAGAATCTGAAATGCAAGTAAAAATTATAAATTTTCACATTTGGTTAATAAATTGTAATAGTATTATTAGGCCAAACCTATTTTATAGATTTTTAAAATAGCAATTATAACATAATTAAAACAATTAAAATGATAAATTAATGTAAATTAATACAATTAATAAATTTTGTTACAATAATTAAGACAACTTGTTTAAACAATTAGTGTATAGATTTCGGTTTAGTTCCCTTACAACAAAAATCGCAACTTTAGTATGCACCTCACATTTTTACCAAGTTAGGAGGCTACCAGTTGTCTAATTTAAGAGTTTATACGATACAAAAAAAATGCTTTTCTTATTATGGATATAGAAAAATTCTGTCATGCATAAACAAAATAGAAATACTTAACTTACCAGATTCTGATGAATCTTTAACTTTTGATTTTTTTGACTTCTTGCTTTTCTTTTTCTTATTTTTTTCTTGCTTTTTTGATAGTTTTTTCAATTTTCTGGAAAAAATACAATCAAGTTCAAATAAAAGGTAGATACTAATAATATCTGTATAACAAAAAAAAGTTCCATTAGTAAATGTGAAATCATATTACCATATAACATAAAAAACTACAATGTTTTTTTTTAAAAAGTTAATTAGCACAACTGATAGTGAATGAGTGTCAAGTATAGTTTACCTTAAAAGTTTTTTCTTATCAGCAGTTGAGAGGGACTTCAAAAATTCAGTCTCTGGATCACTTTCTTCACTTGCTATGAATTGCTGATTAAAAAAAAAAAATGTTACAATTGTACACAATAAATAATAAAACATAAATTGTTTTGAATGACTCATTTGAATAAAAAGAAGATATCTGAATGGATAATGTAAATTATCCCCCCCCCCCATCATTAAGCTCAATTATTACTTTCCAGTTAAATACAGTTACAGCAAAATAAGTGGTTTGGCAATTGTCAGATATTACAAATGTTATTTTTATCTTCCTTATAGCACCATTCCAAACTTACACCGGGAAAATGTTTACGGTAAATATGAGTGTTATATAAAATAAGGATAACACTTTTAAGTCCTTAATCAGATACACAGTATCATAAATTAATGTAAGCAGTGAATGACATTTATATCGGATGATAAAGTTTTGTGGATTTAGTATTTTTTTTATAAATTGGTTTAAGGTTTGATTTGATAAAAAAAAGCAGATATATCTTTTACAGAAAATAACAAAACTAGGATCTATGTTTTTTTAAAAATTATTTTTAAAAGCGATATGAAATGTGCATTAAGTTCAATCTTTGGTACAAATTTTCTGAATTTCAGTTCTACATTTTGAAACTTGTGTACAATGCCTCTTTTAGAAAATAAATCCTGTAATCAATTTTGCCCTTGAATCTAGCTATAACAGGCTTTAACAAGATTATAAAATCTATCCCATGATTTAACGTCTTTCCTATATAACCTTATCAACCCTTACAAGGTGATAATATCTAAAAAGAGGACTTCTGTGTTTGGAGATTTTGGGAGGACTTCAGTGTGTCACACAAATACATTTTTTTTGACGATTTTATTTGAATAAGTACCTGATTAGCAGCATTAGGGTTCATTTGATGCCCAAGAACATTTTCTTTCAAGCCAAATCCATCTTCTCTCATCTGTCGCATAAGTTCCATCGGATCCATGGATGCTAAGTTTTAAAATTAATACAATTTTCAGACCAAGTTCATAAATGGTAAGTTCTGACAAAACAAACATCAAAATTTTTGTTTATGGAAGTCAACCAGAGTCGCACTTAATATCTAAACCCAAAATTGTGCTGTTCATAATGTAGGTCTAATAACAAAACTAAAAAGTGCTAAAACACAGTGATGTGAAGCGATTAAACACACTGTTTTCAAAAACCACTAATCCCTAGAAATTTGCACATCTGTGGTTTTGTTACTGGACTAATAATATCATACAATAAAAGTAATAAAAAAGAACCTTGACTGTGACTGACACTATTATGAGTTAGGCTCTTTTAGAAGAATGCACAACCCAAAAATAAGCAATTGACCAAATATGAAGAAATTTAAGTCATGACTTACACTTATTTTTCCTTTAATTTCACAGTCTTGAACCCCACTAATTTCTATTGCAAACTGAATTTCGATCATTTTCCTTGCTTTACTAAGTCTTTGGAAGGGAATGCAACACAATATAGATTCTATTAACATAATTAAATTTGTTGACTTATTTTGGGCAAAAACACCATTTTTGTTTTAAATATATTTGATTTAGTGGTAAAACTGATTACTTTAAGCAGAATTTTCTGAACAGTAATCAATCAATTAAACCTAAAATTAGTTTACTTGAAAACTGCCATATTGACTAACATATAATAAAATTAAACAAAAAGAAAATTACTTGAAGGCATAGATGATGCACTGGCTTGCATAAACAGAGGACATTCTCTATCAGTGTTGATGTGTCCCCATTTGTGGCATTTGATGCATCGAACATTTCGTACCTGAAAATATAAATTAAAATAATTGAAATTTTGGGAAGTTATATACATACTGAAACCAGAAATATGCTGTGAATTATTTTTAAATTATGGTACTGAAAAAGTTCTCATATTGCTTACTGTTACATTTTATCACAGTTTTTATTTCGCGAGAAAAAAGAAATTAAATTAGTACTTTTTGTAATGTTTAATATGAAAAAATACTATGAATGTTATCTTTTAGCATACATTATTATATTGAGACCGACATATACATCAAGACTATAAGAATAAAACTTACTGGTATACCAAAAGGTTGATCTTTGATATCTTCATTTCCTCTAGCATAACTAACAAAAGAAAATACATACATAAATATGCAGGTAATTCCATACATCAACAAAAGTATCTTATAACATAGGCTAAAAAGTAACTTTTCCAGAAAGGAATTTGCTAAGTTATTTTAATTCTCTATCATGATTGATTTGATGTTAATTTAGAAGATCTATTTTATACTGTGTCAATTACACCTTTTGCATCCATTTATAATTTCATGCATCCATTTTATAATTTTTTTACTTACTCTTCTCTAGGAGCATTGTATTTACGTTGCCATTCAAATTTATATTCAGGCTCATCATCTTCTTTCTACAATAGAAAGTCTTAGTTAAAATTCCAAACTGGAAAAAATTCCTCATTTGATGAAAATATTTTCCTCTTGTTAATCCTTTCAGTCCCAATGACAATTAGGCATCATCCTTTTAGAAAAAAAAAAATTCTGATCGCCTACAGCCGTTTATGATATCAAAAGGCACATCATACGATTCTTCAAACTTTTTTCGATTAGAAAATATTTTTATATCAATCCCAATCGATGCCATACCTATTATTTTTTAAAATTATGATAAGAAAAATGATGATGCCAAATGGCATCACTGAGATTGAAAGGGTTAAGAAATATACTTTTATTACAGTTTAACTGTTTGAAAATTAGCACATATGAAATATCCGAAAAGGGAAGATTTGTTTTTTAATATAAAATTTTGTGTACAAATTTATTTATTCACTCACCTGCCGTTCTGTCAAGCACATTCATTTGGAATATGAAAAAAAAGAAAGATTTTTAGTATCAATACAATAAAAAAAATCTGCAATATTTTAATTATATGAAGTTTAACATAATTTTTACCTCTTTTAGCTCCTGGCGGCGCTTCATACATAAAATTCAGCTGGAGTTTATCTTTACTTTCTGAGCTGATCATAGCTCTAAAAATTTATTCAAAGATTTTTTTATTAGTATATTGTTAATTACTACTAAAACTATAAGAGATCATAAAGTTACTTGGCACAATCCTAAAAATAAATTAACAAGTTTTTTTCAAAATATAGATTAGAAAATCGCATAAATGGCAAATGATTATTAATCGTTGTAAGTTGAATATTTAAGGTATTGAGGAACCCAAAGACTATTTAACACAAAAATATTTGAGGATATTTAAAAAAAAATTTTATCCAGTAGAAAATTCTTCAAATGTTTGCTTATCTCCCTCAGAGATAAGCATATAAAGAAAGTTTTCATACAAAAAGGCTATAAAAAACTAAAATAGTATATTTTACTGTAACTTTAATTATTTCCCGAAAATCTTATGGGAAAAACCAGTAGGTTTGTGACAATAACTGTGACCAAGGACAGCTTCCACACAAGTTTGATAGGTTGCATTAGAAAAAAAAATGCTAAACACAGCAATTAGTTGTAATTTAAACCTTTAAAAGCCAAAATTAGCTATTATCATTAATTTCCTTTAAAAATCCAATTCATATTTCTTATCATTTGCTAAATTTATTTACAGTTTATAAGAATAATTATATAAAATTGCTTGCTTTAACAATTGAAGCAAAGCTTATAACACCCTTTTACTTTATATATTTTAATTTCCAAACAATGATTTACAATTTTGAAAAAAAAAAAAGTAACAATATGCAAAAAGTCTATGCTCTTCAACAGTGCTGAAAGTGTGGGTAGACGTGGGGTGACGCGTCACCCCACTTTTCAAGAAAATGGCTATCCATCCCCCCACTTCTTATATCTCTCAAATCCATAAGCCATGGAGGGGGGACAGGGCTGGCATTCTAATTGAAGGCATCCCCCCACTTATTTTTTTCCCACTTTCACCACTGCTCTTCAAATAATCTATCAATAGTGATTTTTTTTACACCCTTTACAATTATACATTAAGAAAGAAAGAAATGTAAATTAAAACTAACCACCTTTTTAAGAACACAATTTTAAAGCTGTGTGCCCTTTCTTAATAAACAAATAATGAACCATCAAAGCTATACATTTGGAGTTCATTTCAAACTGATTGAACGAAGAAAAATAAATTTATTCCTTCAAACTTTCATTTGAAACAAATCAAGTTTCTCAGGCGATTGTTTGTGTGGCAATTAAGTTCATTTAAATGAATTGTTAATGCTACTTGAATGAGCACACTGCTGACAAACAGGTGTCGGAATTTAGGTGCAGACAGACAGACACAAAGTATAAAAGATAGGACTCTTAAAACCTAACTAGGAAGGGTGTAATACGGCCAATAATTACTTTTCAATTTTAATTTTTATGAATTCCAAAAAGGAAGGTAGGCTAAAGAAAATCCTTTTAAAGTTTATCCTTACACTTACACACATCTCATAATGTCTATTCTAGCACATACCTATTATTATACAAGTCCTGTTCTTTTTCATATTGTGTTTTTAAGTCTTCTTGTTTTTTCTTTTCATTTTCTGTTTTTTGTTCTGCCATCCATGCCTACAATATGGGGAAAGTTGGAACATTAATAAAACTATTTTGCATATTAAATTAAAATAGGTTTCAGCTATAAAGCAAAAAATTCTAAAAAAATTGTCATAGTAAAATTTTGATACTTTTAGATTTACTTTTTTATTTGTTTATTGAAATCTAAGACATATTTCAAGTAAGAATCATGGCTACTGAATAACTGACATATTTGGTCATTGAATAATTTTTATGCACTAAATTTTAATGTTAAACTGTAAATTTAAGATGATTTCAATGTTATAAAAAAATATTTACTTCATCAAAGCTAATGAAAGGTAATCTATAATATAAATGAAACATTGTGCGAGTGTGTTTGCACTTAACACTCTGGTTGCCGTATCGGCTCAACCGGCCCAGTTGGCTGGCAACCGTAAAGGCCAAAGCGATAGCTCAATTCTGGTGCCTGGAGGGATCAAAAGCGTTACTTGGGTGATTTTGTATGGGGGTGGAATTTTACAATGATCAATAGACGCCATTTTCACAAAAGGCAGTGACGGTTAGGGGGGGTTGCTTTCTTTTCTTATCATATGTTCATCATCACCGCAGTTAAATATCTTTTCTCTGTATTTTTAGTTAATTGATGATTTAGGTTGTTAATTTTTACCCAGTAATAACAGGAGAAGTAAGATTCATAAAAATGCCAAATCGTTAAACGTTTTAATTTCAATATTTGTATTATGCATTTCTGTTTGCCCTTATATATTTATAATTGTGAATTAGAAAACCTACTAATGTGTGACCAAATATTTAAAAGCTTTGCATTTTGCTCAATTGTAGGGGTAAGTGGTGTACCTTGGACGTATGTGTACCTCGAACCTATGCTGATTCTAGCTCGATTAGCTTAGCTATTGAAACAACACCACATGCAGTTAAAGTATTTGCTACCAGGGAACGCAGTGAAGTTCTATCTGTTTGTTTAAAAGGCCAATTTATTAAAGAGGTTTCGAAAAACTAAATTCACAGTTCAAAAGTAAATTTTTGTCAGATTCTTTAGTGTAATTTTTTACTCAAACATGTAGTGTTTATTCAGAAACGATGGTTATGCAATATAAAGCAAAGTTTTAGCTATAAAACAGTGTGCTTGAAATTGAGTTAAGTCTAACCTTAACTTGGTGATTAACTATTTTGTTTTTAATATCCATGTGGTGTACCTCGAACCTAATACAAGTGGTGTACCTTGGACTGGTCCAAGGTACACTACTATAGGTCTTATGTGCTTCAGATTGTTGAAAACCCTTTTTAAAATTCAAGTAAAATCTTTCCTTTGAAAAATTAAGTATTTTAAGCTATTAATATGCAACCCTTATTTGTAAAATCTAGAAAAATGGAAATTTGTAAAAAATTTTGATATGATGTGATAAAGAATTTTTTTGTAGTTAATTATTTAGATTTATGGAAGCCTATAAAATTTTAACCATATTGATATAATATAGAAAATAATTATTGCATGCTCATCTAGAAAGATATTTTTTTTAATAAATATCTAAGCAGAACATCCTTTTTTACGTTTAGGCCTAGTTGAATAAACATAGGGGGAAATATTTGAGTTTTTTTTTTTCAAATTTAAGACAGAAAGATAGCCAAATGTTTTTCTATGGCATGAAATAACAGTTTAATTTTATGCTGCATTTTAACGAATACATCCGAGAAAGATTGCATTGCAGCTGAAAAAGCCAAAAGGGCACTAAAAAAAACTAAGGCAATAAAACCCCTTACTGAGCCAATTGACCTACCAACTACTACAATCTTGGCTAGAAATAAGAGTAGGTTGTAAAATGTATTTTTGAATTTTATGTGGCTAATAAATATTGGTTTTCGGACTGTAAATCGAGTTTCTATACCTGTTAATAATTGGTCCAAGGTACACTACCGGTTGGACCAAGGTACACCGCCGGTGGTGAACCTTGGTCCTAATTACAATTTTCTTTATTTATTTTTGTAATAGTTGAAATCATTTAAATAACACGTTAAAATAAATATATGTTGTATATAACAACATAAAGTATTCAGTAAAAATATTTTTATTCACTTTTTGCAAGTAATTAAGAAAATTAAAATTGAAAAGTCAAAATAGGTCCAAGGTAACCCACCTTCCCCTACATATTCTGAATTTTTTTGAAATAAATGAATGCATTAAATGAATATATTTTTAATAAAAAAGATTTTTAAATCAAGGCATATTTAGTTAAATTTCAATTAAGGCTAAATAAAGCTCACAAGTATATTTTTTACCATTAAAAGATAAACTACCTCAATTAAAAACTCTTATAGCTTGTTCTTAAAAGATAACTAATTTCTCAAGTTCGTGCAAAGAATGCATATTTATTTTCTAGTAAGAAAAGTTGCAGACATTTGATCGTTTGAGTAATCCAAAAATTCATAAATTTTCAAGGCAAATTTGTGATGTACATTCACCTTGTCACGGCACTAAGTTCTTAGAGAGTTTAACATACAATTAACTGGTAAAATTATTGTAACATGGATTGAAAGTGACTTAATGGATCTGCATCATATTTTGGCATATGCAACTGCTGATATGTATTGTAAATGTATGTAAAGTGGAAATTTATTGTTAATTAAGTAGTTGTATTTCAATGTATTTTTAACTTAGTCCAACGAGAAGGTCTATCTTGCTAAGAACCAAAATGTAGTTCATTTGGTTAATTTTCATCAAGGTGAAGGAATCTTAATGTGTAAATCTTAATAAGTTATGTGTTAATGAGAATGATTATACATTTTACTGCATATCTTATAATGTAATGTGTTTAATGAGTGCTTGAGTCCCATTAATCCTCTGATTACATTTAAAAGTTACTATGGGTGAAACTTAGGGAACTCATAAATTTAAAATAACAAAGCCTTACATCTTAAATTAAACTGATGGTGAAAACAACAACTTTTACTCACTCTTTTAATATTGGCTTTCGAGCCAGGATGAAAAGGTTTTTTGCACATGTAATTGTTGTAGCCTTTTCCCATTTTTAGGCCGAAAGAATACTTTACTATAAATTTAAATGTAATTAAAGGTTTCTTGAGCAGAAATCCTAAAGATCAACTTCAGAAACCTAAAAACAAAACAAACTTTTACTGTTATTTAGTTCACTTCGTTCAGTACTCTTTACTTTCCCAAAATGGGGATGGCAACATTTAGGGAAAGTGAAAATAAATTATTTTTCCATGTGTGAATGGTGAAAGGACCAATCACAGCACTGATACAAAAAGCATAGGAATAAAAATTGGAGTTACGTCATATAAAACCAGCTGATGATTTAAAAATAAATTATATTCATTACAACTCTACTCAAGAGTTTTGACAGGATCAGTTCAGTTTCGTCAATTTTGATTATTTGTTTGTAAACAATCAAAAATTATGTTGATACATTTGGATTACGTTTTTTCTATGGTATTTAATTACTTTCTAACTAATTAAAATGATCGAATTTTGTACATTTCGCCGGATGATTGTTTTTATTATAGGTTTGATAGTGTAAGTATTTTTTTACTTATTTAATTGTATAGAATGTAGGTATTTGAAAACTGATCGTATTACACAATTTTATTTTTAGAAATCTGTTTTTTCCAATGCATGACCATTTAAAATAAGTATCGATTGTAACTATCTTGTGCATTTTACTTTAAAAAGGAAGTCGAGTGAATTTGTTTCCTATTTCCTTTCATTCCAACAATCAAACAAATTATGTTGCTTCTGAACACACAAAAATTTTAAAACTTTTTTACCCTTGTAAGGCAATAAGTTCCTATTTTTTTTATACCCAAAAGCGTTTTGCTTAGTGACTTGGTTCACCATCCCAAGGCAGATTTGTTAAGATAAACTCTGTTTCACCAGTGCTCTAATGTATCTATAGTATATTTTAACAATCGTTGCATTAATTGAAAATTCAAGCAACTCAATAATGTGCTTTCCGACTGATATAAAACCCCGTTCTGTAGATTTCAAACTAGCTTGGCCCTCTAATTGTTAATAACGTTATAAAAATCTATAAATTATTTATACGCAAACAAGTACGTATTTGTCATTCTTTTTAATTTTTAAAGCAATAATTAATTTTGTCTCTCAAACAATCTTTTCATTTTATAAATTGTTGAACCAGTTTTAGTTTTATAATTAGTTGTTTATTTATTATTTTAGTGGAATTAGTTTATTGATCAACAAACTAAGATAATTATTTAAATCAAAATTATACAGAGTGTTTATCATGTTATATTTCTTACCTTTCAGCATATCATTAGTTGTTTTGGCTATTGAGATTTTTCTCACCCCGTCCAATGGCAAATACCCAGAGCACCCGGGTGGACAAGGCGAAAACACATCCAGTGCCCCCTGTTGGCAGAATGAGGACTATTCTATAAAGCAATCCTGTGCTCCTTGTTCTCAATTTGAAAAGGTAATATAAGAGTCTTTACATTGTCTTATAATTTTTCTATTTCTGTACATTATCAGGGGCTCATCCAGAGCAAAATTGGGGCCATTTAGCGGACCCTTTACATAATTATGTTTGCTTAAAACGGCCCCTTCCAAAATTATGATCCTTGAAAATGGCCCCTTCACAAAATTACGAAGGTTCTCAGTTCACATATATACTTATACACTCTTTAAACATTTAGATTTTATGTTGCTAGTACATTTCTAGTCTTTGAACTTTTCTGGAAAAGTGCTTTGCAATCTTTTTCCTACCAAATTATACACACAAAAAATTAACTAGCAATGTACGCAAAAAAATCACAAAAATACAAAGTTCTCACAAAAATACTTCACAAATTCCCCCCCCCAAAAAAACAAAAGGGACTCTGCAAAAAAAAAAAAAACCTGGATGGACCCCTGAGTATAATACAGAGGAATTGCCTTAATATGTACTCAACCATCTCTTCCAATTTTATGTAATAAGATCTATAAACTTTTAGTGGAATTAAATAAAATCTAAACTGGGGAGCCCAGCTGGTAAAGGCATTCGCCTTGTATGTAAAAGGTCCCAGGTTTCAGTGTGGGGCTTCACTAAAATAACGGCCAACCTATAAACAGCGTGCAGCTAAAAAATGCCTGATAAATAATACCAGGGGAGTTCACATTAAATGTGCTCCAAAGTTCCCACTGCATACAATATCGCTTCTAAACATTACTAGGTGTGCATACTCGGGTGTCTCTCGTCTTGTCACTCAACTGTGTTTCAAAATTGACACTTGTCGCCAGCGTGTAAAATACATTTTTTTGTGTGTATAGCAGTTTTGCTACACCAAAGTGCTTGTGTGTAGCAATTTTTAATTAATGCATAGCACTTTTGAAAAAAATTAAGGATCCAAAAATCACAAAACTTCGGGGATCCGAAAGTCGTGGAACTCAGGCAATCCGAAAGTCGCGGAACTCTAGGGATCCGAAAGTCGCCAAACAATGGGGGTTCAAATGTCACAGAACTCCGGTGATCCGAAAATCTCAAAACTTCAGGGATCCGAAAATCATGAAACTTCGGGGATCCAAAAGTCGCGGAACTCGGGGACCTGAAAGTTGCGAAACTACGGCGATCTGCGACTTCCGAATCGCCGTAGTTCTAAAACGATTTAGCTTTGTATCGCAACTAAATGCGATACAAAGCTAAATCGCTATCGCAAGTTTTCATTTCGGTGTCGCGTTTTGCGATGCAGCTTATTTTATTTTACATGCTGTTTGTCGCCAATAGTCCTTTTGTAGTTTTAGTGCAACGATAATTCAAATACACTCAACTTGAAATGATCTTTCTTTGGTTGCCTCAGAGCATTTTATACTCCAGGCACAATGTTGCCTGAAGCACTATAACATAATTGATACTAATCGGCTTTTGCTATCTAAAACTTATTTCTTATTACATGTACATTCAAATTGCAGGATATTAAAGTATTGCTTCATACTTCCTTTTATTACTAGGTTAGCAAGCATCTGCCAGCCTGCGTTTCAACAGGGTTTAAAGAAATAGTTTCTTGTAAAGTTTCTGGGGAAGTTTATAGAAGGTACGTTGTAACAGTAAATTTGAAGAATCGATATTAATAAAAAATAATTATTAATGTAATCATTTCAACTTTTCATAATAATGCCAAATCTGGCCGATGCATCTTGAGCCAATAATGTTAAAAATTTTAATAAAAATGGGCTTGTTACTGATGGAGAAAAAGTGGAAAAGCGTTTTATTCAATCACTCTCTCTATATATATTTTTAAATACTAGCTATATTTGAGGAGCAAAATGGTACAAGCAACTTGTGTGAAAGCAAGGTTATAGCAGGGTCTCAGGGAAGTTTTTGACATTGCAGGTTTTATTTATTATATTGGCTATAGCAGCACTGTACATAGATTCACCTGTATGTATATTCCTCAATATTTGAATCTACATCAACTGCTTGTTTCACCTAACTCCAATAGTAAAAAAAAAAACCCTGCACCCCTTGCTTCTGGGCTACTCATTTAAAGTGCCTACTTCTGGATTTATCCGAGCCATGATTTTATATTTTGTGCTAAAATAACAGTCAAATAAGAAATTTAACTTTTAGCATTCATGCTTTGAATGAAAAGATACTGTAAGAGCTTAATTCTGGAGAGTTTTGAGAAAACATTTATAATACCTTTAGCAAATGTTTAATGTTTCTGTGTCTATAGTATTAAATAGTTGCAGTAATTGATATCAATATTTTTCAGCTGTGATAAGGTGCAGTGGCTTGATGAGAGGAATTTCTTTATATTCGAGAGCTGCATGGCATGCCTTAGCATAGCCGGAGCGATGGTTGTGACTTTTCGTCAGAAGCAGCTGGACAAAAGGATGTTGATGAGAATTCAGCAACAGATATCAGCTGGTGTATAGTTATCTGAATCTTTGTGATAGATATGCTATAATATAATTAAAGAGCTTAATGGAAGAACATGCTAAGTGACGTTTTTGAAAAAAAAAATTTTTGTGTCAGTGAACATGCCATTCCCTCTTTAATAGGCAACAAGAATCCTTCTCATAATCTTTTAAGTTTAGCATATTTTTTATGGTTTGCAACTACCATTTTTAACAGACCTGGGTGCAAACTATTAATTTTAATGCTCTTTTTTTTGTTTTCACCTTTTTGTCACTTAGCACGTTCTTCCACTAAGCTTTTAATTGTGTAAAAAAAAAACATGTTGCACTTTGCGAGGTTATCTTGCTTCAAGGATCTGCATTTTATTTGAAATTATGTAACATATTTTGACTATGAAAAGTGTGTGTGTAAAATATTTATTATAAAAAAATTTATGAAAGAATAAAGCATAGATTTATTTTCTTATTTATAAATACAACTTATAACATTTGTCCATACTTCTAAGTTCTTAAATGCTTTTGTATTGCGCAAGGCACATAAGCTCAATTTTACAAAATATCTGTCATTTTCTTTTACAAACGGGCTTTCCAGTAATAATCTAAGGAAACTAATTATCTGAAAAAAAAAATATTTTTACAACATTGAAAAGTGATAGAAACATTGGTTTCAGTTCTTTAAAAACTTCATTGTCTTTTTTTGCTAGGGCTTATGTAGTCAATAAAAATTGATTTGAAAGTACTCCAAAAAGTATTTAACATTGTATTGTAAGTTCTAGCATATACATTTAAACCAGCTAATAGGGATTTCTTTTTTAATTCTAACTTTCAAGATTATCAGACAAGTGATTGGTCAAAGAAAAAATTGGCTGAAAAAAAGTAACCGAAATTTACTCATTATGACAGCTAACTATGGATCGACCGATAGCGAATTTCGGCTGATGCCGATTGTTCAAAAGTTACATCGGCCGATGGGTCGATGTTGCCCGTCTCCCATCGGCCGATGGAAAAATCTAAACTCGGTAAATCCATGTGTAATCCATACAAAAATAGGAAATAACGCGATCCCTCCGATTTCCATATTTTTTAAGAATTGTATGACTGTTCAATTTAGTCTTTTTTTTTAAATAAATACAATTAAAATTTTAAGGTATATAGAGATCTGAAAGTCGCAGAACTCTGGCGATCCGAAAGTCGCGGAACACCGGGGATCGGAAAGTCACGAAACTAAGGTGATCAGAAAGTTGCAGAACTCGGGGATCAGAAAGTAGCGAAACTACGGTGATCCGAAAGTCCCAGAACTCGGAGATCCAAAAGTCGCAAAATTCCGGGGACCCGAAAGTCGCAAAACTCCAGGGATCCGAAAGTCGCGGAACTACGGCGATCCCAAATTCGCGAAACTACGGCGATCCCAAAACTGGGATTTTAAGAATTGGCGGATTTCCAGAATTTTAATTTTGCCAAACAAATTGGCGGATTTCCGCCAATTGGCAGAAGAATCACATGCCCGGATTATGCTTCATAATTTGTCAGCAAATCCTTTAATATTTGTTTTTTTTTTCTCTCTGCAAATGAGAATTTATTATAACAAATATTTTAACATCTGAAAAAGGAGCCATATCTTTACTAGTAAAATTGCAGCATACTTATCCGTTCAATCTTGTTCAAATGCAAGTAAAAATTATATCAATTTTAATTGTAAAAATTTACAAAAGGCTACTAGTTTGGCTTAAAATATGCAGTATTCTTCTGAATAGCTATAAAAAAAGTTTCCCTTTCTACACTTATCTTATTCGGATTACAATCCAAGCTTCAAAAGCACATTCACCCTCTACCTTATCGTGTACTTTCAGAAACCCCGAAGGTTGTTCTAAACCTACCTTATTTGAGGCTCGGATGTGAGGACAACAGCTATGACTGTTTCCTGGAGAACCACACAAGAGGGTACGAGAAAAAAAACCCGCTTTCACAGCTTGTGTTGCAATCGGAAAGATTATACCAACTAAACATTAAATGGGAAAAAAATACCAACCTCTTCTGTTGCATTTTCCCATCCTTCTTTTGTGCTTAGTTTCGAGAGTGCTCGAGGAAGATTTTCCAGCAAAGTTTGATGGTTCATACTAATGAGAGGTAGCATGTTGTAGCTGCATTCTAACCCAGAGCATCCTATTATTGTTGCTAAGCACACATCAGTTAGAAACAGGAATGTCTGAAAGTTAATATAATAACTTGTTTCAATTTTTATAAATACAGTTTGAGTGAAATTTGACCTATTGTTAAAGATTGTTTTTTCACTTCCATTTGCCTCTTAACTTAAAGTATAGAGATCCGAAGAAAAATATGAAGGAAATTTGGGTTCACTACAAGCAAACTCATTTTCTCAGCAGTTCACTTTATCCATATAAATTAAAATTAGTAAAATATGAGTTTGGAAGGGACCACTAAAAAGGTTCATTACTAGCAACAAGCAAAGGTTCATTATGGCAGGTTTTTTTTTTTATGGTAAACTGGCCTGGAGAGCACTGCTATTCAATTATAAGGTAAAATTAACACCATTTTGAAAAAAAATGTAGCTCTATATAGCCTATTGTTATTATTTATCTTTAAAAAAATTGTGCACAAAATGAAAGCTACATATAATTTTTTGTAAGGTGCCTTTTAACAAAACAATAATTGGTTTGCAATAAAAAAAAATCATAAATTGTCTTGATAATAAGGAGGACTTCAAAGTTAATTAAATATAAATTTATGTCAATTATAGCGACATAAATTGCCACTCAATCAAATTTAACTATATAAGTTTGCTTACAGTTCAGTAGTTATTAAATATATTTCACATTATAACTTTTTTCTAAAAAAACTGGTTTGGCAACAAGTTCTAAATAATTTAGAAAAATATTTCAAATTGTAAAACTTACTTCACTAGTATTTATTATTTGATATTGTGATGTAGTATCATTTAACAATTTTAGCCAGCCAACTGTTTGCAACAGCCACGATATGCATTTTTCAGGTTGATTGACTTCACTATCCTTAACTAAACCACCGGTTAAAAAGCATTGGTATATTGCAGCATACATTTTTTCCTTTTCCCTATAATAAGCCATACTTTAATTAAGAAACGCAACAATTAACACTAAGCAAAAAGATAGAAAAATAAGGGTTTTTAAAATTCATATAAAACAATAAATTCATTCATCAAAACAAAAGTTTTCTGTGTTATTAAGTATGATAGTTAAATAATTTAAAATTTCACCAATGAAAAAGTTAATCTTAGTTATTATATATGTTATATTTTAAAAATATTAAAATTAAAGTGTTAAACAATACATCCATGTATATAATCCTTAATAAATAAAAAAAATCACAATAAAATTGTGATAAATATTAGTATAATTCCATGCAAAATTATCCTTTACTGTAGTGTAAGTCCCCCACATGTGTAAAAAGTGATTGTTACTACAACTTTAATGTAGAAAAAAAATGTAGTGGAATAGCTGATCTACACTTATTAGTACTAAATAATTTAACAGGTTTTATTTAATTTGATTTATTTTTCAAATTTAAAAAGCTTTTAATATTCTCTAAAATTGTGACCTGCACAGAATTTCTCATTTGTAAAAATATAATGATTATTTATAAAATCAATTGTACTGTGGTCAAATATAGTTTTTAAAGTTAGTTTAAATTGAAACCAGAAAGAATTATTTTAGTGGATGATTTATAAACATTTTCTTGTTAAAAATTCATACTTATAAAATTTTAATAAAACCCAAAATATCTTATGCGTTGTATAAAAAAAAATTGTATCAGAATATTTGTGACAATTAAAAATTAGCTATGGTACTAGTTCTTATGAAACTGGAGTAATAAAAATAAGATACTGTTTGAAGGTCAGCGAAATTAGTTTCTAAAACAATTAAAATAAAATTGTGAATTTCAATTTCTTATTATGTTCACATAACTGCATTTTGAGCTTTTTTCGTAAATCATTTAGATCCCAATCAACATAATTAAAAACAGTATGTTATCGAGAGGCAAGTGGCTTAGTGGAGGGGCTCTGCATTGCCATGCAAAAGGTCCGGGAATCAAGTCCCGAACTGGGCTAGGCTGACCCATCCTTGAGTTTGTCGATAAAATGGATACCAAGCATGCTTGGGAACTTAACACTGGGGGTTCCGCGTGAGTCTGACCACCTTACCGGGACATATGCCTAGCACTAGGTCACGAAAGCTGAAATGAGCACTGGGGCTGTCGCACCAAGGAGTAGTAAGTTATCAAGAAAAATAAGAAATAGCATAACACTCTCAAGTCAAGGCAATAGGCAAAGCAACAAAAAATAGGATTGAGAGTACAATGTATTTTTATAATTTAAACTGTCGAGTGGTTACGGTTAAAATACTCACTCAGGAGTGGCATGTTTGCCTTCATCAATATAATTCCTGAGAGAGGAAAGTTGCTTTTTACCAGTTCTTACTAAATAGCAAGATATCTGTGTATGAGCTGCAACGTCTTCTGTGTTACTAGAGGCAGCTAAAAGGGTCTCTGCAGATTGCTCAGGCAGGTATTGTAAAATATCAGAAATCCACTTAAGATGCTTGTTGAGAAGGTTCCAGTTCTTTTTGAAGTGTGCACACAAAGTAATGAACATCTCTTGCAAAACGCCCAGAGTTTGCGGTTTTAAGACAGGTTGTGCAAAAGCTTTCAGTATGCCCTAAGAAAAATTGTTGAAAATTAAAAATTAGTTTTTATTGTAATGTCAATTTTTTAAAAATAAAAAATGCACAACTGAAAAAATAATCTTTGTTTGTTAAATTTGTAAAACTTAGTTTTGGACTAGTTCATCTTAAAATGAATAAATGTTTAAAAATTCTAAGTTACGGTCTGTTGGTTGATTCAATCAGCCAATTTGGGTCATGCAAAAAAATAATAAATCATTTTCAAGTTTCAATAAAGTTAAATTTTCATGATATCATAACATTTTAAATAATTAATAAGTTTTAAATTGGTTTATAGTCTGCTTCTGCAAATTTAAGTTACACAATTAAATTTCAACAGTAAATTTCTTACCTCCATTACAATATGCCCAAATTTCTGAAATCCAGACTCTTGTTTCATAATAAATGACAAAACTATTTTTAGAAATATTTTCAATTTTTGCGGAGGTAGTACTGGAGTCAGATCAGGTATATTTTTAAGCAAGAACTCCCTGCTTGAACCCTATAAAAATAAAATCATTGGCATTAATTAGGTGTCATCAAAAAGTGTCAAAATACAAATGAAAATAATTTCATAATTTTTGGTGTAATGAAGTTTCAGTACTTACTGGGAGCGTGTGAAAAAGTGGAGGACAACAGTACGAAGACAACAAGTTTGTAGCATAAGGGGAGCCCTTTGCTTGATTCAAAGCAATATTTAATGCTTTTTCATTCAAAGTGGAGTCTAAAAACAAAATTGAAAACATTTAACTTTACATTTAACAAAATATACTCATGCTTTGTGTAACTTTTACATTTTTTTAACTCGTAAAAAAACTGTTTATTGCAAAAGCATTTAAATTTCATGCAGCTAAAAAAATTGAGTTTATTATTATTATTATTGAGGTCTATGATCAATAACTTGTTAGATTAAGAACAATACTGTATTATAGTTTTTCTTATCACCAAACTGTTAATCTAAAAGCTGAATATGGGTATCCAATTATTACTTGAATCAGAAAAGGTTATTTAAGTCTATGGGTGTGCTGGTCTCTGGTAAAGGCTTGATTTATATAAAAGTTATTGAAAAAATTAAGAGGGATTATCAGTCCTATAGAGCTAATGCATTAGTTTTGGAATCACAACTTCTACAGAAATAATGCTTTGCCATATTACCCCCTTTTCTTCTGGTATGGGAATCAACATAACATCAAAACGAAACAAAATGAGACGACAATTTTCTGAGTTATTTATGTATATATTTTCGAATTTTTAAAATACCAAAAAGGCCCAGCAGATGGCAACACTATTTTAAAACTTCATCAATTAATAATTAAATAACCAGGTGTTATTTTCTTTTAAATTGATGTTATGATGATTTCCATACCGTGTGAAAATGGGATACCATGGCAAAGCAATTCTTTTGCAAAAACTGTGATTTCAAAACTAATGCATTAGATTTATGGGACTGGCAGCCCTTCTTAAATGTAAATGAACACATTTTTTGAAGAGTGGTAGTGCAAAATTCACATTATCTGAACTATAATTAAGATACTGGAACTGGTCCCTTCATTGGCGACTTTTGATGATGGCAAATTCAATTGAATGAAGTCGCCAATGCACAGATTGAGTTCAATACCCTAGTTATGCTTCAGAGAGTGCGAGTATCGCAACTATATCCCTTATACAATTTGGAAAACTAGAATGAGTGATTCAACGTACCATCATTTTGTTGTAAGTAAGGAGTCAAGAGAGTAACCCAGTTCAGAGGAGGCATTGGTCGTTCAAAGGCTCCTCCAAGTGCAGATAGACAAGCAGTGATGTGGGCTGGGTCACTTTTACTTTCTTCTAAAACAACAAAACTTATCTTAAGTGTTTGGTTTTAGAGTAAAAGTACTAGACGTAGAAATATTATTTTAAAAATTATTCATAATATTTCCAAATTACTTTTTAGAAGGTTAAAAATCAAATTAAAGCAGGACATCAAGAGATGGTTCAAAGAACAAAGCAAAACATTTCAGAAATTTTAAAAGATTGATTTTTTTAAAAAAGAAAATTATTATTATTTTTTTTGAGAATTGAGATGGAAAATTAAAACTCCTTTTTTGTGAACAAAAAGAATTTGGACCTGTATTCCGCTTTTTTTGTTTACTACAACGTAAGAGTTTATAAAGCTATTGTGCTTAATAAAATAAATTATACGAGTAAGTGCAGTATTATTCAAATTCAAAAATTCTATAATATTAAAGAAAATTCTTCCTAAAATACTTTACCTGCACATTGATTGCTCAAAAGCATCTTTACTAAGGGTTTCAATATGCTCTGGTCACTCAAATATGAGTAATTTGATGGAACTATAATAAAGCAAATGAAAGGTAAACACCACAACCAAAAAGAACAATCATTAAAAAAAATTAAGAAATTATGTTTTTGATAAGTTTACTTGCTGGATAAAGATGCTATTAATTAATATATAAATGTTAAGTAATATAATTATAAAAACAAATCTTCAAACTATACAATAATGCTTGGATTACAAAGAAGTATGATTTACATTGATAAATTGAACTTTTACATTAAAAATTTTTATTGTATTTTCTAAGTATGTAAAGTATTTTAACTTCTTTTATAAAATAGTACATGTTTAATGAATACCACAATAATACTAGTAAAACCATTGATTATCAACTAAACTAGGATATAGGTATAAAAGGTAACATGCTATTTTGGTTTCCATAAATATAAGACAATAACCTTTTAAAATAATATTAGAAATACAGGATAACTAAGGACAAACTAATTAAAAATTACACTGCTCACTACAATAAGGGGAGCGCATGGTTTAAACCTTTTTAACCCCAATGTTTCTATTTGGAGTCATCAGCTTGCGATTTTCCCCCACTAAGTTGAGCGTGCACTAATTTGTTGTTAGATTGAAGAATCATGTCTTTTGAGGGTGTAAATAATGTTTGTTTTAATTAAATGAAAATATGAAAACATGGTAAAATAAAATTCACTCTAAAAAAATGTTATGAAATAAATTGACCCTAAATTCGTCACGTTTGCATTCTCAGATGTTTAAAACTTGATTTTACCTCTTCTTGCAAATAAAAATTTAAAAAAAATATTGTTATAATTTATTCATAATTTATGATTCACATTTTTTCCTCCTTAAATTTTAATTAAAAACATTATATTTTCTCCCCTGTTTTTTTTTACCATTTCATTTTGGATGCATAATGAATCTATTTCTCAAATTTTAGTATGAAAAACAAAGTTGAAAGTAAAAGTGTTAACAAAAGTATGCAAAGTGCTCCCCTTATTTTTTTTAACAGTGTAGAATACCTGCACTACAATTTAAATTACTAAGAAATTTTTAGTAGGATGAAGAAATAAAAAAAAAAGTGTTCAAAATAATATGCTTATACTCAGGTTTGTTGATAACATAGTACATATATGGGCTACATACCAGTGACATCGGATTCTTCTTGGAAAGAATTTACTGCATACAGTCTACCAACTTCCCAAGAACAAATTTTTTGCATGCCAGTATCTTTGGAGGCATTTAGAGTTTGGAACATTATTGATATGAGGTCATTGATAGCAGACTTGTTGACATCCTTTTCTTTGTTTTTGGGCTAAAACAATAAAAAAGTATATTTAAGAAAAAATAGATCAATCATGCATTTGTTTACCAATTCCATAAGAGTGAGAGAGGATCAGGTTGAAAATAGGCTCTTTTTTTTTGGATTACAAGCAGATCTGAAGATACAGTTTTGTTAGGTTAACTAACCGTACATGAGAATCATAAATTAACTACAAAACTGTGTGTTTTTCCTTAGTCCACAGATCCGATATTATACTGTAGATGTGTTTTCTATGTTATAAGCTGATAAATGGGCAAAATTTTTCTAGAAAATGGTTGAAAACAAATCCACTTCTATGATTAAAAAAAAATACACAAAGGGGAGCTAGTGAACAAATCAGATATTTTTATAAGGAAAGGATCCAAAATCAATTAGGCCTGAATGAAGCATAAAATTCAAAAATAATTGTTACATGGATTATTAGTGTGGATTTTAATATCAAATATCTTTTCTATTTCTTGTAATCTTTTTTTTAGTGAAAGCACATTAAACAAAATAACAGGCCAGTTAAATGGCCTATGAAAAAATATGGTTTGTTCAATGTATCGTAAAATAATGTCCAAAAATATTAAATTAAAGATTAGATTAGATTTTGAATTATTGTCGCTCTAGAGCTACACGAGGGCTATTGGCGGTATTGAATTAAATATAGAAATAAGACAATTACAAAACTAGATAATTCAATAAAATAGATTGATACCTGCAAAAGACCTCTTCCACAAGAATACAATGAAGTCAGACCGTTTAATGCAGCTATTTTCTGTAAAGTTGGTTTCTCCTACAAATAATTTATATAATCAAAATGCATACATTGTAAAATGCCAATGTCATATTTTGAATGAATTTTTAAACTTAAAAACATTTCAAACCTTAGATGTTATAATGCTGAAATATTTCTTCTGGAGTTCCTGTTTACTTTTGAAACCAGACGAATGACCATATCTCTCAAGTGCTTCAACCAGCATTCCAGAAGACACTGATACACCAGAACACTGAAATAGTTAGGGACACAATTAAGAAAATATCTTCAACTTTTTGCATGATACATGTGAGGATTCATGAAGTAAACAACATAGATTATTGGCCCAAATAGTTTAATGGTACAAATTGGTATCGTTGAACTATTTGTGCCAATAATCCACATTGCTTAGTTTTTGAATCCTTTCAGTTAATGACACTGATTGAAAATAAATTTCAAGTGACCAAATGTGTATATCATTCAGTTTCCAAAATATTAATGAAGTTATACCTGCATAGTGAACACAATGTGTATACTTTACTATAATATACTTCAAAAATACATTTTAGTATATCAGAAATTAAAGAATATGAATTCTTTTGAAATTTCCAGAAATAAAGTTGATTTGTTAAGAAATATTCGTTTCATGTTTATTTTATTGAATTAAAACTGCATTCAATCAGGGAAACAACAAGATGTTTTATCATACATATTTTAAGGAGCTATAAAAGGAGGAATAATGATGAAGGACATATTTTAAGCTAACTTAAGGAATAAGCATGAAGTTTTTGTTTTAGTCTGACTAATCTTTCGAAATAATTGCTGCAAAGCACCGGATAATACCATCACACTACTGCATTTAGTTTAGAAATGTTATGTTTTGAACAAATAAAATTTGAAAGACTGTACAGAAAATTAATAAATATTTAGAAATAAGATTAAAAATGTAAGCCAATTTACAAAAAAGAATTGAAGTGGAAGAACATGCTAAGTAACAAAAAGTTGAAAACAAGAAAATGAACTTTAAAGATTTTCTTTTACACTTAGATACATTAAAAACGGCACTTACTAAAGGTTAAAAATAAACTGAACTGAAAGTTTTTGAAAAAATAGGGAACTTGTTATCTTTAAAGGAGGGCTTTAACCAAAAAATCTCAAGTGTTTCAAAAATGTTAGAGGAGAATAAGTTCAGAAATGCTTAGTAACGAACTTAGCACATTCTCCTACAAAGCTCTTCAATTAAAAGTGACTATTTTCAGTACATATCAATACTGACAAAGATGACATTTGATTCTGATACAAACATACAATAATAAAGAAATAAAAAACAATATAAATAGCTAATATAGTTAAAAAGAATTCTAACCTGTGGAAGTTTATCCAGTTTCTCGGAAAACCACGAAGACAAGTTTAGGATACTATCCACAGTAGTACAACTTCCGTCCGCAGCACTTATCATCATGGCAGAAACGCAAATGCTCAACATCTGAATACAGGAAGAATTGTATTATAAAACTACAAAAGTAATTTCTAAGTACTAATATTATACAAGAAGGATTGGAAAGTTACTTTTAAAAAGTAACTCTGTTACAGTTAAAAAGTAAGTAGTTACAGTTACTTTAAGAAATTTCAAGTTTGCAAGAAAAATTGCAATTTAACTATTTTATAATCTGTAATTTAACAAACTTGACAATAAAAAAAAGCTAAAAACTAAAGTTCAATGTCGTTAAAAGTTAAATTTAAAACGGTTAAGTTTAAGATGAACGTCAAATACCGATGAGATCTATGAAGAGCGTTGCGAGAAGAAACGAAATTTTCATTTACTACTAAAAGTTACTATTAAAGTTACTTTCTAAATTATCTAACAGTGTTATTTAGCGTTACCGAAAAAAGTAACTGTTGCATGAACCGACATTACAAGTAAAATATTATTCCAATCCCTATTATACAGCTTAATTTAATAAAAATTTATTCAATGGTTTTTTACTAACAAATTATAAATACCTCAAATATCATTGAGAAATTGTCTTCATTTTTCAACTTTTCAAGAAATATATTGGAGGTAGTAGAAACCCAATCCTTGCATTCTTCATCTGCTAGGTTACTCAAAGATGTGAGAATTATTGTTAAGCCAATGAGAGCGCTTGGACTTACATGAAAGTGAAATACAAGTTTCATCAGTTTAAAACAATAAAGAAACGTGTATAATAGTACTTATAATCAGATATTGAATTTAAATTAAATCATATTAAATTGAAATTAAAACCTGCAATTATAGTACAATGCAAGGTTAATGAGCAATTAATTAACTTTAAGATGTTTAAAAGTCATTACAAAATTATTTCATTTTACGTTAGTCAACTAAGTTAAAATAATTTCTTCGACTTTAAATTGGTAAAATACACAAAACGTTTAAAAAAGGAAAAAAAGCTTTATGAATAAAGCAGGTCTGAGGCTGCTATATTAAACTATATATTACTATGTTAATTTTTTTTTTACCTGGGACTTTCTTCTGCACAGCATATTTTGCTGATTTCCTTAGCTGTCTTCAGAATTAAGGCAAACTAAAAAATAAATTCAAAAACGTTTAATAAGTTTTTTTCTTGGTTGAAAACAAGGGCTATTGGAGATGGGTTTTGCAATTTAAAACCACAGTCAAGTGGCAAGCCAACAGTTGAATTAGGCACCCAATGCTAATTTTCCATTCATTTTTACTCCGTATAACGTTATTTGTCAGACCTTTTGGCTATACAGGCCATTTATAGGTCAGCAGTTATTTTGGAAATACACAGACTCAAATCGTGGACTTTCAGATGAAAGTCAAGCACCTTGAATGGGATCCCCAGCTACAATCTCATAGGAAGTCTGCTATCTTGATCTAATGGTGACAGCTATACTATAATGGCCGTTTTCGATTTGGCGTTTTGCGTTACGTTGCCAAACCATAAAAATTGAGGTAAACTAATTGAGGTACACATTCCATTTTGTATTTCACACACCTCGATAGGTATAGCAACCCAACTTTAAATTTTCAAGCTCCCCAAATATCGCCAATGAACTGACCGAAATTTATATCATAGCGGTACCGTGTAAAGAACCCATGTTTCTCACATGATCAGCTGTATGTTAGTTGTTTTAGAAAAGGTAAATATGAAATCTTCCACACCTTGCCACCAAATTGCAGGACTGCAAACATTGGATGTCCGGCAGCTCTACTACTTAACGTTTGAATCTTTTTGAGGATGACAGCCACTGTTTTAGGTTAATCTTAGGTAATCAATAGTCTTTAAGAGAAAACCTCATTCCAATATTTTTAAGAAACATTTAATATGAAGTTAACGGGTTCCCAGCAAGGCAGGACCATACTGTTAGCATATAAATAAGCAACGGATACCAACCTGAGCTACTCCTGTATCTGGATATCCCATATCACACAATGATCTCACAAAGAGCCCCAAGCCAAGGCCACAGTAGAAGCTCATAACAGGGGAGTTATGGTTAAGATGATCCATTAGGGTTTTGAGCAAATGGGGTATTTCATCAGAACGGGAACCGACTAGGATTGGCGCCAGGTGACAAAGAGAGGCAAAGCTGCAACCGCGGATGAGAGAACATGAACTGGAGTTCAGGCGAGATAGGTGCTAAAGTGAGAAGAAGTTCCAATTACACTTTTTTTATATATGATATATATTATTATATGATATATATAACTATAATATTTTTTAAATAGTAATGGCCAATATTTAAATACTGTTAAACATATCGTCACTTAAGTTTCTACATGTGCTATCTCTTTTTGCACAACGGATCATATTTACTGTACAGTAACCCTTGGCATGATTTTTTCGTATTTTGGCGATACATAATTTTTGGTGCAACCTGTCTGACTGATGATTCGAATTTTTTGACTTCGTAACAAAGACGTTTTCCAGCAACCCTATCTGATCATTATTTATTAGCCAGTGTAGAGGGCGTGACGTCAAAAGTCGCCAGAATACGGAGGTTTGGCGCAATTTTTGAGAGTACGCCAAGGGTTACCGTACAGTAAATCTGATCCCTTGTGCAAAGTGAGATAGCACATGTGGGAACTTAAGTGACGATATTTAACAATTATAGCACTTTAACAGTTAATGATGGAAAAAGATTAATGATAGAAAAAAGCACCTTCTAATGAATATGTGGAAAATTCACCTGTAACAAATTATAATTTTTTTCTGTCACTAGCTAGGTCAACTATTTCTCCAAATAGCATTGTCGAAACATCTCTCACTGCCAAATTAACAATATTTTTCGTTGTATCCAAAAAAAACCCCACCAAAACCAGCATATTAGTATTTTCAGGGAACCCTCCTGTATCTGTAATCAGAATGTTTTCCCAAAGTACAAAAAAGTCAAAATTGCTTATAGCAATTCCTATAAGCTATTATTTCTGAACCTGAAAGCTAGTACTACTTTCCTTTTTGTAACTGGAAATGAATCCAACAGTTTTTTTCTAATACATTATTTTTTTATATAACAAATTGTTTCTACAATAAATAAAAATATACAGATATTTTAAACATAAAATACAACATTTATGTACAATTTCTAAACTTGGTTATAAAATTAAGCAATTTGTTTTATTTTAAGCTCATCCAAAGGTAAAGAAAAAACCATTACCAGCCAATACAAGCATATCCTGCAGTCAAATAACAATTGTGTTACCGTATGTACACTCTCATAATTATTACTAGATTGATAATTTTGTATGCAAGTGAGCCATATAAATTAAAGTGAAAACAGTAAATATTACTTTATTACTTACAGTCAAAAGCCAACTGTGAACTGTTCCAGTTTTTTTATAGTCAGGAAACATTGAACACAAAATTGTTTCTGTATATTCTTCTACAAGTATCTGATGTTTTATAAAGTTACTGTTATCATCAGATGCAGTTTTGGAGCTATCATCTAGGCTTGCGTAAAACTTGTTACAAGCATGAATAAGACCAGAAACAGCAAAAATTGCATTAGCATGAGAAGTAGGGGCATTTCTAAAAGGTAAATAACCTAGTTATAGATTTTTATTGTGTGCCAAATAAAAATTTTTGCTAATATAATAAAGTGTTTAAAATTTGTATACTTACTTCACATTTGTTTGTAAGATGTTAAAAAGTCGATCACGAACCCTATAGAAAAATTAATTCATGTAATACAAAACATAAAATCACAAAAAAAACCCCAGTTTTATTGAAATTTTTTTTTCTAAGCAACCTATAGAGAAGTGCAGTTTGCATTCATGATTAACAAAATGTAAAATTAAAAAGCTTTTTAAAATTTATTCGATAAGCTACATCATAAGTAAATAGTTATAATCCTAAATATATTATATATATACACGAGGCTAAATAAAGTTATATACAATGTGATTACTTATGGAATAAAGTGACTGCTTTCTTTTATAAACTGTTAACTCTCATTTATTAACCCTTTCAGTCCCAGTGATGCCTTTTGGTATCATCACTTTCAATATTTTTTTCAAAATGTATATGTCCTGTTATGACATCCAAACACACATCATTCGATTCTTCACATTTTGTTCTATCAGACAATATTTTACATTAATCTCAATAGAAGTCAGAACTACTATTTGTTTATTTAGAAAATAGTCAACAAGCGTTTCTCCTGATTTTTGATAAGTTCACTTCAGTTCCACATATTTATAACACAATTTAACCTATTTCGGTTAAAATAATTACTTAATTTTTTTAATAATATGGTCAGATACCTTAAAATATATAACTCGAAGTGTTTTTAGGTAATATATATTCTTTTATTTTGTTGTTTTCCACAGTTAAAAAAATTTGGCATTGTTTCAAAAACCATATAAAAAATTTAAATGAATTTTTTTTTCTTATGGAATTCATATATTTGACCTAAAATAAGCTTATTTTGTGAATATCAGAAGTTTTTGTAGTGTAGTAAATTTTTGGGACTGAAAGGGTTAAAAATGTTCAATTTAATGACATTAGATTCAGAGCTAGTTTCAAGTTCTTTAAAAATAACTGATTTGGTTAAAATAGTTGGATAGACTTGACCTTGTTATAAAAAATATCATAATGAATCCTTTTCAACAAATTTTTATGGGTAATCTAAAGTATACCTACATCACTAAAATCCTCACATTAAATTGTGATTTAAGTTTTATGCACATTAATAACTACTGGGAATGCAATCTCAAGAAACAACTTGAAATAATTATAAATGAAAAGATAAAAACAAGCATTGTGTCTTTCATTTCTGGAATGCAGCACTGTAAAACAACTCACCACAACCAAGCACATTTACGTTGGGCCTCAAACTCCTCAGGAGACGCATCATTGTGGCCAAGATTTCGCTGCAACTCCAATTCAGCCCTTCTGGACTCCTCACAGCCGATAAACGCACGCTCCATGAACCCACCCCACGCCCAGGGGAGGAGAATGCATCTTTGCCATTCTGTCGTGTCAATATTTACTTCGTTCACCAATGTTCTCAGTACCTGTTCGTAGAAGCGATATTGGCAGGCCAGAGAGCGTTTCAGAGGTTCACCATCCTTTCCATATTCAAGAGGGGGTTCAAAGCAGAAGAGAACTCCGGCTGAAATTGAAATACAAGCTCTTTCAGGGTGGCTACAGAATCTGTGAAAACAAATTCCCTGACTTTTCCAGGCTGAATGTAAAAATTTCCCTGATTAGCGGCAATGAACTATATTAGCATGCTGGTTTCCTTCCGGTACTTGTAAAAACACTTTCTAGTATATTTAACATTAAAAAAAAGATTTTTTTTTAAAAATAAATTTAGTTAATGAATATACATATACATGAGCTTTTTAAAACAAATCTATAAAAAAAGCAAGTGTCAAAGCCCATATAATAATTTCTTTTGTTATGATAAGACTTTAAGCAGCAACTCAACCACTTAGGTGAAAGCCTTTTCCGGATTAAACTTTTTTAATCCTTTCTTCTACCGGTTAAAATGGCACTTTTGCAAATTTTCCCTGATTTTTAACAAAAATCACCAATTTCCCTGACTTTTCCCTGATTTTTCCAGATTGATTAAATTCCCTGACTTTTCCATGATTCAGATTTCCCTGATCCTGTAGCCACCCTGTCTTTTGAACTTTGTGAAGGTATAAAATATTTACTCTTTGGGTTTCCAAGGAAGTTATACATATTTATCTTCATCAAGCAAAAAGGAGTTGTTTTTTACATTAACCCTGTATTGCATGAATTTTTTTTTCATTCCGAAAAAATATATTTGTATCTTTAATACTCATACATTACAGGAAAAGTACTGAAAAAAAAACTGCATTGGAATTTAAATAATTTCAATTTTTGCCATGTGGAAAAAACCAACATCAATATTCTAATTTTTATAGGAATGACTGGAAAACTGCTAAATATATTTTAAATAACCCTCTTGAACTATAATTATTTTTTCAAAACAATTTATTTGTATTTAGTACAAATATTATTATACTTTGAATACTGCCAAAGACGTAATCTCACAACAGTTAATAACTTCTTTAATTTTGAATACACGTTTACTACAGTCATCTATGAAGGTTATTAGTAACTAAAACTTCAAAATGGAATGAAATAGATTAAAAAAAATTTGTCGAGAGGGAGCTTTATTGCAATAGAATAAAGTGGATTATGTTACTTGTTGCTATATGGCAACAGTATGCATTAAAGGGTTAAGTCAAAAACTTGGTTTGAAAAGCAATTGTGATTAAATTCATAAAAGAGCCTCAAACAAGGTAGGTTTCAAACAGAGAATTTAGTATATCCGTACATAAGAGTATGTCATCAATAGGCTAATGATTAGTTAATAAATGTTTTTATTTTCTAAATTAGAGGTTAGCTGACTTTATTATCCTGGTTAACGTAAATAAAAGATAACTCATTTCAACAAGAACTTTTTTTTATCTACCTGCAAGGTCTTTTTGAAGTGTAGGAGATTTTCCTGCATCAATTTGCATACATAAAAAACCTGGAACTTTAGATAAAATTTCATAACTATTCTGGCGCTTTTGCATGTGTTTTCTTTGGTTATACACACTTCTTGGTAAATTCAAAACTTCTTGTTTGATGAGTGAATTCAAAAGTTCAGTGTAACCTATATAGATATGAATGAAATATATTATAATTATTAAGTTTGGTTATTGAAACAGAACAAATGTTTTTGAACTATGAAAATATTAAGAATTGGAAGTAGTATCTATATCTTAATAGATGAATTTCTATGTCAATACTCAAATTTAAAATTGAAGAATATGTATGCACTCTATTTGTTAGATTAGCCCTAAGTTAAAGAACAAACTGATTTATTGCTTGTTGACCATATAAACTAAAGAAAACTTTTATTCTCTTTCTAATAATTTTTAAAAAATGAACATCTTTGGTAATTTTATGATCACAATGGCTTTTACTTAAAGCCAAATTTACTTTCAGTTTTTATGATGTAAGTTACCTTTACATACTTTGTATTAATTCTCATTAACATAATTCTTTAAAATTGTTTTCCAATGTTTCGATTAGGTAAAATACCAATTAAATTCAAGATTAGTAAAATATGCTGGATCCTCAGGAAATTTGGTTTGTGAAAGACAAGCATTTTGCTGAATACAAAATATAATCATGTAGCAAGTAAAAAAAACAAGAATAAAAATGAAACAAATACAAAAAGAAAAAAAAATGTAAGTGTACATTGAATTATAAAAAGACTGCAACATTTGGCAGATATATTTATTATCAACAAGTTTTTATTAAAATAATTTCAGAAAAATAACAATAAGGCATGATGAACTGGAATTAATACCTTTAAATCAATAAACTTAATAGGAACGTAACAGGTAAATTAAATGTATCAAAAATTTTACAAAGAGCTTTCAACAAGATTATAGTTTTGGAAAGGCACACAGGACTACCTTCAATAACAGTATCATCATTTAAACTTATAAGTAAGTCAATAAAGCAATGTCCGGGAATATGAGTAAGCACATCTTCAGGTAGTTTGCTCATTTCAAAAGGTGTAGCTTTCATCGAAGCAGGTAGTTGAAGGTGGGCTTTTGCCTGAAAAGAAAAATTATGCTGAAATAACAAAACATATTTCTAAAACTATCGTTTCTAGCATTCAAATATTGACAAAAAATGCAAAACTATGTTATGACGAGTAACCTAAAGAAAATAAAAAAGACTTATTTATCTACTGATTTTCAATCTTTAATAAAATGATGAATATATAATGAGCCAAGAATCGGGTTGTTTCAGATAACGTAACTTTCCGATTTTCATTCTTGTTCTTTCGCACTTTCATTGCACTGTCAACTTCTATTTCACAGTTTTTTATGGGCAACTTGTTTTTATTTCTGCTATTTATAAAACTTTATCAGGTTTAATTTAATTAAACTACAACTATGCAAAGCATTACCAAAACATCAATTTTGGTTAGAAGATTTTGGTGTATAAGATATTCAGTTTTATGCTTAGGCATTGTACAAAATTGTGGACAGCAATTTAGAGGAATTTACAAAAAAAGAAAAGCTTTAGTTCTACTGAAAGAAAAGTTTGTATATAACATTCGTGAAACAAAAAGAGACGCGGAGGCTTACTTTCGCAAATACCTAAAAGAAATGATATTCCAGAAGGACCAAGAATTAAAACAATATTGCTACTCAAGCTGTGAAACATGCCTTAAACCAGAGATCATTCTAGGCGTTTTTCGCGGGGCGCAGCGCCCTGCCCGCCTTTTTTAAATATAAATCCCACCCTATATGCCCTTTTTTACAACATAAATCCCGCCCTCCTTGCCGATTTTCTTTTTAAAAATTTCCCCGTTTTCCCGATTTTTTCAAAAATTCCGCGAATACAACTTTTTTCCCCAAAAATTTATTTAACCCAGGTTACGTTATATTATACTTTTAAATCCGTTTTTCTAAACTTAATCATTAATAAATACCAAAGATATCGATTTTAGAACCAGATAGACGATCGAGAATTTTGAGCAAAAATCATGCCTTGAACAAGAAACACATAACACAACCTGGAAAAAATTGTTTCCTTCATTCTCGGTATATCGATAAACTAAACTTAAATTTTGATAAATAGCAAGTTTAAATAATGGATTTTAATAAAGAAAGTAAAAAATTTTATTAAAATTTAAGGATGAATTAAGATTGTATTACACTAAGATGTCTTCAAATATCAACCAACGGCTAGTTACCCTCATTGAAAGAGAATCATCTTCTCCGGACCAAAAATGTGCAGTCCATGCTTAATGATCTGATTACTTTGCTGCCTAGTAATTTTTTAGAAATCCACCGATGACGTCACATTGCCTCCTCAATGATTGACAGTTCGCTGGCTTTGCGTTTGCGTGATCGGAAAGAGTGTCTCAATACTTTTGTAGCTCCGGTTCAGGTCTTATCGGACCAACCAGAATAGTTTTTTTCGGATCCATCGTTTTTGAGTCGTGACCTTGTGATCGCAAGAGCAGGTTGAATGTTAAGGATTTTTTTTTTAACTTTTGAAACTGTAGGGCTTTTTTTTATTTTGTCTTATACTGGGGTTTCAGATTGGTTTTAGTTTTTTTTAATGGAGTATTGGCGTGTACACGCTATATATATTCAAATTTTTGTTAGTTTTTACTAGTTTTTGATTTTTTTTTGAAAAAAATTCTTGAATGAAAATTCTTGAATGTTCTGTAGAACTCCAATTATCCAAAGCAATTGGAATTGGGACCTAACCCCGTTCGTATAATTGGAGAAAAAGTATATTTTAATCAATTACTCGATGTATTGTTGGGATGTTAGATAATGAAGTTTTAATTTCGGTTTTACCAAATCCAAATTATAAGATGTCGTTTGGGTTATAGCTTTTGTTTCAGTTTGAGTTGTAGCTTTTTGTAATAGTTTTTTTTTCTTTCAACTTATGTTAGAATCTTGGAAAAAGTGTACTAAACTTTACACGCGATTTATAACTTAATAATCGGCCTATTTTTTTTTTTCTGTTTGTCTCTGCTAGATGTCATGCCTAGTAATTTTTTTTGGGTAAAAAAAATTAATAGACGTGACATGGAATAAAGAGGAACAGTAACAGGTTAGCTTAGTTTAATTTTTCGGACATTCTTATAAGTTCTACATTCTTTGAAAAAAGTGTATGAACCATGCTTTTAATTTTAAATGCTAGAGCTGAATGCAAACAAAACCCACGTTTGTTTGATTAGTAGCATTAATAATTTCCACCACTTCTGTTTGCAGTTCTAGCTCGTTGTTAGGCATAATGCCTCATCATATTCCTTCACTTACTAGAAAAGATGTTTCATAAAATGATGGAGTAGTAAACTAATAAATATTTAATTTGGTATGCGAGTGTATTTTCTAAAATTCCGAAAAATTTATTTTTTATCGCAACTTTAGATGCCCTAAACTTTTTGCAAGTGCCCTTTTTATGTTTAAAGCGCCCTGCCTTTTTTCAATTCTAAAATGAACTCTGCTTAAACTACATTCATGAATATGTTTAGCTGATAGTAATTAAATATTTCTTTTCAAAGGTAAAATAAATAATGGTTAACATACATTGAATTAATTAATTTTTGAAATTTTTTCCAAAATAATTATTAAAAAAGAATTAAATACATTTGGTTAAATAGTAACCAATTTTTACTAAAAACGTCGGCATTGTAGAAAAGAAATTGGCAATTTTAGGCTTCTCTCTTTACAGAAGCCACCAGTTTTCAGATGATATCTTTCTATTCAAAATGCGTCTCTAAATTCTTTCATAAAGAAATAAGAGAGTAACAGAGAAGTACAGGTTATAAACAACCTAAATAACATTACCAGGGCTCGTAGTAGGACAACACAAAATTTCAGGACAAGCATTTAAGAAAAATTTAGGACAATTTTCATGCAATAAATACAGTATATTTCAAGCATACATTTGTTAAAAAAATCAAGACCAATTCAAGTATTATTAAAAAAAAATTCAGGAAAATTACAAAAATAAAAATTACTACAGCATAATATCTGAATACATAAATCGCGTATAAGCTGACCCCATCCATTTTTCAAAACTAAAACCTGTCAAAATCAGATTCAGAAATCAATCCTAGTATATGCAAAAAGAATAAAAATGCTTTAAAAAAGTTTCAAAGATAAACAAAAATATTTCATAACATTCAAGCTAGTCTTGTCATCACAAGATCATTACTCATGGACACTTGATCAGAAGAAAATATTCTGGTTGGTCCAACTTGGCATGAACCAGAGCTATATAAATAACGAGACACTTCCGATCACAAGAGCTTGAAAAATTGTCAATCATTACGATGCAATGTGACGTCATCAGTGGATTTCATGAAAATTACTAAGTAGCAAAATTAGTAGACTAAGAAGCATTTATTTAATTGCATATTTTGGTCAAGAGAAGATGATCTAGGGGTAGAACTTAATGATCGTCGCACTAGAGCTACATGAGGGCTATTGGCGATGGCGTTGTAATTTAGAATCACAGTCAATTTGACAGATGATCTAGGGCAGTGGTTCTCAACCTTTTGTAGGTGACGAATTCCTAATGCCACAAAATAACTTCGCGACCCCCTCCCCCTGTCCTACACATGCTGTACTCTTTATTAATTATTATATTTGGGTAATTTTTTATTTTACGAAGGCTGTCCCGTGGGAAAGTTTGAACAAGTTATTAGAGCTGAGATCTGAATTGCTGATACTTTTTCAAGATGCTAAACCAGAATTTGTTTAGCTCCCCAACTTGGTTTTTTCAGCTTTCATACTTAGCAGACATATTTATGCACCTAAATGAGCCAAATACCGAGCTACAAGGTTGAAATATAACAATAATCAAGACCCAAGACAAAATTAACGGATTCTTAAAGAAACCGAATGTTTATGCTGCTAAAGTTAAGAAATCTAATTTTGAAAACTTTCATTTATGTTACGAATTTAAAAGTTCCGACAAGCACAAGTTTCTCATTAGCTTGTTGCAACGTAACCGTACTAAAATTAAAATTATGTAGTAGTAACATAAAAAACTTGAAATGTAAATTAACCAAGATATAAAGTAAAATAATGTGTGGTGATTTTTTTCCCCTTCCATTCTAGTTGTAAAATTATTGTATAAAACGTTACTTTATATAAACGTTGCATAAATGTATTTTTATGAAACTTTTTGCGACCCCCCTAAGATCCCTTCGCGACCCCCCAGGGGGTCGCGACCCACCGGTTGAGAACCACTGAACTAAGGGATTGGCTAGCTAATCGCGGATTTTCGTTTGAGTGTAGTTTTGATTGCTACAGCCCGAAAATAATGTGCAAATTTGGTTGGTTAGTGTTGTGTAAAATTTGTGGTCTCTGTGTAAAAGCTGATCACTTCTTTGATTGCTATGTTTAAGAGTATAGATTTAACCCTTTTAATTCCAAAACGGCTGTACAACTAAGTATTTTATACTGATAGTCCTATAATATATTACACGGAAACAAAAGTCCTGCTTAGCGATGGTGTTAATAATATCATTATATTATGTAACCGGAGTGTGAAACAGGAGTTAGAATTCTAAATGAATTTCTTCATTTAGTTTACTTATATTACTTAAATGCTTGATAGCAATTATAATATAATTAGAAATCATAAAAGAAAATCTTACTGGCGGTGGAAGTTGTTTTAGCACATGACACTCTAGGGGGAACTTGGATAAGGCACTATATGCAGCTGACAGGGCTTCAGGTGGCATATATCCACTTGATATTCTTTTCCAAGTATTTGAGACAATTTCATTCATGAATTTATCATATTCAGGCGACTTTACTTGTAGCTCTGGTATAAGAGACAGTAGCTTATACATCCTGCATGTGACTAGTGTCCTTTGAAACGAAAAATTAATAATTATGTTTCTGATTTAAAGGTAATTAACAAATTGGGACTTTAAAAACAAACAAACATTTATTTACCTTTTATCTTTCATTAGATTTGGACCCAAGATTTTCCAAGTTGATCTTAAATCTGTAATCTAAAAATAACAGAAAGAATTACATTGTTTCGATAATAAAATGACAATATTATAGTCTGTATCATCTAACAAGCATAAATAAGAAATTTGTTGAAGTTTATTAAATTAATAAAATTGAACTCTTGATTTAAATCAAAATCTTCAAGTTATTATAAAAATCAGTTATTTGTGAATATAAATTTTACATTAATAAAAAATAAGTGAAATTTTTAATTACTTTTCATAGATGAATGAACATAACCTTTTCATTAAAAACCAAACCAACCAACAACTTAAAGGACTCCCCCCCCCCCCCCCCTCCACTCTAACAAAAATGGAATGCATTCCCCCCTTCTACAAAAATTGATTAAATTATTTTTAGTTTCATGATAATAATGATCACTTAGTCACTTACTTCTGATTTACACAAGTTAATGACTCCATCTAATGCTAAGCAAGCTGCAGGAGCACTGTTAGCATCAGTTGATTCATTGAAAATTTTTGACAACATTCCTAGAAATTCAGTTCCATGCTTTTCTGGCCTTAAAATTTAAACAAATTTCCACATAAATAATCACAAGTTAATAGCTTTTTTTTAACATCGTTAAAACGTACCATAGTTATAAGAAATATATAAATAAAAAATATTTATTTTTGTAAATAAAGTGAACTGTACAAAAATTTAAAATGAATAAATATTGAAAAACAATAAAATTTTTGCTTCAAATTAAGCATGTTTTTAATAAATGATTTAAATGAGTGATTAAATTAAATTTTCTGACATTTTAATTGAAGGGAAATTATTACATCATTCTGTAGGTCTATTACTCAAACTAAAAAGGTAAATATTGGTTAGTAGTCAATCTACAGCGTAGTCACTATACAGCAAGTATGGAAATAGAAAAAAGCCTCACTTACGCAACAAGACATATTTCCCTGATAGCTGCCGCTTGAGATACTAAGACATCATTTATGCCCAGCTCATTTTTATAACCCTTGTTACTTTCAAGCAAGAGTTTGTGCAGATAGGAAAAACATCTGTCGTTTCTTTTCCACAACTGCAACATAAGTTGAATCGACTGAGCTTTCAATCCAGAGTGCTTGGACATCATATTAAGCATGCTTAGAACTGGGGGAATAGCATACTGAAACGACAATAAAGGTTATAGAAATAATAATTTTTTATTGAAACAAAATACAGTTAATGAATTGTATTACCAAGTTACTAGGATGAAAAAAAAATTAAATTTCTACTAGCATAAAGGGATGCTTTTACTAGCGCAAGTCATCTTATTTTTTGTTAGCTTCATTTTCGTTGCTTCAAAACATTATCAACTATTTGTAAAAGCTACTAAACTGTTTTAGTAAAAAAAATATATAGGATAAGGCAACAAACATATTTTTTGAAACTCAAAGCATAGAAATCAATAAAAAGATTTTGAGTTTTTATTAGGACTATTAAGGGTACAACTTTGAAACACCAAGTACAGCAACCCTACGATATATCGCTCTGTCCAGAAGACAAGCAAAAAAAACGTGATTTAACCGAATGCACAATATAACGAGCGACATTATAGATAGTATTACACTTTTAATGTATTTATACTAGCTACGAAGTTTTTCAACTAAAGAACAGTATGTATATCAAAGATAAAATTAAATCATATTAAATAACATGACTTCTTTTAAAAAGGAGCACAAATTTTAAAAGGACTATTATACTTTATTCTGAACATTACACAGTATTGCACAAATAATACTATATATACATATTTCACTTATTTTATAGTAAAAAAAATTAGCTTAAGTTAGCTGCTTTGATTTTCCTCGTAAAACCTGTTTTCCTTTGAAATTTCTTTTTATGTTTAAAATCTTGACCACGTGTCTCATGTCGATTTTAAGAAAATACTCATTGAAAAAAATGGAGGCAAAATTGTTAGATATGATACAAGGCGCGATAGATCCGAATGCGTGATGCAACAAGGCTTGATAAAGCGAAGGGTTGCTGTACGTAAAGCTAGCAGCACATAAACTATGTTAAATAAAAAATAACCAGAAACATATCTAGTTTCAGTTATAGTTAAACTATTATTTCAATAAATATGAAAATAAGAAATCTTGATTTAATTTTTTTAACAGAGAGTAATTCGGACAATATTAAGTAATGAGTAAACATATTTTTCAAAATCATTAATGAACTTACTTTATCTGTAGCAGACTTCGGCAAGAACTCTAGAATTAGAAATTTAGATTCAGGGGACTTCACAAGATTTTGCTTGTACAAGAGCAAGGCAAATGTATTTGTAGACTGAAAGTAGAAAGTTAAATTTCTTAGAGGCAAAACATTCAAAAGGTAGGTTATCTTGTTAGGAATTTCTTAAAAAAACATCTATAATTTAGATAATTATTTAAATACTAGCAGTATGGTCCTGCCTTGCTGGGAAGCAATGGAATTTAATAGAAAATGTGTCATAAAGAATATTGGAATGGGATTATCTGCTTTAATATGGTTGATTACCTTAAACAAATTGTTTTCATCCTCAAAAAGATTCTAACGTTAATGTAAAAAATTTCGGATACACAATGCTGGCACTCTTTCCGTTTGGAGCTAAGATATGAAGAATTTCAGATTTACCTACTCTAGAAAATCCAACATAGGGCTGAGAAACAGGGGTTCATTAGACGGTACAGGTATGATACAATGTCCGGTCTGTTAGGAAAAAATAAGCCCCAGGTGCTCACATAGTATTAAATTGAATCTATATAAAAAAATTCAAAATTTTCTGGGCAGTATAAGTAGGTCCTTCACGATCTACAGACAAACTCTTTTATTATTATAGATAAAGCTTTACACATAAAAGGACATTCTTAGGAATTATTTAACTTTATTTACCAAAAATAAAATTTCTTTAATAATCACTGTACTTATTGGGTAAGCTTTAATCAAATTCTGAACATTATTAAAAATAGGAGTTACTTAATCATTTTAAGTGACATGTTGTTTACAGAGTGTAATGATGATAAACAATAAACGATATTTTAAACTCTTGAACTAAATGATTAAATAACAAAAACAGAGTAATTAATTAATAAAAATTGAGTCTTACCAGAAATGTATTTTTTATAAGGATAGCTTCTAACGTGTCTAGATAGCAACTTAAAGAATCAACGTCTTGAGGTGACATGAGAAATAAACCAGCCACTACCGAAAAAACTACATCTAAATTTTCTTTATGGCATTTCTTTACCATGTCTCTAACAACCTCCAACCATTCTATATGAAACTCCGCAGATGACTGGTCCAGTTTCAAGGCAAACCTAGTGCACTGTAATGCTGACTCAATGGAAGTAGTAAATGCTTCTATGTAGATATCATTGTTAGACAGCTCAGCAGTGGACGATGCAGCTTCAGAAGATGAACATGCAGAGATTCGGTTAACCAGGAAGATAGTTTCTAACTTTGCCAGTAGCTGAGATAAGTTTGTGCTGGGTGTTTCGTCAAAAGATATGACTGAAGGCTCTGGCATCAGCTGAATAAGAGATACTGCTAGAAAGGAAGCCACAGTTGGGGAGACATCTTTGAAGTCTAATAGAATGGAGGCTAAAAAAAAAGATAAAGATATTTATAAATATTGTTAAAACCCGACACATTTACTGTTTTGTATCAAGTTCAAAATTCAATTTAAACTAGGTTCAACGTTTATTCAGTTAGTTAAAGAATATTTTGTTACTTTGCAAATTTTAATATGAAAGAAACATTAATTATTAAATACATAATCAAAATGCCAAAATCAATATAGAGTTTTTATAGTTATTTGAAGTGTTATAGCAATATGAACATTTTATAACAGAATTATGCATTGAAAAAATAATATTTCATTGAATTGTCAACTGCATAACAAGAACAAAATGAAAATCTTTAAAAAAAAAAATAGAACAAAATGAGACATGAAATATTGTAACTAAACTTTTTTGCTCTAAATCCCTAAAAAAGTAACTTTGTCGGACACAAAAGAATTGGTAACATTCAAATCTGTCCAATATTGTTACCCATCATAAATTCAAAGGTAAACATTGCTGTTGATCCTTTGTACTCAAAGAAATAATATGCTTATCAATAAATTAAGAAGGTAACAAACTAAAAAAAAAAAACAGAAATATTAATTATTAATCTTAAGAAAAATTTATGCAAACGTATTTCTTACCCAATATCACATATTTATCAATAATTGCACCAGAAGATCGTTTCAAAATGATGGCTACCAATACCAAACATACATTGACATGCAAAGAAGCATGATTGACCTATAAAAAAAAAGCAAAGTCATCAAACAGTTAGCACTTACACAAAAATTTTAGATCAAAATTTGCTATGAAAATTTTAATTTACCTTAGATAGATTAGTTGCTGCGTCTATAGCTACATCAAGTAACCTTGTGGGGTCATGTCCTGACAGAAGACTCTTTTCACTTAGTGATAAAGAAGACAGAAGTAATAATTCTGAGATATAAATGTGATCGTTTTCATCACATTGTAAGGATGAAAATGCTCTTTTTGCTTTTAATATAAAATTAGAAGCTTCTATAATTTGATGATAATCATCTACCTATAAAATAATAAAGGTAAACATCTGAATATAAAAAGTGTTTACCTGTGAATATAAAATGCAAAGAATCATTGTTTGTATTAACTTAAACAATATCGTAAAAATGTATTAAAACACATATTATAGCATGTGAAAACATGCAAAATTATATTTGCTCTAATGAGGAATTTTGATAATAGATTAAAGAAATTAGATAATATTTTAAAGAAATAAATGACACACATTATCAATATAATTTTGGAACAAGATTCTTATTGATTATTTACTAAATTTTTATCTTATGAGAGTTAAAAAAAGTGGCAAATAATTCCAATTACTGGATTAAAATTTTCAAAACTGTTTGTTCCTTTTATTGTTATTTAAAAATAAGAGATAAAAGAATCTAATATGCTCACATTACAATTTTGAAACATGCAAAGTATTATTTATTTGAAACAGCCTGCATAATTAAAGAAAGTGCATGGCCACATGCACCCTTAAATACTAAATATTGTTTAGCAGAAAGAGAAATAATAAGTTAATAAGCATTTACTTGTAAAAAAGGAATGCATTTCAATATGTAAAATGCAGTCTTTGGTTCAGTTTTGACTATTTCTATAAGAGTTTCAAGCAATAGTACTCTAGAGCAATCTTTCTTACGAACAGGGTTGGACAAAATGTAGCATATTACAGGTTCCATCACTTGAAATCCTCTAAAATGAATTAAATCAATGAATATAACAATAAATAAAATAATAATTAAACTAAATCCCCATTGAACTTAGACTAAATTAAACTCCTGGCTCAACAGCCCATTACTGGGCCAAAGCCTGCCATGCCCATTTCAGCTTTCGTGACCTAGGGCTCTGGGGTGCTAGGCATATGTCCCTGTAAGGTGGTCAGCCTCACGTGGAACCCCCAGTGTTTAGTTCCCAAGCATGCTTGGTACCAATTTTATCGACCCACTCAAGGGATGAAAGGATGGGTCAACCTCGCCCAATCCGGGATTCAATCCCCGGACCTGTGGCATGACAATGCGAAGCACTACCACTAAGCCGCTGGGCCTTACTTAGACAGTCACTTCCATTAATTTTACTATGATAGTTCTTACTTGAGGTTATCTTCACTGACAGCATCTGCAATGCTTTCAAGTACCAAAGGTAAATAGTCTTCATTCATTTCAAGAACGGATATCAAGGGATGCTTGGGTTGACTGAAAAATTATAAGTTATAATTATTAATTTCAATTAAAACTGATTTAGCATTATTTTGGACTAAAATCTAATGATTTGCTTACTAGAGAGAGTAATTCAAAGAATTGTTTCTTTCTGTCACATGGATGCTTTGATGGAGTAACAGACGTGTGATTCCTTTGACTACTCCATAAACGTTACTGAAAGCAAAATGATGTTTCAAAATAACATAATGAGATTGCTCAAGTAACACAATGTATAATTATTATGCTGTTTTAAGTTTGAAACAAATGCATAATAATTGGTTTGGTTGGTTGAATTACGGTAATATAAATAAAAAAAAACATTTTAGTTTAGCATTATACAAAAAGCTGATTTCAACAACCTGGGCCATTTTTCAAAACACAAATGTTTTGAACTCGATATCTAAAGTAAGTGTAAATGAAACCCTTCAAACTTTTTTCAAGGTGTCTACTCAAAAAGAATTTTAAACTTGAATTCAATGTATAAACTAAGCATTTTTACTAACATGAAAGATAATAATTGATTATGTACAAAGATAGGGCAATAATGAGCGTCTAAGTATCCTAAGTTATACTTACCTTGCGGTAGATAAGCTACTTAACAGTTTTGTCTGTGCATGTTTAACGTCCAGGTAATGATTTGTCACCAGGTAAATGATTCCTCGCACAGCAAGGTTAGAAGTTGATGAGGATTCACTTTCACAAGTCTCCCAGATCAAATTTAGTTCAGGAATCTATTCAAACAAATAAGTTAGTGAAAATGTAATTTTCTGATAAATCTAGGCATCACATTAATAATAAGGTTAATAACAATGATTGGTCTTTATAAATAGTAGGAAGTAGAACAAAAAAATATGAAAGGTTCACTTTAATTTGTTACATCAAAAGTTAAAACAGATATATCAGGTTGTAATGAAAGTTTTCCAACGAAATATGCTCAAAGCAATTTTAAGAAAAACTTGAAGGTTGTACAATTGGTATAAAGGCATTTACTACTCAAATCTATGAATTTGTGTGTGCTGTAGTATGTTCACAAAGCATTTGGCACAGAAAAAGAAAGTCCATTCTCCGCCAGTCCAAAAGCTTACCAACCCCGTTTCGGGTGTTCAGTGCAGAATGGCACATAGAAGCAATAAAATGAAGCTTCATATGTTAAAAAATGTAGAAGTCTAATAGTGCAATAAACCTTTACAGTGGATCCCATTTGAGGTCCTCACAGAGTCCATCTAAAAAGCAAAGTCTTCAAAAACTTATATTTTAAATCGACACTTTAACATAAAATAAAATATAAATTATATTGTAATAATATATGATTTTAGCTAATATAATTTATACATAAAATATAAATAATCTTTTTTTTTTTGTATTATATTATGATAAAATAAAATGTTATGAAACAAAGGGCTAAGTTTGGAGGATT
Source organism: Hylyphantes graminicola (assembly GCA_023701765.1). Lineage (NCBI taxonomy): Eukaryota > Metazoa > Arthropoda > Arachnida > Araneae > Linyphiidae > Hylyphantes > Hylyphantes graminicola. The sequence continues at coordinate 35,066,573 of CM043114.1, read as the reverse complement.
AAAAAATCTATGAAAATAAAATTTTGAGCTTACTTGGCTGGAATATGAAGTTATAATTTCACCTCTTGATTTTCGTTTTACAGCTTGCACCAGTTTTTGAAGACACTGTAAAATATAAACAATACATGTTTAACCAAGCATACATACCCCAACTAACTGGAAATATCTTTTTTAAAATAGAGATTATCCAAGTCAACCAAATTTTTGAATACTTCTATTTGAAAAACAAAGTTCTGGTATGGGATCAAAGTAAAAAATAAGGTAGAAGAAGTTTTTAGATAACACTTTAAACACTTACTTTTAGCCCCCATCAGATCTTTAATAAACTATAAATATTTTTATTAATCTGAACTTCAGTCAGGTGACAGTCTCAAAGGGGCCGTTTAACCCGAGACATTCCTACATACACTCAGCTTTTATTTTATTAAACTGATTCTCACTGCTCTTTATGAGATGGTCTCCTTGGTATTGGAACTAACAAATTTCTGAGAGCATAATTCTGGTCAATTATTTGGTTAAATCAGCGCACTAGAGCTACATGTGGGCTATTATAGGATCAGATTTACTGTAAGGTCCCCCTTGGCGCGACTTTTTTGATTTGGCAATAAATATTTTCCGCAACCTGTCTGACTTAGACTGATGATTCAAATTCTATGACTTCGCACCGATGACATTTTCTGGCAACCCATTCGGATCCTTGGTTAAAAAAAAAGTCCCCAAAATACGAACTTTTGGAAACTTCGCCAAGGGGGACCATACAGGAAATCTCTACCCTATTATGATCCCAGTAAAACCCCCATTACACTATCTAGTGTCAAAGATAAAGCATTTTAAGTTACTAACCACATGCAATTGCATCATACGCAAATAAAAAAAGGGGTGATACAAAATGTGTCTAACTGTGTTGATTAAAACTAAATGGTTTTTTATGCATGGACAATTGCTAGTATGACATTGTTTCACGTGTCTGCAGACAATTTTTTTTTACATAGGTGTAACCTTATGAGTTTTTAAGGAAAATTTTGAATCTTGACTTTGTGATCCCCCTTTAATTCCATGGGAAATAAATACGAATAGAAGATCTCTACAGCTTGTCGCAACAACATTTAAAATAAATACATTTAAGCCTGCTTGTCAGTAAAAACTTGCAGATGTCATGGCAAAAATATGTTATTTCATCTTGAGATGTTTTGCGTTTATTTAGAAGCAAGAGGAATTGAGCAACTCTTCAATTAGAACACCCCGAATGGATTCTTGATTGCATTTAAAATTGCTATTCTGTTATGCAGACACATCATTTTTCGTTTGTCTTTTGTTATGTACAATATGAAGTTAAAAGCTTAAGGAATTATAAAATAAAACTTTAAATAATTACATGGTCGCATTTTTAATACGCTACTTAGCAGATAATGTTAAGATTTTCAACAATTGAAACCAAACTGAACGTACTCTTGAACGAACTGTTATGTCTTCAAATTTCAGACGTTGTTTCAAATCCTCCATTTCAATGAAAGAAAAAAACTAATGAAAAGGTATTAAAAATTAAAAGTATTAACTATTTGCGTAGTTGGCATTTTTTAGTGAACACATATGCTTTCAGCAAACTTTTGAAGTCACGAAACATGAAAGCGAACGTCGTTTGTTTACTTTCTTAAGGATGCCAAACGCATTTTGAGTAATATTCAATTTAAAATTGAGCTGTTCCAGCTGACGTAACTTCAAGGAAGCGATGCATGCTGGGAAATATCTCTGTGATTAACCAATCCGGTACATCTGCGCCAAGAGGAGCGTTTACATGAGCCATCGAATCCATAGAATTTAAAAACCATCCAATTGGGTAAAAAATGACCGAGCAGGATTTTTGACCCAAATTCCGCATCTGTAGCCGAGCCCATAGAATAAATGAAACGTCAAACCCTCCTTGATTAGAGGGTTTGTGAAAACCCCCCCTGAACCCTGCAATTCCGGTTCTGCCTGGGCGAAAATCCACAAAACTGAAAAATTGCGGAGTTTCCTCTTCATTCTATGGATTCGATGGCTCATGTAAACGAGCCTAAGGAGTATTTAAAATGCATCAATCATTCTCATTCCTAAATTTTAAAGCCAATATTTTGATACTTGTTACAAACACGATATTTTTATTAATTTAAGAATTTGATGAAGGAAATAAAATGAATTTATATTCAAGGAGAGAAAAAAAGAAAAAACAAGAGTTATAACATTAATTTTGAAAGAATTTATCTATAAGATTGACACGGAATGTAAACGAAACTTCAACATTTCTTAACGTAAAGCATAGGAGTGCAGTGAAGCGGAAACCTTCGCCATGCGCTAGTTGAAACTCAACTCGGACAAAAAAACCTGTCTTTTACGGACTATCATTATTTTAATGACGAATACGGTGCAGAAAGTGGCCGTTGAAAGATCCCGATTCTATGATGTGAAATGGACTTCTGCCTATTGTTGTTCGTGTGACTAAGAGAAGTCACATAAAACATAAATGACATATGCGTACAGAATTTTGAGGTTCGGTGTACATCCGGCATTAGGTAGGTAATTTGATAATTTAATCGTTTCCGACTGTCTATTTGTAGCCTCTTTTAAGAGGTTACACACAAACAATTACGGAGCGACATCGTATGCTAACACTGTCGGGATTTGGAATCAACAGATTTAACGAGCACGTCTGTCTATTCAAGCGTATACTCGAAGAATCCCGGTAATTAAGTCAATTTTATGTTTGTCAAAAAATATCTGTCGATAAGATGTGGTCGGATTTTTAATGCAAGATCCTGTATGAGAGCCCTATGTTCTGATGCCAATGACTTTAAGCTGGACTTTGCAAACGCCCCAAGATTTTTGATGGTTTCGGATAATTTCTGAACTGAACATGGCACTGAATCCAAATATGCCTCAGGATGACACTTGGTAAACCTTGTGCATTAATAAAAAAAATCCCTGTATGTTTACAAGGTCACTTTACTTTTAAAGTTTCAACTATATATAAGGTTTTGATCATATATGACCAGATTCCTTCTTTAATAATTTTCACATTAATCGCTTCAAAGCCATACAATTTGATTTGTATGAATTAACTTAGCACTAATTTTTAACCGAAGTTAAGTAATGAAGTGACACTTGAACCGGAACCAACAGCAACTCTTAGAGACATCTTGAAACCTATTGAAAAACAACACAACAACTTAAAATTGGACAACTAAATAAACCTCGCTTTATATTTAATCTTAAACTAATTTAGCATAATATATATAATATGTACAATCAACAGGTACAAATTTCTACAATAGGCATTATTGAGCGTACAAATGAGACACAGATTGTGCCGACTTCTTTATCTCCTGCATCAGATGGCCGATGAAGCTGAACAACAGACCGAGAATACTGGGTACCACTACATAGTATTTGAGAGATACTTGAGCACAGGAACACCACAGGATCGCAATGACGAAGGCATCGGTGGCGTGGGCCAGTAAAGTTCCTAACTGACCACCATCCGCAATGAAGCGATCGGTCAGTGCCACCAAGGGAATTACGCAGGTAGCCAGTTTAGTAGCACAGGACAGCAATCCAGTCTTGACAATAATCCCGTGCAATGCCAGTCCACTGCAGAGGACCACTAGGACATAGAATACGCTTGTTATGTAGATGGTGACATTGACGAGGGGTTCTTGGGGTCTGTTCTGTTGGTGGAGCAGCAAGGCCTTCAGGATTAATCCTGTGAATACAGAGACTAGGCCTAGGGTGGTGTGGTAAAGATCCATTTCCAGTAAGCCGTAGCAGATGCAACCTGCGGCACCGAAGAACTCTGCGAAGGTTTTGATGATTATAATGTAGCCGTCAACGATGATTAGCGTGTGCCTTCTGAAAAGAGTACAGGATCGTTAAATTCTGAAACAACCTCATGATTAAACTGCAACTTGTGAGGTAAATTGACATTGTTTTCACTGTTACAAGTGTTACACACATTTAACACTATCAAGCAGCCAAGAGACCGTTTTTTTGAACTTGATGGAAACAAAGCTGAAGGATGACAACGTCAGCATCAGAATATTAAATACAAGTGAACATTATCAAGTTTTTGATTTTTTATTTTCTAGTATTTAAAGAATTGCGTCTCGCACACCCACGAAAAACGAAAACTTCATTTTAACCCCATTATTTAGGTAATGGATATTTATTGTTTCAGGGACGTACCCTCCAGAATAACGTATTTTAGGATAATATTAAAATTTGGGAATAGACAAATAGTGGTTGCATGTTTTAACGAAGTAGCTCAAGATTGTCTATGTTTCGATCATAGATATCATAGTAAAAGTATAAGGTTGGCAGATCACGTTACCTCCAATGTTAACTTCGGGACGCACATGTATACCAGAATTCCAGAGCAAAGGAGCCGGTGTTGCCACCAGTTTAAGGAGAAAAACACTACGAAAAAATGCCATTTAATTCCAAAATTACAAAACAATACCATAAAATTTTTAGCTGCATTTTGAAATCAGTTTAATGACTTAAAAAAAAAGCACGAAACACTTTGCTAGTATTTTTATGGTATGTTTTTGTAATTTTAGAATTAAATGGTATTTTTTTCGTAGTATTTTGCTCATTAAACTGGTGGCAACACTGGCCTTTTTGCCCTGAAATTCTGGTCTCCATGCGCGTCCCGTCGTCGTTAGCATTGGAGGTCAGCTATATTTGATTCGGCATTTAAATTGGCATTATTTGATAAAATTTGATTTGATTTGGCAAAGAATCATCATTCCACACTGATTTAAATTCTCGAGGTGTACCGAAATTCGCTATATCTGCCCACTTAAAAAATGTATTATTAAACATACAGCACGAATTTTTGTGTTTTCATACATGTTTTATTTTTGTGATCAAATATTTTTTTGGTTAACATAGATAAATTCCTTAAAGACATTATTACGAATAAGTTAAGAGAATGTTGTAACTTCATTTTATTATCTAGCCTAACAGTAAGGTGTTACGTGTTTGATGTAAATGGTATTTTCCTGAATTTATTTATAATGACAAATTAAATTTTTTAAACTCGTTGAAATATTTTGTGAATCCGTTTCACTTTAAAATTCTAAAAAACTAACCTGTAATTTTTGAGATATAGATAGCAGACGAGAATGGCTACACTGTTGGCAAGAGAAGTAAACAAATATCCTGTTAAATTTATTATCTTCCACAAAACCGAAGCTAACAACATTTGCACAAATCTGAGTACGTTTAAACTGTAATAGAATTTGGAAATCGAAAAATTATGTTTTGCAATAGCTGGAATTTGAAATCTCGATAAAAATTTAGTAAATTCCTGAGATGAGTGTTTGAAATTATCGGCCATGATTGTTTTCTGTCTGGTAAAGAGTTTAGAAAGTACTATAAATCCTCGTTTCAGTTCGCTGCGATGTGTCTTCACGTGATTTATTTGAAACATTTTGCAATAAAATTGTAAAGCAGGATGTTTTAATTCTTCTTTTATGGAGGGTAAATGAAATACTTTCTCAAAAACTTGAAGTAAAATTAAAAATTAGTCGACAGCTTAGACTTTTGATTAGGCAAATTGTATCAAATCACCCACGTATCAATTCTGTTGGTGGTCACACATAGTACAAATAAATGCTAATGCTAAAAAATGCAGAGAAAAAAACTACCTTATTCCAATAACTTTTGAGGCAAATTTCGATAGATTTCGAGGCACTCCACCAAATTTATAATATACGAAGTAAAATAACTCCAAATATCAGAGGAAAAAGTTTTTTTGTAGCAAAAATCAAAATAGGAATCAAGCTAAATAATTAAAATAATAATTGAAGCGGCAACAAACTGATAATGGTAATAATTAAGAAGCACTATTACACACGCCAACAACTGTTTTGGTGCATATGAATGTAATTCCTAAATTAGAATCTGGAATTAGTTTTGGTTGGTTGGCAGACATATTTTCAGAGACCCGCTTATAAACCCTCGTCACAAGTAAGACAGACACAACACACACATACTTGACAGATGCTGCTATCTATCACCCCCTCCGCAATTTAGACATGTCGCTGAAGGGGAGGGAAATAGGCTCCAGGGACCGGTACTCGTGGGAAATTGCGCAATGACCGCCCAAAGGACTTTTGGACCCAACAGATTTAACGAGCACGTACTCCGCATGCACTCGGTGGGTCTTCAGTGGTACCGGGACTCGATCGAGGGAAGGAATTAGTTTTTGAAAAGGTATTACACTAAATTCCTTTAGCTCTATTTTTTCAGATATTTACATTTCCTGTGTCAAAGAGTAGCTCGAAATCAAAGTTAACTTAAATAAAAAAAATATTTGTTTCGAATTTTTCTTAAAGAATCTAATGAGGTGTCTCGCTTTTTAATGCTGAACACAAATCCGGTTTTGGTTAACCTAAAGAATCGTTGTCGGCAATTTTACGCCAAATCTGGTAACACCGACAAGTTGGTATTATGGTAACCTTTTTCAAAATTAGCAATTGCATTGCCGATTTCTAAATGTTAATCCACTTAAATTTTAAATGCATTTAATTTATTCTGAAGTTTTTTTTTACATCAATCTTTTATAAAAGGTGTTGTTTTATGTAGGATCTGGCAGCAGCAGCATATATTCAGGTTTGAGTGCTGACCAAGCACACAAACCTGAATATATGTACCATCTATCTCTCTTTCTCTCCCTCATTTTTCCGAAGTGCACCTATTTGTCTCTAGTAACTAAGTTTTTGCCACTCCATTATTTTTAAGAAATGAAAAGCTACGAATGCAACATTTTGCAACTTTTTTTAAAATCCGATCTGTGCTGCCAGGGAATCTATGACAAAAGCTTTAATCACCAAGGTGATAAGGTGGATTAATAAGCAGTATTGTACATTTCTTTTGGTAAAAAAAACCTTTTTTTGTACTTTGACCCGTCTTTTGTTACAGCCCATCGAAGGTTGAAAAAAAACCAGTCCTGGTACTTCTTTATAGCTGGGCAACTTTTTCAACAAAAAAGTGTGAAACGTGTATACTTTTTTTGTTCTAACTATTTCTAAATTGCAAAAGAAAATGTATTTTTTAAGCAATGAAACAAATCACTTGTTGTGTACTTTAACCTGTAACAAGCATACAAAATTGTAACGTTTACTTTACGACACAACTCTGTATCTGTAGAAGTTGTTTCCTTATTATGGTACCCTTATAGTTAAAAAGACAACATTCAGGGATACTTAACGTATCATATGCATGCAACACAGGGTGATTCAAATTAAATTATGTCTGTTTTAGTAGTTCTATGAAGAAGTCCATTCCGTATAATGTCCTAATATTTTGAAAGTATATTTTAAAACTATGGAAAAGTGATGGATAGGAAAAACTGCAAATTGATTGATAGGCGAAAATAGGGAAATATACGGCATCTTCAAACTACGAATTAAAAAAAAAAATGTAAGAATACGGATATAAAAATCTATGTATATGAAAGGAAACGTTACTTTTTTTAAAGACTTTTTACACAAACTAAAATTAGAAAAAAATATTATTTTAGTTGGTGCAATAAGAGTTTAAAAAGTAGGGGAGAGTGTTGTACCTAGGGACAATTTTTACATTTTAATTTTTTTCTTCGATAATTATTGTCAAAATAAAAATTTCAAAGCAGCATTTCAACACACCAATATATTCCTCTATAATATATTTTTTTAAATTCTGGCAGCTTGAAATTAAAAAATTGCCACTCATTTAAAGTAGAGAGGATAAACTGTCCCAAGGTACAACATGATGTTGTACCTTGGGACATGCTTTATAATTCAGTCAATAGTCATACACTTGAACTAATTTGGGTCAGAAAACAAACTTTATTTCAAAATACATCAGAAAATGTGCTCTTTAGAACATTTCATCACACGGAAGGAAAAAAATTTATCAGGTGTTGCCAGAATTACATTTTCAAACTTCAATCATTATAAAATATATCCAAAACAAAGTTGAGTTGTATTTTACATTGTTTGTGGAATTGCTCTTAAAATAAATAATAAAGATATTTTTATTTATCCAAATTATTAAGAATTTATTCAAATTATTAATACTGTCCCAAGGTACAACACACTACATGGTTTAAATAAAAGCAAGATAGTGGCCAATCCAAATGCCTTATCATTATTTTCTCATAACCAAAATATTTTAAAATCTTCTCTTTTATGAAGAAAATAAAATGCAGTTGACCTTTTGTAAGAGTACTAAGGTAAAAAATTATATTAGAATGAGAAAAATATTTACTTTGGGGTAATGAAATATTATTTTTTGTCACCATTTCATCAATTCAATTATGCTAGTGTTAAATTTTATTATGATGGTGTCTGTTGGTTAAGGCTACTATAAGAAATAAACAATGTATGAATATTGCCAATAGATTCTTAGAAATTGTCAGTGTCCCAAGGTACAAGCGTCCCAAGGTACAACACTCTCCCCTAATGTATAAAATGTAAATGAAAAACTAAAAGATCTATAAAATAAATGCATACAACCTTTTCGGGAAGGAAGTCCCGTATCCGTGGGAAGAAATATCGATGAGTGAAAGAAGCAGAAAATGCTAACAAGCCACTATATAAAAAAGAATTTAAAACTAATGTTACCAAAAAAGAAAAGCCAGAAACTTAGAAAAAATAGGCACTTAAAAGCAAGAAAATCAAATAATAATTGAAAAGCTTAGTGATAGAACGCGCTAAGTGACATTTTTGAAAAAAATTGTTGTGTCAATGAACATATTATTTCCTCCTTTAATTAGGTATAATAAGTTCTGCTTTTTTCATAAAATTTAATTCAGGTTTATTTTTTATAGTTTGTAACGACCGTTTTTAGTCAATTTAAGGGCAAACTAAAAACATTAAAAGCTTATTTTCTTGTTTTCACTTTCCGTCACTTAGCATTTTCTTCCACTAAGCTCTTCAATTGTGGTTAAGACACTAGAAAAATAAGGAGAGCCAGTCATGTCATTTACTAAGTGATCTCACTTATTAAAGATGTGATATTTTCCCTAGAAATCTAGGTCTAAAAGGGAAAGCAGTTTTTATTATTATTGTAGAGGGTTTGAAATCGAAAAGATGGTTGTATTTATAACAATGCTAGGCTCTTATTGTAGGTATCATAGATATCATAGTGAAAGTATTAGATTGGCAGATCACGTGACCTCCAATGCTAATGACGGGACACTCATTAAGACCAGAATTGGAGGGGTATGGGGCCAGTGTTGCAATCCATTTAATTAGAAAAGTGCTACGAAAAAATAAAATTCAATTCTAAAATTTCGACCCCCCCCATAAAAATACTAGCTGCATTTTGGAATATTTTTAGTGACTTAAAAAACAACAACACTCGAAACGCTTTTCTAGTATTTTTATAATAGGGGAGAGTGTTGTAAACTTGGGACAATTTTTGCATTTTAAATTTTTTCCTCGATAATTATATTCGAATTAAAAATTTAAAAGCAGCATTTCAACACACCAATATATTCCTCTATAATATAATTTTTTAAATTCTGGCAGCTTGAAATTAAAAAAATTGCCACTCATTTAAAGTGGAAAGGATAAACTGTCCCAAGGTACAATATGATGTTGTACCTTGGGACATACTTTATAATTCAGTCAATAGTCTTACACTTGAACTAATTTGTGTCAGGAAACAAACTTTATTGTTTTTTCAAGGAAATACACGAATAAAACTTCATAATTCAAGAATAATTTAAATTATACAACAAAATTGCAAGTCCAAATTATTTAACATTATATGATGATACAATATGCTTTACTGTCCCAAGGTACAACACACTACATGGTTTAAATAAAAGCAAGATAGTGGCGATTTGTATAAAATTTTATCTGGAATTTAAATGGTATTGTTGAGATCCATGTCTAAATACTTTTAAAAAAATCATAATATCTAGAACTATTAAAAGCAAGCTTTATAGTCATTGAAAAATTCTTCACCATTGAAAAATTCTATAAAATCCCTTAGATACATTAAGATAAATTGATAAATTTAAGTTAATGTATCTTTAAATCCATTTTCTTTTCAAACTACTTTATAAATCTCCATTTTAAATTCACTTGTAGATTGGTATTTTTCATTTTTACAGCCTTAGATTTCAGTATTTGATGGTAAATAGTCCTATTCAAACTCTCTTCGACTTTTATCTCAAATAATAAATAGTTTCCAATGGTCGGAATTACCGAACAAAAAAAAAGTTTCATTGGTCTGGTTTGGTCTTGGATCGAAAAGAAGAAATGAAACAAGCCTTCTCTTTCATACTCAGAGTAGCCCATTAGTAAGACATTGGCGTCCTCATGTTTATCTCAATTATTGCTTCTTCAACTATTGTGTTCTCATCGGAATTTTTCTTGTTATTTGCACACACTACAAGAACACAACTCTGACCCGATCTCTGTTGAAATGGAAGATAAAAAAAAAGGAAGGTGAAAAAAGTAAACAAGTATTTTTTTTTACTCGTCTAACTCTTAAGTCCGTTTATTACTCTTTCGTTTTCTGTAGCCTTTTACTGTTGCCAGATTCGTGCGTCGCATAATCCCGAGGAAGTTGGTCTGTCACGTCCAAGAGCTAACGATCAAGTTTTTCAGAGTAAAAAAAAAAAAGAACTTTTCTCCTATGGTTAAAATTTGCCATTGCTCTTTAGTCTTCTTTCTGCTCAAAAGAAAACTTTTTCTACGTGGATTGCTTATTTGCGATTTTCAACTTTTTTAACTGTTTTTTTTGTTTGTTTGAATTCGCTGGATGAAAGGGATTTTTTAGAATATTTTTTGGAGAAAGTTACATTTAGTATTGAGACGACTCTTTGAATAATGAATCCCAGCATTGCAAACATAAAAACATTTTAATTTCAGCTAAAAATTTAAAAAAATATTTTACCTAATGGAAAATTTCAACCAAAAAATCGAATTTAATTTAAAGGGCGATAATTAATGTACAACTAAAAAAGTAGCATTAAATTGTTTAAACAACAAAAAAATATCAATAACTTCAAGATAATATAAGGATTCCAAGTTCAATTGCATTGTACAAATATTTTTTTTTAGATTGAGAGATTATTTCTTCGATTTTCTACAAAACAATCGTATGATTGAAGCTGAATGGTGTAGTTTCAAAAATCAAAAATCATATTCCAAAGTTTGGTTATAGCAGAGCAGTGATTTCAGTTTCAATTCCCGGGTATTCCCAAGATTATATATGTTACCGTTAAAACCCGAACTCAGCTAGAACTGGAATTAACTATTGAAAACTAGTTTTAACCGATGCCATTAGTTAAAACTAGTTTCCACTAGAGAAAAACAGTTATTGCAAGTTAATACTAGTTTTGACAAAATATATTGGTTTAATCTAGTTTTAACTATAACACACTCTTATTAGATATAACTAGAATTTACGAAAAATAGCACGATTTAGAAAAATAGGTTAGGATTAGTTTAGTTAATTATTGGGCTAAAGTGCAATGAAAGCGTATGGAATATGGATATTGGAAGACACTCCTTTAAGAAAAGAACATTGTTAAGAACGCTATTGTCGTAATAAGATTATAAAATAACGGCTCATAATAAAAAAAAGTCAAGCATTCGTAGTTAATTCTAGTTTTATCGAAAACATTTTAGGTAATTCTAGTTTTGGCTAATTATTACTAGTTTTAACCAAACCAGTTTTTCAAAACCGGTATTAACTAGTGAGTTCTAGTTTTAAATTGAGGAAACTATTTTTACTAAGAGCTTCAGTTAAAACTAGCTCTCACTAGTTAATTCTAGTTTTAGCTGATTCCGGTTTATAACGGTAACATATACACTGCTGAAAACAAGTAAGGGATGACTTAGCGTACTTATGTTTACCCTTTAAGGCCCAACGTTTTCTTACTTATTCTAAAAATCTAAAATTTGTGAAATAGATTTATTATGCATACAGAATGAAATGGTAAAAAATCGGCGAAAAAATCTTAATTTTTTAAACTAAAATTTAAAGAAGAAAAAATTAGATAATAACTTTTGGATAAATTATAAAAACAATTTCCATTTATTAAAACAAACATTATTTAACTCTTTAAACGACATGATTATTTCATCTAGCGATGCAAAAAGAAAAATATAATTTTATCCAAATATGTATGGAGAATATAACAAAACTTATTTGAAATAGGTGCGGGCTTAACTCAGTGAGACAAAAATCGCAAGCTGATGCTTCCAAATGGAATCATTAGGGGTGAAATGGTTAAAATGTGCTCCCCTAATTGTTTTGAACTGTGTGCATTGTACCAATCTCATGTTTTGTAATTGGGTGAAAACCTATTTGACTGTGTGTCACATTTAATTATTATAACTAAGATTTTGGGTCTGATTCATTTATTGGGTACTTCGTCTAATTGAATTAATTATAGTAAAAATTGATTGACCTGACCCTATTTCTTAGAATTTCTCTGGAAATTGCGTTTTTCTTAACTATAAAACCTTCAACTGTACTATAGATTTGATATTATATTCTAAAACTAATACTTTTATGACTTTAAAAAAAAATCCAAAGATAAATTATAACATTATTTAACACCATCGTTCTGATTCTAAGTGAGAATTTATGACGCCTATTACTTCTCCTAATGCCCATTACAGTTCAAATTTCATCTTAACACAAGTACATTTAAAATAATAGAAAATAATTCTTAATTCCAACTCCCACGAGATAACGAAGAAATCTCTCATATTTCATCAACCAGACAAGCGCGATGACCTTCTTCAAGATCCTGGAGGTGTGATTCTTGCTCTTTAAGGCCGTTTTTATCGATGTATTTAAGGCAATAATAAGAATTTATGAACCATAAAAGTGTTATGTTGGAGGAATGAAACGGAAGCAATATCCTTACGACTGTGAAAAGCGATTTATTTCAACTAGTGCTTCTAAACTATATCCGAGATAGAAAAGCCCTTGAACTTGGCATGATGTCAGTTTCACATAGCTATAATTTTTCAGTGAAACCAAGGCTGATTATCTTCATATGAGGTAAATTTAATACCTATTTAGGTATACCTTCAAATGGGGTAACCATGGTTCAAGTCTTTCTTTTCAATAATTATTTACTAAATTTCTTCAGTCTGTCTTTTAAATGGACTTCATTTAATCAGATCTCCGCTTTAACGGACAGAATTTTTTATCCGTAAAATATAAAAATTAGCTAAATAGTAAAAGAACTTGTTTCGATGTCGATTCCCCATCGATATTTTGCTGAGACCAAAAAAATGGCTTATCGCTGTGGCAAATTTCCGATTTTCTAGGCTTCAGCGGAAAAAAGTTAAGGATTTTTTAACGGTATGTAACTTGTAATTCTTAAATACATGAAATATATTAAACACAATTGGCACGTTACTTTAGTTGTGTATTTATTTATACGGCCAATATCATCATTGAATAAATGTAAATCATAGCCTTAGTTTTGTTTCTCTGGTTTCACAGGAATTTCGCTTAACCGACATTCCATTTAAGCCGGTTAAGAGATAGTTTATTGTACTCCTCATGCATAGCTTATAAGATCGTTGAATCCCTGTCAGTAGATTCCGGGTTCGAATTCCGGTTGGTAAGCGCATGTATGTTCGTTTTGTCGATAAAGAATTATTATCTTTGTGTTAAATTCTCATCTTTATTTGTGTTAAAAAATTAAAACCTCTTCGTAACATCTTTTAGAAAATTTTCACCATAATTTAGCGATAAAGTTCAAAATGTGTCACCAAAAGTTGAAAATTTTTGTACTGCTCATGCCTGCGCCTTTTTTTGGGAGACAAAATTGGTGATGTTTTCTGAGATCTGTTCGCACTGGGAGCAGTCAATCCAGTATATATTATAGATAGTTGGTAAAAATTAGTAAAGTGTGTTTGTTATAAGGTTTATTCTTCTGGCAAATTTGCCCTAAACTACAGAAAGAGCATGTTATGTTTTTTTAAAGGGACTGCTCTTTTGGTGGATTAAGTCTTTTGAAAACTTGGTCAACTACTAAACAGAAGCGAGAGTCTTTTGGGCACCATTTTGGCAAATCTGGCTCTCAATTTTGACACTCCGATTACAATGAATCTGAGTTCTCTGTGGATGCTGAAGTATGTCGACATTTAATATTTCCATGAGAAACTAAGTCAATTGAGAAATCAAGAGAAATTGTAATGCTACATAATCATAGGACAAGTTTGGTGACGATTTTCCCCTCTTGAAAATCTGCTGATTCAGCCATCTATTGACCAATTTTCCAATTTTCCATAATTCAAATATCTTACTTATAGCTTTGTCAAACTAACGAAAAACTGAAGAAAAGCTAAATCGATGAGAGAATAAAAATGATTTGAGAGGGACACCTTGCAGCATTTCGACGTAATTTGTATGACTCAACTATGTGAATATTTTACAAAAAATTCGTTATATAATGACCTCATGGAAATTAGATCAAACATTCTGTATCTAGCATATTGACATGTTTGAAATTCCTTCCTTTGGCTTTAAAATGTTTTTTAATAAGTAAAAAATGAAATTCCAAGAATAAAAGGTACGGCGAGAATTTGCAACACGTGCAGAAAAACTGTTCCATTAAACAAAAGTTTTGCTTTTTTTTAAAAAGATAATCCTGAAATATATTTGAAACAATGAGTTTAATGCAGGATAGGAAAATTATATTTTTGAAAAATATTTTCCAGATTTAATTCTCTCTTTTATGCAGTGAATCTTTAAAGTAGAATATTAAATAAGCTAAATGAAATGCTTAAAAAAGTTTCTCATTTTCAAGTGATTGGTTTGATGAATTAAAAATGCTTTAAGATATATAAATTATACTAATGATATCTTTAAAGACTTTTATTTTATTGATAAGTTATCACTTATGAAAAGATTACCAAGGGAAATAAAGTGTAGAAAATTAAACAAATCCTAGTAAAGTTTTTCGCTTATCCGAAGTTTCCTTCGGTACCCTATATAGAAAAAATTAGAAAGAAAGTACTGGTAATTTTTGTACTTAACTTGATGTCTGTAGCTCTTTTAGTTTTTCAGTAAGAGTTTTAAAACATACAAAGTTTCATTGCAGCTTTCGTTTGTGCATGCGAGACACGCTCGAAATTTTTTATTATAATCGACAGATAACTCGTGTACTAAATTTGAAGTCTACAGCTCTTTTAGTTCGAGCTTTTAAGTGGTTTCAGGCCGCCCCGGTGGCACAATCGTTAGGATTCTAGCCTTTTGAGCTGGGGTCGGGTAAAAATACCGGTCAGGCATGGATGTTTGTGACCGTCAACCAATGTTGTTATTTGTCTATGTGTTTGTATTGTCCGTTCTTTGTCCTTCTCTTGTGCCTGTAAAAACTCTTTCTGTGTCTGTCCCACTTGACGAAAGCTTATAAGCGGTTCTCTGAACAAGCACACAAGCTGGAATATAAATGTACCATACCATACCAAGTGGTTTCAGACGGAAATATTGACATAACAGACGAACAAATGTTCAGATACTGCTTTTTTAAAATCGGCACTCTCCAAATATGTAGAAAACACCTTTTTTTCAAGAAAAATACAAAAATGAAAAACTGATGATATTGTATAAAACATTCTTTCTGTATAAAATGTAATACGCAGTTTTTAACGTTAATTTTTTCATTGTTTTCCTCTTGAAAGCTTTTATCGCAAGTTAAAAAGTTTAATATTTTTTGGGGCAAGAAAAAAACTTAAATTAAGTTTCCTTAAAAAAGACGCAAGCCGTATTTTTTTAGCTTTAATTTTTTTGAAATTGGTTATACATTTATTATTACTTAATTGATTCAATTAGAAAAAACTATTTTTATGTGTATGTTTTAACGAAATTTATGGAAATGTAATCTTTTAATGCTGGGGAGTAAAATGTTTTTTTCTTTTAAACATTTTAAAAAAGAAAAAATATTGAAGTACAATTTTAAATACTTTATTTATCTTAATTAGCTTTTCTACTGTATAAACTTTTTAAAACTTTATTTAAATACTTTTAAAAGTCTCTTTATACTGTGACCTTTTCACTAAAGGTAGTCAGAAAGAAGAAAATAAAGTATTTCTCAGATTATTTAATATTTAAAGAAAGTGAAATTCTTTCTGATATATATATAATAGATATTTATGCAACTAGTGCGAAAAGTAATGCTTTTTAAAACAAGTGGATTTTATTTCACGAGCGAGGTACGAGCGAGTGGAATAAAGACACGTGTTTTAAAAAGTTTACTTTTCGCACGTGTTTCATACACTATTTTTTATAATTGCGTGAAAAAAATCAAATCTCATTGGTTCAAAAATAATTCACGTGCTAATTAGACTAAAATAGACTAAGAGATGTCAAGGAAAACAACCAATGAACTTGCAGTTCGGAGCGCGTGACGCTATAAAAAAACAATAAGCGTGTTTCAACGTTTTGTCAAAGAAAGCAACCAATGAACTCGCAGTTCGAAGGGCGTGACTTAAGAAATATTCCCATCGCGAGAAAAAAAATTCATTGATTCAAAAATAATTCACGCGCATAATATTTTTAAATACAGCAGATCGATAAATCTTTGGATTTTATGAGTATTATCAAATCGAAATTTTACTTGAAATGTTGGCATCTTATAAAAAGAGTGCGACAAAGTTTTTTTCACTGCTTTTGGGTGAAAAAAAAGTACTTTTTTTCACTGTTTCAAAAAGTCTAGCTTTGTGCACGCGTCTGATATTGAAATTATAATGTAAAAGTCGGCTTTTTTTCACGTAATTATAAAATAGTTATTTATGCAACAAGTGTGAAAAGTAATGCTTTTTAAAACAGTGGATTTTATTTCACGAGCGAGGTACGAGCGAGTGAAATAAAGACACGTGTTTTAAAAAGTTTACTTTTCGCACGTGTTTCATACACTAGTTTTTATAATTGCGTGAAAAAAATCAAATATCATTGGTTCAAAAATAATTCACGCGCTAATTAGACTAAAATGAGTTAGGAGCTTCCAGGAGAGATGTCAAAGAAAACAACCAATGAACTCGCAGTTTGGAGCGCGTGATGCTATAAAAACCAATAAGCGTGTTTCAACATTTTGTCAAAGAAAGCAACCAATGAACTCGCAGTTCGAAGGGAGGACTAAAGAAATATTCCCATCGCGTGAAAAAAATTTCATTGATTCAAAAATAATTCACGCTCATAATATTTTTTAAATAAAGCAGATCGATAAATCTTTGGATGTTATGAGTATTATCAAATCGAAATTTTTACTTGAAATGTTGGCATCTAATGAAAAGAGTGACACAAAGTACTTTGTTGCACTGCTTTTGGGTGAAAAAAAGTAATTTTGTATCACTGTTTCTAAAAAGTATAACTTTACGCACGCGTCTGATATTGAAATGATAATGTAAAAGTCCGATTTTTTTCACGCAATTATAAAAAATACATTAAAATATTTGTTTACAATATGTTATACCTTTCTAAGTACTCTTTACATTTTTCTTTTAAGAAGAACAAAGTCTTATTCTATGAAACAAAATGGTAACCTGTTTTATTCTACGCTACCTTATCAAACGTGAATTTAAAATAATAATTCTCTCCAAAAAATATTTTACTATATGATTAATTAAATAAACTCATACAGGAATCATTGGATCTACCTGTTTTAGTTTTACATAATTTCTATATTTTGAATTCCAATTGAATTAGAGAAAAAGGGTTTGTTTGAGGCTACGTAAATTAATCAAATTCGAATTTAAAATAATTATTCACTCCTAGCAAAGTATTTTGTACAGTTACAGCTTATATTTTGAATTCAGACAGTGTTTAATAAAATAACTCTATAAATAGAAGGCACGAAATGTCATGTATGTATAACCCAC
Organism: Hylyphantes graminicola; assembly: GCA_023701765.1. Taxonomy (NCBI): domain Eukaryota; kingdom Metazoa; phylum Arthropoda; class Arachnida; order Araneae; family Linyphiidae; genus Hylyphantes; species Hylyphantes graminicola. The sequence goes on along the minus strand of CM043114.1, from coordinate 35,048,688 downwards.
CCACACTTACGCACGCTAAGAGATTAGTGTGAGAAAGCGCTAAGTGGCAAAAATGGAACATTTTAAAGTTTTTCGTCAACGTTTTTCGTTTGCACTTTGATACGTTATAAACATCAGTTACAAAATGTAAAAAATATATTCTACTTGAAGTTGCTGAAAATACTTCTTTTTATGTTTAAAGGAGAGGCTAACATTGTATTGATAAAAATATCTCAATTTTTTTTAAAAATGTCACTTAGCACAGTCTTTCACTAAGAAAAGTGTATTTGTTAGACTCAAAAATAAACATTTGCATTTCGAGCTTACTTTCCAATTTTTTTAAAATTTGAAATGTTTAGAAAAGTGAATAGGAGGTATCAGCACAGACAAGAAGATTTCTGTTTGTCAGTACTTCTTTGTCATATTTTTTTTTGAAAAATCCAATAGCATAAATTTACAATTCTCCCTCTCTGTGTTTAAATAAGTAGGTGTAGCAATAAAAATCAATTTATTAAAAAGATTCACATTGCTGCATATAACTTTAACAGTACAATTGCAGTTTCATAATGACTAATAGCATGTATTCAATATCTGTAACTATAATATGTATTACATTGGAAAATCTGATAGTAACTATGAATGTTCACAAGCGGCTACAGCATTGGCGTTACGATTAACGTATCAACAGCATACTTAACTGAAAACAGATAAAAACATCTAAAAAAAACTGTTTTCTTAAATTTTACCACCTTTGCCATCATTTTACATCATAGGTATAATTATAATGTTTCTTTGCATCAATTTTTAGTAAAATTTACTTTAAAAAAATAAATGTTGTAAAAAATATCTGTATAAAATTTCGTTTGGAATTAACAACATTTTACAGATATATTAGAGAATGGCAAAATTTACATCGGCACATTTATTAGAGAAAATGTATAAGATATAATATGTTGAACACAAGTTAAAGTAAATCCGATAAAAAAGTAAGAAATCTCCAAATACTTTATTTAAATTGTACCAAACTTTTGCTAAGTAAAATGGAATGTTCACATGAATATTTTGATAAAATGATTAAAATATACTCTTTAAAGTCTTTATACTTAAGACACTTTGCTTGTCAATAGTTTTACTTTAAGTGCATTCCATTATTTTATCCATTTAGCAAAAATGTGCTTATATATTGTTAAGCAGTATTTATGGTTCGAAACAAATTGAAATTATATATTGGAAAAGTAATCCTTTTTGTAATGTCTATTCAGTAAAATCATTTCAAAAGTACAAAAGCAAAATGGAGCTTTTAGAGAAATGAATATGGAACAGTACTACCAAGAAACGAACAAATGTTTCCTAAGTAACGTAGGAACATCCACTAAAAAGAACTCAATATTAGGTTGTCAGATAGCCCTGGAGTTTGAAAAATGTCTCCCTACTTTCTCCAGCTCTAGTAAAACGAAAGATATTGGAGATATTCTCCTAAAAAAAGAAAGAGATGAAGAATTGGAGCTGAAGGTGTATCTTTCATCGTAAATTCTTTTCCTATTGGACATTTGAGCAAAGATGATGGCTACCAATGACATGACTTATGGGGATTTTCATTGCACTTGAGTAACTTTACATAAAGTCGGAACTCGACTGGTTCCTCGATAGTTACATGTTCGAGATTGTAGAGTTTCTTCATTTCTAAGACAATTCGAACGGTAGTTTTGGCTGTCATTAGTGGATGACGATGAAATGCGAGGGTTGGTCCCAGTTTTTTCGAAGTTCGAATGAAATGTTTCAAGTGCTTGTTACAACATAACGCCAATAAAACTCAATATTTGAAGCATGTTTGTAACCATTTTTTCTTTTCAAACATAGTTTGATTTTGTTATTTATCATAATAGTTTATTACGTTTTGTTCAAGTTAGACACATACTTCAGAAGTTAGGTTTTGAATTATCGTCGCACTAGAGCTACACGAGGGCTATTGGCGACGGGCGTCGTATTTTAGAACCACAGTCAGGTGGCGAGCCCACACATGAATAGGCACCCAACGCAACCCTTAAGGGCGACATCGCACGCAGCGTTAGGACTTTGAAGGATATTTAACGTGCACTCCCTTACACGGGGCATTATTCGTCGGACATTTTTGGCTGCACGGGCCGTTTATAGGTCGGCAGTTATTTTTGGCGATGCCCGGACCCGAACCTGGGACCTTCCGCATGCTAAGCGAGTGCTTAACCGACTGGGCTCCCCAGCCCCCCATACTTCAGAAGTAACAGATAAATGACAGAATGTAAAATTAAAATGTGGTAAGTAAAAGCAAATTAGAGTACGGTCTGCTAATGTGTTTCTAAATTAAAAAATATATATAGTAAATAGTAAACTAAGAACATCAAAAATATATCTAATTTGATGTGTCTAAATATTTAAGTTTCTCAAATATTTAATTATGTAGGTTAGACAACTTAGTTGCCATCTCATACGCAAATTTTTTTTGAAATAACAAAATTTGTCATTGGTCAACACATACTTATATAGCTTATTATATATATGTCAATTCATATAGCGCCAACAAAAATTTCGTTGTCAGTACTAAAATTGTTTTGTTTCTTCAACGAAATAATTTTGTTCATTCAACAAAAGCTTAGTAGTTTTTACCAAATGTTTTTGTTTACACTATAAAAGGTTATTAGTTTTTATCAAATGTTTTTGTTTACTCTAAAAAAAAGTTATTAATTTTTACCAAATGTTTTCGTTTACACTATAGAAGGTTATTAGTTTTTAAAAAATGTTTTTGTCGATACAAAATTAGTCCGTACTTTGGATTCTACAGATTTAACGAGCACGTCTGTCTCAGATAACTGGGGGACTCCCATGAATTTTGAGGGATATCTTTTATTTCCCAAATACGTTTCTAATGCGTTTTTTTTAGAAAAAGAATGCGTTTAGCATGGCTATGATCCAAACCTGAAACCTTCTCGTTGAAAAGTCGGCCAATTATCCACCTCGCTTACGAAGGCTCCAACAAAATAGAGTAAAAACGACCAGTATTTCTTTTTATTAGGAAATTAATCTTCACTCGTTTAATTTTACTGTTGCTGACAGATGCCATATGACATCGCAAATTGAAACAACTTATAGAAGGCCGAGCTTACCTCAACTAAAGGGGTTTGCTGAGGTGAAACTACTCTGTTAAGACGAGTGAAAAATTGTTAATTCGAGAAAATTAGTCAACAAAAAATATAGGTTCTCTCAAAAAAATATTATTTTGAGTAACTATTATCTCAGTATCGTTATATTTTCCCCATTTAGTAAAATATATCTTATCGGCACTTGTCAGCTTTAAAATGATGGATTTCTGTAACAACATGAGTAAATTAAAAGTTAAACATAGACTTACCATAAAAAAATAATGGGATTGGCAAAGGAAAATTTCGATTCTTTTTCTGGTAACAATCGCTGTGCTTGACAAACGTAGCATAAAAACTGAGTACCATAACGAAAAAAAAAAAAAAGCTTTATGCATAAATATGCACTTGACAGGAAGAACACAAAACCGACAATTTATTGTACAAATAAAATAAATCACTCTAATTCTTTTGAACAACAAAAGAAGCTAAAAAAAAAATAAATTCACTAATTAAGATAAATAATCAGTAAGTGAACTGTCTTACATTGATCAGTGTCCAGAACTTCCGTCAAAAGAAAATACCCTTTAATTAGCATCAAGCAGTGTCTCAAAACGAGAATTGTCTGGATTTTAATTGGAACTCTCACTTTGATAATAACGGAAATGATGAAAAGAATCATAAGGACAACAATGGCGATCCATTTTATTAGGTTCTTTAAAATAGTATGAATGAAGCCACATTAAATCTCACACCAGTTTGATTCCGAACATGCATTATTTTTGTTACTGATTTTAAGATAAAATTCATTCGAAGTAAGTTGGTGTAACACTTTTTCACAAATGCCTCATTTGGATTCCAAGCAAACTAAATCTGTAAGTCCTTTGAAAAAAAAAATACTTTGCATAGAGAAAAAATAAGTTTACTGAAGTAAAGAGAACGGTTTAAATAATGAAGGGTACGTTTAAAAAAATAAAACGGACTTTCGTTTGTGATATTATTTTGTTTCGTATGTTTGCATGGTAGATATTATGGTAGGTAAAATATTTTTAGAAGTGTATATGCATTTGAAGAGTATTTGCATTTGAGAAACTCATTATTACCAGGATTTTTCCGCCAGGCTTCAGATTTTCCCGCCAGGCTTCAGATTTTCCGCTAACTCATAAGTAATGCCGTCAAAAGTTCAAACCATTTGTACTTCAAAAGTTATTTTATAGTTATAGTTTTTAAAAATGCACATCCTAGAAGTTACTTTTTGTTTGCATTTTAACAGCATTGAAATAGTGTAAATAATTATTGCTGGAATTGAAATGTTTTTGGTTACGAATCATAAGCTTGGTGAAAAAATATCCGTTAGTCTCCGACAAGGAGTATTCCTTTTCATTGGAATTATGAACTTAGGTTGTTTTCGACTACTCGAATTTTAAGAAGAAAACGCGGAAGTAAAATTCAAATTTAGACCAGCAGTGTTATTTGCTTGGAAAGTAAATGATGATTAAAATTCTTTATTTTGCATTTTTCTCTCTTTTTTGTTTGTAAAGGAAGAATAAACGCCAGTCTCGATGTAACAGAAGAGTAAAAGCTAATTTTATTTTTCTGGCATATTCAAAGAAAAGTCTTTTGAAGTCAAATATGATTCAAGATAAATGCAAACAAACTCATATGTTTATAAAAAAACGTTAGAGTTTTATTTTATAAAAGTGTAAAATTAAAATATAAACTAGACGTACATTATAAGACCTCTTCATTAAAAAAAAACTCTTTTAATGCAATTTTTTTATATTTATTAAAACACACTGAAGTAAACATAGCACAATTCATATCATAGCTCCGAGAAATAGCTATTTTATGTTACATTTTTCTAAATTTTTATAGAATGGCTAGTTGAATATTTCTTTAAAAAAACCATACATTTAACAAACTTAGTAAAATTTATGAGGATCAAACAATATGGATAACTTCAAAATAGAAAATAGTTATGCGTCAAAGGTACATATATTTAGATAAATTCAAAGCTGATAAATTTATATATTTAAACTTCTTGGAATATTTATATATATAAAACATTTCAAAATATAATTACAAACTTCCGAAGTACGTTAGAACATACTTCAGATATACTGATGGTGATCAGCATGTCAATACCTATATCTTTTCATTTTTCTTCTAAATGATGCATTTCTTAAATCTATAATTCATTAACATACAAATTGTTTTGGAATGTTATTTTTGTTATTATTTTTTATTAACGTAAAAAAATTTCTAGGAAGTTTTGTTGTAAGTACTTCAATAAGTTTCATTCCCTATGTCTTAAGAAAAGTGTCTCGTGTGCGGTAATTTAATTCATAATAATTGGGTTTATAAGCATTCTATGTTTTTTCAATGCGAATATTAATTGTGATTTAAATTCCAAAATGTCAATTATCAATTATAAATTTTTTTAGGTCTTTCGAACTAAAACAGAAAAAGTGGCTAAGAAACTAGCTTTCTTTATTATATTTTATATCTTAAAAACAAAATATTTTGTCATTCACTTGACTGTTTGCAAACGTCGCATTTGGCTATGGTTTAAAATTATTAACAATTATATTCGTATTGTATATTTGACACTTATTCGTCACTAATGATTTGAAATCTATGTTTTTTTTAAACAAAACCAACATACCATCTGCATTGTGCTTTTTTTTCTATGTAAAATGATAGTTTCTTATTACTTTCATAGATGGCGCGTCATTAGATTTCTTGGTACAAAATATGCATTTGGATTTCATAACCATATTTCAAAAATAATAGGACAGATGCAGATTTGCGTGAGTAATTTTTACAAAAGCTACAAGAAGTGCTTGTCGCATTGGTTATTTCGAGTGTGATTAAAATGAAGTTTGTTAATATTACCTGCAATTGCCAAAAATTATTAAGTATTAAAGATAAATAAACAATAGCTTTAACCTCAAGTATTTGCTACCTTTGAAATTGGGGAATATTTGATTTTTTTTTTTACGTTAAACACATTTAGTAAGACACTATAATTTAATAGTGTTCCAAAATTATAGTCCAATAAACCAATATTTCATACAGAAATTTTATTAATTATAAATACAACCATCATTTATAAGGCTTTTACAAACAACTCAAATTTCTAATAGAAAACAAATGCTGCTAGTAACTAAAATTAATGATGCTCACATTATAAAATGCAAATGTTTTCTAATGACATTTTTAAGTGTTATTGTTTATTTCAATATTAATTATTTGAAACTTTTGTACAATTTTGTAACTTAGTTTCAAACTTTTAAATACAGAAACAAAAATTTACTTTTACACGATTTTGAATTACTCTCTTACCACTTGTAAACCCGAATTGGTCCTGACTCCTCAGGATTTAACTAATTAACCCTATTTGATGCCGACTGAACTTAAATAAACTTTTAAATGCGTAAATAAAAATTCACGCAACATTCAAAGAGTCCTTTAAACTTATTATTTTAAAATCTCACAGAGGACCAATTTTCTCAGTGTCTTGATCGTCGATTTGAAAATCTTAACGCATTTGCCATCGTCTCTGTTGTGGTAATCAAATCAAGCACCAGGTGAAGATCGCCAGAAAAAACTTAAATGTCGCCTTAAAGCTTATATTTTCGAAAACGAGCAAACACGTCCCTTGAGCACACATTTAGCATCAATTAATGCTCACTTTTCAGTTTAAAGCGAAGTAATCCGGTATTTTAACATTCTCATTAGACAGTTCAAGAAGTGCAGAAAAATTACTGTCAAGCTATTTCGATACTTAGGAATGACGCCGCAGTGTATGCCCCGTTCCTCTATTTACTATTCAAGGAGACACTTTGGGCCAGGAAGAGCGTAGGCGAAGAAAATTAGCTTTAGGTTGCAAAAGCTAATTAAAAAGTAAAGTTACATTACTCCCGGGACGCATTGTTGTGAATTTAAATGCATTATATAAGAAGGTTAAATTACGTGGCAGTCAAATTTTATCGCGCGAATTTTCCTTTTTGGCAGCTGATTGTAATTGTTAAAATATACCTCTTTGAACGTAGATACTTATTATAATATCCGTAGCTGAGTAGAAAAAGAATCCACGTTTTATGTTGCAACATTTCACATCGGCCTGTATTCTAATAAGGTACATGTATTTATTGTAAGTTCTGTTTCTATATTCTATCTCGTTTGCTTTTTTCGGTTTAAAAGTGATTAGTTGTGTTCTCATGGGGAAAAACACTGGAAGTGGGGACATAATGTAATTCTTTTTGTGAAAGATTTTGACACATTTTGTTGCTAAATTTATTTTAACTGCAAGAGCATTGTATAATTTTCTAAAAAAAGTAATTCTTATGTTTTGGGAAAATATTTTCATTGAATTTTCATGCTAATTATCTGATTATTTCGGTATTTATGCTGCAGGGAATGCATTAGTTTTGTAGTGAGTAGTTTTTTTGGCTTTTCTGTAATTAAAAATGTTATTCGAGGAGCGTGTAAAAGTAAAATAAGGCATGGCTTTGCTCTATTCTCAATTAAGATTAACAAATGGAACTATTTAAGGATTGTAATTGTAGGGGTAAGTGGTGTACCTTGGACGTATGTGTACCTCGAACCTATGCTGATTCTAGCTCGATTAGCTTAGATATTGAAACAACAGCACATGCAGTTAAAGTATTTGCTACCAGGGATCTCAGTGAAGTTCTATCTGTTTGTTTAAAAGGTCAATTTATTAAAGAGGTTTCGAAAAACTAAATTCACAGTTCAAAAGTAAATTTTTGTCAGATTCTTTAGTGTAATTTTTTACTCAAACATGTAGTGTTTATTCAGAAACGATGGTTATGCAATATAAAGCAAAGTTTTAGCTATAAAACAGTGTGCTTGAAATTAAGTTAAGTCTAAACTTAACTTGGTGATTAACTATTTTGTTTTTAATATCCAAGTGGTGTACCTCGAACCTAATACAAGTGGTGTACCTTGGACTGGTCCAAGGTACACTACTATAGGTCTTATGTGCTTCAGATTGTTGAAAACCCTTTTTAAAATTCTCAAGTAAATTCTTCCCTTTGAAAAATTAAGTATTTTAAGCTATTAATATGCAACCCTGATTTGTAAAATCTAGAAAAATGGAAATTTGTAAGAAATTTTGATATGATGTGATAAAGAATTTTTTTGTAGTTAATTATTTAGATTTAGGGAAGCCTATAAAAGTTTAACCACATTGATATAATATAGAAAATAATTATTGCATGCTCATCTAAAAATATATTTTTATAATAAATATCTAAGCAGAACATCCTTTTTACGTTTAGGCCTAGTTGAATAAACATAGGGGGAAATAATTGAGGTTTTTTTTTTCAAATTTAAGACAGAAAGATAGCCAAATGTTTTTCTATGGCATAAAATAACATTTTAATTTTATGCTGCATTTTAACGAATACACACGAGAAAGATTGCATTGCAGCTGAAAAAGCCAAAAGGGCACTAAAAAAACTAAGGCAATAAAACCCCATACTGAGCCAATTGACCTAACATAACCAATTACTACAATCTTGGCTAGAAATAAGACTAGGTTGTAAAATGTATTTTTGAATTTTATGTGGCTAATAAATATTGGTTTTCGGACTGTAAATCGAGTCTCTCTACCTGTTAATAATTGGTCCAAGGTACACTACCGGTTGGACCAAGGTACACCGCCGGTGGTGTACCTTGGTCCTAATTACAATTTTCTGTATTTATTTTTTTAATAGTTGAAATCATTTAAATAACCTGTTGAAATAAATATATGTTGTATATAACAACATAAAGTATTCAGTAAAAATATTTTTATTCACTTTTTGCAAGTAATTAAGAAAATAAAAATTGAAAAGTCAAAATAGGTCCTAGGTAACCCACCTTCCCCTATGCGTAATTCTGACGCAAGACATTAATGAAACATTTTAATGTTTAAAAAAATTGGTATCATAAATTGTAATCTAATGTCTCTGACTATAGACAATGTGTTTTGAACATATATATTTTTAAAAATAAATTTGTTAACTCATGATAACTTTTAACTTCAACGGAAAGAATGCATAGCGTTTAAAATACAGGAATTAAAATTGTTAAATAATTTAATTTTAAAATGTATGTATTTGACTGAGGAGTTTTAACATGTTTTTTTCGTAATGTAATATTTATGAGTTTTTCTAGAATCTCACTTTGAATATAATAATTCACAAAATATGGAAAGCTAAAATAACCTAATTACTATAACTTATTCTGATAAAAAATTTATGTTTTCATTATTTATTTTCATGAAATTTTTTATTTGCCGAAGGTGATTCTACTTTCGGCATGAGCCGTTATAAATAGCGACTTAAAGTATCAAAAATAATTTATGCTATCTCTTTAGATTACAATAGCATAAATATTGAATAAAATAGTGTTTGATAACAAAGTGAAAGTGCAACCAGAGAATTGTGCTTGCCAACTGGAGATATGATTTATGAGAGCCTGATAACAGGAATTAAGTAAGAATATTTTGAAATTATTTTTTGCAAAATTCTTTTTGTTATGTGATAATGAAATTTATTGGGATCAATATTCAGCTTTTCAGTAATAAAAAAAATGATATACGGATACGATTTCTTCGAAAGTGGGAAGGTAACCGGGGTCTTCCCCGTGAACCGAATCCCCATCCATAGAACACAGATGTTTGGAACTTACCAATAGCACAGCAATGGGGGTGAATATGTGATGATGTTTGTGTCTCTTTTGTTATTACTAAAGGAATTGCACGTAAATTGTAGGAAGGATTTTCACTACATGGTCTCGCTAGGATTTTCGCTACATGTCTTTTGTCTAAACTTTTACTTAGACACACTCACTATATGTGCTACTTGTACACGTCTCTAAGGGATGTCACACCATTTCATGTTGCAGTTTACCTGAACCCCCTACCCGGCAAACCACCCTACTCCAAAGAGATTTATTATACCATATGGCGATTCTGCCTATGGAGATTCGTCCCACAGTGCATGAACCACCCACTGAACGCAAATTTTGAACAAAGCGTATGAATCGCAACTATTTTAAAATCCTGAAATGATGACCAGGAAAATAATTAAGACAATTTTGGGATTTTCTTTGCTGTTCATAATGTTTTAAGGTATTATGAGCGAATTCAAAAATATTTAACAGACAGTTGCAAGAAGTTAATATTCTAACCGATAGTCAACTAACTAAGGGAGAGTATCCCAGAACGGGATAGGCTGGCAAAAACGGGATAGTGAGCCTGGGATCTTTACTGGTGGAAAAATCACGCGGTAGAAAGTCTAAACTGATTCCCGACCGCCATGACAGCATTCCCAGTTGATATCTCAAAGTGTATCCACGTGTTTCGCAAATAAATATTTTTGAAAGTTTTCAAATGAGATTTTTACTTACTTTGTACTCTTTTCGACTGCAGAAAAACTATCCTTGTGCTTTTCTGTTCTTCGGCACAATTCCGGAAAGTACAGTGCTTTGTTCATAGCTCTTTCAATTACAATATCATGAATTTAAATATTTCTAGTGAGTTACGGTTCAGTAGTAACAAATGTTTGGTTGGTAGACATATATTTTCAGGCTTGTGTGCTTGGTCGCAAGGACCCGCTTATAAACCATCGTCAAGTAGGAAAACACTAGACACAAACATGCACAAATGACAGATGCTGCCATCTGTCGCCACTTCCACAATTTAGACATGTCCCTGGAGGGAAGGGAAATTTTCTCCAGGGACCTGTATCCGTGGGAAACTGCGCAATGACCGCCCACAGGACTTTCGGACCCAGCAGATTTAACGAGCACGTACTCCGCATATACTCGACAAACACAAACATCCCTGCCTCAACGGGATCGAGCCCAGACTTAGCAGCTAAAAAGGCAAACGTCTTAACCACTGCGCCGCTGGATCGGCAGGAGTAACCCATTTATGTGGTCAAAAGCATCATGGTCGGGCAAAAACGGGATACTTTTATGGTGCCCAAAACGGTATACAATTTTGATGTGTCTCATTTCACCCGACCATTTTCATTAATTTTTTAGCAATGTGTTTAAGTTATTTTAATTGAAATAAGTAATGAATTAAAATCTGTAATCAATTACAACAATGTTTTTAAATTTTTATTAATTATATTTCTGTAATAAAAAAGTTACTGTAATTTGATAAATAATTGGCCTGAGTTATGTAGATACAAAATTCAGTTATAGTTTCTTCCAATAAAAACTTAACTTTTTTGCTTTAAAAGCTAAAATAAAAGTAAAATAAGCAAAAACCTAAAACATAAAAATTCCTATTCCGTTTTACCCACCATTTGTAGGGTGAAACGGGAAATAACTAACTCTGGAATGTGTACCTTGTACACAGTAAGATATAAAGCGAAGAATAGATAAGCTATCCCGTTTTGGGGTACCTTCCCTTACTCAATTTTTTTTTCCCGCGGAGCGGATGTCGATTGATAAAAGTTTGAATGATGCACACGTGTACTGGTGGGCAATCGAATAGCTAGTTTTTGTTTGGTGATAAGCCATTTTAAATTCGAAAAGACTTTAGAAGCTAGTTGACAGACTATCATCGCAATACGTAAGTTTATTTCAAATGAGCTATTAGAAGATTTTATTGAACACTTATTTTATATATCGTAAAAATATTTTATTATTATTATTTTAAGTGAAATCCTTTTTGTTTTGTCCGCAAAAAAACTCCTATTATTAAAGTAAATAAACTCAAAAAAATTTTACCATTAAAAAAAAGCCAGTACTCTAGCTTTGATTGTTTAACTTAGTTAACCTGTCTAGTTTTACAACATAAGAGTTTTCATTTAAACGTAATGTGTTGGTGCATTGGTTGAAAACCTATGAGTAAGACCCGACGTTCCCAAAAAAGTAAATTTCTTAAATTATTCTTATGTTTATCTTTCTTCTTGAAAATAGTTCGTCTTCTGCATGTCGTAGCCAATGGCCTGTTTCACGTTTTGAATGACAACGTTTTCCCGAAAACGTTTTCCCAAACGAAAAGAAGTTCTCGATTGGTTAATCCGTGTAGAGGGCAGAGCCTACTATTTCAAACAACTAATAACTGAAATCGTCAATGAATTTCAGGAATTAAATTAGAAATTTTTTGCATCGCGTGAAACAAGCAAATTATGCTAGCTTTTATTACCTGTCCAAAATTATCTTTCCCCGATTTTTTCTGATTTGACGATAATTTTTAAAAACTCCTTTGAAATACGTAATTTATTGTCGACTTTATTATATTTCATATAATTGTAATGACTGAATTAAAAAAAAATTTAAAAATGAGTTTTTATAAAAAATTTAATTTTTATACAAAGAATCCATAGTAAGAAGTTAAAAAGATGTCTTTTAAAAGTTATTTTTCTTCATTATTATTGCTTCCACATTAAAAGTAGAATATATTACGTATTATAACTAGTTTTGAATTTGATTTAATTCTACAATCAATAATAGTTTACTGCCAATAACAAATTTAGCTGTATTAAATATTGATATTTTATCAATTTAACGAACTTATATTCTTTGCATTACCTTAGTTTTTAAAAAACAAAAATTTTCATTTTCATAAAAATAAATATTTTTCAATATTTTTTACAAAGTATATTTATTAAAGCAATTAAATGGCAATCAAGTTCTTTATATTTATAAAATTTTATGTGTGTATTTCGGTCTTATTTATAGCAACGGATGACTAACATGCTTATCATTAACTAGGTTCTTCTGGTTCAGTTAAATTAATATTAAATAAACTTTGTAAAAAAAGAAAGTTAATTTATTTACTTTCAATATAAATGGAAATATATATTCAAGGTATTTGTTTGCAATAGACATTTGCAACTTCTTCAAAATTAAAAACGACCATACACCCACTTTCACAGAACGAACCGCAAGTCTTACAAACAAGTGGGATACGTCATTTTGAAGCAAAAAATCAGTTTAGGCTACATTCCAAATTTTATTAATAAATTTAAATTAGATGTTTATTTAAAATTTAAATAACGGAAAATTTAATCTACATTGAAACAACATGCTAATTCTATTTTTATTCAATACTAGCAAATTTATACCCGTACTTCGCACGGATTTAAAAAAAATCAAATCGATCCAAGTATGTGCACCATATAACCTGTTATAAGATAATACATTTAAGTTATTCTTCCAGCTCGTTATCAAGTATGAAATCCCGTTTAATTGCTTTAAAATTCCAAAATCCAAAATACTGTGTAATATGCACTCATAAATGTCATCACAATTCCCTCATAAATACATAAAACCTTTTAATTCTTTTGGCACGTTTTGGGAAATAATTTGGCGAGAAAATAGATATAGCTACAAACACATCCATTATACAGCTCTAACACAATGACCTTAGCACAACCAACGAGCTTATAAATTATTTTTAAAAACAATTTGCCCATTTGGTGGGTTTTAATAAATAATTTGGTGAGATTGGCAACATATTTGGCGAAAAAATATAGAATAAAACCCTGATATGCAACTCTAGAGCAATGACCTTTATTAACCATCATTGTTCAGTTTTTGCTTAGCAAACATTTTGCGCATTTGGCGAGATTGGCAACGTATTTGGCGAAAGACATAAAATCCTAATGTGCAGCTCAGCTCTAGTGCGATGGAATTTTTACCATCAACGTTCAGAAATAGCTTAACAAACATTTTGCCCATTTGGCGAGTTTCAATTATAATTTGGCGAGAAACATATCAATTATTTTCAAATAATGAATTTAGTTTCTGAAAGTAATGGCAACACAAAAAAATAAAAATCTTCAATTTTATTTATTTTCGTTGAAAGTTTTATTTAATTTTTTTAGCAGATGGCATCAGGAAAGTAAAAAAATGATCGGATTTGAGCCAAAGTGGTGTAGTTTTTCCAGAAAATTCGAATTTTCTCTAAAAATAGAACATTTTGAGCTCTGAGAGTTCTTATTTTGTAACTCAAGTTTGAACTACGCATTTGTGCAAAGTTACGAGTCAAGTTACGTACCAAGTTTCGGAGAGACATACACATATACATACACACATACAAAACTTCATTTTTATTATTATAGATTTTCACTGTTGCCATTACATCAAACGTCAGAGAAACTTTATTTAAAATAAAAAATAAAATTCTTGAAAAAATATTTATTTTTGTGATATAATTCAATTTGGATTGTTGTAATAGCACAATAAAGTTATTTTGAAGGTTCTTTATATAAGAATGAAGAAAGATGCATAAAAAATTCTAAATTTGCATAAAAAATATGCAAAGTTTCGCTTTTATTTTTAAAACAAGAATTTCACTTATTTATTTTTCGAAATGTAAACTTGTGGCTGCAAAAAGGTAGTTATTTATAAAATATATCATTATTCTTCGAACTTAAATAAAAATAGCAAACGATAAATATTAATTATTAAATCTGCAGAAGAAGATTACATAAAATTTTATTAATTTTGACTTATGAAAGTTTGAATTAGAACTAGCTTAAGGACTGCTTGGCGAATTTCTTCCTGAGGTGTTGTGTGCTTCCTGTTGAGCGTAAATGTTATGTGGAAGCGGTGTAAGTGACAGATTCTGTAACAAAACTATTGTTATATTACTATAAACACTAAGAAATTAGTGGATTGTAAATTTAGTTTAGTTGTAATGGGAATATTTCGTATGACGCCACGCTCTCAATACTGCGATTTGATTGGTTGTTTTGTTTTTGTGGAAAAGTGCTGAAACAAGCCCCCATTATTATTTATTTATTTACAACTACCGTACAGATAAAAATCCATTTACAGGTAGAGGACATTATCGTCGCACTAGAGATACACGCGGGCTAATGGCGATGGGCGTCATAATTTAGACCCACAGCAAGGTGACGAGTAGACACCTGAGTAGATTGCAAAAGATTAAACATTTATATATTTGGTTGTTGTCAATTTCGCTCAACATTGCCCAAAATGCCATATTTGGCGATTGCGTCAAAATTTTGTAACCAAGTCTTGCCTTGAAGTGGATTTGGTGGGGTCACCAGATTTGGCAAAAATGCCGGACATGGTCCTTCGGATTATAACCAAGCTTCTTAAAATAAATTTTATATAAAATATTCTTGATATTCTGTAAGTTTCATAATTTTTTAGAAATTTTTAAATTTTAATTTTTGTTAAAAAATTACAAAACGATTTCTAGGAATATAAATGAAAAACCCATATACTTATTTGAAAGATATTTGATAGACATTAATTTGATATGCAAAAATATGTTATGTATAGATAAACTTACTGACTAAAGTTTTTTTTTTACTAGTAACCAATCTTAACGCTTATAGCAAATCAAGTGCATCGGCTCTTTACCCGTAGGCAAAAGTGTACACAAACTCGATTGTTGCCTATTAACAATAGTGTTTGATAGTTCAGTCAGCCGAAATTATAATTAAAATTTTCACACATTAGACGTCTTTAATATTATGCACGTTTCAAGTTGAGTTTACTGATTCTATCCTAAAGTTTAAAAAAAAAAACACTAATAACGAATATTGTATAACTCTTACAGTAGAGTCCATTGCAGAGTTAGAAATATAAGGTATAGCAATGTTACTTAAGGGGTTCAGTACCCTAAAATCGGTGAAAAAATCAAAACAAAAATTATTGGCTTAAAATACTATTACAACCTTTATTACTAACGTCACAAAGTATCAAGACGATTGGAAATATATTTTTGACATTAAAAGCCATTTTAATGTCATGGCTTCGTAAGGAAATGGGTTAACAATAAAAACTTTAAAGGCGTTTTCCCAGAACTTGGTTTTTTGAACTTCGATGTACCTTTTCTCAAAAACTATGCTATGTTTTCTCGTAATTTTTTTTATATGATGTAATACATAGTGTTAAGAATCTGTGTTCCTGGAAGTGGATTAGCGGACGAAAGAGACCAGCAGACGAGTAAATTGATAAGATTCTGTTTATTATGATTGCGGGAGCTGTATTTATAAACTGTTTTACAAAACTGTTGCCAGATGCACGTCAATAAATAACAATAAAAATACATATCGATATAAATAAATAATCGATTCACAACATTCTCCCACCTTTTGTCTGGTAAGCAGACAAAATATATAAAGTTACTTCAAAGTATTTAAATGTTCAAAAAATGAAATTCAATTCCAAAAAATAGCACTAATATTTTAAGATTAGACATTTCTTAATTATCATATAAAATTAATGTAAATTTTAACTTTAAAAATTTGAGCTAAACTACATTAACAATTTTCGTAGCTAAGGAAAAATAAACTTGAACAGCAAAAAAAGTCTTAATTTCAAAGTCTCATTGGCCTCTTCACTTGCCGTCCACTGCGTGTTGTCTGAATCTGAGGTTCTATAGATGTTGGTAACTCAGAAGGACCTCTCATTGGCCCCTTCACCGGCCTTTCACTCCGCGTTGTCTCAGGTTCTATGGACGTAGGTAGATCTAGCTCAGGACAACCTGCAGTAGCTCTTGGCAGCTGTTCCGACCGGATCTCTAGAGGGTACAACCGCTGAAGTGGTCGAACTATACTTGAATTGGCCAATTTGAGCCGAGCCAATCGCTGTCCGCCATCCTTACCGGAAAAAAGCTGTACCACACGAGCCAACGGCCAATCTATCCTCTTTGAATTCTCAGACCCCACAAGCACAATGTCTCCCTCCAAAATATCAGATCTCTTTGATTCAGGGTTCTTGACGAGCTCTGATAGGTACTCTTTCTGGAACCTCTTTCGGAAACAATCTCTAACTTTCTGTAGATACCTCAGTCTTTTCCGAAGATGATTTCCATCTAGTAGATCTAGGTCAATGGTGTCACAGCATACTGGTGAACTAACTTCTCGCAGAAAATGAGCAGGTGTTAACGGCTGTGGCTCATTTGGATCTTCCGACAAATATGTCAACGGTCGTTGGTTTATCGTACTCTCGCAGTCAGCAAGCAAGGTGAACATCTCCTCGTAACCAAGGCAAGCTTTTCCGAGACTTCTCTTCAGAAGGTCCTTGAGAACACGTATCATCCGCTCCCACCATCCACCGTACCAAGGAGCGCTTGGAGGACTAAAGTTCCACTTTATTTTCTTCACAGCACTCTCTGCTTGAATAGTATCCCAGTCTAGACTCTGAAGTGCCCTTGAGGTACCACAAAAGTTCGTGCCATTATCCGTGTAGATTATCGAAATTCTTCCCCTACGTGCAATAAACCGACGCAGAGCTTGAATAAATGCCTCAGTGGATAGCGATGTTATCAACTCGAGATGTACAGCTCGGTAGACACCACAAGTAAATAGGACGATCCAAGCCTTTATCCCTCCCCGCAAAAAAATAGGACCCGCCAGATCAGCTCCTGTGACTTGAAATGCAGCAACTCTCTGGATACGGTCAGCAGGTAATGGGGCAGTTTCTGTAGTCGCGGCTTTTGCTGAATGACGTTTGCATGGTATGCACCTGGACAGCACCTCACGAATAATTCTTCGCCCTCTAGGAATCCAAAATCTTTCACGTAGTTGGCTTAGGGTCGTCTGTACACCAGCATGGTTTTGGCTTCTGTGGGTGTACTCTATTAGACGTCTTGTTGTTGCATGGTCAGGCAAAACCGTAGGAAATTGAAATTCTGCATCATCTTCTCCGTAAACGAGTCGTGTTTGTATCTTCCACAGGCCATCGATTTCGAAGAATTTCATAGATTTTTCATGCTTTTCCTTTCCTTCCACTAACCACTCACTTTGAATCATTTTTATTATAGCAGTTTCGGCCCTTTCAAATTCCTCACTCGACAAGGTAGTTTTAATCTTCTCATTTCCTTTCTTGGAGTTATGACAAAACCTGAACATCCAAGCAACCATGCGTACTATCATAGGGTAACTGGAGAAATACAAAAATCTGTGACTTATTATTTCTTTCTGAAAATTCGATGCGCTTACTATTACCTTTCTACGTTCTATCAAAGCCTCCGCTGGACAAACCAACTGTGATGTAGGCCAAGAAGTTTCTGGTTCCTGCAGCCACGAAGGACCCTCCCACCATCTCGTCTCGTAAAGATCAAGCCAAGTACAAGAACGAGAGGGTAGATCAGCCGGATTAAGGTCGCCAGGAACATGCCTCCAGTTGTCGGTGTCGGTCAGAGCTCGAATTTCCTTTACCCTATTTCCAACAAAGGTGTTCCAGGGCTCTTTATTCTTTATCCAAGCCAGAACCACCATCGAGTCAGTCCAGAAGAAGGTTCTCAAAGGCAAATTTAGAGCTTCCATCGTAGATTTATATAAACGCGCAGCTATTGCAGCACCTAGTAATTCCATTCTTGGGATAGTAGGTCGGTTCATTGGTGCAACTCTTGATTTCGCTGAAACTAAGCTTATGTATACCTTATCTTGCTCTTCACAGCGTAGAAATATACAATAAGCGTACGCAGCGGCTGAAGCATCGGAAAAGACGTGCAAAGAAGCATCTGCTACTTCACCACGGAACATTCTTCTTGGTATAGTGCATGGCTTGATCATGTCCATATGTTTTGCCCACTTATTAAATTCCATTTGCAGCTCTTTCGGGAGGGGGTCGTCCCAACCTATATCCTTTTTCCAGGCTTCCTGTAGAATTAATTTGGGGAACAGCATGGCAGGACAGGAGAATCCTATGGGATCGTAAACACTGTTCACTATTGACAGCAAACTTCTCTTCGTTGGCTCAGGAGTGATCAGAGCTTTAGGTAACGAACATGCCAATTCATCAGCACTATTCCACCTCAAACCCAGTACAGGTTGGTCATGCATAGAATCCGTTGGTGTAGTGGTCCAACATCGAAGATCGAAACAGCCAGCCTGCATTATTTCTCTTGCCTGACTCTGTAGCACTTGAAATTCCTGTTCGTTTTCGACACTAGTGATCAAATTATCCACATAGAACCCTTCTTTTAACTTTCCTATTGCAAAAGCCATGTCTTCTCTTTGAAACCTTTCCAGTCCAAGGTGATGAGATATGGTTGCATTCAATAGGAATGGAGACGATGTGACACCAAAAACTACTCGGCAATGCCTATACTCTTTAATACGCTTGCAGTCCTCGTCACTCCACCACAGAAACCTCAACACATCTCTATCCTCTGGACGTACACTCAGCTGCAGAAAGGCTTGTTTTATATCCGCTGTAACTCCCATAGAACCCAATCGAAATCTATTCAGCAAGGGTGGGATTTCTTCTGTCAAACTTGGACCCGTACTTAGACACTCGTTTAAGGAAGCACATCCAGTTGTCTTCAGTGAGGCATCAAACACGGGGCGGATCTTGGTCGTTGCACTCGTCAACTTGATCACCGGTCTGTGAGGTAAATAATATAATGGAGGAGTCGCTCCTGAAAACTTTACCTCTTCTATGATACCCTCACTTTTCCACTGAAGAAAAACCTCGTGATATGCTTTCAAAATATCCTCTCTGGCCAAGCGTTTTGTGACTCCTCTTAATCTGGATTCAGCAATTTCGCGATTGTTATAGAGTGGGGGATGTCCCACCAACCATGGTAATGACACCTCATACCGTTGTTCGTCGTTAATCTTTAAAGTTTCCTGAAAATGTACTAAAGTTTCTTCATTTATTACTTTTTTAGTCTTATCTTTAGATGGATCCGTTATTCCTAAAGTCTCCAGATCCCACAGCTTCTGTACATCAAAATTTTGCAAAGCGAGAGTAACCATATTAACGACATCTTTCTTCTTTCCTAGACCTACAATTGACCATCCGAGTAATGTTTCAATAGCCGAAACTCCAGATTGGAAAATTTCAATTCTTCCGGTCAAAATCCTTCCCAGCACATCGGCTCCAATAAGAACTCTTATGGGTGGTGCATCTTTTCCAACATCTGTCAGATGTATTCCCCTGGAAGATAGCTCAGAAAGCAAATCGTTGTCCCGCATTCTAGGAAGAGCAGTGCAAATCTTGGGTTGATCGAGGAATGAAATTGACGTGGTATACCTCCTGTCTAATCCCTCCACGGTGACCTTATATACCTTGTGTTCCGTGGCAGGGGTGGTACCACCTCCGAATAATCCCTGCGATAATATCTCTCTTCCCGTCGGTGCAAGACCCAGCTCTTCAGCCAAACTCTTCTCAATGTATGACCGATGCGACCCGTCATCTAATAGAGCTCTTGCACATATATTCTTTCCCTTGTGCCGTAGTCGTATCATGATTGTCTTTAAATAAATCTCACGTTGCAAAGGCTGAGTCGAAAACATCGCTGTGGTTTCCTCTCCATTCATTTCATCTTGGCGTGTAGAGTCAGTTTTTTTCTTGACGGTCAAATCCGGACAAAGCAGAACATAATGTCTCTGGTTGCATATTAGACATCGGACATTGCTTCGACAATTACGAGAAAAATGGCCAATCTTCAGGCATGTTAGACAACCCTTCCTCTTCGTAACTGCAGCCCTTTTATCTTTCATCGACATCTGAGCAGCTTTTCTACAATCCTGGCTATTGTGCCGCTTATCGCAGAAGAGGCAATTGGGGGCAAACGCTGTACCGGCAGACGACAGGAGGGACGACGCTGAAGGCACATCCACAGGAACAATTTCTTTAGCTTGCTTCTTTTCTTTAGAGAATCCAGACTCTGCTAAAGAACGATGTTCTTCACCTTCAACCTCATGGCCTAGAAAAGTCATCATATTGTTCAACATGTCTTCCTTTGTTATGGCATGAGGGTCTTCAACGTCAGTCTTACTGTTTAGCCTGTACCTGTCCCAAGCCTTCAAAATTTCTGTAGGTAAACAGGACTCCACCACAGGATACAGCATAGCCGCGTAGTTCTGCGTAGTTACACCCAGTGTTTCAAGTGCTCTTAGATATGATCCTAGTTTATCGTACAATTCCGAAAGTCTAATATTTGATCGGTTGTTCACCAAGGCTAGCAGATCCCGTATATACACCTCAATGAGCAAGTCTTCTCTTCCAAATCTGGATTTCAGGTGTTCTATAACCTTTTCATAGTTAGCCTTCGACGGGGGGTAGCTTTCTACAATATCACGGGCCTTTGTTTTAGGCTTCAAGGAAGAAATTAAGTACTGGAACTTATCTTCCTCTCTCAAATCCACATCCTCATGAATGCGACCAAACTGGCCCCAAAAGGCTACCCATGTCCTAGGAACAAGCTCAAACTCTTTTAAGATAAGTTTCGGAAGTTTCAGGCTGTCCATAACGACTTTGGATCTTGTTGATCTAACATCATCTTCGGGTTGTTTGAAGTCACACTGTAAATACTTACTGTATTCAGACTTTAAATCTGTTAACTTGTCTCTGTAAGACTCAATTGTATCAAATTCCTCATCTGTGTATTCAAGCACTACAGTGTTGATTTCTTCATCGACTTTAAAGAGACGTTCTGCCTTCTCAACAACCTTGTTAAACTCGGATGAAATATCTTTAGCTTGAGTACCAGCGCTTTCCAAAGCATCGCTAAACCGCTTTGCAGCATTCGTAAACACACGGCGTAATTGACTTCGCTCTGCTTTCAACTTTTCAAGTTTCGCAGTTTCTTCGGTCGTCATGTTTTTCGTAGACATGCAAACAGCAAGACCAATCAGCCACAGAAAATTTCAGCTAGCTTCAAAACGTTGTTTAGTTGAAAAAAGTCGGCTTGCTTCAGAACTGGTTTCAATGCAAACTTCAACAGGCTAATTCGAACACAGCCAAGTCCAATCGGCTACAGAAAATTCAACTAGCTTCAACGTTGTTTAGTTGAAAGGCGGTGGCTTCAGAACTCAAATTTGGATGTTATCGCGGAGTCCAGCATGTCATTCAAACACGGCCACGTTCCTTCAGCTACGAATAATCCACGTCAGCTTCCAATATGTCCGCCACCTCCAGGAATAAACTAATCTTGCAAACTAGCAGAAGATATGCAGTAATACTTTTTACTTCGCGGACGCCATGTTAAGAATCTGTGTTCCTGGAAGTGGATTAGCGGACGAAAGAGACCAGCAGACGAGTAAATTGATAAGATTCTGTTTATTATGATTGCGGGAGCTGTATTTATAAACTGTTTTACAAAACTGTTGCCAGATGCACGTCAATAAATAACAATAAAAATACATATCGATATAAATAAATAATCGATTCACAACACATAGTATAGATTAATCTGAGGTTATAAATTTTAATAAAACTAAAGTGAAAAAAAAATTATGGGGCAAAAAAGTGAAAAATTTCTTGATTTTTTGGGTACTTTAAAACTTATTTTATTTAAAAAAATCTAACAGTTATTTACAAAAATACAAAAAACTTTCAACCTCAGATTAATATATAAGGTTGGTATAACACACACAGAAAATTTTAAGATGATCTGATCAGTAGTTATTGTGAAAAGGTACATTGCAATTAGCCAATTTAACATTACCGATATACAACATACCGAACCCCCTTAAAATACGGTGGACATAAATGACAGAATTCAAACGATATAAACTTTATTAACTTCTTTAGAGAACCGAAAAAAACCTAACTAACTTTCGAATAGCACAAGACAAACTGAATTTTAAAGGATAGAACTGCTCGAGATGTTAGACAAGTCGTCGAGAGGGAAAAAAACAAATACTCTCCTGAAATAATTCCGCACAAAATAATGATACGAAATAATTTCGCTACAAAGGTAATTTGGGGGCCATATAAGAGTTTCACACGCATAGATTTTTTTGTTTGAATCTTTGAAATTTTAGACACTTTTCCCAAAAGCTAGTATTTATAAATAAAAAAATAGTATTTGTTCAAACCCTTACGTTTCCATTACAGATTGAAATACTTCTTGGTATGTCTCTTCCCAGTTTTGAAGATACTCTTAAGTTCTTGCGAGAACTGGCTGAAGAAGAAAAGTTGGCGAAGTCCGTTGGCCAGACCCTGAGGGGCGCAATTTATTCATTTGCAGGGGCTGCCCTTTTCGGATTAGCTTTAGGAGCACCCGGAATTCCCTTCGGTAAGCTTGGCAGCGATAGAGCTTTATAGAAGACAGTTTTTTCCCCCTCATGGGGCTGCATTATTGACTGCTAAGCCATTGCAGACTAGGCATATTCTCCAGAACTAAGAGCTATTTTTTGTGGCACCATCTTAGGTGAACTCTTGCTACTAAATTTAACGCTAAGATTACAATGAATCTGAGCTCTTTGTGGATGTTAAAGTATGCCTAGAGAACCCAAGCAAAATTGATACTTAACGGATCCTTTAAATGCCGCATAATCATATGACATGCATGCCCATGATTTTTCCCATCCGGCAAATCAGATGATTTGTCCGTGGTTCGAACCCTCAAAATTGGGCTTACGAGTCGGACAAGTAATACCGCTCAGCCACTGAGCCTCAAAAGACGGAAAATATTAAGCCGTTTACGTTACCACAGAAAGCCAGAAAAAGTAATTTAATTATTTATTTTTAAAATCGCCATGTCGCCAATAATTGTATTTGATCTGTTTATTTTTTTGCGCAACAAACTTGTTTCCATTATTCACTTATTTCCCATTATTTACGAAAAGGAGTTAAAGGTAGATTATTGTTTTCTACTTTTCTAGTTCTACTTAAGTAGTTTTAAACTTCGTGAAAAACAGTATCATACTTATTATAACAGAATCATATTCATTTTTAATATAAAAAGTTAGGTTTGGCATCAAAACTCCAATTATCTAAAGTACTATTAATATGATGACCTTCAATCAGGCAGCAGATAGTGTATACTTTGGAATGATCATTTTTTTTGTAGTGATTGTTGTAATGTTTTGTGTCAAAGCTCGAATTGTGTAATCCAAAGAAAAACTAACATTCTATCCCGTTAC
The DNA here is from genome assembly GCA_023701765.1 of Hylyphantes graminicola. Lineage (NCBI taxonomy): Eukaryota > Metazoa > Arthropoda > Arachnida > Araneae > Linyphiidae > Hylyphantes > Hylyphantes graminicola. The sequence continues at coordinate 35,024,753 of CM043114.1, read as the reverse complement.
GAAACATACATTCTTTAAATTGAGAGTGCACGTCGCATTCTGAAGAAGTCATTTTTTTAAGTTTAGCAATACTTTATGTTCAAAACCAGTATTAAAACCGGATTTGTTTAAATCTGAAACCTGACCTTATTTGGTTTGTTAGTTTATGTTAAATGTGTTACATCAGTTTATGGAGATTTTCTCAAAAACAGGGAAGAGTATGAGTTTTGAAGTTGAAGTTCTCAAACGTTGGTGCTCAACTAATTTCTGAAAACAATTTCATCACAATTTTTAAGGATTGAGAATCCAGTTATGATAATATATCTTCCACCGCCGCCCCGGTGGCTCAATCGTTAGGATGCTGGCCTTTGGAGCTGCTGGGGTCGGGCTCGAATCCCAGTCAGACATGGATGTTTGTGACCGTCAATAAATGTTGTTACTTTTCTATGTATCATTCCTTTCTTTGTGACGGTAAAAATTCTTTCTGTGTCTGTCCCATTTGACGAAAGCTTATAAGCGGTTCTCTGAGAAAGCACACAAGCTGGAATATATATGTACCATACCATACCATTTTCCACTTAGTTTTTTGTTTTAATATTATCTTTTTCAGGTGCAGCAGCAGGTGGAACTTTTGCTGTAGCCACCGGCGAAAAGTTCACACCCCTCGCAAAAATAATTTACGAAATGTCTTCAGAAGAACAACAAAAACTAGCTCAAAATGTCTGGAGTATCATGGTGAAACATGGAGTGAACACCTTTATAGCTGTGGCGGCTACAACAGCCATCCGAAGTGAAATGGTCGAAATGCTAAAATCTAGCTCATAAAATAAAAGTTAATTTGCATATGCTTTTGAAAGTTGTTTTAAATTGAAATCTGTACGGTGTGGCTAATTAAATAAAGAGATTTGTTTCCCCAAAATCTGTGCTGATGTTCTGGCTACAAGAAATAGATGCAATCTTATGGTCTGCAAGAGGTATGGTGTGCGATGGTATATGTAAAAAAGGGTTTGCAAACTTACCAAACTTTGTTGCAAGTCAAAACTAAACACATTTTCGGTGAGTCATATTTTGGTGCATGTAACTAATCCAAAGTTTGTGGGTTTACACATAGCTAAATGTTGTAGAAAAGATAAGGAGAGAAGTTTTGATTTTTTCCATAATAAATTTTTAAGCTTAACATTGCATTGATATTTCATACATTGATATTATTGATATTGATTGAATGAACATAACATTGCATGGAATGGAATGATTACCCAACTTAAAGAATTTCCTACAGTTGGAAAATCAATATAATTTGAACCAAATTATTATCGACCTATTTATGTAATTTAAAAAGTTTGATAATTGTAATTTTATTAATTAAAATAACTTTACAATGCTCAGCATTTTGAATTTCCCTGTATTTCTTTGGTAATTAGCACTGAAACATGTGATATTGTGGTTGGATAGGGTTGTTTTGTACAATGAAAATAGCTATCAAATATATTTTTCAAGGCTATAATGGAAAGTTTTTTTTAATTAAAAATTTAAATTCAGTTTTATTTACGTAAGTTTCGTTTATTTTTATTATTTGAGTACTGCCTTTAAAAAATAATTTTTTGTTGTTGTCAGAACACTTAGACTCCCCAAAGAAAATATAAAAATGTGTAAATATTCCAAATTGAACATAGCTTCAATTTTAGAATAAATAATTATTTCGTGGTAGTAAATTTAGTTTTACAAAATACGGGGGTATGAAAGTTAAATAAACAGTCTTAAGCACTAGATCGTGCAGGACAAAGTGTTTCAAGTTAACACTTTACCTACGGGCATAGACTGACCCGTAGACTAAAAATCTTCTAGACCAGCAACTTAATCTAATGCCTAGCTCTTCTAACGTGTCGAAAGGAACTAAAACACCATTAAAGATTGATTTGTTGATTGGTATAATTGTACTTTCCGATTGTAGGGATACTGTTTCTTCGGAATGTACAGCTGCGGAAATAAAAAAGTACCACTAGTGATTATTTCAGCCATTAGTCACCCTATAGAATCGGACCTTTTTGAGATTTTGAACAATTAACGATCTGTGTTAATTGCATGACACAAAATTTGCATAAGGGACCGTCTTCATATTAAAAATATTACGAACTTTGAAATTTCCAATGGCAACACCCAATTTTAATAACTTAGAAATGTTAAGCACTCTCTAAAACCCTTAAATCTAAGTTTTTGTTACATTTGAATGAATATTAGATGAGTTATTCAATCGAATCACTTGTGATCTTTGGGGGACCATGTCTATTGTCAGTCTGTAGGTTTATTAATGAGGAAAAAGAAGCACAAGGTCAAATATCTTGAGAATGGGGCCCTACGAGGGATATAAAAGTTAATGAGTAGCTGTACCTATTAAAAAAAGTCGAAAATAAGTTGTCTTCAAAAATAGATCCCCATCGTCACTTGATAAGGGTTCTAAATTACGAGGTGTAATTGGCTCTGTTAAAGCTCCTAAAGGTGGCTGCAGATAGGCAGCCAGGAACCATTACATTAGTTCCCTTAGGCAAAACGGGCACGCTAGTTTCTATATCAATTTCAATGTAGAAATTCTCCAATGAGAGTTTCAAACTTAGAGTGGTCTTAGTCTATGGGTCAGTCGACGCCCGTCTTTAAAGTGTTAAAACAGCCCAATAGTATTATCGCATTTTCCTTCTTCACTTTTTTAAACCCACCTGGGTAGATAAGATAGTTATAGAAATAAATGAAAACAGAATATTATCAAATGTATTTCGCAACTAAGTGAAACTAAAAAGTAGTTAAGTGGTAGTTATCGACAGATAAAAACAAAATAGGATATCATGTTTTACTAATCTATATATAATTTGTCTAGATAAGTTATTTGTGATGCGATAAAACTTTTGAGAAGACAGAATTATTCTTAGAAGCTTTACTTATATATGTAAGGTAAGTAATCGACAATTTTCTCTAAAAATGTTGTTTTTATGTATTAAAAATTGTAAATTGTGTGATTTCGAATATATTTCTTTTTTTTTGTTAAGCTTTAAATAGTGTACTTAACATTTATAACGCTGCCTAGTCGGCACAGTGGATAGCGCGTCTGAATTCTCACCAGTAGGTCCCGTGTTTGAATCTCAGTTGGTAAGAGCAGGGATGTTGGGCTTGTCAACAAAGTGTTACTAGGAACAAATTCAATTACAACATTTATCAAAGCCCAACCGGTGGCCAACAGGTGTAAGCGACGAGCCTCTCACCTAATAGGGTTTTGGTTCTGTTCTTGTCCAAGCCATACTATAGACGTATTTGTGCTGGTGAAAAATAAAAACCCTCTAAAAATCACCGGGGTGCCCAATACACTGTGATATACGTTTTCGTTAAATCCGTGGAGTCGAATGTCCTGACGGCGTTAGCGTACGATGTCGCCAGAACCTGCCGATGTGCCCGCTCAGGTGTTGACCTCGTCACTTGACCAGGTTTCTAAATTATGAGGCGTAATCGGTTGTGTTAAAGCTCCTAAAAGGAGACTAGAAATATGCAGCAGGAAACGATTACATTACATTATATTAAAGATTTTTCTGAATTGATTGTGAGGGGCTAGCAAGGGAGGTTTGGGACAGATTTAGATTTTTATTTTAATATTTTTTTTATGAACAGATTATTAAATTTTTTAAGGTATTCTCCTTTAACAAAATATTGCCTATACTAAGGCATTTTTTTAAAGATTTTTTCTTGAATATTTAACCCCAGAGGTTCGATGTCTTCCGGTGCATCCACTGTCCACAGGTACACTCTTAAAACAAAAGAGTGAAATCCACTCCAGTTGGAGAAGTGCATTTTCGACACCCTAAAGGCATGCATATTTTCTCAGACTGAGTTAAAATCACTCGTTTGGAGTGATCCTGTCGGATTTTTAACACACAAATGATCCGCTCCAAAAGGAGAAGTGCATTTTCCAGTCTGGAGGAGTGAAATCCACTCAGACTGAGGTAAATTGGGAGTGTTTGTTTTAAGAGTGTACTACTTCAATAATGTACCAGAGGACAAGGCACGATGTACCTAAGGACAGCGTTATAAATTGGCTAGAACACAATTATATCGTACAAATAAGAAGTCAAATACATTTTTGGACTTCGTATAGAGTGACATCTTTACATTTTTCTAAAAAAAATATAAATTTTCCTTATTATTAATTTAAAAAGTATTTATAAATGTGTTTATATAATTAACGAATACACTTTCCAAATGCTTTTTTATTTATAAAAAAAACTAATAAAAGTAATGAACAGCACTTGGAAATAGAGTAAGTTTGCTGTAATCTTAAATAGTAGCTTTATTTTTCAATAACATAATTTGAAAATTTACAGCGTAACTTATAAGCGAAAAAACAAATAATTAAATCTTCCCAAGATTATAACCATCAAAAGATATAGGAAAAGAACTGCTGTCCTCTTCTTGTGGCTCGGCTAACAACATTTGGTGCTGGAAGTTTTAGAATTATATCACCTCCTATCAAGTTTAAATTTTTTCAGCATCTTTTTCAGTTTTAGTAAATTCTGACTATAGCAAAAAAGCTTCAATAAGAAATGTGTAACCCCTCGTTTAAGAAAGAGAGACATAGGCAAGATTATTAGACTTGCATCCCAAAAAAGTACGTAGAGGAAGGGAGAAATCTAAAAAAGTGTAATTTTCCGATGAAAATAAGTTCAATTTGTGCCGACCTGATGGTTTAAATTGTTATTGGAAGGATCTTTGTAAGGAACCAAGATCTGTCTTCAGCAGAAATTTTGGTGTGGAAGTTTGATGGTTTGGGCAACGATATCTTACAATAGAAGAAGCGAGATTTTTTCTGAAATAAAGGGCCACAAAACATTACTTTATTAAAGATTAAGTTCTAGAAAATTCTTTGGTTAAGCCTTGTATGGCAAAACTATACCGTTGATTATATTTTTATGAAGGATAATGCAAGTATCAGTGGTTAAAGTTACTGATTGACCCGAAAAATATGTTTATTTAAAATACTTATTGAACGAAAAAACCCTGAGGGTCTTTTTAATTTTACTGGAACGGTTTATGACAACAGTGACGCCAAAGTTACGTCAAATATTGTCTTTGTCCCCACAAATAAACCCCACTCTTAAAACAAACGAGCGATTTCAGCTCAGTCTGAGTTAATTTTAACTCCTTCCAGTGTCGAAAATGCACGTCTCTTGTAGGAGTGGATGTAGGATATCCCTATAGATATAGGATCCCTTTAGGATGGACCGACAGGATCTCCACCACAGCCCCTGTGCTTTGAAATTTGAAATGGGGACAAGTGGTGCAGATGACACCAGAGCATTCAAACAATGAAAATTCGAGCTATTTGAAAATACTAAGTTAGGGGTTGTAAAGAGAGTTAGGTGTTTGTAAGTTGTATCAAATATATTTTCTTCTAATAAATATCATTTGTACACTATTAAAACAAACGAGCGATTTTAACTCTGTCTTAGTTAATTTTCACTCCTTTCCAGTGTCGAAAATGCACTTCTCCTATAGGAGTGAATTTCACTCTTTTGTTTTAAGAGTACACGTTCTTCCCATTTTACTTGTCCATTCTTAAATTGAGTTCTTCGGGGTTTTATAGGAAATAATTAAGAAAATAGAAACTCGTTTTGATGGATGAATTGTAATTCGTAAATATTTTTAATTTCTGGGGGATTTAGGACTACAAGAATGTCTGGTAATTCAAAACAAGTGTCGAGCGAAGAACCGAAGGCTCCCCTTGGACAAGCTCTGAAGGCAGGATTTTGGCCACTTGTAGGAGGAATATTATTCGGACCATTAGGACTTTTTACAGGTAAACTCTATTGTATTTTTTTATACATATAATTATTTAGTTTGTGGAGGCGTAGCTAAATGAAGCTCAAATACGGATCTTCAACTCAACAAGTGTTCAAGCGATTTTTTTAAAAGAAGAAAACATTTTTCTTTAAAAGGAAAAAAAACAATAATGAATAAAAAAAAGAGAAAGAAATTGTCGAAAAAAAAATACCAGCAATTTGTTTTTGTAATTATGTTTATGTTTTGTCTATATTAATATCAAAAAGGAAATAAAAAGTAGTGGTGCTAAATTCAAAGTTAACCTTCAGAGTTACATTCCATTCTAAAATATTAATTTTAGTATTTTTTTTGTTAAATTGTGCATAGTTTTCTAAATATAGTAGAACTCTGTTTTTCATAGGTGGAGCTTTAGGGTCCTTGGTTTCGGATTTTGATACAGGAACTGTTTTTCAACAACCCGCTGTACAAACGTTCTATGGCATAGTAATGGGATGGCTGAGACATTTGTATGATGTCACTATAACCAAGGTTCGAAGGTTACATTAATTTATTTAAATATGTAATTTTTATACCGTTTTGCCAAGGAAGTTGAATATTCCCTTACTGCGAGTTAATTTATTAAATCCTTTTGGGTTTTCAAAAGTTGAGTTGGGTGCCTATTGAGGTGCCGGTTAGGCATTTGACTGTGATTTTAAATTACGATGTTCGTTGCCGATAGTCCTCACGTAGCTCTAGTGCGACGATAATTCACCCTAACCCTTTTGGGTACTATGGATCTTCCAGAGACATTAAATGGAATGGACTGCGCATTGGCAAGCCTAAAGGCGATCCCCTCCTGGTCACGTGCTGGGGTAAGATTTTTACCCCAATAATGATCAAACAATTAGCAAGTTATTCCACAACGACTTGAACATATGAGGCCGACGCTCTAGTGGTATAAAAAGGAACTTGGGAAAGGAACAAAAATGAATAGCCATATTTCGGCGAGTAAAGTTACTATTTTTGGCAACTTATCGCAGCTGAAAAAAAAAAGCTAAATTTTTTTTTATAGTTATATTAACGTGGATATGATATATGCATGTGGTGCAGAAGGCTAATTCAAATTTTTTACAGAATATTTTTCAAGAAAATATTCCCTGTCCTTTAAAAGAGCTTATAGAATAATTTACTCGAATCAAAGTATAGGTTTTTAGGAATGAATTACTACAAACACACCTATCTAAACAATCTTACCTGTAAAGTATCACATATCTTTTTTAATTTTTGTTTACATTTTATAAACTGCTAAAAAATTAGGCATCGAATATAGATAAAACGAATGGAGGCGAATATTTCTTATTGAACACAGCAGCAAACCCACGTAACTTAGACATTGATGTGAGTCACCATTGCGGTTTGTCAGGCTAGTCTTATCTGATTTTCAGGTCTGGCGACAATTGACATAGTTTTAACGAAATGTAGCGATAAGGTGCCATATATTGCAACCTTCCCCCTTTTGGCGATTTTCATGTTGGGTACGTCTTTCGAAGCTGCTTGACTATTAAAAGAGCAGTCCATTCGATTTATGTCGCTGGGATCTTCCTTATGTGTGATGCAAATTATATACAGTTATGAAAGTTTGTTGGAGTTCTTTTTTAATATGGTGTACATTTCTATTTAGATGAATTGGGATGATTTAGGAATGTGTGACAATTTACTTAATAAAGATAAAATCTTAAGATGACAGTAATACAAAATATTCTCTCATAGATCATTATTAAACGCAATTATCTATGAAACGTCACCTTAGATTAAGTTAGGTTGAATTTTTCTAGTTGTCTATTTCTAGCCTCCGATAAGCTTTAACACAGCCAAATTACGCCTTGTAATTTAAAATTACAGTCAAGTGACGATGTCGACACCTGAACTGCCACCCAACTGCACTTCGAGTGACATTTTAAGCTAACGCCGTCGGGACTTTGGACTCCATAGATTTGACGAGCACGATTTTCTCAGTGTACTCGGGGAACTCCGAAATTAAGTTGATTTTTATTATTGGCAACAGATATCCTTTGGTAGGATGTGTCCGATTTTAGAACACGGGGCCATGATATGACGACTAGGGTGCGGAGCCCCCAAGGGAGTGGTTTACGCGAGGATTTACGTAGCTGTGAAGTCAACATAAGCGTGGCTATCGTACTTTCAGCGAAGTAGCTGCTGGGTGGTGTGTTTGTAGGGTATAAGACAACGTTTGATGTACACTCTTAAAACAAACGAGCGAATTCAACTCAATCTGAGTAATTTTCACTCCTCCTTTCTTGAAAATGCACTTCTCCGAAAGGAGTGGATCCTTTGTGTGTTAAACCTCCTACAGGATCACTCCAAACGAGTGATTTTAACCCAGTCTGAGTTAATATTCACTCCTTTCCAGTGTCGAAAATGCACTTCTCCAACTGGAGTGGATTTCACTCTTTTGTTTTAAGAGTGTATGTAGTTGCAATGATACTCCACTCGTCCATTTACGGATACACATCTATGCGCTTATACTCCATTTTTATGACAGTTTATCTGTTTTAGATCCCTGAACTGCTTAAGCCGGATTATCCTTGTTTCGACGATACCTTTCGCATTTTAAGAGAGTTGGCCGAGGAAGAATATTCAGCCAAGCGGTCTCGGAGGTTTAAGTTTTGTGCATTTGGGGGAGCGTATGTTGGTGGAGCAATTTATGGACTCCAAGGAGTTATCAATGGTAGGTTTTTATTGCTTTTGAATGTTGTTATGTTTTTATAGTTAAAAACTAAATTTTAAAATGTAGTTTGTTTAGTTTAGCCAATGCCCATCGCTGGCGGTTGAGCCATTAGACGGCGAGCTTCCCAATAGCGAGAAATCAGGTAATTGCTTGATGAGCTCGATGAGCGATCGCTGTAGTAGATTTGGTGTTACCCAGGGTGCACCAATTTAACAAATAAAATTAAATTAAAAGATAACAAATAGGTGCACCACGAAGAGACCTACTACCTTACACTATAATTTTAAAATTTAAACTACACTAGTATTAAAAATTTGGACCTGCTTGGCTTCAGTAAAAACATAGTTTGTAATAGCTGCGACCACCTTGTGGTGAAATATTTCATCGAATTTTCGGCATTGAGTTAAACCATTAATCAGGTGTTTGTTTCAAAAATCTATAAAATGGTACATCAAATATCATTTAAATATACAGTACTCTCTTAAAACAAAAGAGTGAAATCAACTCCAGTTGGAGAAGTGCATTTTCGACACTGGAAAGGAGTGAATTTTAACTCAGACTGAGTTAAAATCACTCGTTTGGAGTAAACCTGTCGGAAGTTTAACACACAAAGGATCCTCTCTTTTTGGGGAAGTGCATTTTCTAGACTGGAGGAGTGAAAATTAACTCAGACTGGGTTAAAATCACTCGTTCGATTTAAGAGTTTAATTCCAAAGATATATGAGGATTTATGGTACCCTTTTAATTTTGTGATCAGTGTGCCAGCGCTTTTACCTTTACCTTCTTAGTATTATAGTTTTGCTAGTATTATTAAAAAATGAAGTGACTTGTCTTACTTGTTTTGACCAGTGTATATTTATTAATCATATAATAATTAACATTCAATATTAGATAATTTTTTTTCTTAATACAAGATATAGATGTTTCAGATGTTAAATTAACTTTTATAGGTTCAATTCTGGGTGTATTTTATGCTGAATACACTAGTAAGGACAGAGAGTTTGCACGCATAATATATGAAATGAAGGAAGATGACAAACAGTATTTAGTCCAAAAGGCTCTGGAAATTATAACGAGATACGGAATAACTAACTTAAGAGGCTTATCAGCTGTTGCTCTTCAAATTGATTTGAAACTTGAATTGATCCTAATGCTTAAAAACAAATATATCATAAGGTAGTATAAATATATTATCACTGTAATAAGGAAATTGTTTTCCTTTAAATGGACATTGGTGACCGGAAACTGGTTTCTCTCTCGGTTCTTCTGCTGAGGTACAAACGTGGAACCCGTATCCACTGATCTCTGGCGTCTATCAGGGTGGCCTCGAAAGAAAACCAGTTTCCTTTCACCAGTTTAGGCGATGCCTCGCTATTGTTGCCAAAGGGGTCTGATACAGACGGATTCTTATGTAATGAAGTTGTTTTCCCCATGTACTTTTCACTTGTTACCACCTAGTATAAATTATTATGATTATTAATTTTCTTCTTGTGTGGGCATCTTCACACACTCTATGCTCTGAAAGCACGGTACTTCTATTTTAGTTTAATTTACTGTTGGGTTAGACAATATTTGTGTTTTTTACAGTTAATTAAATTATATTTGCTATGTATGGAATATTTTATTTTAACGTAATAAATCGCATTTTCTTATTTTTCGGTCGTGCTTAATTTGTGTACGATGTATATTGCATTCTTATAATGTTTTATTAATGTTTTTGGTGTTAGTTTAGTGATAAAAAACTGTATCTTTTATGATTTTCGAAATTTCACGTGACAAATAAACGATGAAATAAAAATATTTATTCAAAATTGAACAATAAACTTTTTCTACATAACTATGATACCTAGAATATTATAACATAACTTAACCCTCAATCATCATGCATTGTCGGCATTTCAAAAAATTTCAGCAACAAACAATCATTTCACATTGACTCTAAAAAAATTCTTTTATTAAATAAAAATTTAACACCATCGAAGAAGTCAGGCCTTTATGTATGATAATCACACACTCAACAATACGGAAAGCAACTTAACGGCGGACCTCGTAATTTCTTTTAAGGGGGACGCGGCTTAATATAGAAACTCGAGAGAGTCTTCAATTAATCCAGAGGTCCGAAGTTTGCTCACAGAAAGCAGTCATAAATCTTTTCTTTGCGAGGGGGGTCGCTACTTAATTAGGTTTCCAGGCGTCGGTGTGTGATCTATCAATTTTAAAGGGAGAAAACCCGCAGCCCTAATCACCCGCATTGTGTGAAAAATCTACTTCCTTCAAGGGAACCTTATAGTTTTGTTTGTTTTGGAGGTAACAGTTTATCTTTGTTCGTGTACTTTTAAGAGGAATGGTCAGTTCCCTAGACATAATGCATTAATTTTGAATTCCTAACTTTTTTAAAGATATTTCTTTACCATTTAATCCTTTTCCACCAGGTAGGATAGTCCCAGTAACACTAAAGTAAAACAAATATAAAGGAGAAACGGTATCTGGTTATAATGTATAAATACATTGTACAATAAATGCATTGTAATCGCATTACAATTATTCAAGCATATAGTTTAATTTGGTTAAGCATATAAATGACCTGATAAGTAATCTTTTAAATGACCATTGGTCATGATTATTGACAGATAGCAACATAATCCAATTAAAAATTCACTAATAATAAAATTATCATTTAATTATTTTTCCTTCAAATTAGTTTTATTTTAGAGAAAATACGATTATCATACTTGGTGAAAAAAGGTGCTAAGTGTTAAAGCAATACTTCCAAAGAAGTTATGATTTCAAAATGTGCGCATTAGATGTATGAAAGTAATTATTATGATAAAATCCTCGGTGATCTGGAATTCAGTTTGGTAAGGCATTCCCTTCCACCAAGAAGTACTTAAATCGAATAAGGTACTCAAAATTTTCAAATTCAAATTTTTTTATAGATATTTTAAATATTTTTAAATGAAAACACATAAAAATAATTACATATGAAATATTTTTGTCACAATGAATAAATAAATAAAAAAATACTAAAAGGTGAAAGAAGAATTGAATTCTGCCTTACTGTTTATCAAACACAATATTCATTTACCTGCAATGCCATTTAGAAAAGGAATATTTTTAAAACCTTTTTGATTGAAGCGAAATATTTCAGAAACACATTGGCAAGTAAGGTATATTTGCAGAGGAGACCACAACATTTCTAGTAGACTTCAAAAGAACAGATGATAAAGGCCACTATCTGCAGAATTCATTCGAAAGTGTCGTGTGTACGTGGGCCTGCCACTGATCGGGGTTCATCATTCCTTCCCCTCATGGCAAAATAAGCTTAATATAACACATAATAAATTAGTAACAATTAGTAACTATATATATCCAATAAATTCGTAACATATATTAAATTTTTTTTCCAATAATTTAGTAACTATAAATATCCTATAAATGAGTAACAATGAGTAACTGCAATATATCCAACAGATTAGTAACAACATGGGGAAGGATTGAAGTTGTTTTGGTAGATTTGATAACGATACAGTTATGCAACATTTTAAAGCATTAACCTTTTGATATTTGTCATGTAGGGCACTTTGCTTGGAGCTTGGAAAATAATGTAAATTTGATTAACATGGTATATGGATGATACAGAATAAAAACAAATGGCCTAAAATTAAGTATTAATATGATATTGCTGGTTTCTGAGAGAGCAATAGCAAATTAATATTTAAATACTTCAAATTTATGACAGATTAACACACACAAACCGTCGATGGAATGACATCGAATGTTGACATATAGAGTTCGAACATGGGCTTCAATCAATACATTGTAGTCTCATTATAATTATTCAAGCATAACTTATTTCGATTTAAAAGGAATATTACATATGTCAATAAATTGTACAAAATATATGTTTATTGAATGTAACTGTATTAAGGGGACTCAGTACCCCAAAATCGGTGAAAAATTCAAAAAAAATTTTATTGGCTTAAAATACTATTACAACCTTTATTAATGACGTCACAAAGTATCAAGACAATTGGAAAAATATTTTTTACATTAAAAGCCATTTTTTACACTGGCTCTCCCTCTGCAATGGTGGGGGCTGGGGAGCCCAGTCGGTTAGGCACTCGCCTAGCATGCGAAAGTGCCCAGGTTCGGGTCCTGGCATTGCTAAAATAACTGCCGACCTATAAACAGCCCGTGCAGCCAAAAATGTCCGACGAATAAGTCCGTGTAAGGGAGTGCACGTTAAATATCCTTCAAAGTCCTAATGCTGCGTACGATGTCGCCCCTAACGGTTGCGTTGGGTAGTTTGCATGACAAAACAATAAAGAGGCTCGCATGTTATTACCAGGATGCAATTTTGAAAAACAAGGGTAACGTGCAAGCTTTGAAAATTGCAATTTATGCCACCCAGTATCACATCACAGCATAAGCACAGACAGTAAACCACAACACTCAAAGTGTCCAACTGGGGAAAAGTCTTGGTGTTTTTTTAATTCTGCTGTGGCGCATGATAAGACCTCATAAAAAAACTTGAAAAAACTTCTATCAATGAAGAACATTTAGCCAAAATTTTACCCATATATCAAAGGCTTGCTGCAGATGAACTTCTAGAAAGATGTGTGAGGTGCTCCACGCAAAACGCAAACGAAAGTTTGCACAGTATCATTTGGTCTAGGTGTTCAAAGGAAACTTTTGTCACAGACAACAGTCACAAATTCAGTGTGCGAATTCAATAAGGGTATTTCTGCTAACATTATAAGCCAACAAGAAAACTTGGGTTTGCCAATAGGATGTAAAACACGACAGCTATCGACTATGCTCGATTTGAGCAAAAATCAATTTAGAAAATACGTCAAAACTTAAAATTACATCGTGCCCTTAAATTTATCAAAATGGCCATATCTAAGAGAGAAAAAGAGTATAAAAAGAAAGAAGGCGTTACCCATTGAAATTGATTATACAAAACTAATTGTGTGCATACTAATAAAACAAACAACATATTTTGATAAAAAATGACACATTTTTGAACTTTGATTTCATAAAATAAATTTCTTCGACTGAATCTATATCAAAAGTAAGTATTAAAGCATATTTTATAGTTTTTAACAAGCTACTTTTGTATACATTTTAATGATATTCAAAATTTCAGTTTTCGACGTTTTTAAGAAGCAAAACGTGCTAAACTACTTATATTCACATATTATTTAAATATTGTTTATTTCTAATAAAACCTCTTAAATATGCTTTATATATGTATAATGAATTAAGGAAAAATAATATCAATCAAATAACAATATGTTTTATGAGTAATTTTTAGCAATAAAAACTTTAAATTGGTTTTTCTCGGTTTTAAAATTTTTGAATCATGCTCTTACTTAAAATACTAAAACTAGAGTAAATACTCATAAAAGAGTCCCAAATTTTTTTTAGAGACACAAAAATGTATAATAAATAAAAATAGGTATGGAATAGTGAAAATATTAAATAGTTTTTTTTAAATAAAATAAATAAGTTGAAAATTTGCATTTTTTTTAAGAAATTCAGGTGTATTTTCACTTAATTATTTTTTTCTCCTGAACTATATCTCATATGATGAATTCCATACCTAAAGTTATTAAAAATAAATCGATGGTGCTTGTGAAAAAAAATCTTTAAAAAAAATTGAAATCTGAAGTAGAAGAAGCATTTTTTAAAAAGTGTTAATTTTTTGAAAAAAAAATTAATAAAATTTTTTTTGAAAAAATTTTACTAAATTTTTGCCACTGGAATGTCTTATTTAGACCATTTTATACACATTCATCACAAAAAAGTGGATGTTTTACTAAAAATGAAGAAAAAAGTTTTGGGGGTACCGAGTCCCCTTAAAGGGACTTCCACAAACTTCCGAAAACATTTAGATTTTCCATTAACAATTAGTAGTTCCCTTTATATGCTTCACTTATTTAGAAATTCCATTAATGAGTAATAGTTTCAAGTTATAAATAATCATTCAAAAATCATAAAAAAAAGGATGTTTGTAGGTGAGTATTTTTTTTTTGTAAAACAACAACAACAACAACGCGGGAAAATCAAAATCAAAATTGTTACAACACAAAACAGAATTTAAAAAACTTATATAGAACGTTATTAATATTTATACAAAAAAAAATGAATGTTCGTTTTAAGTTTTTAATAGGATTATTAAGATTAATTCTATTTTAAAGTGATACAAATTTGAAGCTTCTGCAAATACATATATATTTAAAAAAAAATCGTTTTCCAGAAAAACCAAAAACAGAATTGCAACAAAATAGCAATGCATATTGTGTATTTCACAACAAAGGCAACGACCAAATACAAAAAATTCAATCTATCATGGGATGAAATGGAAAAAAAAAACCCTCGACCGGTCTCTTCGTAAAAAGAATTCAGAATGCCATGTTTCAGGATCACCACTTTTATTATAATAGAAACTTTTCATTCCTCCTCACAAAGAAAAGGGAGACGACCGAAATAAATAAGCGGGCAAAAAGACCAAGTTTTACGCAAATCCCGATGAAAAAAAAAAAGGAATCTCTAAAAGTGAAAAGTCTTCTATGGAGGTTACGGGACTGAGTAAAGTAAGAGCAGTGTCAAGTTTTCCGAAGGAACCGCGAAGAAGAGCATTGTCTTCAAAAAGCCCTTGGAATCATAGTTTTCTTCCAGTCTTTCTTTTATAATCTTTTTTTTTCTGAAGAAAGATTCTTTCCTTTGCTTCGATTTCATTTCTTATTTTTCGGACGCCATTTTTTTATTTGTGTTTTCTTCATCACAGTATCCGATTGTCAAAAGGGATATTCGCGGGAAATTTCGACGAATGTGTTGGCGTTTCGCAGCTCGGGCAATTTTAAACTCGGCATCGAAAAAATAATCGATTTTTTCACTCAAAAATCGATTCTGAACTAAGAAGATAGGGATGTTGTTGAATTGATTCAAGGGGGAAGGGAGAGAGAGTGATAGATTTTTTGAAGTTACGTTCGGAAGTGTTTCGAGTTATCTTGCTTCTTACTAGCATGCTGTGTGGTTTGGGCCAATACTGGGAGAAGAAATAGTTTAGGTCCTCGAAATCTCTTGATTAAATTTTACTTCCGCCTATATGCAAATACTAAATTACAGCTATAAGGAGCAGGAGCAGACTTTCCGAAGATATTGGATATAAAATCATTAGTACTTTTAAGAAAGCAATTTTGTTTTCAAAAAAGCCGATGCTTTATTCCTTTTCATAGTACAGTTTTTGTTTAGATGTTAGATAACACTTTCTATAAGAAAAAAAATCGGTTTCATTATTTAATAAAAAAACTTTTGTAAAATGTTTTAGGAAACAATGTAATGAGCCAGAGTTTCTAAGGAAGAAAATGAGTTTTTGAGCCAATCTAATGAGCCTAATAATGTGCCAGAGTTTATTTACGAGAAGATCTATAATATAAGATAATTTCTCATTACATTAAGTTATTAATCGTACCTAATAGTTTCAAATAATAAGTTATTAATGGTATGTAAATTAATGTCTGGAAAACTTATTGCATTTGACCCTCGACTTTTTAAAAATTTCTTTGTCTTTATACATTAAACTTTCGGTTACTTATTAAAGTTTCATACAAATAATAAGTAAAGGCAAAAAACCTGAACAGCTGATTAAAAAGATGCGGAATATGATAGGAGCAAATGCAAGGAAATGGTGGTTCTCCAAGTGGTAGAATTCCTTTATAGCTCTCTTCTCGTCTCCTCTTCTCCGTCGATGGTTCCTGTCGAAGAGAGCGTCAAAGTAATTCTCCAAGTGGTAGAATTCCTTTTCCGATCTCATCTCGTCTCCTCTTCTAATTCGATTCTTCCTGTCGAAGAGAGCGTCAGAGTACTTCTCCAAGTAGTACAATTCCTTTCCAGCTCTCTTCTCGTCTCCTCTTCTCCGTCGATGGTTCCTGTCGAAGAGAGCGTCAAAGTAATTCTCCAAGTGGTAGAATTCCTGTCCCGTTCTCCTATAGTCTCCTCTTCTCCGTCGATGGTTCCTGTCGAAGAGAGCGTCAAAGTAATTCTCCAAGTGGTAGAATTCCTGTCCCATTCTCCTGTAGTCTCCTCTTCTCCGTCGATGGTTCCTGTCGAAGAGAGCGTCAAAGTAATTCTCCAAGTGGTAGAATTCCTGTCCCATTCTCCTGTAGTCTCCTCTTCTCCGTCGATGGTTCCTGTCGAAGCGAGCTTCAGAGTACTTCTCTAAGTAGTACAATTCCTTTCCAGCTCTCTTATCGTCTCCTCTTCTCCGTCGATGGTTCCTGTCGAAGAGAGCGTCAAAGTAATTCTCAAAGTAGTAGAATTCCTTTCCCGCTCTCTTCTCTTCTCCTCTTCTCCGTCGATGCTTCCTGTCAAAGAGAGCTTCAGAGTACTTCTCCAAGTAGTAGAATTCCTGTCCCATTCTCCTGTAGTCTCCTCTTCTCCGTCGATGGTTCCTGTCGAAGAGAGCGTCAAAGTAATTCTCCAAGTGGTAGAATTCCTTTCCCGCTCTCCTATCGTCTCCTCTTCTCCGTCGACGTTTCCTGTCGAAGCGAGCTTCAGAGTACTTCTCTAGGTAGTACAATTCCTTTCCAGCTCTCTTCTCGCCTCCTCTTCCCCGTCGATGCTTCCTGTCGAAGAGAGCTTCAGAGTACTTCTCCAAGTAGTAGAATTCCTTTCCCGCTCTCTTCTCGTCTCCTCTTCTCCGTCGATGCTTCCTGTCAAAGAGAGCGTCAGAGTACTTCCCCAAGTAGTACAATTCCTTTTTTGCTCTCTTCTCGTCTCCTCTTCTCCATCGATAGTTCCTGTCGAAGAGAGCAACAAAGTAATTCTAAAAGTGGTAGAACTCCTTTCCCGCTTTCTTCTCGTCTCCTCTTCTCCTTCGATGTTTCCTGTCGAAGAGAGCGTCAGAGTACTTCTCCGAGTTGTACAATTATAAATAAAGATTACACTTTTTTATTAACATAATGTTAATAAGTTAATTATTGTTTCAAGGAAATATTTGCCTCCAAAAATTAAATAAAAATATTAATTAAAATTTTAATTAGATAAACTTTTTTACATTTTTATTCGTAGAAAATGAAATCTTAGTTTGAATGTTAGTTATAAGTTTAAGAATTTTTATATTTAAATCATATGCCATAAAATAATAGTTTTTTTTTAAAACTAGTATTAGCAGTTTTATATCGGAATTCACATAACTTTACAGCTAAATTTTTTTTTAAAGTAGATTCATTGTCATTTGTTACAAAATATATTTGTTATATAAAAAAAAACTTAAGATCCTTCGATTTTCTTATACTTTTAAAAATAAATGTTTGCATTTAAAGCTTATTTAGCGTTATGGACAGTTTTTGGCCAATGAAGGTAGATGTGGATCTGACTTGCTTTCCGTTGATGCGATGCTCGAAGATTCAATATCTCAAGTTTGGACAAAATAAAACTTTTAGCTACAACCTAAAGAATATTATTCAGTCATTTATGTTACTACCTACAAATCATCTAATAAAGAAAAAATTGAAATAGGTACACATAGTTGCAACTAAACTTCTTAAACCAAGAAAAATTTTAACGCAACACATTTAAAATGTATTTTTTTGTTATTTCATTTTAAAACAGGAGATATCCTTTATTAAATAGCAGTGAAGTTATTAATATGTCAGATTCAGTAATAGATCACAATGAAAAGTCATGACAGTTTTAGTTTAACGAATGTTCAAACATATAGTAAATAAATCAAATAATCAAACAGTTTTGTTATTTTACATATTATCTTATTAAAACAACTTAATTTGAATAAATATAATAATAATATTTACCACAGGGAAATGCTTAATTTTAGTAAATATAAATGACGAAAATGACTCCTTTTCAAGTGTTTGATATATGCGTAAAATGTTTTGAAAATGGCGTCAAGATGAACCATTAAAACAATTTAAATAAGTTAATTAAATACTATTGTTTAAATCACTCATTGAAACATGTTACTGAATAATTAAAATATATTACTGAAATATTTAATAATACTTTAGCTTCTATTAAACTTTTTCATTGTTGAAAATAATAGAAATATTTTGAACTATTCCTTTAATTGTTGATTTTAATCTCAACCGAAAACTGCAATGGAATAGGGTAGACTAACCAGTGAATGAACGCTTAAGACGTCACGTTCGCCAGTGAATGAACACCAGGATATAATGACCAGGACAACCAACCATTGTCAGATAGCTTCCTACTACATGGGAGGAAGTCAGTGTTGCCAATCCATATAGTGGAAGGATTTTCAATCCTTATTTTTAAAATTATATTTACTAAATGTTCATTCACTGGGGCCTTTTCACTCACTGGTCAGTCTACCCTACTTGCCCTTATAACTATTTAAAAAAATAAAAATAGCTTAAATTATAGTCATGTATAAAAAGTGATTGTTTTATCGATTATTGTTGGCATAGTTAAAAATAACTTCAATTTTACAAAATCAAACTTTCAAGCCTTTCCTGAAAATAAAGCATGGAAAAAACATGAATTTGGAAAACCCGCCTACTAAATATCATTTGTAAAAGTTTTCATATGTAACGTTTAACATATTATCATATCTCATATTTAACATTTATAAAAACGCGTGGGAGTAAATTAGTATATACAGAGATTATGTTTTAGCTACAGATTCGTCACACTATATTCAAAGTCAATCTCAATTTATTTGGTCAAAAATTTAACAGTTATGATGAATTTTATGTAAAATAACTGATTCTGAGGCATTTTTAATAGAAAAGACATAAATATAGCTTTAGTATATTGATATTCATCTACACATTATAAAACTTAGCTGAGTATGAATGGACTTTATTTCCTGTTTACTAAATATAAGTCGCACTGTTATTATTTCAAACATGTAAATGCAGATTTTATCTTCATATTTTGCTATAATGAGTTTATTATTTTTAGATTAAAATATTTTAAAGATAAGTTCAAAATTACAGATAAATTATTTTTCAGTAGCTTTAATTTCGCGCTGTCCAAATTAAAAAACTTATTTGTTATGTATGCTTTGGTACAAGCACCTAGAACCCCACTTAAAATTTATAATAAAATGTCACAGTATTTTAAAAAGCGAAATATAAAATTTATGAATATTTTATTTTGAATAACGACTGATATGGTTTTGACTTACCTTCTTTTATCCGCTGTTAAAAATGTAGAAGTTATATTTTGCATTGATGTATTGATAATGCAATAACAAACAGTTAAATGAACACTTTTTGACTTAGGGCCACAAATGCACCTTTTGTGCGATTATAAATTAATCCTTAAAAAAAAATAAGCTTTAGTGTGAATATAACTACAAACACTGTTTTGACACTGCAAATATGTTTTAATTAAGTGTCTAAAATATACAATTAACAATGTGTTTGTCATTTACTTAAAAACCTGAGACTTATCTAAGATTAATAATTAAAAGACAGATTTTTGCTTTATATTAAAATACTGTCTGGAATCTATGTCAGTTTCATTGAAAAAAGATACATTAGTCAAATGAAGCATCAAATATCTTAAATTTATGTTCAATTTTGGCGAATAAAAAATATTTTATGAATATGACGTAAAATAAACTTACCATAATTAAATGTGCTACTTTTAGTTAATTTAAATGTCAAGAAATGTAGTTTTTCTTAAGTTTCATGTATGTGTTTATATATTATAAAAATGGCATAACTCTATTTAATATCATTGTTTAAAATTATTGTATAACATTGTTTAAACGCTTAATTATTTTCAAGTTATGAAAGCTTTTAAGATTTTAATTGTTGTTTCTGATTTGAAATTATTAAAAGAACACAATAATGATTTTTATGAATTTGTGACTACGGAGGTCAAGTGACACAAGTCTTTAGTACAAATTTTCAAAATAATACTTGTAATATAGTATAGCTTACCCAGAGAAATACATAAATATCAAATTGCAATTTAGGATGACATTAAAAATTTTAAACCATGGTTATCACATTGAAAATAGAAACTATATTTAATAACTTTTTCGTTAATTTTAAATATTTCAAAGGGTTAATTTGAAATTAATAAAATACTAATTTAACAAACACTAGAATGGAATAGTTAACTAATCATGGGCATCAATTACGATTTAATGTTTAATGCTGTAGCGTTTTTATTAAATGCAATTATCATTTACCTTAGATTATCTTCTCTGTTTAATTATGATGTATCTTTGCATGATTAGTCAGTAAATACAATGATAAATATTAATTATATAAAAACAAGCAAATCTATAATTTAAGTCATTTTGTCACACACAATTGAGTTGTAGGTAAATTGAACATTGAAATTCATTAAACTTAAAAAGTTAACATTTATTCAGTATATCTCTGTTTAATTATGATGTATATTTGTCTGCTTAGATACAATGATCAATCCTTAATACTTGATTCTTCAATGTTCCATTTACCCAAGACTTAATTGTTTGTGACAAAATGAACTTAAGTTATAGATTTGATTGCTTTTTTTATATAATTAATATTTATTATTGTATTTACTGACTAAGCAGGCAAAGATACCATCATAATAAACAGAGAAGATAATAATGATACAACTTAAATACAATGATAAATATTAATTATATAAAAACAATTAAATCTATAATTTAAGTCATTTTGTCGCACACAATTAAAGTCATAGGTAAATGGAACATAACAAAAAATCATTAAACTTAAAAACAGTTAACGTTGATTTCGTCGTTTATCACAAAATGTATTATCTTCATAGCGATTATTTTGTATCAAGACAAAAACCACGAAAGATCTTTTCTAAAATCGCATTCTTTGGCAAATGTGCAGTGGAAAAAATTGAATCCGAAATATTTGTAACGAATACTCTCTCCCTCTAAATTGTTAGTTTCGAGCTGAATGGGAATTATGCTCATATATTTGTATATTCCGTGGAATATTTTTCAAAGTGTCGATTCCCTTGACGCAAGCTATAATTGTACGTGGAACAGTGACATAACTGTCAAAATCGACTTTTAAAGTAAATGTGGTGGTCGATGTTGTGATTCAATAAACTTGGAAAAAAACCTCTACTTACCTATTTCCATTCACAACTTCATTTTACGTGAACAAGAATACAATCCTTAAAAACTTATAAATAAAAAAGCAATATTTTTTTCAATTTTTGAACCAATGCCACCGCAAATATGCTTTGTTACGAAATCGTCTGTACGTTTTCAATTATGTTTTTTACACAATCGTTTGCTCATTTTCAATTGTGCTTTAATCTGAGCGTAAATCTTACTGTGAAAATTCTAAAATTTAACATATTGTGGTATTTTTAATTGGTGCGCTTCATAAACTGATCGGAAAATTTATTTTTTTACAAAACTAATCTGTAATTCTTTTAAGCCACTCATTCCTTAGAATATTTCTGAAATATTGTTAATATATGAATATTAAAATTGATTAATAAAGTTTTACTAAAAGCAAATACTTCGTGATAGTTTATAACTAAGTTGCATTTCTGCACGTAAAATCATGTAGGAAATTTAAAAGCTTTATGTGGCTGATATAAATTTTAGAATAGAAGCTAAAGCCGAAAGCGGAAGGAACTTAGTTTACGTTTGCACCGAAAGCTTTTTGAAACTGTTTTTGAACTCCGGATACTTTACATTAGTTATGGTATGAAAAAAGAAAAAAAACCATAAAAACATGTAACATTACCTGTTAAAAGTTAACATCTCTGTCGAAAATTTGGCTTTTGGTTTCACTGAAAATATGATTCCTAGTATCTGCAACGGCTGTGTGGTGAAATGGTTCATCACATTTTCCGTGTTCACCATATTTTCTGTGTTTCCAATACCTAAAAAATGGTTCAACAGAATTCCAAAAATATGGTGAAACATTTCACCACACATCTGTTTCAGCTACTAGGAACCACATTTTTTATGTAACTTAGCAGGAAATTTTGAACAGTGTTGTGCGACAAACCGATTTTCTAGAGAATTCGTTTGTTTTCGATACATCAGTCTTTCAAAATTAGCTCGATATTTACTTCCCATTTGGTTGCACCAAAATATAGTTGCAATGGCTGTGTTTGAAATGGTTCACTATAATTTCTGCATTCAGTTGAAATATTTCCCAGGAATTTGTTTCCAAAACCAGAAAATAGTTCAACAGAATTCCAAAAATATGCTTAATCGTGACACAACTGTTGAAAGTCAGGAAATTTTGAACAAACCGATTTTCTAGAAAAATCGTCTGTTTGGACATACGCCAGTTTTCTAAATAAGGCACGATATTTACTCCTATTCACGCGCTTTTATCTTCTGACATAGAAAATCGTGCATTCATACATCGTTCGAATTACCCTTTTCTCTGGCGCTTGTGTACTCTGCAGATATGGAACCTTTTATTGAATTTATATGGTAAATACGGCGCTCAGTTGAATGGCACTTCACGGAAAAAACATTCGTATGCGTCAATTTACAAATGTTTCGGCGCAGGATAAAATATATACTGATTATGGCGACGATCAGAATATTCTTCTAATGCAAATATATCTTTTTCCGTACCTAAAAAGCGCTTCAGATATTTGGTGTATGGTTGTGCTGTTCTTTATTCAAGTAGCAATGGTGTTATACAAACAGTAAATATGTAAAGAGTATTCTAGAATGCTATGGTAGAGATGCATTTTAAAACTAATATTTAGATTATCTATGTTTGCTTTTATTCAGTGATTGTATAGTTTAAATGAAGATTAAACATTGAATGTTTTTCCAAAAGCTAATATATGGAAGTTGTTAGAATTCATCTGAGAAATTATACCAATTTTGTCATAACATTTAAAATCTGAACGTTTTAGCAATATCTATTGAATTGTACAGTAAATTATTACATTATTTAATTTCGCACGCGTAATGAATTAAACTAATTAACTGTAATGTTTAACTAATAAAATATTTACTTGCAATACAAACGTCATTATGTTGACATTTTGAATGGTATGAATATGATCCTTAGTAACATTAAATGCCAAAGTTTAAAAGATGAGTTTTGGGAACTTCGGCTTTGATATATATTTAGATTCAATATAAAGTATTTGTTACAGCACAGGACGGAAAAGGCAACATTATAAGTTATAATTACAAAAGTTCTATGCTGTAAATTTGTCATAATGCATGTGTTATAATAATGACCCTAATATATGAAAATCAACCTATTTTGATCAATTTACAAGATACATGATCTAAAACAAAACGCAATTTAAACCAATATTTAATACGAATAAAACCCTATTATGAAAACATAATATTTTAGTTTTAATGTTTGAGAAACTGCGATTTTTTTTGTTCCTTTAATATGCAAGGATTAAAATTAAATATATCTTAAAGAATTCTTTTTATTACTGAGAAATAAAATACATTCTGAAAATAATTACTTTACCGGAAAAATGGATTTTATGAATAATGCTAAGCTTCCTTTATGTATTTTTAAAAAATCTATATTTTTAAGCCAAAGAATTAACTGTTAATTATCAATATTGCTTTAAATAAAATTGGTATTCTTAAAAGAGTATACACAGTTTCTCAGCTTATTTTATGCTTATTGGTATGTCGAATAACTTTACTCTATACGTAGAAGTTGAAACTTGGAAGTGTTATTGTGTCAAAGTTAGTTGATAAGTAGATTTATGTATTATTGAGAGTTTATAATTTAATTAACTTTATTAAAAATGCATTAAAATGCTTTAATATAACATTACAGTAACTTAGTAATAAACATCGACCTTTTTATTTCATAATAACTGATTAGCACTTAATTAAAACTTGTTTACATTTAATTCATTAGTTGAAAAAATCCCTACTAATGAAGTTGTACAATTGAAAAATATCCGAGCTGGTGTGGAAACTAACCTTCATGTTTAAAAATGACTTTTAAGCTTGTTTTACTTATTCGTAGTTCCCGAATGTGTATATTTTTTATATTTTATTAAAGTTGTATAGATCTAACCTGCATACAGCGCATATTATTAAAATACTTCTTTTTTGCTCCGCTTAATCTGCTTCTTTGATTTAGTTATTATATCTACATGAAATTACTGGAATTACTGGCTCAAACAATTTCATTCGTATAGAATGAAGTTGTTTGAGCATATTTAGACGTTTTAAGGTATATTAAAGATCCTATTTCGAAAATTACATACATAAATGTAGTCTGTGATAGGTAGCTCTCTTAATTGTAAACCCTGTAATGACTTATTTTATCTTTCTCTAGTCTTTGTCACAAAAAAAAACATTGAAAAAGGGTTAAAAAGTAAAAAGTTAGAAAAAAATGTAATCATACTCAACCACATTTTGGATTTAGTAAAAAAAAATCATTAAAAGTTAATAACGAATGGCTTCAGGAAAAGAATAGCATAGCGGTGTTATTTTTGGATGACGCATTGATTGGTGATGAAATTGGTAGATGGTGTAACTATCTATAGGGCAAAAAATGCTATTGTTATTTTAATTTCATTTCATTAGTAGCTTGACCAATCAAAAGTTTGATTCGATAACAAAAATATAGCTTATAACCTAAGTTATTGGTAATCAATTAAGCTATATCTATGTTAAATGACCTTGTTAGTGTAAGAAATCAATATAATAGACTTATCTCCAGGCATTCTGATGCATAAACTATCTTAGAACGACCCAGTTCAAATGTCCTTCACAAGTTCAGCCTGCGATCAGTACCCCAATCCCATCTAAACCCTATAACGCTTTTTATCTTCCTTTCCCTGTCCTTTGTCACATACAGGAAACATGGAGCAAAGTACTACAAAATGAGATCCATTTCCTACAAAAACAATCGGACACTGCCTAAAGAAAAGCAAGAAGTAAGACTGGACCGAGAAAGAACAACACAGCTCGATTGTTGTCACTAGTGATAATGTCTTTCTCTGGCTAGAGCTTCTTTCATATTTCAGGTGTATGCGCGTATATATCTATATAAGGTATATGCCACCCTGTCGGTTTGTCAGAGTTGCATGTAATGGGTAATGTAATCGATTCCGGCTGCCTATTTCTAACCTCCTTTAGGAGCTTTAACACAGCCAATAACGCCTCGTAATTTAGAACCCTGGTCAAGTGACGAGGTCGACACCTGAGCGGGCACTCAACGGAACTTCGAGCGACATAGTACGCTGACGCCGTCGGGACTTTGGACGCCACAGATTTAACGAGCACGGCTGTCCCAGTGTACTCGGGCCCATCCGTCACGAGTTGGATTTTTCTACTCTTTCCCAGTACATATATCCAATTTACAGGATGACTGGCAGTAAGTGGGATTCGAACCCCCGCACTCCTGAGAAGGCTATCCAGAGGCAAATGCCTTAACACTCGGCCACGGACAGGCCCAAGTTGCATGTTTCAATTAAAAATTTTTATGTAAAATGGTTGTGAAAATAGTTACTGTAGATTATGTTTTATGAAGGGAGGATCCCTCTTCTGACAGGAATTATTTTTATTCAAGTTCATAAAACAGGGAGACATGGAGGGCTTAGGTTTACCTTAAACAGCCGGACCAGAGGATATGGTCAGAAATTGAATAGTCATGCTGTAGAAAGGAGGTAAGGAAACATCTTTTTTTACAATAGAGTCGTCAATGAGTGGAATGCTTTACCTGAATGTTGTGTATTCGAAGAAGGTGGAAGATTTTAAGAATAATCTCGATAGCCACTGGAAACTAGTAAGGTATTAGATATATTTTAGACAAACCTTGCTTTGCCTCTGGCCTGTTGTTGGTCGACAATTTTTGCATTTGTATTTGTAGCAAAAATTTATTTGTGATAGGTAACGTTTTTTGTGTGCATAAGTGGCATTGATTTTTTTTCTAGAAATACATCTGATTATTAATCAATATCTTTATCCATTATAAGACTAGTTGTTACGTATGGCTCTGTAACCTGGACACTTAACAAACCCAATCAAATCAGCTAAGCATTTCCGAATGAAGAGCACTTAGGATTATATTTGGTGCACTCAATATCGGACAATATACGGAGACATAAAAAAATTAACAATATAAATTGTATAAGGAAGTTGACATTGTAAAGATTTTGAAAATTCAACGAATGGAATTGCAGGGCATATCAGGAAAATTCATCCCTCTTCCATAACTTCTAGAATCTTTATCTACACGGTAATAGGAACCAGAGCAAGGGGCAGACCAAAATTGGGATGGACAGACTGCTTCACTAAAGACTTTCAAATTTTGGGGACAGGAAATCGGCAAACAAAAGAGAGAATGTAAGCGAGTTCTTGAGAATGCTTTGGCACACACTGCGTTGTCGTGACAATAAAAAGGAGAAAGTTTTTTTTTGCACACGTGTAACTAATTTTTTCTGGAAATAAATTTGAATTTTAATTAATATCTTTAATAATGTCTTTAATTAATATCTTTAATAATATCTTTAGAATGAATAAGCATAAAACTTCGCAATGACAACATGAACTTAACTAAGGCTGAAAAAGGTCATAAACAAAACTTTCTGAAGTGCACTAAATTTCGTGTCAGAAACATTTAGTCATTCAATTACACTGTAATTAAAATTGATAACGTTACTATCGCAAACGTTCCTGGTGTTTTATTCTAATTTACATCACTTTTTTTCCGATCTTTAGGTTTTCTTTGAAAAAAAAAAGAAAAATCCTTTTACTTGCATCCTTTTGGACAATTCAAATTATTGCATCGTTGCCAACAAATAAGTATGGAGGAACGTACTACGCAAAGTTATAATTTTTTTTAAAGAATATGTCACAAGTTTGGTTGGTCAAAAAAGGCAGATACACTTCAAGCAGTGTAACTGCCGGATTTGACAGGAAAAGGAGTACAATGAACAGTGGTGGCAACCCGTGTTAATTTTCTGTATCCTAATGTACATCTTTTAACATTTCCATTAAAGGCCCTGGTTTTATGTGGGATTGTTTCTAAATTTTTAGGAAAAGTTTCTGATATATTCTAAAACATTATTGGCAAAAATGTGGCTCCACTACGTTCCTGAAATTTTAGCTGTGTGGGACATATACGTGCAAAAAAAAATCTGAACGCGAAAATATTTATTCTCAATTTATCTTAATGTACTACATTGTTCATACATTAGAAAGAAAATATAATAAAAATTATTGAAAAATTGAAAAAATAAAAATAAAAATTTAATTAAATTGATTACCTTGAATGTGGAAAAACCTGTTGTATGATCATAATTTTCTTAGTAGTCGTTGTTACAATACCCTCAAATCTTCTTCTTTGGGAACGGAGTTTTTTTATATTTCTCTTTAAAGAAAACTTATTCTTAATCAGATTAGAGTCAACGCATTTTTTCGTAAAAAAAGTTATCTCCTAACCAAATTGCTTGTTAAAACTGTATCAATCCATTGGAGCAATATGCGCATATATCCATACGTAGTCGAACGGACGCCGTGTTGACGTATATTACTGTTGACTCCCGAAATCCTCAGGGCTTACCGAAGGGATCCCGAGTTTGGTGTCTCTGACATTATTTAGAACACGATGAGGAGGTGGTGGCTTAGCTTAAGGAATGGACGGAATTGTTTAATTATGTCGGATTACTTGTATCTATTCCTTGGAAATGTTCTTATTTTTTTCAGGCATATAAATGCCCTTCGGATATGTGACCTTTTCTTGGACTTTGTCCGATATTTATTGGAAATCTATTATTCATCGAAGGAAGAAGGATGACTATATGATCCTGTGCTTAAGATAGTTTTTTTTCAACTTTATGTTTTATAAAAATAAAGTAATAGTGTTTTTATGTCTATTAGTTAATTTATTTAAGTGATGGCTAGTAAATGAAACCGAGGACTTAAACTGCTATATACCATAAAAAAGTCATTTTAAATTATCTTTACATAAAATATTCCTAAAAGTATTGATGATATTAATTAATTTGATGCAATTAAGAAATAGATATTAGTTGCAATTAATTTGTAGTTTACGTCCTTATGTGATGGTGAAAGCTCAGCAAATTTTAATTTTCATGACCTGAATCCGATAATTATGACCTCTCTCTAGCAACTGATATGTCTACTGAACACATGTGGCTAAACACTTCTTCCAAGTTTGTGAGAATTCGTCACTTATAACAACCTTCTCAAAGCGAGAAGACGCGGGTGTACCATCTGTAAGTATGGATAAAAGCTGTGTAACTAAACACAATTGCCTTTACTATATGCATCGCATAATCTAAACTAAGAAGAAAATTGATTTTTGAATGTTTGTTTCAATTTGATCTGCTTTAGGTATTTTAGTAGCCATACTTGAAAGTATTATTTTCAAAGTTAAATTCATCTTACAAACACACAAAATAATAAATATTAAAAAAAACTTTTAATAATATGTCACTCACTTCTATTAATAATTCTAGCCTGTGAGGGTTCTTTGAACTGAACTCTGATGAATGATTCATATGTAGTTTTGAACTCGAGTAGAGAAAAATTACTGAAAAAAAAATCCACTAGTCTCATTTTTTCATGAATTAACTTAACTGAATTTAACCGAAAATCTGGTCTTTTTATAAATTTTTTGGGGATTTAACTGTTTTGTTGTTATATTAATAATAATATGCATCAGATTAATATACTGGAAACATAAAATTATCATTTTATAATACCCAAAACTCTAAAAAAAAAAAGCTTTTCGACACATTTTACGCCATTTAAACTGAACATGCCAATGGCAAAAAAAAGAATAAATACTGGTGTTATTTATAGTTTTAATAAACCAAAGTAGCATGAACTTTGACTTAAGAAAATAAAACTTTACATGATTTAAGGGATGAATAAGGGCTCGTCATAACTATCAATTTCCGATGAGTAAACAAATATAAAGGATAGGGGAGAGTGTTGTACCTTGGGACGCTTGTACCTTGGGACACTGACAATTTCTAAGAATCTATTGGCAATATTCATACATTGTTTATTTCTAATAGTAGCCTTAACCAACAGACATCATCAAAATAAAATTTAACACTAGCATCATTGAATTGATGAATTGGTGACAAAAAATAATATTTCATTAACCCAAAGTAAATATTTTTCTCATTCTAATATAATTTTTTACCTTTGTACTTTTACAAAAAGTCAACTGCATTTTATTTTCTTCATAAAAGAGAAGATTTTAAACTATTTTGGTTATGAGAAAATAATGATAATACATTTAAATTGGCCAATATCTTGCTTTTATTTAAACCATGTAGTGTGTTGTACCTTGGGACAGTAATGCATATTGTATCATCATATAATGTTAAATAATTTGGACTTGCAATTTTGCTGTATAATTCAAATTATTCTTGAATTATGAAGTTTTATTTGTGTATTTCCTTGAAAAAACAATAAAGTTTGTTTCCTGACACAAATTAGCTCAAGTGTATGACTATTGACTGAATTATAAAGTATGTCCCAAGGTACAACAGCATGTTGTACCTTAGGACAGTTTATCCTCTCTACTTTAAATGAGTGGCAATTTTTTAATTTCAAGCTGCCAGAATTAAAAAAAATATATTATAGAGGAATATATTGGTGTGTTGAAATGCTGCTTTGAAATTTTTATTTTGACTATAATTATCGAAGAAAAAAATTAAAATGTAAAAATTGTCCCAAGGTACAACACTCTCCCCTATATAAACATTTTTGTATCAAAAATTTCTATAGTAATTTACCCCCCCCCATTAAATCAAAAAGCACTACATTAAAATAAATCAGTTTTGAATGTTCTACACTGCTCAAAACAATCAGGGGAACACTTTGAGTACTTTTGCTAACCTTTTCAGTTACAACCTTTTTTAACTTTTATTCAAAAAATCTAAAATTTTTGAAATAGATTCATTATGCACCACGATAAAATGGTGAAAAACATTGGAAAAAAATCTGAATTTTTTAACCAAAAATGTAAGATGAATCGTAATAGTACCTTTTGAATGAATTATAACTATCATTTTTTCAAAACTTTATTTGTTAAACAAAAAGTTAAAATCAATTTTTAAGCATCTTAGAATGCAGAGTGACGAAGGGTCAATTTATTTCATAAAATTCTTTGAGAGTGAATTTTATTTTAACATGTTTTTCATATTGTCAGGTACTTAAAACTAACATTATTCGACTCTTCAAAATACATAATTATTACATCTAACGATAAATGAGTGCGAGCTTAACTTATTTAGAAAAAAAAATCGCAAGCTGGTGATATCAAATGGAGTCAGTGGGGGTGAAAGGGTTTATAGCAAGCGCTCCCCTAATTGTTTTGAGCTGTGTATAAAAATATTAAGAGCATTGTTATTTCTCTACACGCATGTCTGCCGAAGGAAAAGCTTGTTTTACAGAGAGCTTAAAAGAGAACCTAATAATATTGATTCGCTACATCATGAGTATAGTAAAGGAAAAGATCGTTTTACAGACAACATATTTTGAATATTCCATTCATTCTCTATACAAGGGATGCCTTGGGTAATATTTCATATTTGAAGCATCATGCAATCAAGCTTGTGTTATTGCAACTCTAGCAGGAAAGTGCTTTATATTTTAGAATATGAAAAGATATTTTGTTTAATGTGAGTTTTGAATTCTTGTAAGGATATATATTTGTTTTGAATTTTTTTTTTGTCAAAAATCCGTTTCCATGGTTATTTTTTAAGTAAAACTTAACAAAAAGCTTTTTTTAGCATAAGTACTTTAAACACAATAAATTGTTTATTTTCCTGAAGCATTAAATAAAGTTATTGAATGTATTTAAAATGTCGGTATTTATCTAAAAATGTAGCAGAAAACAATGTTTGCATTGTACTATACTAGATGTTTCATAAAGCGTAATATTTCATATTTTTATTAATGTATTTCGATTGCACATTGTTACACGGATACTCTTTTGCATATTTTATAAATAAATTTTTATGTTTTTCTTATTACTAACTTCTGTAAACCCTATGTGATATCCAGTGGAACAGAGGGTATTTTTTTTCTATTCAATAAAAAAGCAACAACGCATAATCAGAAAAGTCCAGGATTGTTCCACAGCAACTAAATTTTAAATAATTCTTTAATATTTTTAATTATTCTATAACACATTTGAAAGCAGAAAGAACTTATTTTAGTTTAACGAGTACGGAATTTAAAGTTCTTTTTTAAAAATCATCTTAGAAATCTTTTTAACGATTCTTGAGACATTTAACATAGGTACTCTATCTCTTGACCTTTTATAGCACTATCCGTTTCTACCCACTCTTTTCATTGGAGTCCTCGAATGAAATCGACTTCCTGGAACTAAAGGACCCGGAATTGTTCTTGACAAAAAAGGTTAATGGAAGTTTTCACAGTCTGCTTCAAGATCCAGTCATTCCGACACGAAATACGGGCTGTCGTAATGGACGGAGAAAGCTGATAAAAACGACGAATAACGCCGACATTCCAACGACTATGATCCGCCATTCATGAAAGTAAGAATAAAACAAATTTGCTTGGCTTGAAAAAAAGTGAAGACGTCTGGATGTCGCCAAATCTAGGCGACAAAACAAAACCATGCTCTATATAAGATTTGAATTTAAACAGTCATCGAAGTATTTTATATAACTTTTAAAGAATGAAATGGTTTTTAACTTTTAAAGAATGAAAAATGTTTTGTGCTGCAGTACGACATTTTAATGAATTATTTAAGGGTTGCAGACGTGCAGGATCATTTAGGAGCTTTCAGTCAAAAACATATATATTTTAAATAGTAGTTTTCTAAGGTTACAAAATCTTAAAATGGAAACCATAAATATGTAGAAATGTGTATTTTAAAAACCATAAATTTGTCAGAGAAATAAAATTAAAAAATAACAATGAAAATAAAAGTAGCACCGAAAACATTAGTTTGCAATTTGGCAACTTAGCATATATCTCAAAGAGACAAAGTTTTATTATTCCTTGAGTAGGCAAGATATATATATATATTTAATTTTAAAATTTACTGTAGGCACAATAGCTAAATTACTCCACAAACAACGCCAATATAACAACCAAATTCTGTTTAGACTTGGTTTAAGCCTATCATCGACGTAATCAATAGCTTTAGCTAGCAAACCTAATTCTCATTGAATTTTGTCATAGCAGCATTCCCTCCTTAATCTTACCTCCATTTCCCCACCCCTTTTTCCGTCAGTTTTCCAGTCTCGCCAAGTTTTTGGAAGGATTGTTTTATGTGTTAAGGAAGACCAGGGAACAATATGCCCTTTCTTCTTTTAGTGTGGAATTTCCTCGTCTTATTAGGGTCTGAATACGCGGCATACTTTTGGAAGCTATTTTTCTTCTCATACTCTAGGGGCTCTTTGATGGGTGGATTATGGCGGAGAAGTAATTTTGTACACTTAATAAATCATACAGAGGCCTGGGTGGCCTGGTGGGCTTGATCGCAGCCCATTACGCTAACGGTCTGCGCGCTGTACCTGGTGCTGGTTCGATTCCCGCCTTCGCCCTGACTTTTCTCTCTCTGTCAGTAAAAATTCTGTCTGTGTCTGTCTTAATTGAAGGAGGTTTATATAGGTTTTCTGATCAAGCACGCAAGCCGGAAAGTATATGAACCTACCTACCTAAAATCACACAGCAAGTTTGTTTGCTTAGAAATGACGTTGTTGTTCAGTTCCGAATCTATTATGTCTTATGACATAATAGATCTTATGAATCTATTAATTACTTCTTTTGAACTCGATTAGGTCAATACTTACTACGTAGTGGATCCACAAAACTACACTATTTACTACAAAATAATTGGTAAATAAACGCTGCAAATAGTGGTAGCGACTAAAGCTAAAACGTTTCAGGATTCCAGAGAAAACTTGCCACAAAACTGTTAACTGTGTTGTCCGGTATAGTGTGGAGTTTATGAAAATATTGAAATATTTATTGTACACATTATTTCAAAGAATTGTATTTGAGAGACTTTAGGGAGGCATCTATTACCTTATTCAGACGAATTATTCAGATCTTAACAAAATTATTTTAACATAGGAAATGCTAGAAAAAATAAAAACTAATGTAATGAAAATATTTTGATACATCTAAAAATAATTGTACCAATGTTTAAATGCATCTGATTTTCAATACGAAACAAAGTGGAAGTTAAACAAACGAATTAGAAGATGCTTGAATAGTATTTTTTCTTTAAAGACAAACATTAAACTTCGTCTCTTACCATTTCATAAGAAACAAATATACTCCTCTGATAACTTTATTTATTTGATTATTTTAAATATTATTAAAATTTGAATTTTTTAATGAAATTTAAAATGCAGTTTAGTATGATTTTTGCTTCCATTTGGAGTATTACTCATGTCAGTAGCGTTACAAAAACTTCTACTTTTAAAGTTATAAACGTATTTGGAAGCTATAAAGACCATGCAAACCTTTAAATTAGTTTAAGATTTTTTTTTAAAAAATTATTTATTTTTGTCATTTTCCTAAAACATTAAGTTCAACAAGGAAAAAAGTTTATGAAATTTTTATTTACTTAGATGCTGCTGCTGCTATTGCATGTTGCTATTACCTTTTTTTAAAGACAAAATATTTCATAGTTTCTCTGTTTCTTCTATTATCATTAATTTTACGGAGAATGTATAGAACATATAAACGCAAAATATAAGAATATAATGTAAATGATAGTTATTTTTGTCCATTCTATGAAGGGACATTTCAAACTAAAATAAGAATTATTCTTATCCTTTTCATGAAGTGAGATTTCGAACCAACATTCCAATATCTCCTTTTATATAGGCTTCTTTTAAAATAAACGAACTTATGAATTTAAAGTTCTACCATTCCTTACATTTAGAGCTCTAAAGTACTTTGGCAAACACTCTTTTGTAAAAAAAGAAAATCAAACTCAAATACTTTCTTTGAAACAAAACGACCATACTTAAATTTCCCTCCCTACATCTAATAATAAAATATTCGGTGTACCCAGTTTTTTTTTTATCGAGTCCAAACAAATTTGCTTTCCGAAAAATTCCGAAAAGTTGAACAGAACATAAAAAAGAAAAATAGAAGAAACGCTCGTTTCTCGGATCCAGGAGTCCTCTTTGAAACCTCAAGGGACCCCGCAGACGAAAGGGTAAAAAGAATGGATAAAAAAAGCCTCAAGTAGTAGATCTATCGAACCGTGGCGTTATACGAATCCCCAATGTCCCCAGGGATCTGTCCTTTCCCCCTTCCTATAAGGATACAAAGATGTTTCTTTCGGTAAACGGTTCTACCAGTTTCCGTGTTTTCCCTCTAAGAATTAACGGGGTTATATGTAAGAATAATTTTCCAGTCCCAAAACTTTGATTTTTGTAACGATCTATCTCTACCAGTTTCTGAATTATAACTTATAACATGTTATCTTACTTATATACTTTAGAACCGGATTTTATATAAATTTTTCAAGTACAAGCGTTGTATTTATAATATTTTTTTCATTTTTTTAAAATCATTAAGTACTATTTGATCTAAGTTACATAATTAATTGCTTTTTTCACTGCGTGCTATTTTTAACTATTTTCACAGGCAGAACGTTATACAAATATAGATACAAAAACAATCAAACTTAAAAATGTTTTAATTAAGTTGTTTCAAGTAACGAAGTTTTTTTGAATCTTAAATTTTGTTCTTCTTCCTTTACTGCGTGCTATTTTAAACTATTTTATTCACCGGCAGGAAGTAATACAAATATATTGACAAAAAAAACACACACCTTAGAAATGTTTTAATTGAATTGTTTCAAGTAACGAAGTTTTTTAAAGCCTTAAATCTTGCTCTTCTTCCTATAGGTGATCTGATTTCGTTTCTTCGTGACATGGATTCACAAATCAAGGCCCAAGAAAGAATTAATTTTGCCACTCAGAACCTTAAGCATTCCTATTATGTTTTTTTTAAAACAAAATTTATATTTTAGCATGATTCACGAAATACAAATGACCTATTACAACAATTTTATCGAAATGTTTGTGGTATTGAAGTGTAAATCAATATAATCTTCCATCATTTGGTTTGTGGCACTTATTATTTTCAAAGAATATTTGAAGTTGATGTGTGATGCTAACTGCCAAACTGTGAAGCCACTTTTCCTCACACATCTTGTTGAAAAAGACGCTTCTACTGCCATCAAGTTACTAAAAATAAAAGACAGTGACGAAAAGAGCATCTATTAGAATTGGCGTGTTGAAAAGTACCCAGCGTTATGTACAATGATTAAAGTGAATAATTAAGCATACATTTACATTTTCATCCAAATTGCTTAATTATTCACTTTGATCACTTAATTATTCAATTCAAATTAAAACAAGAAATTGCTTTATTTTTGTTTACCGGTTTCCACTGTAGTCTAATTTCCTTTTGTCTCCGTAAGAAAAGCGAACAATTACACATTCAATTTATTTTGATTATGATTTCTAGTGGCATTTACCTATATTTGAGATTAAGTAAAATTTGCCACTAGCAAAATAAATACTATATAAAAAAATCTTGTTTCTAAATTAGAGTTCTTATATCAATCTTTTTAAACACCATACTGGTTTTCAAATTAAACACTGTCTCGTTCTTCGTTGATTAACCAATAGAAATTGGTAGCCGGACTATATCTAGTACCAAATACTTTTAATGTAAATGCAAGAATTGTAGACCAACTACAGGCAGGCCGACCAGCAAAGATGATCCAAAACTTACCAATTTATTTACCACAAGATTATTTTTCACACCTTCTAGTATCCTTAACAGAGTCTGGTTAATCATTAAACTCATTAACAACTATATTGCAAAAATGTTTTCTCTCACCTCATCTTTGAAGCATGATTTATTTTAATTTCTGACTTAGTAATTCTACTCGGTATAGTGAACAGCGCGTCTGGATCCCAACCAATAGCTCCCGGATTCGAATCCCGATAGGCAAGTTCACGGGTGTTTGTCTTGTCAATGAAATGTTATTTCTCCATGTGTTTGTCTTCGTCTTTATGTGTCGATAAAAGAAGTCCAATATCTTCTGGAAATCATCTTCTATGGGATATTCATAAACACGACAACAACTACCTTTTCCTCCAAACAAACGAAAGCAACCTTTCTATTTATCTGTTTCATTTTGTTTTATCAACTGAGGAGTACAGGGGATAAATCCGCTTAGGTTCGTAGAAATTTTTCTTCATCAGCCTCTTTGGCGATGATAGCGAGTAATCGCCTAAACTGGTGTAAGAAAACCAGTTCCTACCTACCAAGATTCAGGCGATGCACGATTCCGACGCTTCAAGCGAACAAGAAAGAGAGAAACCGATTTTCTGTCGCCAATGTCAGCCAAGCAGACACAAATACGGAAAGTATCTTAATAAATCATGCGGTGTTTCCCCTGTACTCTTCAATTATCTTCGCAGGGAAAATATCAAATAACACGTTACAAGAACAGCCTACTATTTTCTTGCCCATCTCACTCTCTCAGAAGTCTGTGCTTTCGGTAGAAGCCACTCACTTTCTCCCTGCAAGCTGCTACAAGCGTTGCATTTTTGTTACTCTACCAGAGATAAAAGCGTGGACCTTTGTGCCCGTGTTGCTTGCTTATTGGTGTCTTTTGATGGTGGTTTCTGGTATTCCTGGCGAGAAAATGCAATGAAGAGTGGAGTGCGGCTTGTCAATCAGCTATCAAGTTAGAAGGCACCCAATGGAGTGGTATTTGGGTGTTGAAGGTTAGATAGGGAATGGAAAAGTTGCTTTAGGTCGTGGTGAAGTAATTTATATCTTTTATTTAAAAGAAATAAAAATTTATTTTGAAATATAGAAAGTTTTATAAATAAAAAGATATGCAAAAGTGTATTAAATTGTATATAGAGTTATTAAAAAGTTTATTTGAAGAGTTTGAAGTAAAACATTTAAATAGCATAGCAAATGTGCATAAACAAAGAATTATTTTTGAGTTTATTAAAGGGAAAAGGAAGCAAGAAAATAAAAGTATTTCTTCCTTTATTTAAAATTTAAATAAAATTTATATTTTTATAAAAAAAAAGTTGGTCTGCAACAAAAACTGTCACTTAAAATTGCTAAAAAACACGATCGTCGATTTAATTCGTCTAAAAAACACCAAATACAACATTTTCTTCTATAATTCACTTCTTGACGTCAAAATTAAACAAACTATTTTTTGAATCCAAAATTCAAAAATTATTACTTATCGTCTTTTAAATTTATATGTGTTCCAAAGAATAAATACGTCATACTGCTCGCACTTAAAAATGAGTAAAACAATTGATATCGACATAAAACAATTAAGCTATCCATCACCTTCAAAGATTCAAACATAACTAAACGAATTGAT
Organism: Hylyphantes graminicola; assembly: GCA_023701765.1. Classification (NCBI taxonomy): domain Eukaryota; kingdom Metazoa; phylum Arthropoda; class Arachnida; order Araneae; family Linyphiidae; genus Hylyphantes; species Hylyphantes graminicola. Next base: position 34,986,860 of record CM043114.1, on the reverse strand, counting down.
TTGTAAATACCATTTTAAAAAATGCAATGAAAAAATACTTTTCTATCAAAGGGAATAATTTGTATTAAAACGTTATTTCTCATTGATAAACTCTTAATTATGAATAAACAAAAATACGTCTGATTTTTAATAGCTTTTGATCGCTTAGTGGAAGAACGCGCTCTACGCGACAAGCAGTTGAAAACGAGAGAATATGAGCTTTATGTATCATTTGTGTTCTTAAATACGTTAAAAACGGTTCTTAGAAACTGTAAAAATAGATTTAACTTAAAAGTTTATGAAAAATGGGATACTGACATAAGGGCATATATACAATCTAATTAATATCTTACAAATCACAAACTTAACAATAGCTAACTTAGACCTATTTTCCAAATTCTATTTACGTACAAACAATAAGTCAAATAGGGCAACATAAGGGCATATATACAATCTAATTTATATCTTACAAATCACAAACTTAACAATAGCTAACTTAGACCTATTTTCCAAATTCTATTTACGTACAAACAATAAGTCAAATAGCAAAAATGATAATTTACCACTAAAATAAATTAGTTACCATTAATTTAAGTTATTTAAGTGCAAATCCTAACTTATAAAAATAAGACAATCGAAAGCATCATCCGAAATTCCACCAGATCCAGATTGTGTCAATTGACCCTTTTCCAACATTTATTTTCTTGTTCTCGTGTTTTTTCTTTGACAAAAACTTAGGATTATCTACAATTTAGTTCCACTTAGTTTATCCACAGAGAGAGGAAAAAAATCGAAGAAAAAAACCTCTGACGCTCCTTTTTTTGAGTAAAAGCTTTGGGCAGAGAGACGCCTTCAAGACAATTATGAAGACATTAGGACGGGTACCACTCAGTCCATTTAGACCACAAACATATAATAATTTGTTTACAAAGCATATTTTTTTGTACTCGTCTACCTATGATAATAAATATATAAATTAACTAATAAAAATATAAAAAATAAAGCATAAAAAGTAGTAAATAATAATAATAATGATAATGATAATGATAATGATAATGATAATGATAATGATAATGATGATAATGATGATAATGATGACAATGATGACAATGATGACAATGACAATGACAATGACAACGACAACGACAACGACAACGACAACGACAACAACAACAACAACAACAACAACAACAATAATAATAACAATAATAACAATAACAATAACAATAACAATAACAATAATAACAATAACAATAACAATAACAATAACAATAACAATAACAATAATAATAATAATAATAATAATAATAATAATAATAATAATAATAATAATAATAATAATAATAATAATAATAATAATAATAATAATAATAATAATAATAATAATAATTCTAATAATAATTGATGATAATAACGATGACAAAGACGATGATAACAAAAGTAACAATAATGCTGCATTAAATATTACAATAATGCATATTAAATTATAATAATTGTTTATTGATATATCTAGGCAAATTGTGGAACAACAAATCAAGGATAATGCTCTTTAGAATTCAGTTTTTAATAAAAATTGTGATTTATAAAGCCACCAAAATTATTCTCGTTAATTTCTCTTAAAAATATTAAAAAAAAAATAATTGTGAATACATTTATGAATACATTAGCTACAAAGCAAATTGAAATTTATTTAAGAAATGTAAGCATCCTCATTACAAACAATACCTAATTATGATATATTCTTAAAAATGTAACCAATTTCCTTACACAAGAAAACCGAATTTTAATACATTCCTTACCCGCCATTTGTTATCTCATGAATACCGACATCCCAACAACAGCCCATTTCTTTTCAAATGTCCATATTTCAAAGGCAGCACTTTGTTTGCATTTGCAATATTTCGCCATTTCAGTGTCTTTCACCCACTTCAAAAGTGTATTAAGTGCGATTATACGGCATTCAAAAGCGAAAGCTCAATGAAAACAACCAAATAATGACCAATAGCTTAAACCGAGGCGCATTTTCACATCGCATGAAATATTATCATAAAACACAATGGTAAAAACATATGGATATTTCGATGTTGGTTCCATTAATCAAATAGCTTTCTGCACAAAATGAGAATTAATTTATTTTCCCGCGCCTTTTCAGACGATTTTTTTCTTTTTCTTTCCGCTCATTTATCAGTTCATAATATTTACTTTCACATTTTCACTTTTTGATTCTTTTTTCTCTGTCGTATTGTGGAGAGCATTGAATGTGTTTCGCATTAATAAATTGGCTGTTTTTTTATGCGATGAGTTAAGGTAAGGTGTTTTATTGCGTGAAATACGACAAAGGTGTTTTCTTTTAAATAAAATAGTCTGTCTTTTGTGAGTTATTGGAAATAAATATGTTTTCAGGTGAAATGAAACTATTTTTATAACGTTTCATTCATGTGTCATATTTTTATTAAAAAGTATGAAAAATTTGAATTTATACTTTCAATTACCTAATATGAAATTTAACGTAATGAAAATATTGTGATGGGGGTTGGAAATCTGAAATGGAGATTGTATATTGTACACTTTTTGGAAGATGCCGATTCTGGAACAATCCTTAAAAATTGATTGGTGCCGCCTGGCGCAATCATTAGGATGCTATACTTTGGAGCTGCTGGGGTCGGGTTCGAATCCCGGTCAGGCATGTATGTTTGTGACCGTCAATAAATGTTGTTATTTGTCTATGTGTTTGTGTTGTCCTTTCTTTCCGTGTCTCTTGTGATTGTAAAAGCTATTTTTGTGTCTGTCCCACTTGACGAAAGCTTATAAGCGGTTCTCTGAACAAGCACACAAGCTGGAATATATATGTACCATACCATACCTTACACTGATTGGTTCATCTGTTTGTACCTGTCGAACGTCATAATAAGGGTTTCGAGAAAATCGTATAGAGTCGCAGAAATATAATTTTTTTTTTGGTTTTATAGGTATTGCTGCAAAACGAAAAAACCCCCAGACTTCTAATTTGCAGTAGTCATCATAAGAGGTTCTATAAAATTATGCATGCGCAAAGTATAACCTATTCCTAGAAGTTAAGATAATTACCTTATAGGATTAGTCCTATATATATATTTTTAATAATCGAACACATTCTTCAACAATGTAGATTAAGTACATTTTTCATTTAATGATATTTTAATATAAGGAGATGGGCATGCGTTTTTTATATATTTATTACTATTATCTTTCACGATGACACTTTTTAGATAGTTTTTTTGTTGCTTTGATAATAACAGAGTGCATTTTGCATAATTAATTATTGTAAATACTTGTAGCGCAATTAAGGTGCTAAATGATATGTTGTTGCAAGACAATCTGAAAATAAGTTTTTACTTAATATGTTTTGAGTTGAAACTGAGTTATTTTATAATATTGCAATTATATGAGAATTCTCATTTGGTTAATTTCGCTAGTTTTTAAAATTACGAAATGATTATTAATATTATTTAGAAGCTAAATCAATTACATACTTAATTTGTTCTATTAATTATTAAAATGTATTACCTTTTACTTAATACATTTAGTATTAAATCGTCTAATGTATAGACAATTATTTAATCCCATAATTTCCACAGTGTTCTTTTGGCGTTTTGCATTTAATGATCGCATTAATAAATTGGTCCTCTTGGGGGATTTATATTCATTATTTTTTAAAATGGGACATATGTTTTTTTAATGTTTAGTAAATGCTTTATTATCGCAAAAAAACTAAATTTAAAATCATGATAATGGATCTTTGGTGAATATAAAAAAAATTCAATTAAATTTTTTTTGCTGTTATTTGACACTGTTGTTCGCACTGTTTGTTCGCTGTATGTTAATTTTGAGTTCATTTCACGAAAATATTGAAAAATACAGGACAGATTTGTTCAAACTGTTCTTTATTCAAAAGTAATCACATTACAATTTCATAAATAATTTATAAGAAGTAAATTTGGAATATTAAACTTCTGAAACAAAAATTACAAAATGTGACAAATGGCAGGTATATCCCTTTTGTGTCCGTCTTTGTTCTTTGGTTTCATTAAGCTCAGTTAAGTGAACTTACGGTCAGGTTTATAAACTATCATTAAACTTAAACTTTACCGAGTGAATGATAGTAATTCAACCTCAAGATTATTTGAGATCCCTTAACAGTTTAATTAACTTCTAATCAGATATAAGCCTTTCGAAATGAGCGAGTAAAGTTAAGGAGTACTCTTTAATTTAAAGGCCCGGGAGTGATGCATCATCCTGATAAATCAGGAATCAGCTTAAAACAAAAATCAAAAGCAAAATTTTATTTTATGCATTGTATGAAAGTAGCAACCAATTTACTAATCATTATATATTTCCTCAAAATGTCAATTGAAGAAAGTGCTAAGGGACAAAAATGTGAAAACGAGAAAATTAGTTTTTCGTTTGCATATACGGCATTTGGTATATATTGGTTGCATATACGGCATTCGGTTTCGAAAAACGGCATTTACAAAAGGTATAATAGATACTCAACTTAAAGTTTATGAAAAAAGGGAATCTCGCTATCTTTAAAGGAGGAAATAACGTGTTTATTGACACAAAAATATCCATTTTTTCAGTTATAACTTAGCACGTTCTTCCGCCGGTCCACTGGCGCAATGGTTAGTGTACTAGCCTTTGGAGCTGCTGGGCTCGGATTCGAATCCCGGTAAAGGCATGGATGTTTGTGTTTGTCAATAAATGTTGTTATTTGTCTATGTGTTTGTGGCGTCCTTCTTTGTGTGTCTTTTGTGACTGTCTCTTCTGGCGAGCGGGGTAATGGGCTATATAGCCTACGCCCTTCCCTTCTAGAGGGCGCAATCATTGTCATTTGTCATTTAGCACGTTCTTCCTCTAAACTCTCCAATTATCAATATTTTAAGCTTCAATTAACGTATAAATTTGTTTTGGAAAATAATCGGATGATATATTTATTAAAATTTGATGGTTCAGCTTATATTTGGAATTCAAAATTATAACTTATAGCGTCTTATGCACTTTCATATTTTATAACCATAAAAAAAGTAAAAGTATTTTAACCTCAAGTGAAAAAGAAGTGAAGAGTACACGGGAAGAACCGATTGATTTATTAGGCGCACGCCCGCAATCGTCTGCTTGGTGAACATTGGCGGCAGAAAACCGGTTTCTCTCTTTCTTCTTCGCTGGTCCAAGCGTCGTGATCGTCAATCGCCTGATTCTTGGTAGCTAGGAACAAAAAAGTAGTTACAGTATTAGGGTGGCAGATCACGTGACCTACAACACTGACTTCATTGGGGCTCTTCTGGGAGCTCCTTGCGCGTCCCGTCGTTAGCATTGGAGGTCACGTGATCTGCCACTCTATTACTCTAACTATGATCTCTGTGGTAGGAACTGATTTCCTTACACAAGTTTAGGCGATCACTCGCTATCATCGCCAAAGTGGCCTGCTAAGGCTAAGGAAACTTCTCTACAAAATCAATCTGTTTTTCTCGTGTACTCTTCAAGTTATTCCGACCAAACATCAGTAGAGAAATTCATTATTATAAGTAAGAAATATAAAGTTTCCATTATTTCCTTCATAAAAAAATGTCCGACCGTCAGGCGCTTTATTGCTCCATCTCTGTTACTCCACAGACCCCTTATCTGCGAAAAGATGTAGCAATCTGCCGAGAATTTATCCGAACATTTTCCTTTCAGCAGTAAATATTATTCTCCCGTCACATTACCGCTGCCGAGTGCTCCACTAAAAGTAGATGGAGCAACGCACAGGAATGTTCCTTAGGATAACAATTTACTTCATGCGAGAGTTGTTATTATATCCGAAGAAATAAAGAGAAATAACATCATGGCGAGGGGCAACGCGAACTTAATAAGTTGCATTACCCCTATTTCATGGGCTTGTCCCTACCGTTTTGGGTCTTCTTTAAGAGGTTTGGAAGGGTTCGCTTTTCATATGCAAAATGAACAATCCGTTTTCGAGTTTTTGTTCCTTTGGGGGACTTTTGAGAAACGTTTGAATGGCATTGCTCACGAGGCATTAAACAATCGGAGATGTGGCTTGAATTTTAAAAAGCTGGGAGGAATTTTGGCTGTTCTTTGGAAGTTGCAGTGTTTTCCTTTTATTTGTTTGACATCGTTTGCTATTTAAAAGTCTTTTTTAAGGCTAAGATATATCTAAATTAAGACAAGATAGATATTAGATTATAAATTAAAGGACCAAAATAAATTAAGTTAAATATTGTGAAATTGAACAACATAAATTTTTGTTTACTTAAATTTACAATAAATGGAATTGAATCAACATACAGTTTTTATTTTTCAACATACAGTACAGTTTTTTAACATACAAATACATTGAACTAACATATAGTTTTATTCCATTAATTTAAATCTATTTCTTAAAGTACTCATACTTGAAAGTTAAAATATAGTTCTCCTTACAGAAGGACTCCTACCTTTTTTTTATTTGAAGTAAATGTGTGTCAACATGAGAGAAACCGACACGTTTCTGAATACATTTTATCAAAATGTCAGATATGCTATAAAGAGTAACTGTTTTTTTCAAGCATAACTGCTCAAAGAATTCAAATAGAAAAACTCTATTGTTCCTAAATCTATTACAACTTTCAGACGTCGAGCATTTGGAAAGACATTACAACTCTTTGTGAGGAGAAGGGTCCAAAGCTGGTGCTTGATTTATAGCAATAACGTAGGAAAAGGGAGACAGTCAACTTACGCACTTAACGAAAGGGCACTTAAGAAATCCATAAAAGATCTGTAATTTGCTGTGAACTCCATTCAAGAGTTCCGCCATTTGGGTCGTTTTTAGTTTTTGTTCTAAATGTCCTGGAAGATTTTGAAAGTTTCAAAAATTGAAAAAAAAATGTCATTGGTTGAATCAATTTTTCTGTTTGAAAAAGTTTTTGTACTTTGTGCAAACGAGTGCAATAAAATATTTTTTTGTGGGAGTTGATTTCAACTAAGATATTTTACTCGATGATAACTGTTGTTTATATAATGACGCCTTTAAAATACCATTGATAAATATTATTGGAATTATAAGTTGTTTCGGTGGCTAATGCTTTGGTTCTGACTTCGTTAGACCTTAAGGAAATCGATATCCAGGGGGAGTAATTTTATATAATTAAAATTAATATAATTTGTGTTTCTTGCATATTGAAGTTCCCGTCTTGAGTTTCAACCTTTAGAAAGGTTAGGTCAAATTTATTCGAACGTGCTAATAAACTACTTCTACATAAATAAAAATATTAGTTTTTCAATAGAAATTGGCTTTGAGATGTTTTATTGCGAAAACAAATGTTTCTTACAAACAAACTAGTAGTTATAGTAGTTAACGAAGTACAGAGACAAACAGTGACTACTATATATTTTTCAATTCTATCAGTTATGAAAAAGCAGAAAAAATTGAGTATTGAACAATCGGTATAAAATTTAAAATTTGTTAAACGAAAAAGGGGTTCAGCCTCTTCACCCGAGAGTACACATGCTCTGTAGAATTTGCTTTACAAATTCATTTTACTGTTTTTCATAATATTAACTTTTCTATTATGAAATATCTAGCTTTTCAAAAATACCGTTGCAAAAGCAGCTGGTTTAGCAATTGTTTTATAAAAAAAGACAAAGCAAGAGAATAAAGTAGATGTCGGAAGTCTCACTTCATTAGCGGTATATTAATAAGACATTTTGCATTAAAACAAATGTTTTTATAGGCTATCAATTAAAAATACTAACATAAATGTCTTTTTATAGCACAAAAACAATTTTGTATTTTTACCGCTTAAAACCTCAAATTACACCAATTCCACGTTCCTCTCACCAAATGTTAAACGTTATTTTTTTAATGTACTTGCACAAAGTACAGCTGTGGAAATAAAAAAGTACCCACTTGAGGTTATTTCATCCGTTAGTCACCCTATAGAATCGGACCTTTTTAAGATTGTGCACAATTAACATTCTGAGTAAATTGCACGATACAAAATTTGCATAAGGGGCCGTCTTCATATTAAAAATATTACGATCTTTGAAATTTCCAATAGCAACACCCAATTTTAATAACTTAGAAATGTTAAGCACTCTTGAAAACCCTTAAATCTAAGTTTTTGTTTCATTTGGATGGATATTTGACGAGTTATTCAATCGAATCACTTGTGGACCTTTTGGGGACCATCTCTAAAATGACAAGCAAGCATGCATGCAAGGCCGTCTTTATTGATCAATTGCACACGTAATCTTCTACACAGTCCCCTAAAGGGTAATTAAAAAGTATTTTGTGATTTACTCAGCAACTTATAAATAAAAATTTTTAAAAATTGGGATTTCGCTTAATCTTCCCGTCTTAAATTTATTTCTTTAAAAAAATTAAGGGGTTTCTATTCATATTTTTTAAAAAAATTAATATAATAATTATTTTAAAATATAAAAAATGTCTTAAATACCCCAATATTGACTGTATTTTGTTTGGGTTATTATTATTTGTTTTCAGTAAAAAATGCGTTTCATTATCTTAATTACTTATAGATTGGGATAGTTTTTTATGTGCAACTCATTTAACATTAAGGGACCTAAACTTTGCATGTCTCTAACTCTTCTAATAATGCTTAAAAACTAACAAAATTTGGCATTTCGTATTAACATAGGTCATAGATTTGAAATATGGACTCAAAAAGGGGTGTTGCTATTGGAAATTCTAAAGTTAGTAACATTTTTAATATGAAGACGGCCCCTTATGCAAATTTTGTGTCATGCAATTAACTCAGAACGTTAATTGTTCACAATGTCAAAAAGGTCCGATTCTTTAGGATGAATAACGGAGGAAATAACCTCAAGTGGGTACTTTTTTATTTCCACAGCTGTACCTTTAAATATATAACTGCTTCAAAAATATATTTATTAAAAGTTCCAACAGCGTTAGCGTACGATATCGCTCAAAGCTCCACTACGTGCTAGCTCAGGTGTCGATCACGCCACTTGAGCTCTGTTTTATCTTGCAAAGCTTTCATCTTGCCAAGACGAACTTTCTCCCAATATGGCTCATTTCAATAAAGCTGTCCATTCTCACCTTGCCGTATAAGATGGACGTGGTAAACTACCAGTATGATGTTAGGATAAACAACAATTACAGCAGTATTTTCTTATCTGAAGTCTCTGGTAAGCGTACGATGCAGTTTGAAGTTAAGTTGTAGCTCAGGTTACGAACCTATCACTTAACCGGGGTTCTAAATAACGAAGAGTTAAACTGTGTTAAGACTCTATGTCAGTAGACAATGGGCTAGCAATAAGCAGCAAGACTCGTGTCTCAATGAAATACTCTTATTCAGGGACATGTCTAAATTGTGGAGGTGGAGACAGATGACAACATCTGTCATATGTGTTTGTGTGTGTCTTGTGTTGTCCTACTTGACGATGGTTTATAAGCGGGTCCTTGCGACCAAGCACACAAGCCTGAAAATATATGTCAAACCAACCAACCAACCAACCAACTCTTATTGTTTTGGGCTCGGATGGCTCAGTGGGTTTGATCGCAGAATATTACGTTATCAATTTGCTCACTGTACCGGGAGGGGTTCGATTCCCGCCTTCGTCATTAGGCCAAGGTTTTAAATTGCGATTCGTAATTAGTTGTGTTTAATCTAATCACAGAAAGAGAAGAACCTAGAAATAGGAAGCCTCAACGAATATGTACCTATCTAATAAACCATTCTTGGAAGCGTTCGTTAATCTTCTTGGACGTGCTCGTTAATCTGTGGAGTCCAAAGTCATGACGGTGTTAGCATACGATGTCGCTCGAAGTCCCGTTGGTCTGCCCACTCAGGTGTCAACCTCGTCCTTTGACCAGAGTTCTAAATTACGAGGCGCAATTGGCTGTGTTAAAGGAGGCTAGAAATAGGCAGCCGGAAACGATTACATTACATTAACCATTCTTATTATTTTGAATCATTACAAAATTAAGCTGTGGTGTTTAGAACATTATTGATTATTAATGTTTCTCTAAGAACTTCTTAAATTTTTAAGGTAAGTCTTGTTAAACTCTTTTATTTGCTTTTTAGTGTCATAGCAGCTCCAAAACGTTTACAGTATTGTTGAATATTTTTCTATTTAAATTTTGAAAATATTAAATGTTTTGAGATACTTTTTTTTAATTATTTTTATTCATTTCAATCCTTTATTTTAACGTCTTACCGTCCTTTATTTTACCTGAAATATTTACACATGAGTTTACAAATTTTCAAGTGAACTGTGGTTTGATTTAGGTTTTTAAAGTACATTTGATGTACATAATTGAAATCAATAACTATAAAAAACATTTTTTATTTTAAGATATCTAAATAATTCGCTGTTTTTCATTATTATTAATCAGAGTAATTGTTGGTCAATGATTTATTTTATGTACAAAGTTATTATCGTGGCTTGGATAAAATATCAGTTCCTTGATATCAATTCTATTAATAATTGTACCAATGCTAATCAGGAGATAAATAAAAGTATATACTAACTTGAAGGAATGGAAATATTCAAATTATATCCTACAAATAATTTTGTCAATAGGCAAACTATCCTTCAGAAAATTTCTTTTCAAAATAATCTTTCGTAACAAAGAAACAATTCCTCGTACAGCCCACTGAACTAAGTCGATTAACCCAACGATTAATAACCGACAAAATCCCCATTTCCTATTCTACCAAAGTTTTCATATTATTTAGTAATAACAACAACCAACCTCTTTTAGACTCATAAAAAACAGCATCCGCAAAATATAAAAATATAAAGAATTAGCATAATTGAGTTACCTAATGCCTGTCTTAATTACCGAGATTAGCACTTATTCTAAGATGAATTCTACGAAAGATCCCTTTATATAAACGACGCGGCTGGTTTGAGGCTAGGGCAAGAAAAAAATAATCTCGAACTCAGCAAGTGGATGGCTTTAGCATCGCCGTAAGCGTTTCTTGAGATTAATGGAGCAAATAACGTTTTCCATATGGTGCCGTTGCTGCCCGGGTGTTTTCTTTTCAGGGTATGTTGGCGTACACGCGGGAGAGTGCACTAATCATGATGAAGTAGGGGGGTTGCTTGCGAGGATTTTGAAAAACGCTTTTTTTGGAAAAACATTTGGGTTATCATTTAGTCATTTTTTACTCGAAGAGTAGGATGGTTGGTGTTTATATACATATATTTTCAGGTTTGTGTGCTTGGTCAGAGACCCGCTTATAAACCTTCGTCAAGTAAGACAGACACAACACACACTCACATACGTGACAGATTTTGCCATCTATAGCGCGCCACCTCCATAATTTAGACATGTCCCTGAAGGGGAGGGAAATAGTCTCTAGGAACCTGTACCCGTGGGAAACTGCGCATCGCCCGCCCACAGGACTTTTGGACCCAACGGATTTAACGAGCACGTACTCCGCACGTACTCGGTGGGTTTTCAGCGACCAGGACTCGATCGCGGGACCTTCCGATCCGGAGATCGAGACTCTGACCACAGGGCGCTTCACAACCCTACGAAAGTTTCGTTTGATTTGAATGTTTCTGACTATCATTTTCAGCATCCGCTAAGAGCTTAAGCACAGCCAGGAAAGCCTCATCATTTGCTAGCCATGGTCAAGTGACAAGGATTGTCGGTCTGGTCACTTGAGCTAGGTTACAAAATACGAGGCTTGTCACCAATAGCCATCGTACGACGATATTTCAGCCAAACTAATCATATAAAGAGGTCGATATTTGATCCGGCACCAAGAGAAACTTCAATTGGCATCCTATGCTATAGTCGTCGGGTCTCCACAGGTCTAACAAATACCGGGTGAGGCAAACAAAACCGGCCCCGAGCTAGAGATGGGAATACGTTAAAATGCTTGGCAAGAAAAACTCTTGAAGCCGCCTGAAACCTGTTTTTGCATTGGTTGGATCGGATTAGCTTCACATTAGAGCTACTCATAGACTAGTGGCGAATTCAGATCTTAGTTCGTATTGTATGAAGACGTCCCATAATGCAAATTTAGGGTCTTGCAATCAATTTAGAATGTTTTGTATTACCAAATACAAAAAGGTCCGATTCTCTAGGATAAATAACGATCGAAACAATCAAATAATCACTAAATCTTGATCAGCCCTACTAACCTTGTTTATATTCCATTTCAACTAGCTTTTAAGGGGTCATAGGAGTCTTAAAAATGTGCAAAGAAGGTACTACAAAGTATAGTTTGATCTTTCATGTAATTTTTTAACTACTCAATATATAAGTACTATAATTTTTTATATGTAATTCTATAAGATTTATTTAATATAAGACACATTTTAAAATTTATGAAACTTTAGCCAAAACTCAAATAAATGATATTAAACATAAAGCTATTTGAACACATTGTGATTAGGCTTGCGCGGCAAATTTTGAGGTCAAAATTGAAAAAATGACCAAGAAAATGACTTTATATTGTACAAATATGTATAAACAAAGACTTATACCTAAATTCTCAGCTCAATTTTAATAAGAAATTATTTTTAAAAAAAATTAAAATCAAAATTTTAAAAATTTTATTATTTTTTTTAGAAAAAGTTCTTAAAATAATTTCCAATTAAAATTGAGCTGAGAATTTAGGTATAAGTCTTTGTTTGTACATATTTGTACAATATAAAGTCATTTTCTAGGTCATTTTTTTCAATTTTGACCTCAAAATTTGCCGCGCAAGCCTAATCACAATGTGTTCAAATAGCTTTATGTTTAATATCATTTATTTTAGTTTTGGCTAAAGTTTCATAAATTTTAAAATTTGCTTTATATTAAATAAAGCTTATACAGGGTGAGGCAAACAAAACCGGCCCCGATCTAGAGATGGGAATACGTAGAAATGCTTGGCGAGAAAAAATCTTGAAGCCGTCTGAAACCTGTTTTTGCATTGGTTGGATCGGATTAGCTTCACATTAGAGCTACTCATGGACTAGTGGTGAGTTCATATCTTGGTTCGTATTGTATAAAGACGTCCCATAATGCACATTTTGTGTCTTGCAATCAATTAAGAATGTTTTGTATTACCAAAAACAAAAGGGTCCGATTGGTTTGGTTTGGTTTGAATTATCGTCGCACTAGAGCTACACGAGGGCTCAAAAGGGTCCGATTCTCTAGGATAAATAACAACGGAAATAATCACAAGTGGAAACTTTTTTGATCAGCCCTACAAACCTTGTTTATATTTCATTTCAACTAGCTTTTCTAACCATAGCGTAGTTGCCGGTAAATAAGTCGCCAAGCGTTTGTTTGGGCTTAATATTGAAACGATCAAAAGCTTCAGTTAGCAAACCTGTTTTTGTATTGGTTTTTGACTTGGCAACATTTCTGTCGTAGTCTTATCTCCACCTCGGGGCCGGTTTTGTTTGCCTCACCCTGTAGAATTACATATAAAAATATACTTATAAATTGAGTAGTTAAAAAATTACATGAAAGATCAAATTATGCTTTGTAGTACAGCTGTGGAAATAAAAAAGTACCCACTTGAGGTTATTTCATCCGTAAGTCACCCTATAGAATCGGACCTTTTTGAGATTGTGTACAATTAACATTCTGAGTTAATTGCACGATACAAAATTTGCATAAGGGGCCGTGTTCATATTAAAAATATTACGATCTTTGAAATTTCCAATAGCAACACCCAATTTTAATAACTTAGAAATGTTAAGCACTCTTGAAAACCCTTAAATCTAAGTTTTTGTTACATTTGGATGAATATTTGACGAGTTATTCAATCGAATCACTTGTGGACCTTTTGGGGACCATCTCTAAATGACAAGCAAGCATGCATGCAAGGCCGTCTTTATTTATCAATTACACATGTAATCTTTTACACAGTCCCCTAAAGGGTAATTAAAGAGTTTTTGTGATTTACTCGGCAAATTATGAATAAAAAATTTTTTAAATTGGGATTTCGCTTAATCTTCTTGTCTTTAATTTATTTCTTTAAAAATATTAAGGGGTTTCTATTCATATTTTTTAAAAAAATTAATATAATAATTATTTAAAAATATAAAACTTGTTTTAAATACCCCAATATTGAATGCATTTTGTTTGGGTTATTATAATTTCTTTTCAGTAAAAAATTCGTTTCATTATTTTAATTATTTATAGATCGGGATAGTTTTTTATGTGCAACTCATTTAACATTATGGGACCTAAATTTTGCACGTCTCTAACTCCTCTAATAATGCTTAAAAACTAACAAAATTTGGCATTTCGTATTAACATAGGTCAGAGATTTGAAATATGGATTCAAAAATGGGTGTTGCCATTGGAAATTTCAAAGATCGCAATATTTTTAATATGAAGACGGCCCCTTATGCAAATTTTGTATCGTGCAATTAACTCAGAATATTAATTGTACACAATCTCTAAAAGGTCCGATTGTATAGGGTGACTAACGGATGAAATAACCTCAAGTGGGTACTTTTTTATTTCCCCAGCTGTACCTTCTTTACACATTTTTAAGACTCCTATGACCCCTTAAAAGCGTAGCGTAGTTGCCGGCAAATAAGTCGCCAAGCGTTTGCTTGGGCTTAATATTGAAGCGATCAATAGCTTCAGTGAGTAAGCCTGTTTTTGTATTGGTTTTAGACTTGGCAACATTTCTGTCGTATTCTAATCTCCATCTCGGGGCCGGTTTTGTTTGCCTCACCCTGTATATCAGTACATATGCATCTCAATATACACGAGTTCAATATACTCAAGATCTTACGTGTGGGTGGGGAGCCCAGTCGGTTAAGCACTCGCCTAGCATGCGGAAGGTCCCAGGTTCGGGTCCGGGCATCGCCAAAATAACTGCCGACCTATAAACGGCCCGTGCAGCCAAAAATGTCCGACGAATAATACCCCGTGTAAGGGAGTGCACGTTAAATATCCTTCAAAGTCCTAACGCTGCATACGATGTCGTCCTTAACGGTTGCGTTGGGTGCCTATTCAGGTGTTGGCTCGTCATCTGACTGTGGTTCTAAAATACGACGCCCGTCGCCACTAGCCCTCGTGTAGCTCTAGTGCGACGATAATTCAAAACCAAACCAAGATCTTACGTAAATTAGTTGTAGAATCAAAAAGACGTATTGATAACATGACTTTTCAACAACTTTGAAAGCTTAAATACACAAAAATTGCTATGTTTATGAAATTTGGTAATATAATGATACAGTGATGTTTAATAACCTAAAGAATTTTTTTATAATAAGCCATAAAGCAAAATCAAATTAAAAATGGATATTCGCTTTTTTATATTTGTTTCCAATCTAAATAAAAAGTTATTAGGTAGTGTTCAAACATTGTAAAGGGAGTAAGGTATTGAATATCAATCATAAAGTAACAGCTGCCACAAGTAAGTTCGATAAGTGTGTCCGACCGAGTGGCGTGCGAGACAACATTGCAAATGGTATCAAGTCTATAGTTGGTCAAATTTAATTTCCACAAATGGAAAAGATTTCTTTTTTTGATTCCAATTTGGACAAATATCCCCAAAAGTTTTTGAGAAGATTTTGTCTAGATTTATGCTGTAACTACTCGGCGTATGAGTAAATTTGGATAATTCATAAGAGTCTTTGTGGTGAATGTTAATCAGTTAATCATTCAGGCAAGTGTCAGTTAGTCTTAAGTAACAGATGATTCAGAAATTCGTGTTGTTGTATTTCTCATCTCTTTATGTAAGCTACAGTACGGGGCGTAGGAGTAAAGATGTCTTGATTATTGCAGGGTGAAATATGCCAGGTGGGAAAAAAAGGTAAACACACAAAAAAGTGCCCGGGGGGGAATATCTAGAAGTTTATATTGAAAATCGAGAACTTGCTGGAATTGATTATTAAAGCTATTTTGAAATTACATCATTCAGTCATTGTATTTTTTTTATCCTTATAATAGTTACTTAAGTCACAACACATAAAATAAGTAAGTAAACGGATACATAACATGGAATTATCTAGATTTTAAAGCTTAATTTTATTTTGATGTCATTCAATTTCTTGTTTCCTCTTGGGGGGAGTGGGGCTAGAAACTAAAAACACTTTTACGAAGCATAAAATATAGGAATTTAGCCTTATTGAAATACCTTATATCGATTTTAGTGACCAAGATAATCACTTATTTTAAAATGAATGATATTTTACGGTTTGTGTGCTGGATCAGCGACCCGCTTATATAAACCTTCGTCAAGTAAGACAGACACAGACTTAATTTTTACTGACACAGAGAAAGTACACCCAGGGTGAAGGCGGTAATCGAACTAGCACCTGGTACAGTGAGCACCGTTTGCGTAATGGGCTGCAATCAAATTTACTGGGCCACCCGTGCCCCTTCTAAGATTAATTCCAAGCAATATGAACGCCGCAGTGAGGAGGCTGGTTTGCGACTATGGATAAAAAGCCTCTTAAATTAGATGTACTTGACATCTTAGCCGTAAGCGTTTCTTATTGGGGCAAATAACATTTTGTATATGATGCCGATTGAACTAGAAATACTTGTCAAAATGCCTTTTTCTAATAATTAATGAAAAGTTGTGCAATTCGAACATGAAAATGGCACCACATCTTTTCTTTGAGTTAACGGATTATATGATGAAGATAGCACTCAATCATTGAACACGATTTTAAGAATGTAGACAAAATCTGGTTGCACGGTAGTGCAACCGCCAAGTTCAGCGCACTACCCAACCTTTTCTGGAAGGGTTTCGGCGTGTTTTCAGACCCCTCCGTTCTCCGGTTCTATGCATCACAGAAATGAGTTTAGAAACTTTTATTGGTCAATAGTGGCTTGATGAAGAGTATAAAAAAAATCAGCGTGTTATCTCTTTTTATTTCCGAGAAAATTGAATTGAAAAATGACCACTTTTGGGGCTCACTCACTCACCGATCATCAAAATGTTCTATGACACCCACTTGTTCTAGAATCCCGAAAATTTGAACGCTGGTAGATTTTGTCATACATTCAACATAAAAAATCCGAAAATCGAATATTTAGTACGGGTTTGGTCTTAAATTGCTTGGCGCCTTTTTTCAAAAGCAGCAAGCAATCCTCTCACACGCCGATATGCAAGCGGCGATTAATTAAATCGCCAATAATTCAAATAGCTATTTACCTTCAGATGATACGATAAAAGTTTTTCAAGTGTGGAATTTAGCACATTATATTACTAATGGAAATTTGAATCATCATTTTGATTAAGTGTAATAGTTTTCAAGTGCAACACCTGAGCTGGCAACTAGCTCCATGTTCTATAATGAGTTATGGCTGTTTATTTGTAGGAGGAGTTACATTGCTAAAGGTCTATATATACGCATGAGCAAAGGTTGGAACCAAAATGATTTGTAATCGGCAAATGATTTTTTTCTGTTTTGTTTTGGTTGGAATAACATCGCACTAGAGCGACACAAGGGTTAATCAATTCTTCCTTATTACTTAAAATAAAAAAACAGATACCAGAGTCCAAAAACACAAATTATGAAGTTATTGATAATAATTGGAACTTATATTACGCTTTGACAATTTATATAAATAAAAGCATCTATTCGGGTTTCAAACTGTAATTGGGGTCAACAACGATTGTTTTCGCCAAGGGTCATGTAAGTCATTTTGATCGCGAAATGACCATTAGGCCGTATACAGCACGTCTCAAAAGTTTATGGGCAACTATTTTTTTTAAACTTTAGGAGCCAACTAAACAAGTAAAAAGTTCTCAGATGCGACCTACAAGACGTTGTTTTGTTCATTATTCACGAAGTACCCATGATTTTAAGCAGTGATAATTTATTTAAAATAGGTACAAAATGTACTTATGTCAACAAGCAGTACAGAACGAGCAGTAAAATGAAACAGTACAAGATTAAAAAAAAATACATGGACATTTGTCAAATATAGATTTTATTTTATATATCATGTTTACTTAAACACGTGGATTGTCCTCTAAAAAAGTTAATATTTGTAAAACAATTAAAAGTGTCATATTTAAAAATAAAATGTTTTTTTTATTTAAGAACTTATTTAAATTATTTTATTTAGTATACCTACAAAAAGAAGTGAAATCCAAGCAAAAACCTCTCAGTAAAAGAAGGCCAAGTTCTTAAAAAAATATATGGCCTGGCCTTAAAAAGGAGTGAAATCCTGAAAAAGGTACCAAGTTCATTAAAATTTACTGATGTGGTATTGAACACCAAAACATTTTAGTCTTTGATCATTCTTATGTTTACCACATTCAAGCAAACTCGCACTAGTGTTTGTGTAACTTGGCCATTACGCATTTTTGAAAATAAAATAAACAAGCCATTAAAGGTACGATACATGACTATTCATTACTGTACAGTTCGATTCCAACGGACCCACGATATTGCGACGGCCACTAAAAGTAGTGACTATTTAATCACAAGTTCAATATAATGGACCACTAGTCAGAAAACAAAGCTTATAAAAGTAAAACTTTTTTTTTATGTTAGGACTATTTTTTTGTGTGGCTTGAAACACTTAAAACACTATACCTAAAGGTATACTTTCATTTCAATGTTCAATAATTTATTGGTTACACCCATCCCTAGTGCAAAAGGTTTAACGAAATTTTCACAATGCGTAATGGCCAAGTTACACAAACACTAGTGCGAGTTTGCTTGAATGTGGTAAACATAAGAATAATCAAAGACTAAAATGTTTTGGTGTTCAATACCACATCAGTAAATTTTAATGAACTTGGTACCTTTTTCAGGATTTCACTCCTTTTTAAGGCCTGGCCATATATTTTTTTAAGAACTTGGCCTTCTTTTACTGAGAGGTTTTTGCTTGGATACATTTTGTTGGTTCAAAAGTAAATATTTTGTTCTGTGAACTAAAGCGTTATACTCTTTGTGTGGATACTTTATTAATTGTTCATTTATTTAATACACGTTTTGAGCTCTAAGATCATGTATAATGGCGTCAGTATATATTTTAAAATGGCAGTTTTTTAAGGTTAAAGCAAATATAGATACTTGGACCCAAGCTTTCTGTTCAAATGCATTTAGTTTTTTAAGTTTCATAGAGTTTTGTTGCTTTATGTAATTATAGATGGCTTAAAAATGTAGATAAAGAATAGGGTGCTAAACCCAGAGCGTTTCATCCAAAGGTTATTTTTAAAAAATCATCAGAAATTGTTAGGTTAGGTTAGATATGAATTATCGTCGCACTAGAGCTACACGAGGGCTATTGGCGACGGGCGTCGCATTTTAGAACCACAGCAGGTGACGAGCCAACATCTGAATATGCACCCAACACAACCGTAAAGGGCGACATCGTACGCAGAGTTATCATAAATTGTTAATGAATAGTGGCCTATATTAGCCATTAGTCCATCTAGAAACACTTTAAAATTGCAAGCTAGAAAATTTCAGGGTTTAGACAAATTTAATTTTATTCCATCAATGAAGCAAAGCAAGTTTTTAATGAAATAGATCAACCCTTCACTAATTAAGAAGTTATGGCTCTCTCTTAAGTTCAGAACTATTAATGAAGCTCGCATTTAATTCTATGCATATTCTTTGGCTTAACTTTAAACATAAAACAAAACTTGTCTTATTGTCTTGATTTAAAATTAAACGGGTTTTAGATTTCATTAAGTTATTGCTTTAAAAAAAATAACTTTTTTAAAGTTTACTAAAATATTTCACTAACTCAATATTGAACTTAAAAACTATATACTTCAACTCAAACCTACACACAACTTAATCGTTATTTTTTGGTGAATTACACATCAATAAATTTTGATTTGCCGTTAAACTTTACATGATTCACAGCTCCAACTGAAAACTTCTTACAATTGAATTATCCAAGTTACTATATAACTCATAAAAAGTATAATCCTTTTTTGAAGAGGGCTCAGTGCATCAAAAAAAGATTCTATTATCGAACTCTGAAAGAGATGTAAAGATTTCATTGGGAATATATAGTGGCCCTTACCTATTTTACAGCTTGCTCCTTTGGGTTGATAAAATATTAACTAATGCTTTGTAAGAAATGTATTTGTATACTCTTAAACGGTCCCTTTTAAATGAAAGGAAATTGGTAATTTTTGTTGCAAATTTTTTTATAAGTTTAAAATGTAAATGTTAGAACTACATGCCAGTTCAAGGTCTACATCATATAATGTTTTTTTAATCAGCTGTTCGATTTAAATATTTATTTTAAAACATTATTATTTTATCTATTATATTAAATTTAATAGTAAAAATTGTATATTGAATTCTATGTTAAATTTATTATTGAATGGAAATACAAAGTATAAATTGAAAATAATTGAATTAATATCTAAATTTCAAATCATACTTAATTTAAAATACTTCATTTAATTTGTTTCATCCATCCAAATTTCAAGGAATATATCTTATTTAATTGACCAATAGAAATATTATGCAATCTTTTTGTAAATAAAAGATTTTTCATTTCAGATAAGTCATTTTATTTTTTATAAAATATTTGCCTTGATAGTAAGTTAAAAGCATGAACAATTTTTTTTTTAAAGATTACATAAGAGTTTCAAATCAATGCCTTTGATTAAAGAATAATGTACTTCTAAAATTTCAAATAAAATATGAAATCAATCTTAAAAAGTCCTTATTATAATCATAATTAAAATTCTAGCTTATTGACTTAAAATCTGAGATTCAAGAATCATTACTTTCAAGGTTATGATTTAGAATAAATTTAGAATAAAACCAAAGAGAAAGAAGATCAACACGATGATCTTGAAACTAACATTTTTAATAAATGGGTTATGAACTATTTTTTAAAAACATTTTTTCATTTATTTTAAAATTACACTGTCACTTAATATACTAAGTCTGGCAAATAAATCAATTTGAGTGATTAAACTTGAACGCGGGATTGATATTTCGCATCGATTTCGACCTATTTTTTTTGTTGTTCAAAATAAGAATCTGTGCAACTCGTGAGTAGATTTTTTTATCTGTATAAGGTAGAAGGTATGCGAATGTTTTAGATGATTTAAATCTCTTGTTTTCTGCCTACTTAAAAAAAAACGTCTTTCTATACGAGCTTTCTTTAAAAAATGTTTTGAATAACTTAGCAAAGCAAAAAGTTGGCATTTAAAAAATTATTAAGTAAAATATTCTTATATAGAAACGCAAAAACAAAAGTAATTCCAGGCAACAAATGAAAACAAACCGTTGGAGTTGTTGCCATCCATGGCCTGAAACAACTTTAGTCAGTTACAGCGTTGTCATTATAACATGGCGTCACGGAAAAGTGCGTTATGAAAGCCTACAATTCCTTCCCGAATGCCCGAGCAATAACATTACCATACGCTGTACTACTCAAGTAACCTCGGAATAAAGCAGAACTCGCAGTTATAAATTATTGGCTGTACCGAAGGCTCTATCCCTTTTATTGCATAATCCGGGACGGCGGAAGGTGAAATAAAGGGGGAACCGAAAATCGAATTTTCCTTTCAGTTTCCGAACTTTTTGATATGAATTACATACTTTACTTTGTGGTGATTGTAAAAGAGAGATATGGCCAGTTGTAAAAGTAAAAATAGAATCACGAAGAGTTTTCTGGGAACTGAAAGCAAAGAGCAAATAGAATTTTTGACTTTCTTCGGGCTTGTTTTTGGACTTCGTGTTTATCATGTGCTTTAGAAAGGTAGAGTAAATATTTTATCTTGTCATTTGTAGTTTAAAGAATTGTTTGCTCAATAATTTATTTCGCTCAGTAATAAAGTGAATTTAAATAATTCACAGAGCGCCGTCGTTGCATGGTAGGTTCAGGTGTCTTGCCATTGAGGATATCTTGCGATTTTCTGTCCGCGCTTTAGCCATCCTATATACGAATAGCACTGGGCTAGGGTGACAAGACGTACTGCGTTTCGCAGAACAGTTTAGTATGTATTTCAGCTATCTATTTTTAAAAATTGTTTAAATATTATGTATTTTTTTTATAATGCTTCCTATCAAAAATACGTATAGCTCCAATTTCGGCGATAATTTGAACTAATCCTCAAACAAAATCAACTTGAGAAAATATGATTTATAAAAAAACTTATTGATATCACACAGTCACAAAGTTAATCACTAAAACCTCCCCTTCAGGGACATGCCTAAATTGCGGAGGTGGCGACAGATGGCAACATATGTGTTTGTGTGTGTCCTGTGTTGTCCTATACTTGACGATGGTTTATAAGCGGGTCCTTGCGACCAAGCACACAAGCCTGAAAATATATGTCTACCAACCAACCATCACTAAAACAAATATGACCGGGCTAATCTGGGCATATCAAATCTAGCTACTACGAAACGCCGTGTGTATGGGACATGTTCACTGTTCAGTTTAATTCTGCTGCTGTACAAAGTGTTCATTCCGAGTACGATGTCGCTATAAGGTTGCAAAGGGTTCAACTTTGGTGTCGACTTCGCTTGACCTTCGCGTTGTTCTAAAGTACGAGGCATGTTGCCAATAGTCCTCATGCCACCAATGCGAAATTATTTCAACCTAAAACCAAAATTCATTGTACTGTTCATGTCTCACAATGAATTTTCCGAATTCTGATCAAAATGATTTGAAATCGTTAAAATATAAGTGACGTTAGTATCGTTAAATTATAGTAGCGATAATTTTTGAAAAATATATTTGAAGGAAAGAATACATATTTTTTTCTTTTATGAATGGACATTGAAGACCAGAACTTTGATTTAGTGGTATTTTCATCAAATGTGAGCATAGACCTACTATCTACATTGGAATTATTATGCTGAAAGTATCCCAACAAAGTTCGAAATTACGAGGCTTAGAACTAAAAGCGCGCAAGGTAGTGCTGCCATTTACACTATCAACCATTTAGAATAATAATATCCTTTGGAGAAGCTAGAGTTAACATTTTTTATTTTAGTCATACATGAGAACACGATTGGTACTCGATAAATTATGGCAAATTTCCTACTCTTAAACGAAAACCGAACCAATACCACATTCCGAGAAGATAAACTAAAAAATAACAGCATGTATCAGCAGAAACAGTTACTCCTAAAGGAACTAAAGCAAATAGGTATTGATGCCGTAGTTCATTTTTAGGTTCTGAACTTTAGTCTAAAACGAAAAAAAAGGGATTAAAATGACCTTGGCTTAACAATTCGTATTTCTGAAAACATACTTCTTTATAATCATAAGTGAAGAATAGTAAGTAAATGAGGGTAAGGAAAGATATAATACTTGATAGTTTTCTTTAAATACAAACTATGATGTTTTTAAAAGATTGCTTATGGTTTAAAATTATTTATTAAAAATCTTATTTAAAATCTTATTTAAAAATTAGTAAAGCTACAGAATAAAAGAAATTATGAGGTTATGTGCTTTAGAGGCAAACTGACATAAGTTGAAAGACACACGCGGTCCTCAAGCGCGTGTTGCCTGACTTTGATAATATATAAGCATTTATATCTCAGTCTTTTAAGTAGACGAGTTCTCGGTTAAAGATTTCGTCACATAGTTCGTTTCGAAATAAACACAGTCCAACTGTTACAGGCTATCTGATTCTTCGGATTCGAGGAAACAACATAAATAAATGCCATCCAATCTTCGCCTGGTCTTCTGTCAAAATATGAAATGGCCCAAGCCAAGGGTTCCTGTTACAAAGCCAATTTTCTGGTTGCTTTGGCACTGCAAGAAATCTCTTGGGCAAAGGACGAATCTTTGTCAACTCTTTTCTGTTGATATCTAGTTTCCCGCCAAGGCATAAATCAGAATATGATAGTAATAACAACATTAGAAAATAATACCGAGCCAAGAGACGAAAAGGAGATAAATTGACCAGATAGGATTCCCTTGGCGATTTTTTTTATGTAGGCGAAACTTATAGTAGAAATTAATCGTGGAGAGTGTCTTTCTTAAGTAACATTTCTGAGACAAATAGTGGCAATAATCAGAGATTAATGTTTTAGATGTAAAATTATAATACTCTGTTTTTTAGTCCTATTTGCAGAAATGGTGTTATAATGTATGAACATTTTATAAAAATAGTTTTAATTTAGCTTTTGCTGTAGTAATTTTCAGGTGCCTATCCGTATTGCAAAATTTTCTATTTTTTGTTAATATGGATAATACTAATAAAGGCGTAGTAAAATGACTCAAAATATTACTAAAAAATCATTGCTGAAATGCATGGATACACTTGTATTCCTCTGAAGGAAAAGCCTTTATTCCATTTTTAAGTTCCTATGTTAGAATGCAAATGTCAAATCAATTAAATAAAATGAAACTTTTAAATTAACTGGATTCAAGTATTGGTAACATTGGTAATGATTTCAACCTGTATTAGTGTATGCTTCTGGAGTATTGGCAAATAAATAAAAAATATTAGAAAAACTGTATTTTAAAAGCTGTGCATATAGTCAAAAAAATCGTATTATTACAGATTTGTATTCTAACATTGGTTTTGTAACTTTATGCAATGAAATTTGAGTTAGTCAATTAAGATAAAGTAATTACGCTACTTAATTCTTAAAACGAACGAGCGATTTTAACTCAGTCTGAGTAATTTTCACTCCTCCAGTCTGGAAAATGCACTTCTCCTCTTGGAGTGGATCCTTTGTGTGTTAAACCTCCGACAGGATCACTCCAAACGAGTGATTTTAACTCAGTCTGATTTAATATTCACTCCTTTCCAAAATCGAAATGCACTTCTCCTACTGGAGTGGATTTCACTCGTTTGTATTAAGAGTGTAGCTCATTATTTTAGAATATACAAAGCCAATTATAAAGGAAATACAGTAATTGAAAACCAACGAAGAAAACTGCCGGTTTTAATATCACGTAATCCCCTTAATAATGTTTATTTTAAAATATAATGTTTATATTTGTGTGATTAAGTTATCAAAATCTTGATTCAAGCTAACTAAATTAAGTGTTAATATTCAAAACTCAATTTAATTCTCGTTTACTTGATTTATGATTGAATTATCAATAAATTAGTTTTCTACTATTTCAATTCGAATCTGATTCTAAAATCGAGAGATAAACAATCATCGTTGAATGCACACAAATTCAATTAATTCCCGCCGGCGACTACTTTATTTAAAATCCCCCTTCCAGCTTTAATTCGCTACAGTCGCAAATAAATTTGACGAAAAGGTCCTCTTTATTCCTCCAGATACATTATACGGTAAGTGGTAGTAAACGTACAGGTAATCCTGGTGATTTTAGAAGCAATTAAAGTTCTTCTGTTTCAAAGTAGTTAATGGGTTAAAACGCAGTGTTCTTAGGGTAGTTTCAAAAGAGTTTCATCTGTGACTATTTGTGAAATGTACAGAAAATAGTTATAGATTAGATAGTTTTTGTGAGAGTCGGGTATGTATTTACACACTATAACATATTTCACTTTTTTTATAAAGTAGAATATTTCACGGTTACTTAAATTTTGAAGGAAATAGTCTTAGATTTAAATCTAAAAGTTTATGGCTTAGTTCAAAAGTAATTTAGGAATATAATAGTAAAAGTTTTGTTAAATATTTATATCATTTACAAAACATCTATACGGATTATTGTGGATTTGAAAATTGAACAAAATTGAACCTCAATAGTTCAAGCTTCAAACGATTTAAGTGTACATTAATTTAATGCCTGGAAAACACTGCAATTCACAAAAAATATTTTTATTTTACAAAACAGTTATGTAGTTAAAAAATCGGTACTGTGTATAACTCTATAAAATATTGATGAAAAGTTACTTCAGCTTTACAAAGTAACTTTTCACCGAATTTATGAAGCATCGTTTCAACGTAAAATCATTGGAAAGCCAGCTCCCTCCGGTTTCACGGAGTAACGTTACATTATATCTATGCAGTCACGTTACACCGTATAGACGTTACACTGTGCAACGTTACTCCGTGAAACCGGAGGGAGCTGGCTTCCCACTGATTTTAAGGAGAAATGTTACGCAGTATGATTTTACAATGTAGAAATATTATAATGTAGCGCTATCGGTGTTAAAATTAAATGCAAGAGATAGATCTTTAAATGAAAGATTTAGTTGAAAACTGAAATTATCTTAAGTTCGACTAAGATTTAGGGTTCAGTTAGTTCACTGGATACTTCGACAAATAGAATTTACAATTGTAAAAAATCGCAAATGAACGAACCGCACACTATATCTTATTTATACTTTAGTGAATATGAGTTTTGAAAATAAACTCTTCAAATATTTTAACATTCTAAACACCATCAATTGGTAAACAGGTACGAATGCAACTTTTATCTCCTAATAACAAATTAATCTCTACTTCATTGAAAATGTTCCGAGGATTTCTGAGCAAATATTTACCTTCGAATTTGAGCAGATCCACACTTATTCCATTCGAAAAGCTTCCATTTAATTTTTGAGCGCCAAAACAATGGCTGGAATGTTTTGATGACTCTGTACAGATCAATATTTGCCTCCGAAAGATCCCCAAAAGAAAGCAGTTGTTAAAAGACGAAATAAATAAGGAAAGGAAGATCAAAGGCAAGGGGTTGTGCCGATGCCGTGGTCTGAAGATGGCTCATAACAAATTTAAGTCAGCATCCACGGGCCCCGGAGCATACGTGATTTTCGGGGTGGAATGGCTGCGTTTATACCTGTTGCTACACTGTTAAAAAAACCTGTTGTTTTAACAGTTTAAAACTGTCAACTTTGACGCAAATTAATAACTGTTTTTTTAAGAGTTTAAAACTGTAATATTTTTTGCAGAAAAACTGTAATCTTAACAGGGATAAACTGTTAATTTACACTCTTAAAACAAAAGAGTGAAATCCACTCCAGTTGGAGAAGTGCATTTTCGACACTTATAAGAAGTGAATATTAACTCAGACTGAGCTAAAATCACTCGTTTGGAGTGATCCTGTCGGAGGTTTAACACACAAAGGATCCACTTCAAAAGGAGAAGTGCATTTTCCAGACTGTAGGAGTGAAAATCAATCAGACTGAGTTAAAATCGCTCGTTCGTTTTAAGAGTGTAGCAAGGGGAAACTGTTAGTTTAACAGTTTCAACTGTTAATTTAACAGCTTCTCCCTGCTAAAATAAAATATCCAATACTAGCCCTCGCTATTAAGTAAATACTTCGTCGCAGACGGTTCAGTATTGGGTACGCTCGCAAGTTGTTCCTGGATGAGGTATGGGCCGGGCCTGTTTTTGATCCAGGAACGTCTTGTGTGCGAGCCCAATACTAAAACGTCTGCGCCAAAGTAATTACTCAGTCGTTAGGGCTAGTATTAGGTATTTGTGCTTAACGATGATCTCAATCACGTCAATTTTTTCACGTCTAATTTAACAGTTTTTCTCTGCTAGAATAACAGTTTCATCCTGTTAAAAATACAGGTTTCCTAAAAAAAATAGTTTTAAACTGTTAAAGAAACAGTTTTTAACTGGCATCAAAGTTGACAGCTTTTAACTGTCAGAGCGACAGTTTTTTTTACAGTGTGCAATGAATGAGAACAGCGGGTTCGTATATAATAGCTCAATATTTTCTAAAAGGATATTAAATGAGCCAAAATCTTGTTACTTTTTGGTATAAATTTCAAGTGGTTTTAAATTGGTTATAAATATTAAGATAAAGAAAAATCGGGGTGTGTAACCAAGACTTCGGATTCTTAAATGATTGCTCAACATTTTCTAAAAGCAGATAAAATGCGCCTAAATCTTTTAAGTTTTGGCATACATTTTTAGTTTGGTCTTAAATAGACTAAAAAGATGAAAAGGAGGGGTGTAACTACGGCTTTTAATTGCCCCTCAATTAATTAAGATATACTTATATTCAGTCTAAGGTAATTTCAATAACTTGAAAACATAAAGAGTTATTCAGAAGCTACACTTAGCTCTCTGTTCTCTTACTGGTTTCCAAAATATACTTTAATGTGTTCATATTTATTAAAATAATTTTAGAAAATATAATAAATAAGATTCATTAGCAAAAAAGTACCGTTATACAAATTCTTTATTCTCAAAAAAGAACCAAAACCTGCATCTGCACTTGATTTTTGCTGACTGAGATTTGTTGCCATTATGAATTTAGGAATTTACCGACTTAGGAGTACTTCGGGGAAATGGTAGGAAGAGATTGTTTTGGTATTGAAACAGAGTATACCACTATAAATCTATTAGATAGTTGAAATAGAACTAAATTTTTTGTTGTGGTATTGTATATGATACTCTTTTACTAC
Organism: Hylyphantes graminicola; assembly: GCA_023701765.1. NCBI lineage: Eukaryota > Metazoa > Arthropoda > Arachnida > Araneae > Linyphiidae > Hylyphantes > Hylyphantes graminicola. The sequence continues at coordinate 34,958,658 of CM043114.1, read as the reverse complement.
TAATGTTCAGAATAAGATTGACAGTTAGTATGGTATTTTTCTGGGATGGTCCTAAGTTTTGTTGGCAATGGTACCTTTGCTCGTAAAAGAAATAAATGTCTAAAAAATATTATATATTATCATTGTTTTTTAGTTTGTAAATACATTTTCAATAAACGAGGGCTGTTTTTTTTAAACCTCCGATGGGCTGTAATAAAAAGACTGATCAAAATACAATTTTTTTTTACTAGTAATGCACAATATTGCTTATTTCTCTAAATAATCACCTTGACGATTAAAGCATTTGTCAAGCTTGTAAATAAGCTTTGAAATACCCTCTTCATAAAATATAGCCGCCAATGATTTGAAGGGAGTTGTGACATTTTCTGTGAGATCCACGTCAATTTGTAAGCACTAAAATCCAAGCCACTATGCTAATCGATAATTCACTTATGGTACACCTTCGAGCTTCCTTCAATACTTGGTCACCTCGCTGAACTTTTTCTCGTCTGTAGCGACAGACTTGGTCCCCTTCTTCATGAACATCAGTTCAGCCACCTTAAAATTTTCAACAGCTTTCACGAGCAATGCCATCACTCATTAAGGTGTCTCCATGCACTCTATTAATTCTTCGACGAATTTCTGCTGCACTGTTCCTTTCTGCCTGCGATAACCGAATAACAGCTCTCAATTTTGCCTTTAAGGCTACATTTTATGAAGAGGATATTTCAAAGCTTGTTTACAGATATGACAAATGCTTTAATCGTCAAGGATATTATGTGGAGAAATAAGCAATATTGTACATTATTTTTGGTAAATATATTTTTTTGTATTTTGACCCACCTTTTTGTTACAGCCCATTTCAGGTTGAAAAAAAAACCGGCTCTCGTAAATCAGATTTGTGGCGGCATTTTTTTTATACAATTAATATTTCATCTATTGCACATAAATTTTATTTTAATTACATTCGCATGTGAAGGGTAAAAGAGCTTATATATAAGATTTTCAGATTTAGAATTAAAATTTCTTAGTTTTAATGAAATAGATTACTTGAAATTATCCCTTATTTTATAGTTTTTTTTTAAAATTTGTGTACTTTTCTTTGCCATTTTAGCTACCAGTGGCAAAGAACATTTGCAAATAAATTATAGCTAAAATTTTAAACTCATTTACTATTTTTAAAGAGAACTGTTAGATCAATATTTGACAAATAGTAGCAATCCGATCTTTTTTTAATTAGGTAAACGTGTCTCTTTAGAACACGGAAAATAAATCCCCAACTCAATTGTGTTATAAAATATAAAATTCTTTCTCATTTTAATTCGTGCTTCTACAATGGACACTTTTTATTCACTTTATTTCAATGCCGAATTCACTTTGGACCCAATTATAAATTCTATGCAGTTCCGCCATTCTACGATAGGACCAATTTTCTTTTGTCGCCGGTCCGTTCAATTTCTCAAAAGAGTTTACTAAAAATTCTAAAGGAAAACGATGAGAGTTTGTTCAAAATCGATGTAACATACTCGATTAAAATATCGATGAATCCCCTCTACCTCCCCTGGCTTCGATATTTTGGTGGCAAAGAGTTGTTCGAAAATTGATGAGTCTATAAAAATCAATAGAAAAGCAGTTTAAGTCTCGGTATCATTTCGGACTCCTGTTCTTCACCAGCAAGCTCTTTTTAAAAGTTCTTGAAAAATTGAGTTCTAACTTACGTAGATGGGCAGAGCAGACTTTTGACAAATTGATCGCGGTTCAAAGAATCGCGCGCTCGCATTCTTTTGAACCGTATCGGTATCATAATTCATCAAAATGCAATAACGGCTTGAAAAAGTTCTAACTGATATTTACAATTTTGAATTAGTTTTAAAATAAAAGTAACAACAACTACTTAATTTAGAATTTAAAATACAATCATTTATCCCATTTTTCCCTACGTATCACTATCCCATTTTTTTAAAATAAAAATAAAATGGAAATCGTCACTAAAATATGAAAATTGCTTTCAAATCGAGCATGTCAGTTCCAATTATGTCAAACCAATTTTGGCCAATGTTAGACTAATGTATGTGGCTTTATACCCTTTTGCAAGGGTAGTACGTTTGACTAGGGTTTCTTTGTTACTTATAGACTTATGGACGTGAGGGAAAGGTCGTTTACACATTTTCCATTGGCGTTCGGACAGGAAATATTTTTCTCACTTTTTTTAAAGGAAAGTATTAAATTTTGTTTAGGGTGAACCATTTAGTTTACCGGATAAAGTGATTATGCGTTGTTATAATGTTGCAACTAAACTTAGGAAAGTAATAGTGTTTGGTGTGTACTTTATTTAGCGGTGGTTTATTTTCGAAAATAATATTTATATTTCTTATAAGTTTTTTTTATGCTTAGATATTAAGATTTTAAAAATTAGTTTGGTAGATGAGTGAATCTCTGTAGGATTAGGGCTAAATTAGTTGAATTAAATGAATTATAAGTGTAAGAATATATTTGCAATTTTTTAAACCATTGTTTCAATCATTTATGTTTAATTAAATGTTTTAAAAAATTATATAATTGTGTTGATTGCATTAGTTTAATCCAATGGTCCCAAAATAATATTTAAAGCTTACAAAACATATACGATAGACAGTTTACAGCAATATTTTTGCTACAAAGACTTATAATCTGTCTAATTATTGGGATTAGAAAGTGTTACGAATATATTTTGTTTATGTTCGTACTTTTTGTTTAAAAAAGTTTTAGTCGTAGAAACCTGTGTCATCTTTGAAACATAACACTTGGTTTTCTATTAACTTTAAAATATATAATTAATGCAAATAATCATTTTATTAAAAACCTATTTTGTGTTATAATTTGATACTTTGAAATGGGGCCCAGGAAATGTCACAGTTTCCTTGTCAGAAAATATATACTTCAAGCCAATATGAATGCGTTTCTTTAGTTATACTAAATAAAATAGCCACTGGGAAGATTCCCTAGCGTCGGATTTAACGCTTGTAGTGTGACACTAATTAAATTATTTTGTAGCATTACCAAATTTGATTAATTACTTTAGGAAGAGTTAGTTGTTTCAACAATCTATTAAGGTGTACGGGGAAACGCGAGACATTACAATTGAATTTTTCAGGTAAAAGTGTCACAATTTTACTTACCGTTTACTTGGTGTTAAATCTTTTTTACGTGATTAATTTTCTGATATATACTGTGTAAAATGTAGTTAGCTATCAATTAGTATGTTTAAAGTTGTTTATTACATGTATTTTGCATTTACAATTCAATTCGAAGCTAGTGTTTGGCACCAGTTTCAAAGTATTCTTTTAGAATATGAATTCTACTTTGAATTGTGGGATCATTAGTGGAAAATTACTAAGTTGTTTTGTATGGCTGTTATTGTGAATAGTGGAGTACATTTAAGAATATACTCCTAAACGCATTGTAAAATACTGATATAAGTATTATGCAATTTAAATAAGTTCTCTAAGTAAAATTTAATGCTCCTTCTCTGAAAAGCAAGACTAAAACATGATACTCCTAATATAACTTGAATTAAAAAAAAATCACAAGGTTCCAAGATTTATTTTCTAAAGTTACATTCCATGTTAAGACCGAAGAGTTTACACTACCAAGCATAGCGTCTATCATGATGGACAATTTATTTGAAAGTTGCGAAGTTCACATTTGAGAACTTTCTCGTAAAACACACAGGTTCCTTTTGATGATTGAAGCTATTTTTTTTGCAACAATATGCATACATATAACATGCATTATAAGCTAATAAAGTGTTGTTACACATTATGTGTTTCCTCAGTTTCCCAATGTTTATACTGAGTTATAACGGTTAAAAAATGACAGATTTTTGAATTTGTTATTATTTATGTTGAAGCAAGGGTATTTGATTTGGAAGAGAAATAAGCAAATATATATCGAGTACTGGAGCAATAAGTATTAAAATAAGCCTATAGATAAAAAAATGGGAATACATTGTTCTTGAATTTCACTGTAAAATGGTGTAAGGCTACCCCGTAAATGTGGTGAAAGTGCTTTTTTTATTATGTGCACATGTATAATATTTATGGTGTAAATGCTTTTCTATAGTTCCCCGACTTTCAATGGTGAATTGTTTATTTTTCTTTCATCCTAAATTTTTCTCGTTAGTGTTTTTTGAATCGTTGATACTTAGCAAAAAGCGCTTTTACTTTAGTTGACTAACTGAAAAAAAAATCAGTTAACCTTTTGTAGCAGGTGAAGTCATGTCAATTTTTTATTCATTATTCATGCGTTTATCAACGGCTCATAATGTTTATATTTTAATGATACTCTTCAATACAATATTTAACTTTGCAACTTTCAGTAGCTTCAAGCACTCTAAATTGTATCATATATATGAATCCAAGGATATGATGATAGCATTTTAATACCCCCATCCCTCAAGTAGTTGATATCAGAACACAATTCTAATTCTACATCCAAAACTTCATAAAGCCAAAAAATTCATCATTGATAGCGATATACCTTTCTAGCTCTGAGGCACAAAATTGATCATCCAATTTCTTCTGTTCTATCACAATGCAAATGAGCCCAATGAGAATAGTCGAAGCCCCTTTGCCTACTCAGTGATACAATCTCCCGTATCTGAACAAAAAATATCGCCAAAAGAATGTAAAAATGGGCTGATTGGAACCGGGAATTATCGACCAGAGAAGATCTATCTTCCATTCCCTTTGTCCTGTAATGATCCACCATGAGCATTGATTATTGAAGGACGGGAAGCTCGTTGTTATTGGGTACGAGGTTAAATTATTAACCGACATTAAGTTCTTTCTTGTTGGGTCCAAGGTTAGTCGAAAGGAACTAGGAGACAGTTTGCTGTCATGAAGTGATTGTTTGAATGTGAAATGTAGATATAGAAGTTTGAATGATTTTTGTTATCTAAATATTGATAAACTGTGTCATTCACAAATCATTGTACAAAGCATGGAAGTAAACTAAAAATTAGTTCATTATTTTAGTTGTATAATAAAAACACAGCAATAAGGCAAAAATCCATGCAAGTAAAATCATCATTGAATAGCAGACAAAAAGAGTGACTGAATCCATTGGCATTTCTAGCTTTTAATCATTTCTAATTCCCGGTGTGAAGCTAAATGAAGGCTTGGAAAAAGTTTTTTAAAGCTTTTTATGGCTTCATTTAAAAATAATTAAAATTTCTATATTTTTTGTTTTTATTAATCAAAGCATTTTGTAGATATGAGTTGAACATGTAACTCTGACAATGAATTCAAAAGAATAACAATGTCTATGGAATTGAAGATTATAGACTGAACTGTGAAATTCAAATTTATGTTTAAGTTGTGTTACTTTTTGTACAAGAATTCGCAAATCAATCTGCAACCGTAAAAAAATGTGTTTTTCATCACATGTGTAATCGATACCTACATGGGAGAATATTATCTTATTGCTGTAATTTTAAAACATGAATTATACGAGTTTTTGTGATTTTATTGCACACACACGTTTTCTTTCTGTTTCCAATCCTTTCAGGGACATACCTTATTCAAAAAAAAAAAAAAAAACTGGTAATAAAATTTACATTGTAGCTACAGAATTATTAAAGAGTTAGGCCATAATGCTGATCTGTAATTTATTTCGTAAATGAAATTTATAATTTGAAACCCTTTATTAAAAAAAGATTGGTTGTCATTTGGAGATTCTACTGTTCTCTAGACGTTTTCTTATAGGATATTAAATTTCGGAAGACTTTACAACAATCAACGTATTCTTAGATGCATTTTTACGTGATTCTGACTGTAATTTACTTCAAATTACCCAATATGAAGTGTAAGGTAACCAAAAAAATTGCGATGGGAATCGGAAACTTGAAGTTGAGATTATTTTTAAGATAATTTCTTGAGCCATAAATATTTAAAATATCATAGAAGCGATACAAACAGAACTATAAAGAAAGTTAAAAAATGATGATTTTGTTTGAAATTAAATTGATGAAAACAAAAATCACAATGAATTGGAATTGCGAGTAACTCGGGGCCGCATAAGAGGCAATATTTTACAAAATACGATTATGGATCTTAGTTCTTTTTAGATAAACGCAATTTATTTGTTCTTTAATGTGAAATTCCTCTTTTCGAGTGAATATGAAAATTAGAATTCATTTGCAAGGAGTGTGTAATTGCGGGATGTTAGCGGTTATGGAATGTGGATAAGTTTTTTTAGGTCTTTAATTTTTATCGCCATTTTGAGACTGCGTTATTTTGTTTGAATTTGTTTTTACTTAAAATATATTTAGAGCAAATAATTAGCTTGAATTGAACATTCAAGGTATATTTTTAGTCTTTTAACGAACCTGTACTTGACCCATGAGTACTAAATTTCATATCATAAAATAGTTTTCATTACTAAGATTCACAATTATGCGATTAAATTTATTTTATTTTGACGAGAATGACCAGATAATTTGCACAATCATATCCATTAAAAAAGTTTTGAAACCTGCTGTTAATGTGTCAAATGTATATTTTTAAAAACTTATTAGGAGGAAAGAAACTAAAGGAAACGTGAACAACTTCTTTAAAAGATATAATTTCATCTGCGTTATTTTACCTTCGCATGAATGTAATAAATAGATTTATTTTATGTGACTGACTGTAGAAAATTTTGATTAAATACAAATGTTTCTTAGGATTATTTCGAATTTTTTAAAATAAAATGATAATTCTTTTAAAAAAATTAAATTCTTTAAAGAGTGAAATTTTTTTAAAAAGAGTGAAGATTCTTTAAAAAGAGTGAAAATACTTTAGTAAGGTATGTGAAATTGACTTGCATGATTAAGCAAAATATTCAATGCATTCATTACTTAAACGAATGAAATGTGTTTTACTATAGTTCTAAAAAGTTGATAATTTTTTTTTTCAATTGTTATTTTAATGAAATAAGTTGAATAACGTTTACGTTTCTGTTAAGGGACAAAACATATTGATGCTTTGAAAACTGCTTTTTATTATTTGAAAGACCAGGAGGAAATTTCTAAAACGTTTGTTTCCATGTTAAGAGGTTTCTTTTTCAAATCAAGACAAATTGAAAAAGGGTTGGATAGTTGTGCTTACATTTTTTCTTTTTAAAAAAATCCAGGATATGTTAGTAACACTATGATAACAAAAAGTGACGCCCTAGACCAAAAGTGACGAAAAGAGCAAAAAGCTAGTTTTTCAGAAAAACTGTCTGCTTTACTTTTCAATTGCAAGTTTATTTTTTCAATTGCATTTCATTAAAGAAAATAAAAGGATGTCCTAACTGTATTCCAACTATTATACCAGTAGATTTATGCTTTACTTTCATTGTCAGATATATAAATTTTGAACATTTTTTCAGTATTAATCTCCAAAAGTCAAATTTTTCCTATAGGTCACATTTCCGAGAATTGTGCGATATTGTCACTCCATTATTATTATTTTTTTTAATATTGAAGCTACCAGCAAAGCACTTCAGCACAACTAGTCTGTTGGGTATCACATGGCTTTGAAGGTTAATATCAAAGTCTATAGAGTTCAGCTTAAAAAAAAATCTGAATTAAAAAAAAAACGGAGGCTATAAAAGTATCGAAATAATTATCCTTTTTTATTCTATGTATTTTGTCCTTTTCCTTTTATAAACGTTTTGTGGTTCAGGTGGAGTAGACTTCAGACAGATAGACAATCGCACATTAGTGGAATATATGTAAAAATATTTTTAATATATCTACTTAAAATTGTTTAGTACTATCATGATAACCCACATAACCACGGGAATCTTCTTAAAAGATTTAATCACTTTTTCAATATTTGGATAACAAACCTAAAATAATTTTTATCGCAATTAAAGTTTTATGTAAATCAATATTTCTATACATTCTTATTATAACATCGGACTTGATGCTTTTTTATACAAATACTTAATTAACAATAATATAATAGTTTTAAAACCGCAAGATTGAATCCTATAAACCCCTTTTAAGTTTCCAATCAATATACGATATTAAAAATGTTATTTAAAATCTTACATAAATTTGAAATTTCTGACGTTGGTCATTTTGAACTTTATCACTTAAAAAGACATCACTCCAAACCTCCCGTCTTTTCACTTGCATTTTACATTGATACGGAATCGCAACTCGCCACTTTACAACGACATTCGGTAGCAAATTTTATGACTTGCGAATCACTCAATCGGGAAAGCGAATCGACATCCTATATTTACAAACACGAAGTTTGATCCTGGGAACTTGAGAGAAATAGGTTGTTAAATTTGGAAAAATTGTAACTCTGGAATTCGAGTTTAAGCTATGCATTAATATAATTAATGCATACAGCATAATTATGCTATTCTGAAAATATAAGATTTCATTAAGCTGATTGCACTTGAAGTTTTGTTTAAATGGCTGAAACTAAAGAAAAATATTGTTCTGAGGAGTAATATGGCTCGATGAGTGCACTTGATTTACAAAGATTTGTGTTTGTCCAGAATAAATGTAGCTACGAATCAATGCTGTAATGGTAAGGGGATTAATAATGATGAATCTGCGATTCAAATATCACTGATAGCAACATTTACCAGAAATGGAAAATAGATTATTATGGAATATGGTATCTATTAAACTTTTCAAGGGGGGAGGGGGCAATTTATCATTAAAAACTGCAAATATATCTCGATTCTGCTATATTCGAATAAAAAATTATACTTCTAAACTCCAAAAGTTCAAATGATTCCTTTGCATGACACATAATTCTCATTTACACTTGATCAATATACTATGCCTGCATCTTTAGGATAGTTTTGGGTTGCTAAGCCATTTTTAATAAGAAAAAGCGAATTATTGAGAATTGATTTACCCTGAACTTCGATTAACCTCATTAATTATGACTTTGTGAGTACCATTAACTCCTTAGTTTCTGAATAAAAACTTGAACTTTAAGTTTCTTAATTCGTTTTTCGTGAAACTTAATTTGTCCTACGAAAATTGTTCCAGAATGTGATCTCCATTTGTCTTATATTCTGTTTATTTACATAAATTTAAGCATAACTCTCATTTTTGCACGCATATTTTTTACTTGTCAATCGTCTTTAATAGGTTTATTAATTTCTTAACTAATTTAATTTTAACTAACCCACTTGCCTTTTTGTCAAACCAACACCCGAAATATACTGAAGAATCGGAGATAGTACTTTCTTTTAATATCCTCAAAATAGTATCCTGGTTGATATTGCTTTTCGACCAAGATGAGCACTGTCCTCAGCAAGGGATTTCTGGTAGCAGTATGGTTCGTTTGATGAAAGTTTGTCGATTTTAACGGTGTCTACAGGAGTTGGTTTAGCAAGATTATTGGAAAGTTGTTGTTGCGAAACTTTAGCCGACGTTTTAAGAACGTTGATAAGGGCACATAAAGTTGATGTTCAATTTTATGGAGTTTTGGTTTAGGAACGGATAAGGTTAATGGATGGTTTGATTATTTTTTGTTGATGTAATTAAGTATTTTAAGTAGTAAATGACTAGAAAGGTAAATTAACGTTTAAATATCTCATAGTCAGTAGCAATGGTGAAACATCTTGATGTAATTAAGGTTTTTTTAAAAAAAGCGCTTTAATAGTTTACGACGGGATTATACAGCGATGTTATGCTTGGGTATTTTTATTAATTTATAAAAAAAGTGCAAGAAGACTTATATGCAAGTTGTTTTAATGTTACTCAACTTTTGATGACCAAACTCGATAGTGGATCACCTTATCATAACGACAATAAACTAATTAAACTTTAAGTCAATAAGAAAATAATCTTAAACAATGAAAATAAGGATAAATTTTAAAATGAAAAAGGAGTGTACACTGTGAAAAAATATATGTGTAACCATAAATTTTTTTTTTTGTAAAAAACTTTTGCTAGAAAATTTCTAGTAAATAATTACTAAAAATAGTGCTGTAAAAACACAAAAAATATTTTTGTTAGCATTGCATGCATATATCATGTAGATATGTAGATTTACAGGACTATTTCATGTATCCCCCACAAGTAATGTTTCTGTAACTATGCAAGAAAATTTTATGGATACCACATTTTCCGTGTAAATGCAAAGAAAAACAAAATATCTGCTTTCCCGACGTGGAATCGAACCCTGGTCTCCCGCGTGACTGGTGGAGGTACTGGCCACAACACTACAGAGGAATAGCAGACTACCGAAACCCGGGATCGAACCAGAAACCTTCAGAAGTTCAGTTTAACGCTGTCCCAAATATGCTATTTCGGCACACAGATCGTTAAGAAATGATAAGTGAAATTCATTTGAAACAATCATCTAAGTTATAAATTTGAAATAGTGATTGGTGCCTCGAATCACGATCGAGGCAAAACTTTAGTAGCGAGGCGCGCGCAACTTCATGTAGGTAGAAAAACAAGATTGGTTGGAAACAATTGCAAATACTAGAATATTTTCAGAATTACAAAAACTTTTTTTGTAAAATTGGTTATTTCTGTAACATTACTAAAACATTTTCCGTATGTTTACAGTATTTTTGTTCTCAGTGTATGTCATGCGTATTCTCCACACATATTTCAAGAGTTACATATTTATTGTTAGCTGAACAATATATAGTGTTCTTATTATTAAGTCTAATTCAACCAATTCAATAAATACGTATATCAAATTTTTAATGAGGGCAAATAAAAAAAATGTATTAAAATTATCTTTCGAGTTATTGCAAAAAAATTGCCTTTAATATCCTAATTCACTTGACGTTTGTCATCCAATTACAGTTTAAAAATCCGTCACCCTTTATTTTCTAGCAGCTATTATTTATTTGCAATTTAAAAGATTTTAATATTTTATTTCCCTATGGATATCAATTTTCAATTTAGAGACAAAAGGAAAAAAAAACGAAACTGTTTTGTCGAATAACACCGCTAAATGATGTATCGAAACAAATATGGATAGAATTCTCTGCGAAAACATAATGAAAAGAAGTTTTCCATCGGAAACGGATTGGAGACTTAAAATGTGACAACACCGTTCAGTGTGGAGATGCTTATTTTACCTTTTCTTTATTTTTTCCTAATCCACGTTTTATTTTTTCAATCGAGCGAGCAGACTGGTAATCGTTTTTTGATGGGTATGGATGGCAAAAAAAAGAACACAATTCGATCTTTGTTTCAAAATTCTAGGAACTTTATGTAAGTCCTTCTTTGCCTTTTTTGCTTAAATTCAATCATCTTTTTTATGAAAACTGAAAAATATGCCTCCTCAGGCAAAGAAGTGTCTTTTATTTTATTGATTTAAGGTATGAAACATACTTTCAAACGAATAAAAAGAACATTTTAGTAGTTTTAGGGGTATTGAAGAGAGATATTTGCTTTTCTTGTATTTTTCTTGTCATTTTTTTAGTTTATTTTAATTATTATGCGGTGTGTATAGGGTGCTTGAAAAGTAAATGAAGTTAGTAAGGGCTTCCTGTAGAGAAAACTATTGAGCAAAAATAATATTCATTTAGTCAAGCTACTATTGACTGCATAAGACTTGGTTATAAGCCGTTAAACTGAACCATTGACCATTAAACTAAAATTAGTTTTTTTTATTTATCAAGTACATACGTAAATGTTTTACACAAAAAAATCTGGTAACTGTGATATTTTTCATTGTAAAGTTAATCTTTAGTTAAAATTAAAGATTCCTAAATAAAAATCATGAGTTGAAATCTTATTTCGTCCCTAAACATAAAAATATTTTTTCTTCTTCCTTGACAGTTTGTAAAATTTAGTATCGATATATATAAAAAAATCGACAAATAATTATCATCTAAGAATAACATTGCTCGAAATAAGTTTGGTGTTTAATTTTATAAGAAAAAAAACAGCACACAAAATTAATAAAACTGGTTGAAACCATATAACTTTTTGCAGATTTTGATACGCGAGTCTTCGAGTATGATCTAATGTTATAGTGTTTGAACATACTTCCCAACTAGAAGGTTATTAATTGCATTCAATTGCATTCTTTGAAAAAATGTCTTTGTTGTCAATGTGTTTATAATGCGTTCAGTGTCAAGTTCAATGCCCCTTCATTTTGAGCTTGTAAAATGTTACTTACATACATAAAATTCGATATAGAGATAAGATGTACCTCCTAAGATACGAACGCTTTCTGATAAACATAGCTGTAAAATTTTTTAAAAATCGATCTTTTGGCAATCAAAAAAATTCAAAAACATGACAACCAAAAAAAAATTATGTCAACAACAATACTTTTAGTAAATCTGAAGTTTATTAAGGTATACATACACACTTGAAAAAGCCAAAAATAGCCAAATTTGGCATTTTTTGTTTTTTAATCCATTAGAATCTCCAATTCTTCTTCTTTAAAATTATGTAAAGTTTGTACTGGTACTCCACTCCAATAAAAAGTTACAGTGGTTTTTCTAATATTTAAACCATGAAAGTTAGTTAGCTTTTGCAACCTTTAAACTCAATTTTCTCAAAACTTCATTTTACTCATGTGTTACTTTGTTTAATCCATGATAACTTAAGTTAGAATTAACATTTTTTCAAACGAATTGTTTATTTACTTGTAGAATAAGTTGGGGGAGGGCGTGAACCTCAAAAAAGAAGATTTGGTTTTTAAATTAATTTTATATTGCATGTCAAAGTAATTTTTTCTCTTAAAAATTGGATTTTTTTAATGTTGCTTATTATAAAAAATTATAAATCAAAAACTAAAAGAGCCACAAACTTGATTTGAGGTTCAGGCACTTCAGAGTCAATTGGTGATTAATTTGCATGGTAATTTTATAGGTCTAAGTTATTTAGTTCTTGAGTTATGAGTGTTTAAAAAACATACTAATTAATGCATAAAATGCTAATTAATTAATTAACATTTTAATTTTTTAAAAATATTTTTACATGTACCCTCATACACTTATGAATTATATCAAATATAAAAAAATTGGATTTTTAAGTTAATTATTAAAAAAAAAAAGTTCAAGTGTGTACGTACACCTTAAAAGTAATAAAAGACATTTAGATATTTGTAATGTTTTTCAAAGTACCACTTAACGACTAGAAAGGAAGTCATCGGCCAATGGAATTCAAGTTAAAAATAATTCAATATAAAATGTAATAAAAAGAATATTTAATAAAATTTATTTTCGAAACAACATAATTTCCGCTTTGTTTTTCAACTAAAATTCCACGACAATTTTGATAATACACAAGTTTTGCATTTTGAACATAGATAAAAATGATTAAGTATTCTACGCATTCATATTTTCCCTTTATTTGAAATACATATTTTTATAAGTAGATTTAACCCTACTACTTACCTTTTCTTTGTAAATATATTTTGAAGGATAACTAATTTTCTATTTAAAGAATTCAGTAGATTGGGATTAAATGAGGCTTTGAAAGATTTGATATATTTAATGTCCGGTAAATTTTATAAAGCTTGTTTACCATGATTTTTATATTTTATTATAATTTAGAAAAATTATGTATTCATAAATTGTTACAAATATATATATATTTAATCTATTTTATTATTATAATTCTTGGATATTTTTGAAAAACAACAGTTCGATACAAATTTGGAAATGTAACTTCTAATTTAAATTTAAATAAAATATCTTAAACTGAGGATTTTACGAATTCCTCATATCACTTAATTTTAAATACTTAAAAAAAATCTTGAGTTATGCTTACATTTACTATATTTAGTTAGATTTTTGTGGGAAAATTAATTTTGCTTTTAAAAAATTCGACTGATTGAGATTAAATGAGTATTTTAAAGAGTTGATAAATTGAATTTTTCAAAGTTGCCACACACGCACGTTGCTTACATATTTTAAATAATGTTGTGCGTGACTAAAAACAACTTATTAGTTTATTGGATTGTTTTAGGTAAATGCATTCTCTTCCATATTGGTGCTCTGTTAAAGTTAGTGTACGTAAATAAATATATTTTAGGGGCACAAAATTAATTTTTACTAATTGAAAACTAAATTAACTTTTAAAAATATGTTTGCGAAATTGTACAGATAGGCGCAAACCCTTGATCTGACTTGGTTATATTAAATTAGGAACTTCTCTTGGCGGTTTAGTTGTGATTTATAAAGAAACCCGTCACTGGTAGCTATGTTCACCAATAACAGGTGAACTCTATGCCTAGTTTAAATCAGACACTTTTCACTCGCTTATCAACATCTAAAATACATATGTTTGACCATTAAGAACCACTTGCATTAAAAAAATCACCATGGCCTTGTTTTGAGTTTTCAGTACTTCAACTTCTTTATGTAATTGCAGTGTAATTATTATTGCAAGAATATTTCTTGTCCCTACCTACATTCATTTGCAATAAGAAAAAATGAAACTTAAAATCTATGTACTCAAAACATTAAACTATAAATAATGAATTCATATGACACTAAACAATTTTTTTGCCAAAAATCTAAGTTACTTCGTTATTTTAAACTTACAACTGTCACGTTAAGAAATCTCTCGCGTGTGAAATCTATTCTGACATCATTTGAGAAACCCATTTGTATTTCAAAAAGTAAAATACTAACGCTCACACAATTTAAAATTGGTTAGCGTAATACATATTTTCCTTTATTTTTCCACATTCTTATTTAGTTTTCCTCGTTTTAAATGTTAGAAAAAAATCATAATTTTGTATAATTTTTTTAGTTGAATTTCTCATTGAAATATTTTAGGAAATAAGTTTTTCTGAATAAATATGATTTTCATAATAAAGAGGATATGAATGCGATTATTTTAATGGCGTTAGCATAAGAAGGCTAAACTGGTATAAGAAGTTGCCTAATCTTCATTGCTGGCAATTTATAGCATATAAAACATTCAGGTATTACTTGTAGTTTCTTTAAATTTTAATTATTTTGCAGTAAAAAATTGACACTTTTAAACGTTTTTTAGACTTCATAATATTTCATTTGACTATTCATTACTAAGCAAAATCGAAAATGCATTTTTATTAAAGATAAAAATACCATCTGAACCAAATACTTAGCTACAAAACAATTTTTAACACTTAGCAATAATAACAAGCTATTAATTTTGAAGCACATGTTGCCCCCCCCCCCCACTAGAAAATTGCTAAACTTAATTCACCAAACGACACAAAAACTGCTAACTGCAAACGATTTCCCCCCAAGCTATTAATATCTAATTAAATATAAACACGAAAAAAGTAACTCAAGAGCCATACACTCTTCGAAATTAAACCAAACACTCTAATGATTTCCCTTCGAAACAAACAAATAATCTATAAATTAAGAAGAAGAATGAATGAAGCAACATAACTGTAACTGCGTTTCCAGAGATGAAGTGGCAGCTAATGCTTTTCAGTTGCAGTGTCAGAGGACCATTTGCTTCCGAGTAAAGGCTTTTAATTGTTTTCCAAGTGATTTCAGCACTTTTTATTCGAAGGACCCGGAACCGTGCAAGATTTTAAATTAAGGTGGCACGCCAACTTCAATTGAGGGCGGTAAAATGGGAATCGTACATCATTTGAATGGGGAGGGAAAACGAATGTACTCTTCTTCTTAAAACCATTTTGATAAATGTTTCCAGGGTTTTTAAGTAAAGCACCTCGGCTCTTATGGCTGCACGGAATGGGTGTTGGGATGGATCTGTATTTCACAACAAAAGAGGTGTACGTCCCTAGTTCGGTTTGGCTTTGTTAATGAATGTCACGCTATCACTACAATAAGCTATTTGGGATGGTTCGTTGTCTAAACCAATGGAAATGCTCAATTACCAATTCCACTTTACTTTAGGCAATGGTTGGATAACGGGAAATATTGCGGGATATGACACCTAAAGTATTCTGAAATTTATTGTAATGCATTAAATTATGTATATGTTTAACCTGGGGAGCTATTGGCTTGTTTCAGTTACATATTTCCTTCAGCTTTCATTCTTGATTTGATTCTATGATAAGTATACCCTGTTTCCACTTAACATTGATTCACCAATTGAGAGCTGAGAAAGAGTATAGTTTTATTTTGAAATTCTGATAACACATAAGACCTAAATGAACGTGCCCGTTGACGATATATTTCTTTAATGATTTTTTTAGTGGTGTCTCTGCACTAGGCCAAGTTAGGACATAAGTTAGTAGAGTGACCTTCTAACTGAATCGCAGAAGTTTTACACACATTGAAAAATATCCGGTGAATAAGGATGTTAGTTTTCATTAAAAAAGTATGTCCTAGGGCTGTAACATTCCGTACGCGTTTTCTCGGTAAACTGACACCAGGGGTTTGTTCATTGTGCCTGTTTTTAATATTTTGGTTTTGAAAGATAAAGGAATGCATAACAGATGAAAAGTCTAAACCCGCACTGTGCAGTAAGTGAGCGATTTAACGTGATTCTCAGATAAATTAACAATTTGAACTGGGTAGAGCATTGTTTGTTTGTGAGGTAGAAAACAATGATTGATGTAGCTTTGACGTCCTAAAGGTATGACCCCTCCAATCGCTGCTTTGACTTGGTGGGTAAAAATCTCGCCTAACATGAATGTCTGTTACCATTCGGAATAAACTTCACTATACATCGTGATCAGATAAGCCATTAGTAAAATATTTTCTAGGCCAATTTAAACACCTCCAACGTTGTTCAAATAACTATGTTTGAGATTTTTTTTTTTTGGAATCTATGGGTTTATAGTTTTTTTTTTAAGTTTTAAACATAGAACCTACCAAGCGGGGTAGATATAGTCCTTAATCCTCAAAATAAAAACCTACCGGGTAGGTTTGTATTTCGAGGGTTAAGCACTTCCGTGACGTTATCGACGACATTTCAAATCGATTTTTCACACGAACTCAACTTTATCGAAAATGAATTCGCCTCTTAAAATTTAGTTTGACATGTAAAGTAAAACGTGTACTGAAAGAGTAAAAATGTTGCTCGCGCAACGATTTTACAATCGAAATTCTAAGGTGTCATTTTTAACAGGATTTGCAGTTTTAAAGGTAAAAAAAGAAAACTCTCAGGTTTGTACTTCTAGAATTAAGCATAAATACACTTATATTAAGTTTAAATTTAACTTGACATATACTTGATAAATATTAGGTCCCTCATATCGCGATTACACGATTATTTATTTTAATAAAATCGCGCTAACACTCTACCAAAATAAAATGACCGAGTGGAAGTTTGTTTGAAAATGAGTATGCAGGGTGGCCCAAAAGTAGCCTTACAATTAGGTATACAGTTATTTATACGGCAACAGTTATTTTTCGAAAGCATGTCTGGTTGTTCAGTCAGTTGATTCCGCATCATCTCACAGAACTCCAATTAGGATTGTCAACACGAAGGCCTCGTAACTGTGCCGTTTAAGGCTCAGCTGGTCCGTCAGGCGTCGAAACGTTGATCTATTAATAATTAGCTCCCGAAACGCTTGTCGAGTGGACTTCCTTTTATGTTTATGAATGTCATGCTACACACTGTTTCAGCATTTTCATACTTTCAGATGATCTTAAGGATACACCGTCGGTGCTCCTCACTCGGATTCCCATCAGGGGCTTACACTTATAAACAAAAGCACAAATTTTTCAACATCATAAATAATTTTATAGGATCGATGGCAGATGGCGCAATTCGAAATTTCATACTCTGGAAACATTATTTGCTTATTTTTCAATCATCAAATAAATATTCCGCCGACTTTATTTTAGCCAACCAGCAAAAATAAGCCCAACTATGTTAAATACCTGTTCTAAATAACCCAAAGTTCTTACCAATGGTAAATCATTAACTGTAAGGCTACTTTTGGGCCATCCTGTACTGAAGAAACATGCACTTGCACACATATAAAGTAACCTCAAACGTGAAATAGGGCTATCTCAATAGGCTGCTGTATCGGCTCATATAAATGATTCGATTAGTTTTTTTTAAATATAGTATCTGTACATTTATTTATAAAATTATAAAAAAAGAATAACTGAATTAAGCATTCAATTAAATAGCTTCATAAATAAATATGAGGTCCCAATAAAAATATTTGACTCCGCATGCATATAAAATTGTAATGTTAATTACTTTAATAACTGTATATTTTATTTTGAGGCAAAAAAAAATTAAAAACATCAAACAAATTATAAGTGAAAAAATTGTATATAAAAATACGAAAAATTAAATACAAACTAATTATGCTTGAAAACCGAATTCATTATCTGTTCTTATATTTAACGAATTATAATGTAAAAAAAATGTTTTCACGAAACTACTTCAAAATTAAATTTTCTTTACAATTTAATTAATGCTATAAAAATGTAAAATTACAATATATTAAAATATAAAATAATATATTTCATTTGCATATATTACATTTTTTAGTTATTATAATTCTATAGTGTTTCAAAAGGATAAAAAAAAACATAGAATGAGGTTAGTAAAAATAATTAAATTTATATACGCCAAGATACTGCCATTATTGTGAGTCTAAAGATATAAACAAATTAGTAGAATTTTGTAAAGTTGTTAAAAAATCTCCACACTATTTTATTGCCTGTTTTTTTATACAAAATAGAATTCTAATTTGCTTTAATCAAAACCCCAGCTACATTGAATTTTTTTAGCACATGTTAAAAGACATTTTATTAAACATATAGTTTTAGTTTTGCTAGTGAATTCTTTTGAAAAAACGAATTAATGAATATTTTAATCCAATAAAAAGAATTTACATCTCTTGGAATTTTTTTAATTAAAAATTCAAAAGATTATTCGGTTTTCAATTATAAAAAAAATAAGCCGACGGGTTTTTAATGATATAATTATACCATTTTTGTTCCTAACCAATGTTATGCATAGAATTAATTCTCTTTTGAGTTATTCTCAGCCAAAATCACCGTGCGTTAAGTTAAATGAGAAAAGTATATTCTTTTTTTTTTACATTCGAATAAAAAAATAACTTTTAATTTTTCTTTTCCCTTCCCTCGTTCTTTTCCAAGTGACATTTCCCCTCTAACATCGAACAAAAAAAAATTAACATAAGAAAATAAAGTGCGAAGGAAAAGTCAAGTATAAATCTATTCGAGAACAAGCATTTGTTCAATCTGAAAAGCGAACCGAATTTGAGAAAAAAAAAGTAAGAAATTCAATTAAAACTAACGTATTGAATTCCGTACAAGTAACGCTTTGTGACTTCCCATTCTTTCTTAAACGCCATTGCTTCATTTACTTCTTTCCAAATTTCTTCCTTCTTTTCTTTTTCTCCCAATAATTCATTCTTTTGATGTTTTCGTGTGTCTTAGATTTAAGCCGGTTTTGTCTCAAGTGCGGCATTCAAGGGTCTTAAAAGGTTAAATTGAAAGTCAGATTGCTAAACGCAGAATAGGCTCTAGTTTTGATATATTTGCTTGATAATCCTTTTTTTCTTTCAAGTTTAAGTCTCTAGTATTCATCTCTAAAAGCGGATATATGTGTTTACTTACTGCCAAAAGATAAAATTTATAAAAATAAGATTCCGTATTTTCATTTTAAAACATTAAAAATTGAGCCAGCTTTGAGTAAAATATTTTTATATTCTTTCGAAAATGGCTTGCTACTAAAGTAAAATGTTTTTAAATCGTATGGTGTTTTTGTTTTGTTAGAGTTTGAGAATTGAGCGAAAAATTCAATTACGTGTTTCTTTGAATTAGGTATATTTACACAGTATGACGAGAAAAAATAAATATTCGTTTCATAAGTTATATTTATAAAAGTATACTGATATTTTTAAAAGAGAGGGCTGCATTTGAAATATGAAACTAAAAATTAATTTGATAAATATTAAAAAAATATGTGCTATCATTTGTACTTTTTTTTCAAAAAGATAGTTAATACATTCTATAAATATGCTATTTTGTTTGGTTTTTAGAAGCGATTTATGTATTGAATTTTGTTGCATGCAACTTCGTACACTATTTATCACATTCTCATTATCGATAGTGTGTCAAAGAAATGTTTTAGTAATACGATAATAACGTCTTCTATATTTGAGAGGATAAATAACATTCTTTAAAAGAAAATGATTGATGCAATTTGAATCATTTATCGATAAAATGTTCTTCAAGTTTTCCTTTCTTGAAAAAAAAAGAGATTTTTTTTTTCTAATTTCTATAAAGATTTGTTAAAAAGATTCACATTACACCCACATTTAAATTTTATCACCTTAAATTTTAACAATTACAGGCTACTTTCAACTTCCATTGTTTAATATCAAACATTAAATTTACTGCATGCATCAGAAAATTCCATAAAAGCTTTCTAAATCCCAAAATATATATGAGAAAGACTTGCTTATTTAGCATAATGCATATTAAATAACTACGGCGCAAACAAAGAAAAACTTTACGATCCTTTTATTATCCCTTTATTTACGACACATTAAAACCGAGAAAATGTATGAACGGCCTCTGTTGTGTCAGTTGAAATCTGAGATAGAAAACTTTATGATCATTAAAACAAATTACTGGGGGATCTTTGGGAGAGTTAAGGCCAGGGGTTGTTCCAGGGGTCATTACAGAGCTTTCCCGCGCAGGCCAATCAACTGCGCTGATTCCCCGAAGAACTTATTAAACCCTCTTATCGATTTTGACGGGTTCAGAAACTAGAGACGCTCTTATGGAACTGAGTAAACAAGCTCATGTATAGCTAATAATGGAAAGCTTTATGGGAGTTCATGTTATTTGCTTTAAGTTTTTAAAGTGTTAATATCATTAATTTGTGTTATAAAATTAAATCGAGCCTTATTACAGTACTTTCTTAAGTTTTAATTATTCTATTAGATATTCAGAGTGGTAAAATGTATTTGTATTTATACTAAACATTCTTAACATAGTTTTATAGTTTTACACATTAAAAGCAATTAGCAAGAAAATTTGCTATTAAAAATAAACTTTCAGTTAAGTTTATCTAAATAAATAAAATATAAGGCACATGATGACCATTATCCTGAACAATTTAAGTAGGACAAATAAGGTTACACGAAAAGCGAATATAAAAAAAACACTCAAGACTTTATACATTTGGAAATGAAGGCGAAAAATTTACTCACTAAGTTATCATTAATGATTTAATAAGGACAGAAAATAATAACAACAAACAGTAAAATTTGTACAGTGACGTGATATTGCCCGTAATTATCTATTTCTAATTGTGAATTTGGGATTTGTGATGATTTTATAAAAAATCCCCGATCAAACCGACATACGTTTTTTATAATGTCTTCTAGAAGATTTCTATACATGACTCTTTTTTCCTAAAATAGGGTAGACTAACCAGTGAATGAACGTTTAAGGCGTCACGTTCGCAAATGAATGAACACCAGGATATAATGACCAGGACAACCAACCATTGTCAGATAGCCTCCTACTACATGGGAGGAAGTCAGTGTTGCCAATCCATATAGTGGAAGGATTTTCAATCCTTATTTTTTTAAATTATATTTACCAAATGTTCATTCAGTGGGACCTGTTCACTCACTGGTCAGTCTACCCTATTAAAGGAAAGGATCTTGTTGATTTTCTTTCCAAAGTTGAAGTGCTTCAGCCCTTTTTAAATTTTAACGCTACGTTTATAACTTAAAAAGTGAAATCTTTTTTAACGGTTCTGTCCGTTCGTCTGTATATCTATATGATATCTATACCAATTTAATAGCTGCACATTCTACAAACTACGATTTCTGAAATTTCAAACTAATTAAAAAGCCATAAGAAGAAGTTTTTTAATCGAATTGTATCACCATTGTCACTCACAACCATTGCACAAAAAACTTCACATTTCAGAACACATTTCGTTCACATTTCAGAAGGATTGAAAAGAAATATATTTTTTCTGATATAATGTAGTTTAAAATGATGTCATTATATGTATTACGCTGGAAATGTTTTGATTGTTTGTATTACTTGTTTAGAAAGAAGCCTAAGAGTCTTACTTTTCATTTTAAAAGCAGCAACACTTTTTCATTTATATTCAAGCATTTATTACTGAATAATGACTTTTTAATTCAAATAAATCATTTTGGCGTGCTTTTTTAAAATATTTTTTTTTGTTTTTTTAAATGATATTTAAAAATCACCTCGTTTAGTTATATGTTTTGAAAGTAATAATTTTAAAAATGTATGTATATATGAAAGGCTTCGCTTTTTAAATGTGAGAAGTATATATTTATTATTCAAAATTAAAATAAAAATAGAAAACGGTAAAAAATAATTATTGAATTCTATATAAAAGTTTTATTTTTGGAGCTTAAAAGTTTAACGGGTAATTGGCC
This sequence comes from Hylyphantes graminicola, assembly GCA_023701765.1. Lineage (NCBI taxonomy): Eukaryota > Metazoa > Arthropoda > Arachnida > Araneae > Linyphiidae > Hylyphantes > Hylyphantes graminicola. The sequence goes on along the minus strand of CM043114.1, from coordinate 34,936,366 downwards.
CTTCTCAGACGCATGAATTTAGTATGGAAGCCGTTATAAGTGATAGTTTTTGTTACAAACCAGCTTGCTAGTCCCAGTCATCATTTGGAAGTAAAATACCCATTGCGTAATACCTTAAGATGTATTTTAATAAAATAATAATAGTTAATAGTTTTCTAAACTTACATACTTTTTAATTCGCCAATATTGCAGCTCCATTAGATAGAAAGAAAAAAAATGTTTAATTTTTTTTTAACTATTCATTCTTTCGACACTCAAACTGTAATACTTCATTGAAATTAATGTATTCACTAGTAGAGTATATATCACTGCAGAAACCGCTTTCGTCCCATTATGGTCAAACACCATCGGGTGAGAGTTTAAGTGGTATAATTCAAAAGTATATCTTTAGAGAAAAACACTGGTAAATGTCGTAGTTTTTTTTATCATTAATAGTTAAGTTGGAAAAACATCTGTACGATAATTATTTTCGCAACTACGGTTGCTGGATCAAATGTGCCAATTGATTATGCATGAAGAATTATTTTATGTTAATGCGCTCCTGCTTTGTATTTCGAAACAATGTACCAATATTTACTTCGCTTTGAAATATCTTGTGTTCGGGCACTACTGTGAGATAGATGTACGTACATACGATAAATATTAGAGATGGTCGTTGAAATTGTTTAAAAGTGTTTAACAAAAAATTCGGTGGCGACCTCGTGTTGTTTGCTTTGGGGGGGGGGGGTAGACTACAATGTTTGACCTAGATATTATCTATTCCTACGAATTAGATGTGTCTGGTGGTTTCCTTGTCCTTGTATATGCGCAGTAGCGCGCATATGAAGCAAGCTTGAGCTTATGTTATGAGCAGTAGCTTGAAAAACCTGACAGGCCTGCTTAAAATTTCTTGAATTCATAGACCTCTCTACCCCTCCTTACTAACTCTATACACTCTTAAAACAAAATAGCGAAATCCACTCCAGTAGGATAAGTGCATTTTCGACAATGGAAAGGAGTGAATATTAACTCAGACTGAGTTAAAATCACTCGTTTGGAGTGATCCTTTCGGAAGTTTAACACACAAAGGATCCGCTCCTGTAGAAGAAGTGCATTTTCTAGACTGGAGGAGTGAGAATTAACTCAGACTGAGTTAAAATCACTCATTCGTTTTAAGAGTATAGTTTCATTGGGGGTACAAGGCAATGGTTGAAGCAGCTGTGGCGTCACAGTGGGCGGGGTCGTTCCAGCTGTCCATTACGCCAAATACTGTCTGTTTAAAAGCAAATTTCGGGTTAGCAAACAATATATAGAAAATGTGTTTATTTACCATTGGACCACTATAGCCCTCGCTGCACATAATATAGAAATATTATTCCCCGCTAGCGCTACATCATAAAACAGCCCTCACGGCGAAATAGGGTATTAGGCAAATTACGTGTACGCATTCAAGATGCTGCCAGGGAAAAGGATTTGCGACGGCTAATTGACCTATTTCAGAACTGGAAGGTTTCGTCAAGTATTTTATGCAAATCGTAACTAGCCCCAGTAAAAGGGAGTATTAAGTACGAAATTTATATACTGCCGGCCGAAGCTAGCTCTGGAATTTAAGTGCTGGAAAATTTCGGAAGATTTGGTAGGTGCTTCATAATCTCTGGTGAAAGGAATTTTGTGTTTGTGGCCCGCAGGCGATTTGTGGGAATTATTATTCATTTGGAAGATCCCTCTGCTTTGAAATCGGATCATCACTAAATTTTACTACGTTGTGAAATAAAAGAATGTTATGCGTGGTTTAGTCTGTTTATTCAGCAAACCTATATTTATATTAAGTTGTAGTTTAAACAGAAAATCACCTTTCTACTTAGTTAACTGGTTACTCATTACTATTGCTAGTTAACTGGTTTTCTCATTAAACTTTTACGGTATTAAAAAAAGCGGCACATTTCTCAGCCTTTCATATACGTTAAAACATATATTTATACGTTGTATATATCAAACCATTTATTTAATTCACGTTACTTTTTTTATTTAAATGATTGTGAAAATAAATGCGTTTTAAATGGAATAATTTTGTAACTAAATTAAAATATTGGGAATAATGTATAGTTCTTCTTATTTGACGGTATTACAAAATGAATAAGCTTTTGCCAAGATCCGTGTGTTGCTCTAGAGTTGTGTTTCTCAACTTTTGACAGCTGGCACTGGCTCTGTTCTTATCGGAATAAAGAGGCTTCTCTCTCATTATCCACCAATGCATTCGTATTTACAATGACATTTTCTCAGACACTAGCGCCACCCACTGAAAACTTAAAAACATGCATCATGTACTCTGATTAATTATTTTATAATTATTAGACTTCCTGATCGTAGCGTAGTTATGACTTCTGATTTTGCAGCCCTATTACCGATTAATCTCTCCCTTCACCCCCCTTTATAATATTTCCACATTTACATTAAGACGTTTTTCGTTGGAGGCGCTTCGGCTAACTCTACAAATCCGATTAGTGGCACCTGTAACGATTTCGCTACAGCTAGTCTAGTGGGAAGCACACACTATTCTAGTAGTCATGACCCTCCAGTTGAGAAACGCTTCTCTACAGCAATATTAATCAAACCAAAAGTTAAAATAACAAGATTTGAAAACCACCAATGTTTGAAAATAACCTGTTTTCTCTTTGTTTCTTCCATGGAGCGTTGATTGGATTCATAAATTGCTGTGCCACAGAAAGATCGACATTTCTTGGCTTTAGTAGGAATTTTGGTTTAGAATATTCAAATTAGGGTTGTATACTCATTTTGACGTTCTTTATTATTTATTTTGAATGATTTTTCGCAAATATTATGCAAAATATTTTTACTTATACAGGATGGCCATTATATATATAAAAAAACTTTAAACCGCAATCAGTTATTCGTTGTAAAGTTTTTGTTTAAACTGCTACCTTGTACATTGTGGTATTTAATAATTAGTAATAAAAATCAATTTTCGTTTTGATATTTTTGTTAGAATCCCTCGTAAACATTCGATATGAAATGGAATTTCTTTTATATTAGCTTTCACAACAGCTGATAACCCCAAAAATGTAAAATTTTTTTGAAGGCTGCATCTGTGGATCGGTGTCTCCTCCACCCACTTTCAGAGCTCAAATTACACAAGTTACTGACACATGTGATGCATAAAAAATTCAATACATCCAAACCAGAAATAATTAAAAACCTTTAAAAAATTGAAAATGGTAGTACTTTAATTATTAAAACGCGGTAAAATTTAATAAATCCAATTTTCTAATATTCTTTTTTCTTCTTTTTTTGAGCATCAAATTTAGTAAACAATGAATAATATAATTGAATTTGTGAAAGAAAATTAATGATAATTAGCCATTTATAGGTTCTCAAAGTAGCTTATTAACCCCTTCAGTCCTAAAGACAATTGGGCATCATCATTTTAGAATTTTTTTCCGATCGTCCACAGCCATTTTTTTTTTTTTTTTTAAAGTACATCATTCGATTCTTCAAACTTGTTTCCATTAGAAAATATTTTTTATTAATCTTAATAGTTGTCAGTCCTGTTTTTTTTTTTAAAATTATGATCAGAAACTGGATGATGCCAGATGGCATCACTGGGACTGAAAGAGTTATGAAAGAGACAAAAAACGTTATTTTTTTTACTTGAACATAGTGTTATTTTTGATTTTTAAAACAATTGTCAAGTTATATGATGTTTATGATACGTTTCATTACCATTTTTAGATAAAAGAAATATCATTATTTTTATAACTTCAAAAACATTCAGCAAACTATAAAGATAATTTATTAAAACTGTGACAGAAATTTAAGAAAAAAAACTTGGTTAATTTGGTTTTGAAAGTATAGAACTAGCTCGTGTTTGACTATTTGCTTTCTCATGCGTACAAATAGTGTGTTGAAGCTGTTCTAAGTAACATTTACTGTTAAAAAACTCTACTTGTTTCTATTAAAGAAATATTCTATCGATTTATTCTTGCATGATTTGATTTATCTTTATTAAGGGGGTCGCTACTAGACATAACCACCCACCTTTGCTTAAAAAAAAAAAAAACACCCTATGATGCCCATTCTATGTCAAAGTCACAACGTAAGTTATTTACCACAAAAACAAGTGCTTTATAGTAAGTTTTTAACGTGCTAAACTTTTCCAATTAAATAAAGTACTCGATGATTTTTCAGCAAGCCACTGTAGAATAAAAAACGTACAAATCTATCCAATCTATGTTCATTACAAAGTCGAAAACTTGCATCATTTTATCATTACTTTTTTTATATAAAGGTGCACAAAAAAACCCTTCTTGAACTAATAGTGCGTTACCTCAACATATACACTTTCTCTAAAAAAAGTCCTTCAAAGTAGATGGAAATGTAATGTACAACGGAATAAAAAAAGAAACACCAACATAAAATATTTCTACAAAAAACGCGAAAAGAAAATATTTAGAAAGGGATCTCGAAGAATCAAAATGCGTAGGAAATAAAAACAGGAAAATATTTCTGACGCTTTCCGGATTTTTCGCCAAGGTGGAAAAGAATGTTTTCGGAACATGGATAGAAAGTGTTATGAAGTCGCACTTTTAGATTTAAAACTTCGTTTCTTCATTTTGTGTTGCTTTTAAATCATTTTAGGATAGTTTTTTCATGTTTTGTTTCTTTTGAAAATCATTTTATGTGTGGAATTGTGCTTTTAAATAGTTTATGTATCGGATTGAAAATATAATGTTTTGTAGATTAATATCAACCACAAATTGTATGGATTGAACTCATTTACGAAATAAATTTTAGGATATATATATTTTTAATGTTGTTGTTTGATACATATATTTTTATTTCTTTTGAATGTTATTAAATCAGATTTTCAAGTCGTTATGCATCGGATGTATCTGGTAACGTAGTTAATATTGTCGCAAGACTGTGCGAGTTTGCAAAAACTTGCAAAATTAAAAAAAATGGGAAAATATGGAGATAAAAAATTCAATTTTGATATAGGATTCGGCAATAAACTCGCCTATTCACTAAAACATTTGAAGCAACAGCTATTTCAAAGCTTATTTTTATTAACAAGGCTTAAATTAAACGCATCACGTATAATTCACTTAACTTTACAATTCATTGCACTTAATAATTAATTGAAATGTTGATTTTGGGTTTAAATATATTGGTGCAAAATGAAATTGAGTTTGATAAGTTATAGGAAATTTTAAGCATTTTTCAATGTTTTTATTTATTCAAGTTATCTGATTTAGTGATGGTTAGTAATAACTAGTTTAGGTAGATAAGGTTAGTAATTATGGCAATACTCTTACCCTAATTCTGCCTAAAACACTACAAAATGACTGAAAATTGATGGTTAAAATATTAAAACGCACACCAAGTTTTTGTTTGCTCACCTTAGAAAGGATGTTTAATAAAAAAAAGTTTTCAAAATGCCAGTTTTGTTTAGTTTTTTGAACCAAAAAAACTTGAAAATATGACGAATGAGTAATTTAGTTACAACGAGTTGGAACAATGCAGCAGATTTGGTGATTGTTTACAAGATGTATTTGTGTAAAGAGATTAACCGTGGTTACAGCTTACATATGCTTTTAGTTAATTTTCTTAAAAACGGTCAAGGGTGGGTTTTTTTGCTACATATTAGACAGTTTCTACAAGTTCCGAACTTAATAAATTTGGAACGACGTTTTTAAAACTACGTGTGTAACACAATGAATATTTTAAGAATGACTATTTAAAAGTATTGTATTAGATAGATACTGACTTCGTACATTTGGAATCTATGTAGATAAAAACATAGAAAACGTATTACTTGTAGGTAATAAATATTTATGTAAATCTGAAAAATAATTGAAATTGTAAATATTTAAAGCTACAGATAATCCCTCTTAAAGAAAAATCTATCAGTTGCGTAATATTTTTTAGAATCCTTAAGAGATTAGCATAATTGATTTTTCAGGTTCTGAATAAAAAGTCTAAAAATAGATAATGCTACGAAAAATAAAATAATGCTTTCTTTATGGCAAAGTAAATCGCCTCCTTTTTATCATAGATTCAATTCGGAATATTTATGTTACCGTTAAAGTATATAATGCAGATGTTTCAGAGAATACCTATTTAGTCCATAAAATAACTGATCGTGTCCGTTAAAGTGTTTAAAACGTTATTAATTCTAAACTTTAACTAGTTATTCAATGAAATAATTAGGTATTCTGCAAATTAACTAATGAGACACAGTTAAAGTGTAAAAAAAACAATTTATCTAACATGAAATAACTAGGTATTCTTTAAATAAACTAATGATAGACAATTAAAGTGAAAAAGAAGCAATTTATCTAATTTATGCAGCGTATAAATGATATTTATGGAAGCGTACCATAAAATCATTTGTTACAACAGGGATTACTAAAATGACACTTTTACAAAGAACATTATTTTTAAATAAAAAACATTTTTTGTTGACACACTGTGTTTAACACGGACATTTTTTAAATCCCTAAGCTTTTGTATTTTTCATGCGAGATATATGTACACTCAGTGCCAACCTAACTTGGGTAAAACAAAGAAAAAAGAGCGGTTGGTCCGTTAGTTGGAAACTCTTGCAAGGTAATATTTACATACAAAATGAACCGAATACAATTTAACAAAAATACACTTTTCATTGTGATAAATTGCCATATTTTCTCAAATAATATTCAAATATGTTTGACCTTAAACGAAATTATTGTTTTAAACATGTTTTCTGAATGAATTCACAAATAATTTATAGAACTATTTACATCAGAGGAAGGATCTTCTCCATAGTATATTTCTATTTACCCAACTTAGGTTGGCAAGAAGTGTAGATTATTTTACACTTTAAAGGAGGTCAGATCGTTATTCTATGAATAACTAGTTAAACTATGAAATACAAAAGAGTTTTATATTTTAACGAACACATCTGTTATTTCATGGAATAACTAAGTATTCTATAAAATAACGGATTTCATACTTTAACGGTAACATGTATATGGAAGAAAATATTGAGACACATTTAAGTATGAAATTTACCGCAATTTTTTTTACCTCTGTAATCAACCTTGTATTACTTTGATTTTTGCTTTTATTAATTATGTCAGTAGGTAAAATTATTTGAAATTGTGCATTTTATATATAATCTGTGTTTTAAATAAAATATTATCTTAACGAATAAAAGTCGAATTTTTTAGTAAAATTCACTTTTGCATTTTAATGTTTTGAAAAATTAGTACATACTGTTTTGCAAATTATTTAAACTGGAATTTACACAAAAAGTTGAAATCAAGCAAAAATTTTAGCTTTAAAAGATTTAATTTACCTTAATTATTGGTATGAATTATCCTGAAATATTTAATACCTACTTAAAGTATATTTGGTCATTTATGTATGCTTTTATGTCTAACAACCTTAGAAGATTTTCATGGTTTATTTTTGTGTAAAATACAAAGTCCTACAATCAAACAATTTTAATCAAATATTGTTGGTTTCTTGAATAAATTCTCATTTTTTTTCATTAAGAAGCAAATAAACAAAGAAAAGTTACGGAAATTCGAGCTAATAACAAATACCACAAAGTTTTCACACTAAATATATTTTAAAAGTCTGCATCCACCTCCTCAGTTGTTTAGAAAGAAAAAGTACCATTTTAAAGGAGACAAAAGGAAGCACAAAAGACCCATCTGAGAGGGCATCTCAATTCACGGACGCAGCATTTTCACTTTCTAAGACGTTTTTATTAAATTACACCCCCATATCCGGCGATATTCTTGCAAGATGGACCATGAAATGCCCTCGGTTGGAAGTGAACTGCAACACTTGATATCTTCCACGAAGCGACCTCTTTCCATGGTCAAATCACGCAGGCCACCCATCGTTTTCGGCCGAACCCCCAAGACCCCCAGAAAATTAGTTTTTTAAAGTTCTTTTTATGAAATAGTTGGTTATGGGGTTTCGTTTAATCCTTCAAGACAAGTTCCAGAAATCGTCAAACTTCTTTTGTTGTTTTCATGTCCATGCAGAATATTTTTTCTCTAATGGGGCTACAATATTGTTGCTCAAGCCTTTGCAGACCAGGCATATTCCCCAGAACTGAGAGCCATTTTTTGGTGGCACCAACTAGGCGGCTCTCTCTACCAATTTTGACGCCCGGATTGCAGCAATGAATCTGAGCTCTCTGTGGATGTTAAAGGATTTTCCCATCCAGAAAATCCGACTACTCAGCCGGGGGTCGAACCCATCATGCGGAATAATGTTTAAATAGTATCCAAAGAGGTTTTCTTTTTACGAATGATGAAAAGTACAAACACTTATAGAGAGTCCAGGGGAAGAAACTTCGCGTAAAGAGATCTGTTTGGGGAACGTTGATGAAACAAAACTGGTTTCTCATTTCCATTTGTCCCCGCCAAAGATGTTTGATGTAGGTGGATCTCCACTCCATTCTTCATCTACAAAAATATCTATCCACATATCAACCGATATTCAAACCTCGAATCATCTAGTTGAGATTCAGACGCGCTATCAACTATGACACTATTGTTTGAGGAGTCCAGTAGGTTAAGACATTCGCCCTGCATGAAAAAGATCCCAGGTTTGGGTTTAGAGCATCACCAAAAATAACTGCTGACACAATCCACCACCCTCCAAAAGAAAACACCGATGAATAGTGCCCCGTTCAGAGAGAGTGCCAACGTCCCGTACGGTATCGCATTTAAATGTAGTTGCGTTGGGTGCTTACTCAGGTGTCGGCTCGCCACTTAATGTGGATCTAAATTAAGACGCCCGTTGTCAATATCCCTAGAGTATCTCTAGTGCAATGAAAATTAAGACTAACCCTAACCCCCTACCATCATCTAACTACTCTATGCACTTGTCTTGCAAAATGCTTACAACATTCTTGAGGGAGACTGAATGAATAACATTTTTGTCAAAAAGTTTTTAAAAAATTCCTTAAACGATTTGTAAATTTGGTGCAAAACTTCAATATTTAATCCATTAAAAACCGTATTTATTTATGAGTAACCCATATGAATACATTTAAAATAATTTGAAAATATTCAGCTTTTCAGTCATTTGTTGTCTTCTTGCCATTTAATATTTCAGACCATGTCATTGGTGTAAACTCTGTTGAATTTGTGACCATTTTGTTTATTCCGAACATTTGGATTAATAAAAATTGAATATTTGTATGCTATATATTATAAAATTTTAGCTATTATAATTATAAAGTTTATACATTATAAAGTCTATAGATATTGCAAAATATCAATCTAACGCTTATGAAAGTGACGTTTATAGATTTTCTTTCCTTAATTCCATGTAAGACTATGCCATAGATACCATAATTATTTCTTTGACATCTCCACGAGACCTATTTTATCTTTGCCCTCTACTTTTGCCGAAAGAGCGAGAACAAATATAGATAAAAAATATTCGAGAATGGGAAAAGCTAAAACACAAAGCCAGGGCCATAACTGAAAAACGTGGTTTGGGTGTCAACAAGGAGTTTTTAACTGAGGCGTCCGGCGGAGGTGTTTGCAATGCGGTGTCCGTAGCAAACAAGCTTTAAAACTCGGGATATATCTTCTTGAAGGCAGTTTCTTCTTTGGGTATTAATACCGAAGGAGGCAAGATATGATGGTATGAATGGAATAAGTCACGTGATTTTTAGGAGCCAATGTCGATATTTTCAAATAAGAACCAACATGTTTGGTGTTGTATAGTGACACGACAAAAATATGTGTTCAACAATACGCCCCATCAATATTTTAGCAAACGAGCATCAAGCTTTAAAACTTGGGATATATCTTCTTGAAGGCAGTTTCTTCTTTGGGTATTAATACCGAAGGAGGCAAGGTATGATGGTATGAATGAAATAAGTCACGTGATTTTTAAGAGCCGATGCAAATATTTTAAAATAAGAATCAAAATGTTTCGTGTTGTATACAGTGATACGACAGAAATATTATTTCAACAATGTGCTCCGTCAATTTTTTAGCAAACGAGCACCAAGCTTTAAAACGCGGAATACATCTTCTTGAAGGCAGTTTCTTCTTTGGGTATTAATACCGAAGGAGGCAAGGTATGATGGTATGAATGGAATAAGTCACGTGATTTTTAAGAGCCGATGCAAATATTTAAAAATTAGAATCAAAATGTTTCGTGTTGTATAGGGACACGACAAAAATATTGGTTCAACAATACACCCAGTCAATATTTTAGCAAAACTTGGGATATATCTTCTTGAAGACAGTTTCTTCTTTGGGTATTAATACCGAAGGAGGCAAGGTATGAATGGAATAAGTCACATGATTTTTAGGAGCCAATGTCGATATTTTAAAATTAGAATCAAAATGCTTGGTGTTGTATAGTGACACCAGCAAAAATATTTTTTCAACAATACGTCCCGTCAATATTTTAGCAAACGGAGTATCAAACTTTAAAACTTGGGATATATCTTCTTGAAGGCAGTTTCTTCTTTGGATATTGATACCGGAGGAAGAAGGCAAGATATAACGTTTGAGTGGAATATGGTAACATTAATTTTTAGACGCTAATTTTTATATTTCAAATAAGAATCAAAATGTGTAGTGTTGTATAGTGACGCGACATAGATTTATATATTTCCCAAATTAACGCTCAGTCAATATTTTTGACATATTTGTGAGTACATTTTACTTTGAAAAGTCGTTAATTTTACTCTTTCAGTGTAAACACTTTGAAAAACTTCCGAAATATTTTCGTTACTACTTTCTTAACACGCAATAATATTTTTTTACAGCTTTACAGTAAAGAAAACAGTAACTTATCTCAATTATTCCTTACATGTAAGTTCGATTGTGCAAAAGTAATTTTGGTCAAAACATTAAGTTTTTCAATTGTAGGTAAGGCGTAAAATTCTACAAAAAAGCTTGAATTACGTAAAAGCAACAATTTTGCGACAGTTCAATTGTCCTTATTGCTCAAATTATAGTTATTCTTGGTTAATTATTTAATAAACAATTTATTATGTTTCAAATTTAAAAATACTATTTTTATAATTGCGTGAAAAAAAGCCGACTTTTACATTATAATTTCAATATCAAACGCGTGCACAAAGCTAGACTTTTTGAAACAGTGAAAAAAAGTACTTTTTTTCACCCAAAAGCAGTGAAAAAAAGTACTTTGTCGCACTCTTTTTATAAGATGCCAACATTTCAAGTAAAATTTCGATTTGATAATACTCATAAAATCCAAAGATTTATCGATCTGCTGTATTTAAAAATATTATGCGCGTGAATTATTTTTGAATCAATGATTTTTTTTCTCGTGATGGGAATATTTCTTAAGTCACGCCCTTCGAACTGCGAGTTCATTGGTTGCTTTCTTTGACAAAATGTTGAAACACGCTTATTGGTTTTTTATAGCGTCACGCGCTCCGAACTGCGAGTTCATTGGTTGTTTTCCTTGACATCTCTTAGTCTATTTTACACGTGAATTATTTTTGAACCAATGAGATTTGATTTTTTTCACGCAATTATAAAAAATAGTGTATGAAACACGTGCGAAAAGTAAACTTTTTAAAACACGTGTCTTTATTTCACTCGCTCGTACCTCGCTCGTGAAATAAAATCCACTTGTTTTAAAAAGCATTACTTTTCGCACTAGTTGCATAAATATCTATTTTATAACTTGTAAAAATCACTTGTTTCAATCTTCAAATTAATTTAAACTACTTCTACATTAGTTTATTTAAGCAAAATCAAAATGAATTTTGTCGAGATAGAGAAATTAAACGCAAGACGAAACAAAAATGATTTGTGAAAGTTTTTTTTTATAAAAACACGTGGAGTTAATTTGAAATAACACTTTTTTTTTTTTAAAATCTGCATTAATTTTCTTGTGTTATCATCCGTTTTTTGAATAACTTTTAATCTTTAAATTGTGTCATATTTTAAAAACATTTCCCGGTGTTTTATTCCATCTTGCATTTTTATTCGACAAATGGGTTACACCAATTTAAATAGTGCATTATTTAAAGAAATTTTTGTGACATCAAGATATTTTTTACTTAAGGATTTTTTTTACATGTTTTTAAATGAAGCGGTCTGGTAATAAACAAATTGCTTGTTGGTTTTGTATTATAAAGTTATTATAAAAAAGTAGGTCATGGTAAAATTAAAAACAATTTATAAATAGAAAAAAAAATAATGATAATAAAAAAGGAATCGGAAACAAAACCAAAATTGATAAAATAATATTACGAGTTTGACACGCTAGAAACTACAAAGCTAAATTTTACTAAAGTTATACGTTTTTCTTTTTATTATTGTTGGCATTACTTAATTTTAGTAACAAGTAAATTTAATTGTTTCTTTTTATCTGCTCAAGGTTTCGCTGTTATTTTTACTTTTAATCTATATACTTGTTGTCTCTTATTTTAGCACACACTACGAGTAAGTTTGAATACTGCAAAAAAATATTGTGGAAAGTTTAAACGTAACAATCTATATACATAAAAGGCGACTTCTGTTTTTTGTTTGTTTGTTTGTATAGGACGCAAAAACTTAAGAACCACGCAACAGATCGTCACGAAATTTGGCACAAAAATTCATCTCATCTCCAGAACAAACATAGGCTAAGAATTTTTCGAATAGGACCATTCCTTCTATCGTTTTCGAACGTTTTAAGGGAAAAAATACACCACTTTCGCTCAAATCCGATAATTTTTTTCTCTTTCGTGATGCCATCAGGCAGAAACATTTAAATAAAACTTTTTAGAAAACAATTGAAATTGAAAATGTTTAATTTGTTTAATACCAGCGGGTGACCGAGCTCTGCTCGGAGAAAACAGGTATCGAAGCTAACTCGAAGATTTAAATTTTCAATTGTGATTTATCATAACAATACATACCATAAGAAAATTTGTGAAACCATTGGTGAAAAGATAACCGGTTAAAGTTAATGTGACCACATTTTCAAAATCAAAAAGTGGAACACTCCATCCCCCCCCCTCCCCCGGTGTATTTTTTAAGTATTTTTTTAAGCACATAATAGTCCCTTCACACAATTACACACTTGGTATAAGAAAGATAAGGAAGGCGCGTTCAACAGCAGCAGTGGCTCCAGGCAAACAGAAACCATACTATACTAATTTGTTGATGACTTTAACTTCATTTAACAATATCTAAAGACGTCATAGCGTTTTACAACGATTATTCATAAAAAAAAGTCTATTTTATTTACAATTTCCTCGTTTTTCGGGACTTTGCGGGACTTTTACAAAAAAGCGGGACTGTCCAGCCAAAAGCGGGACGTCTGGTCACATTAGTTAAAGTGCACCATTGTAAACAAAGTTAGAGTTTGGAAAAGGAACTATTCTATACAAAGGTAAAGTTTTAAAAGTCAAAGGAAATGAAATGTAATTGATAATTGGCGTTTCGTTGAAAAGCAACAAAAATGTCGAAATGTGGTAAACATTCCATTTCATACTTCATTCAACTCGATAGGTATAGCAACCATACGTTAAATTTTCAAGATCGCCAAAACTCGCCAATGAACAGAATAGAACTGAAATCGTCTGCTGTTTGGAACTAAAAAAATATTCATGTTACCATTTCTGTAAAACTCAATAAAGTTTAAAGCAAGGTTGAATTTATTTAAATTTGAAAAATTAAAATCTTAACTAAACATTTGTAGCTTAAGCAGAGGCTTATAGCTTTAGCAGATGGCATCACGAAAGTAGCCATTATGGCGAACTAAGTTTGAAAATATCATATCTGTAACTCCGAATTGCTTGACCGTAGCGCTTCAAAACCTGTGCCAATCGATTCGTCGTGGCCAAAAACCCCAGACCCCCAAGTTTACCGGAGTTTATTAATTCTGGGGCGATTTTCGACTTGGCACCAATTCCTCGTATTAATGGAATGTTTACCACATTTCGACATTTTCGTTGCTTTTCAACGAAACGCCAATTATCAATTACATTTCATTTCCTATGACTTTTAAAACTTTACCTTTGTATAATTGAAAAGCAACGAAAATTTCGAAATGTGGTAAACATTCCATTTCATACCTCATTCAACTCGATAAGTATAGCAACCATACGTTAAATTTTCAAGATCGCCAAAAATCGCCAATGAACAGAATAGAACTAAAATCGTCTGCTGATTGGAACTAAAAAAATATTCATGTTACCATTTCTGTAAAACTCAATAAAGTTTAAAGCAAGGTTGAATTTATTTAAATTTGAAAAATTAAAATCTTAACTAAACATTTATAGCTAAGCAGAGGCTTATAGCTTTAGCAGATGTCATCACGAAAGTAGCCATTATGGCGAACTAATGAAGTTTGAAAATATCCTCTCTGTAACTCCGAACTGCTTGACCGTAGCGCTTCAAAACCTGTGCCAATCGATTTGTCGTGGCCAAAAACCCCAGACCCCTAAGTTTACCGGAGTTTATTAATTCTGGGGCGATTTTCGACTTGGGTCCAATTCCTCGTATTATAGTATAAGATTTGTTCATTGCCTTCAGAAACTAAATTATTAATTTGAAAAAATAGTTTGATATGTTTCAAGTTACGTAATCCTACCAGTCTCCATTCTATTTATTTTATTGTGTATATGCTTATACTGAACTATGCTGTTTTTTGAAAGTCATTGCACTTCAGATGCATATTATGGTTTTATGTCTCATTTTTTCTCGCCAAATTCTTTGCCCAAACTCGCCAAGTTATTACAAAAAACGTACCAAATGAGCAATTTTTTTTTTAATTAGCTGGTTGTGCGAAGTTTATCGCACGAGAGCTGAATGGGTGTATTGTTAGCCATATCTTTTCCTCGCCAAATTCGTAAAAAGCGCCAAATGAGCTAAAAAAAATTATTCGGGAAATTATGATGACTTTATCAGTGAATTTTATAGCGTTTTTGAAATTTTGATTTTTTAATGTAATATAAGTAGGGGGATTCTGTACTTTAATAACGAACGGTATCAGCAACATAAGCTTATTATTCTATAACGGATTAAGTGATAGATGATTTGAATTGACCTATATAAAAAATTCAAATCGTTTGCTGTTTGCTGGAGTAGCTTATTTTTAATTCTTACTGATTATTTTTTACTTAAACATGTATTCTTTTTAATTTGAGCTTCTTATCAAAGGTATTTTTGAGAAATTAATATTAATCATTACTATATCCAAGATGGGTAATTAAATGAAAAATTACTGTGTAATCTTCATATCTTATGTAACTCAAATGGAAGAAAAAAATAGTTAAATTGACTATTAAATTATTTTTTCACCTCTACCCGTGCAACGTCGGGTATAACAGCTAGTTAAAAATAAATATACCACCAAAATTATGAACTTAATGATTAAATACAAGCTTCAAAACTTCCTACTAGGACATAATTATTGATTTTTTAAAAATATCCCAAAATATATTTAATGAAAACAAATTTTGTAGAGATAACTAGAATGAAAATATATTTTTGGACAAGATTCTCGATGAAGATTTGGTAAGGTTTAAGGATAATAAAAGTTTCTCAAATCAAGTCAATATTTGCAGTATTGAATAAATAATATAAACAAAGAAGAATCTTCAATTAAATTATAAAATTATCTATTTACTCCTAACCTCTCGACTTAGGAATTTAAAATAATTTGGTTTCAACAAGAAATGAAAAGTTTTGAACTTTGAATGGCATATTTTGCTAATTTCGTTAGAATTAAATTATTTCAGGGAGCACTGTCCTTATTGATTTTGCAAAAGTAAATATATGATGGTTGGTATGGTATAAAATATTAAAAAATTAATTGTTTAAAATGTAAAGCTAGGAAATGATTTAAATAGATAAACTTAAAAGCATTTAAATATTTGTATGAATTTATGATATATATTTATTTTAGTTAATTCGTTTGATTTTAGTTTGTTCGTATTTTAGTTTCTATAAAACATCATAGCCATGAATAGTAGCATATATATCGTATTTATGAATAGCATCATATATTAAATTATTTTTTGAAGCAACACATTTAAAAGTAATTAAGTAATTTCAAAGAATTTTGAGAAAAACTGTAAACTATTAATTAAAATGACTTTAAAGTTTTTTTTTCAAATTTTATTAAATGAGAATTTTGAAATACTTATAAGGCCTTAACTTTCAACGAAAAGTAATGTCACATTTTAATTAAATTTGTCTTATAAAATACAAAATTGAGGTTAACGCATTTAGTGTGTTTGGTAACCTTAGATCTATTCATAGACAAAAAAATAAGTGTTAAATATTTTTAATCAAAATACTGAGCTGTAAATAAAAATAATAAACTTTTACTTATAAATATTAAATCACAACCAACACATAATAATAAACCTACTCTTGTGATATAAAACACATAAGTACCAAATTTATTAAACGTAAAGGTAAATCGAAAATTTTACTTATTTGAATGAGTATGATTTACTTAAGGAAAAAAAAACATTTATTCTTTATACTCTGAGATCAGAACATACATACATATCTAAGGAGAAATCTCAAATTCTCTACAGGGTACTTCTTCTTACTGGTCGATGGATAAACACTCCAATTGAGTTTTACTCAGCATATCAAACTGTAATAACCTAATTTAAACAATGATAGCACTAAATCATCCAATTATAAATTGCGTTTCAAGATAGGCCGAGCTACATACAATGATAATTGCTTAGAAAAGCTTTCCTGCAAATATTAAGGCTCAAGCGTAGTTCATAGAACTCATAAATTCGGACGTAAGCCACGATTCTCCGGATGATTTGAGTCAATAAGTCAGAAATTATCCGGGAAATGAGTTTGATATTTAAATTTCCAGCAGTTGAGCCCATACTAATTCCTTTTAAAACTTATTAATCGTGATTTATGGTTCTCTTAAATTCTACCTGTCTTATTTTAAAGGACGTTTGGCTGGAAAATTTCCATAGGAAAGCTCATAAAGTTAATTGCTAGAGATAATTGTATATTAAAAGAGGAAGACTTAAAGGAATTGTTGAGACGTTCGTTAGGGAATTGCTTTGGATACTTTTGATTAGCTTATGCGTTCTGCCATTTAAATTTTAAATTAAAATGGTAGCTTTTATGCCGAAAATGAAACGCTGTGTGATTTTTTACTAATAATAAATATTTATCCCCTAAAAGAATCGCATTATTCTATACTTTTATTACGTCATTCTAAACTGATTTCTATAAGAAAAATAAGTTTTACCTTTCAAAAATTTATTTTAAATAGATTTTTTCATGGGATATTTGATGCATCAACTGAATAAATTAAATGAATTCTATTTAATTTGTATACCATCGACATAACGATAGACAATTGAAGTTCAAGTTACACGTATAAAAATATATAAATGTAGGTTTATAACCTTTCCCAAAAATTCCTTTAAATTTAAATGATATATTTCAAAAATGCAAAACTTTTTTTATTGTTCTTTTCATACTAAATTTGCATTTAAATCAATTACTTATATCCTAGTATTAGAGTATTTTGAATGTTGTGTAATCTATCAATCTATAAAATGTACTTTAAAAGCTTTTTTTCTTTACACACGGATCCACTTTATTACCTTTCATAATCCCTATTTTCAATACTGGAGAATTCAGTATTGCAGAAAGTCATTTTCATCGATTGGACTTAAGACCATCTGCGCATAAATTCTATCTTTCGTTCAGTTACATGCCGATTCCAACTTAGTATACAATTTTAATATTAAATTGTTTTTTTTTTGTTTATTATGTGCCTTGTACTGCATTAAAATCTATGTTATTTTATTTTCTATTCCGCAATGTTGCATTTCTATTGTATTTAAGGATAAAAATTGTTTCGTGCTTTGTTATTTTGTATTAATTTTTCTATCATTAAAATATACTTACTATTTTTTTAGAAGTAACTTCATTGTGCTTTTTGTAAAATCAAAATTTTTACTCAAATGTTTATATCCTATTAATCAAGTATATCACATTAATCAAGGAAATTCATTTGGATGAAATACTAAAAACTTAGCTAATTAAAATAAGATTAATCTGAAATATGTATCAATAATACTTTTTTAAATATGTATTTAAGTTATTTCTTTATTTTTCACTAACTGTGAAAGACTTGAAATAAAATATAAAATTCTTTTCCACACTAAACAAATATAGTAAAAAAGCATCTCAAAGCACGAATATAATCTGTCTCTAAGCGAGTTTATAAGTTACTCGGTTTGGATGGATACATTTGCGTCCCTATAGGGCACCAAATCGTCTTGAAATTATGCTAATTCGAGAAGCTCCGAATCAGCATATTCTGCTTTTTTGCTCATTTATTTCACTGTGCCCGTAGCGGCGGGGATATAGGGGCCTTAATGTTTCCTTTCTCTTTTTGGCCATTTTGGGGGGATATTACAAAAAGGGCGTAACGTGAGCAATTGGTTTTGTATTTGAGTAAATGAAATACTAATACCACTATAGATTTCAATAAACTTTTATTACAGATAATTATTACTCGTAGTATATGGAGTTTGCAAGATTTTCCTGCAGTTGCGGATTTTTCTTTTAGGGTAGAGAATTGTCAGCACCAGTCTACGTATTTGTTAGCTAGTTTGACGCCACCAAGTTTACAGTAGAATCGAAATTTAATTTTCACAGTCCACCAAACTAATAGCATTTTGTATTGCGGATTAAAACACGCGTTAGTGAAAGGTCAGAAACCGACGCGTTTATGTATTTTGTCATGTCATATTTTGCTTTTATGGCTATTTTTTATATTATTTTTGCATTTTCATAATTTAACGTTTATAGCTTGTAGGAATACATATGCATTGGGTAATTTTTTTCTTTTTAATCTTAAATTCGCGAATAAAAAAATAGAACTATTTAATTAAATACACTTTAACACGTTATATGATGACTAGGATACTACTTGAGCTCCATGCGAAATATCCAGAGATAATATTCACAAGGATGGTCCGATTTGACATACATTAAACACTTTTTCATGCATTGTTTTAATAAATTAAATCGGACCAAACCCACAACCTATGTATTTAAAGTTAGTCGACAGCGTCATCCACTATAGATATATAAGGCAATAGCTATCGTTAAACAATTATGTTGCTAATTATATATTCATATCTCCAGGGTCCATGGGTCGTTAATATCAAAACAATCGAACTAAACTCATTACGTTTAGTTACCGGTATCTAGCTCGTACTTCGACCACGGTTCTAAATTTCCTGGTGTTATTTGGCTGTGATAAAGATTTGTAAAGAATATCGAAGTAAACAGCCTGAAGTCTTCAACTTCAAATCCAGCAGTATACGGTCACCAAATTATTCTGCGGTGGAATTCCTTTTTTAAGCGGCAGTAAGTAGAGATAATAGCACTATACACAGAAAAGTGGCGCATCTGCCTTTAGTTAACGTGGCTGGAGTGCCATTTTTCATCACATTTGAGCTGCTTTTCTCCATCGGTAGTTATTGGCTAATCCACCTCTATTGGCTCGTGGTTGTTGAATCGACTTTGTAGAAAAGGGGGAGGAACAGAGTCAATATTTCTTTTTTGTTTAAGGGGTTTGATGAAGAGATAGTTCGAGGGTTGCGAGACAGCGGTTGAAATCAGTTGTAGGGGAATTAAATCGCTTGAAAGAAGGCCTGTTTTTAGGGTTGAATCGGTTTTTGAATGGTTTGTTACAACACAATGTCCTGTGCTAAAAGAATACATGAGGATATTTATTTTTTATAAAACACGAGGAAATTTGTTTTATTTGCAAAGGCGGTTTAAATGCCAATTGTTAAAAAATAAAGTGATAATATCTCTTCGTTAATGATATTAGCTTGTTAAACGAAAATAATGTAATAAATAAATATTAGGTTAACAATTAAAATAACTCCATTTTATTGGTAAACATTTATTAATTGTATTATATTTGCACCAGCATTTTCTACAAATTCATAGATATGAAAATGATGTTTTTTTTAAAAATAAGTTTAATAAAGTCAATAAAGTCATGCAAACAATGCAGAACATTTTGAAGCATGTGCAAAAATGATCATTTACCATAAATACTCACTACTTATTCCAGGACAATAACTCATACCCCATTCATACGAAGTTGGCATTAGTAACAACTACTCAGAAATCATTGTTAAATAATATTTTGAACTAAAATTTTGATAAAGAGTTGTAATATTTTTTTTTAGATTTTGGTAAAAAAAACTGAAATTTATAAAAATATTGTAAACCTTTGAATTTTCACAATTAATATATATCTCCGGCAAAACACATTTTGACTGCAAATGCAAAGTAAAATATTCCGGAGTAACAATATACATGCATTTGCCACTTGCTACAATGCACCTCAATAAATATAATCTTCTAAAAGCGCACAATATTCATTAATTGGATCACGTTTAATTATTTATCTGAAAAAGATACCGAATATTTCTACAACCTTGATTTAGCTGCTAGGTTGGTAAATGGTATGAAGTTTCGTGATTTGTTTATTCGTCTTATTGTTGAGCAACACTAAATCCATAGCTGGCGGTGGATTTTTGGGACTACACAAATCGTATACAGAAAATATTCGCTGGATTTATGTGTAGATTTATTTGCATTTGTTTGCATTTTGAACTGCTAACAGGTGGTACTGTATAATGTAGTAAAAGTTACTAAATAAAATTAACTTGCTGTTTAAGTTAAGAGAGATGCTCTGTCTCTTGGAGCTAATGCATTAGTTTTCACCTCAGCGAAAGTATTGTTTTGCCACTAAGCATTTTACCAGGCATGAATCTTCATTTAAAAAATTAAATAGAAACTATCAGTAGGTCAAAAATAAATTTTTTTCATTGAATTTTTAATTTTTTGGTTTATTGCATCAAGGTATTCTGAAAAGGGCAAAGCTATTTTTAAGCTTTAATTAAATGTCCGTCTAATCTATTTCGCTTCAAAATATGTTTTACTTGGCAATTTACAAAATTGGTGAAAAAAATGATTCATGAAAAAGCAATACTTTCGCAGAAGTTTCTATTTCGAACAAATGTATTAGTTCCACGGGAAAGACTAAACATCACTCTCGATGGCGAATGAGTCCGATTAACTCATGAGTCTCCAAACCAAATTGCCTCGCTGTTATTTAAATGGACACATATTTTCTTAGCTTTATACATTTCTTCGGCTGCATTAATTACTTTCACGAAGGTTTTTTTATATAATATACTTGTAGCTGACATACAGGTTCCGATGATCCCACTTTTTGAAATTGGTTACCGAATATATTTTTTTTAATTTTCTATAAGTAATTTTACACAAAATATTCAAACCAATTTCAAATAATAGAATTATAGAGACCTGCAAGTCAGTTTAATCTATAGTAATAAAAGAAAGAGTCTGTCTGTCTGTGTGTATGTCTGTGGATAGCAAAAGACCTACTTAGACTACTCTAAAAAATTCGAAATTTTTAATATAGATTCCTTTTAATACCTACGTGTGCACCTGGGGCTTAATTTTTTCATATTGGATTGTGATTTTTAATTAATATAATTAGTTTAAAAAAACGTCATCCTCGTGGGAGTGCAGGACCATAACAGGGCTTGAAAATACATGGACTGGGCCGAAACGGGGGCTTGACGCCATCCTCTATTAGTGTTTGCTTTTTAAATGCGCATGCGCCACCACGAATTTAATTTTGTTTTGATTTTGAGTGTATTTTAATAAGTAGGCAGACCATAACATGGGGCTTCAAAACGCAACGACCGGGCCGTAACAGGGGCTTGACGCCATTCTGTGTTATTATTTGCTTTTTCCTTGCGCATGTGCCACTCGAATTGAATTTAGTTTAGATATTGAGTGTATGGGGAACATTCATGTGATGTCACGCGGTTTGTTATCCTACACCTCTCGAAACACGTGCTAATGTTATCCTATACAGCTCTCGAACCCCGTGCTAATGTTTTCCTACTGCTCTAAAATGTCTAACAGCTTTTTTTTACCACAGCGATTTGGAATTGAAGCTCAGGTGGATATGGACGTGAATGTCCCCCATTTTCACAAGTAAGCATGCCTCTGAAAGGAAGCAATGCGAAGTTAACTGGTTCCCAGTAAGGCGGGACCATACTGCTAGTTTATCATATACCAAAACCGTCGGTACAAATATTTATACAGCTGGTGAAATGCGGCTTAGAAAATATTTTTTTTCCAATTGCGGAACTTAATTTTACACTGGTTAACACTTAACGGTTCACACTTAATTTAACACACTTTGGTTTGAAGACCCGTGGTCACTCTGGCTCACTTCGTTATAAAAAGAGGATTTTACACATGTTTTCGGGAAAAAGGGACGGTTGTGTTTTAGGAAATCGACCCCATAATAATAGACTTCTCCATCGTAAATATTCAATTGACTGCGTTTTACCTTCATGTTGTTTTTATATAGGTTATTGCATCGTTTGCATCTTAAGATAGTGTTATTTCTTTGAGGTTTTTCAACCCGACTGGAATCTAATCAATGTAAAATTTGATATTTATTGGACTTATCATAGTAGAAAAGAACTGTAAAAAGGCTATTGGATCACAACAGCAAAAAAAAAAAAAAAAAAAAAAAAAAATCGCAGCTTTAACAACAATAGCACATCGATATTCTTTCGTCTAACAACGTTTAACTGATAATTTATGTCGATAAGACGTCGGAAAGATTTCGGAAAGTGATTATACGACATTGTAAAATAACTGCTATTTTTTAAAAACATTGTTATTTTTTTTTAGCAAATACTAATTATTGTAACGCTAGACCTAATAGAGGACTATAGTAAAGAGCCTTTTATAATGAACCGCGGTCAAGTGACAAGCCCGAAAACTGCTTGGGCATGAAATAAAATTTTATGGGTAAAAGTTATAGTAAAAAAAACTCTAGACTTTGGATAATCATAGATTTAATTTACATTATTTCAAATAAACTCTTAAGACTCGAGCAAAATCCTTCGCGTATATTCTTAACCTAAACATACTTTTCATAAAAATATCTGCTAAGAAGTATGTTTTACAAGATTTTTTTTTTTTTAAATTATGTTTAATATTTACCGAGAGACACGTCTTAAGCTCTAAAAATACACTATTTTTGTGCTATAAACGCAAAAAAGCCTCGTTCAACTTCATTTTTTTTATCGAAATAAATGACTGATACCCGTTTTCAAAGGCTGAAAACTGATATTTGGATCTTTTTCTTTCGGACCAGGTCAATTTCGGAACTAATTAACATGTTAATTGTTGGTGGGGAGTTTAAAAAAATGTCTCCAAGTGGGGACGCTAGGTCGCAAGAGGTTAAACATACAGAGACTTATAGTATGGCCATGAAATTGCGAATGTGGTCTTCATGGCATGACGTCTCAACCCACCGGCCCCCTTAGTTCTTTTTGGACAAACCGATTCCAATTAGCTTTACAGAATCTTGAGTGCAGCAATTAAGCGGAGTTCGCGTGTGTGCTCTACCGGCGATTCACCTTCGCGGAGTAATTATTCGAACAAGAACATTTGATTACTTGACACAGCCTTCGAAACCTCCCCGAACACGCATCCTTCCCATCATCCCACACGTGATTCGTTCCCACGAGACAGACCATTAAATTTTGGAAAATGAAGGGCAATATTAGATGTGTGTTTATTACACTTCGGAAAAGGAAAAAGGTCAACAGAAATTGTAATTTGTTGAAAAAAAATACTAGACGATTTATGATTATGTTTGTTATCCACTTATTTTGTTTTTATATTTGACTTTTAATGGCTTTTTATTTGGATGAAGTCTTTTTTCCAACACTATTTTTTGGTTTGGAGTCTTAGGATTCTATATTTTATAATGTGGTACAGACGTAAGTATTGTTCGGAGTCATGTGCCATTGAAATATAATGTCATAGTAAATATAAGAGAAATTGCGATGAAAATATGGTCTGTAGCATAAATTTATATTATCCTCTACAGTGTTAAAAATTAAAGGTTTTACTGCGGGTTTAACCCATTTACAATGGTTGAAAAAAAAAATTGCCACGTGAAAATGAGTGTTCTGCTTAAGTTTATCAAAATGAACCAAATTTAATGAAAATGAAGAACATAGCCCTAAACAGCTTATGAAGGACAAATTAATTTACATGGAAAATAAATTTTAAAACTTAGCTTTAACGTTTTTATTCACAAATGAAGGTGCTAATGGTACTAACAAAATCGTCGCTAATGAGTTAATTGTAGGTGACTATGCAAGACTTATAAATTTTCCCTTTGAAGTCATTACTGGCGCATAATATTAAATAGCCTATTCAAAAATGTATTTTAATGTTGTCAAAGAGAGTAGCATTACGTTTTCATGTGAGTTTGGTTCTAATAATTTCGAATCACCTCTTAGAAATACCTTTACATTTTTTTGAATCCTTTACGAACACGTACATCTTCCGTGATTCATGCCCTCAAGACAACCCATTAAATTTCAAAATGTAGGACAGGATATTAGTTGTATGTTCCTGACACCCTGAATCCAGAAATGGATTTTTTTCATTTAAAAAAAAATCGGGAATTCCATAAAAAAAATCATTCTTCCATTATAATCAGAAAGTGTCAAGAAAAGAGAGCGGGAAATTCATTTTCGGTTTTCTCTTTCTTTTTTTATTTTGGAGAGTGTTCAAGAATAAATTTCTAATTTGATTTACTACAGCTTTTTGAATAACATCGTGACAGACATTTCCGTTCTTTTATTAGATAATGCGTGGCAGAAACGTAATATTTCTTTATCTCTCTCTTCTTATTCTCTGAAAATTTCTCCTTAATTCGGATTTTTTTTCTGAATCCCTTACGAATTCTATTCCAAACTTGTCGCGCAGAGTGATTAATAGCACATCGGAGATTTAGAAGGTTTAAAAGGACCTTTACGAATATATACTTGCATTTGGAGGAGGAATGTCATTTGACGATTATAGATTATTTGTTTCTTATAGAACTTTAAAAGACTGATTTGTGACCAGCTTTAAACAATATCACTTCAATTTTTGAAGAGTCTTTGGACAAGTTTTACAAGTAAATTTGATCTTTATTTGGTGTGTCTTTTTGCAACTCTACTTTAGAGAAATTTAGGATTTTGGTTGATGTTAAATATTTTACAGTTTAACTCAACTTCCGAGGTTTATTTCACATTCGGCTCTATGGGTACTTAAGGCTTTTTTCTGAATAAGTGTCGCTGAGGTATCTTAAAAACTCAAATGTTCCGACTAGAGAATTCAATAGTTTTGAAATGTGTTGGAAATTCATTATAAATCACATTACTTGATGCTAAGTGGACCACGGTCTACTCAACTGCTAAGGCCAAAAGAAGTTCTCCCACACACGCTCGGGGACGGTAAGTTTGACGTCATAGTTCCGAGTGGCGTTGTTTAGAAGATGTAGAGAACTTTTCTCGAAACCTGTTTATAACCACTCGTTTACGGCTGACAACAGTTATAGGGTCCCGAATGCGTCCGAACTAGTTTCTTCATTTTCGGCACTCGGAATATTGACGTCAAAATTTCCGTCTACGCTCATGTTTTGGGAGAGCTTCTCCTGACTTGTCTTTAAGTTGGCCGTGAGTTCACACGAATTTTGTTCTCTACGAGCTGTGCATGTGGAATTTAATTTGCATTGAGAAATTTAAACAAATTCCAGGGCTAAAAACAGTTTTAGGAAATAAAAATCATTTTATTTGTTTTAATAGTTTTGCAAGATTTATTACTCATTTAAATACTTTCTCTGAGCATTAATTTTGTTCCCGCATAATATGTGACATTAATATTGTATTTGAATCCTTAGTTGTACGGCCGCCTGGGCCGTTACAGTAGTGAAGGGTTGAAACATAATATTTTTTGTTTTTATTTTTGCTAATCCTCAGCTAGTATAACAGTAGTCAGACAAGAGCTCAAATAGGTTGTTGACAGTTAAAAAAATTGATCATAGTCAAATGGTCAGATGTTCTTAAGTGGAAGTATGTAACAAATGTCATAAGAGTTAGGATGTTCTGAAATGTTTTGTCTGATGAATTTCTATTTAATTTATTCACTTAACTAAGTTGCTCGGTTTGCAAAGTAAAACGAACCTTAAAAACAATAATCGTAACATACTTCTAGCTTTTTTAAAAATAATATTTATGCTAAATCACACAGGCTCTATAAACTTTTCTTGTAATACACCCCAATTCCAAATAGGTGATAAAAATATTTTCTTTAAATTCTTTATGTCCTAACAAGCCTACTATAAACTCCAACTAAGTTTTAGAAATATTTATCACTATACATACTACCTTTTACATATAAATCTTCACATGACTTCAAGCACAAGTTGCCGAAGCATATCGTTACGCGCATACGATTTCACCACCACTAGCCGATCGCCAAACTTATTTATTCCCGGAGACATGTTTACCCGAAGCGTAAGTTACGAACCACATCGTTATCGCGGTAAAAAGTGGGAAATAACCGATTCGCGAAAATACAAATAGAGGCCCAATGTTTGGAGAATTCCCCTAGCGCCTTTTTCTTTTAAAGCTTTCTGAAAGAAGAGGCTTGTATGGAAGTTGCCCTGTCAACTTGAACCGTTTTTACATTTAGCTATTTAACCACTTTTTTTTTATCGTAAAACCCCACACCCTAGAAATCCCTGCACCAAAACCACCACAACCATTAAAATCGAAATTCGGCAAACGAGAAAACCTTAGGGGTGGATAAATCGTTCGATTTTTTCCGATTTTAAAATCCGCCTTATTCGATATTTCGTCTCATTTTGGAAAATCGGTAGCCATTTAATAGTATGCCGCCTATTGCTTGGGATCGGGAGATTTTATTTTATTGCTTTATTTTGCTTCTTTTTTTAAGGGAGGGGAGTAAGGTAACGCGTTTTATGTCACTTTGATCAATACTTGAGTTCGCCAATATTGGAACCCAATTTTCGAGGGCCTTTTTCACTCAGTAGTCCAATCAATGGTCCGGCCACGCCCAATTGCGTTTCAATCAGTGATTTGAATTTACTATTGATGATACTCATATAGTTTTAGGTGTTACGGTAGAGGAAGACGTTAACAAAAATATATAGTAATCTAAAAAATTTTCATCAACAAAAAG
The DNA here is from genome assembly GCA_023701765.1 of Hylyphantes graminicola. Lineage (NCBI taxonomy): Eukaryota > Metazoa > Arthropoda > Arachnida > Araneae > Linyphiidae > Hylyphantes > Hylyphantes graminicola. The sequence continues at coordinate 34,909,235 of CM043114.1, read as the reverse complement.
ACGATAACATAATTCAATAAGTTTTTACAATTTGTTTAGAAACATTAAACTGAAAAGATTTTATGTTTGTCATATGTTAGCAATTTATGTAACAAAGAAGCATCCATAAGTCACCCAAATCAAAACCATAATGGGAAAGTATGTAAATGGGAAATAAGTTTTGCAAATAAAAAGATTGTTTTTTTTTTGAGAAAAAAATTGTTTAATTTTTTAAATGTAAATTTTCAATTTGAAAATAAATATTTATCATCAATTTTGATAAAAAGTTTGCATAAGAGGTTCCACGCAGCTTGTTTGATCTTTTTATGAACCCATTACCCTAACTCTTTAAATTCCGAAAATATGTAATTGGAATTAAATCTGGGGTGGCAATATTCATCGAGTATACTAAGCAAGTTGTTATCTGTTTACAAATGAAAAAATCTCTCGATTAGTGCCAACAAAATAAAACTCTTTCGATGCATTTTCATAGAATCTTAAAAAAATTTACTTGAAAAAGGCATTATTATTGCTCATTAGTTACATTTTGGATATTCTCTTACAAATAAAGGTGAACTGTTGCTAATTACCTTAAAAAATTGGAAGTTTTGTTACAAACCTAATGACAAATTCTTTCTTCACTGTCTCAGTTTTGACGGATAATGGCTTAAGTCTAATGTATGCCATGTTTCCAGAAAAACATAAATACAATATACTATCTTATTGTTTGTCAATACAAAGGTAATGTCTTAATTAGCCTGAAAAAAATACGTATCAACAATAACAAAATGCTTTTTTTTGTGTGACTAAATGCATAATTGAACCGTTCTGAAATGGTGCATTGTTAATTTTCAGACTAATGCTGGTATAGTGATTATATTTCAGCATGGAAAAGCGTGCTTCCAAGGGAGATACACCATTCCAAAATGCTAACTGAAATTGCGAACAAGAGGGACAGAAAAAAACACTGATTCCCTTTTAATGAACATTAAAGGATAAAAGCGCAAACATTATTAGTCTCCTGAGAAATTCTTCAATGAATGTTTTGCATTTTTATGGTAAGGATTCCCTCGCTTAATTCTTTAATTAAATGCTTTTAGTCAGAATTATCGCTTTTTTTTGTATCGGAAGCAGTTTTCCAATTGAATATGGTAATGGGGGTTTAAATACCCCGATGCTTTGACTGGGGATAACTATGGTTAAAAAAATAAATGGAATGTGTGTAATGCATCGTTTTAGTTAAATTAATTTGCATGTCTGTCTTTGAAATCCAAAGAATACCACGAATGTATAGAATTTTGTTTTCGAATGGTAATCGCGTATGTCGTTTTTTTTTTGTATCCTTGCGTGTTTATCCGTTATAAATGTTGCGTTATATTAATATATAAAGGATTTAGATATTCAAATATAAAATTTTCATTTAACGTTTAGACACAGAGTGTCCTTCAAAATTCTCATTTAAAAATGTCTGGAAATTTTTTTATGAAAATAAAATCCGCATTGAACAGCATATTCATATGACAAAGACAAAGAGTTTTTTTAACGATGGATTTATTTTAGTTACATATTTCGTCAATTCTTGGTGCTGTACTCGCAAGCAAATTTGATTAATTACATAATTGTAACGTTGGTCATTAGGGAAATTTAATTACGAACGCTTTTGATGGAGGGAAGGAGTCACACTTCAGACTCACAAAAAGTAGAAGACCCTGTTAAAAAGTAACATGCTCAGATAAAGTCTCAATAACACATGGTTTTGTAAATCTAAATGCCAATGGGTTTGAGAGAACATCCGGGTAAAATTTGAATTCCTGAACTGTAAAACTAATTATTAAACCCTATCGCCGATTTTTAAGATTCATATATGAATCATATACTAAAATAAAGTAATAAGTATATATGACAGCATTGTAAAAAATATCTAAGTACATATGTTATATAAAGTACTTAAAAAATATAAAGAAATGTGCAAAACACTCAAGTATGATGTATTCGATAAAAATATACTATACATACTACTTAAATTAGAACAAATGATTCAGAATGATTTCTTCAATTAAAAACACATACTCTTAAGTTATGTTACATAAATTTTGAAAATACAAAATGGCGGTTGCTCTCTGTTATTCATTATTTCCTGTTTATTCATTTGTAAAAGTTTATTTTTAACCACTGTAAAAGTTTAATTGGTTTAGTTTCATATAAAAAGTAAAAAAAAAAGATCATTATGACGGTATAAAATGATATAACATAAAACCATGCTGATAGAAATTACGCCTGCAATTTGTAAGTAAGCATGGAAAACTATTTTTGAACTACAAAGCAATTCGATAAAAATCATTATTTCACTCTCCTCAAGTCTGTGTTTATAAAACAGATTTCTAAGCCCGAGGAAATTTAGAGACGGTGAAGACGAAATAGATTTTTGATTAGAGAGTCAGTATAGAATTATTTTAGTTCTCAAATCACCCGAAGCCATACTTCAATGCATAATGAATTGATAAACTAAAATTTCGTGATTTTTATGTTTTAATGAACTGCGGCAAATTGGAATACGATCGATAGATAAATATTTTTATGAATATTTAAACTGCAGAAAACATATGTGTTTTGAGTTGAAAATTAACAAAGCAATTTATATATTAACTGCTAACCAATAACAATGTATTTTTTATTAATTATAAATTTTTACTTGTTTGACTTTAGTTTTTTTTTTACGATTTAATACTATTATAATTTGTATATATAAATAAGAATTAACAGAATATATAGCTTTTTTCGTGGAAGAGTGACGCTTCTACTAAGTTAATTCAAAAGTAGGGGCCTGGGTGGCCGAGTAGTTTGGATCATTACGCCAGTAGTTTGCACGCTGTAAGGGTGCTGGTTCGATTCCCGCCTTCGACCGTTGTGTATTTTCCTTTTTCTGTGACAGTAAAAATTATTTCTGTGTCTGTCTGAATTGACAAAGGCTTATATAAGAGGTCCTCTGATCAAGCAATCAAGCCGGAATATACACTGCTCAAAACAATTAGGGGAGCACTTTGCGTTCTTTTATAAACCCTTGCAGTTAAAACTTTTTTATTGTTTGTTCTAAAAATCTAAAATTTGTGACATAGATTCACTATGCATCCGGAATGAAATAGTAAAAAACAGGAGAGAAAAATCTTAGTTTTTTAACTAAAATTTAAGTGAAAAAAACTTGAATCATATCTTTTGAATAAATTATAACCATAATTTTTTCAAAACTTTTGTGTTAAAAAAAGTTAAAATTATTTTTGAAACTTCTAAGAATGCTAGCACCAGGAATTTAGGGTCAATTTATGTCATAAATTTTTTTGGGAGGGAATTTTATTTTACCATGTTTTTCATATTTTCAGTTAATTAAAACAAACATTTTCAAATTCTTCAAAAGACATGATTTTTCGATCTAACGATACATAAGTGCGAGCTCAACTAAGTGAAAATAAAATCGCCAGCTGATGATTCGAAATGAAATCATTGGGGGTGAAAGAGTTTAAACCATGCGCTCCCCTAATTGTTTTGAGCAGTGTATATGTACCTTCCCCTACCCCAACTCTATGAAACAAGTGTCACTTAGTTTCGTATGTAAGGAAATAATTGTTTTATTTACTACGCTAAGATTATGTTCATTAATAAATAAGATATGTTTTGTGTTATTTGAAATTTTTTTCGATTGTTGTTGCTGTGTGTCTGCTGGTGACGGACTGAAGATCCCTATAATGCATGTACTTTTTTTTATATATTTCCATAATAAAGAAATGTTTGACATTTAAACAAATTGTTTTGACATGAAACATTTGTTTATGTTTAGACATTATTTTTAATTAAACAAATATTTTGCAGCATATTTAATTTTTTTATTCTCATTCTACATTTTTACACTTGAATCTGGTTGACGAATCTTCAAGCCGGATGTAGACGATATGCTAAACATCAGATCAGGTGAAGTACCAACGATAACACTAGCCAGCTGATTCTGTGCATGTTAGATGTTTTATTTTAATTTACAAACATGAACAGATTTTACCCTCTCAGGGTTTTTTGCAAGACCGATTCGTACTTATTACGTCTCTTCACCATGGTATTTTAAACTGTCTGGGGAAATAACAAATGTCTGTTTAGAATAAATTTCTTTATCCCTCTGATCTTTAGACCCGGCCCTTTCCGCATTTTGTGTTAAGTCTTTCTTACAATAACCTAAATTTTTGAAATCCTAATTCAAGATATTTTAATTCATAATGCACTTTTTTCATTTGGAAGTGTTTTAAGATAAATTCTTTCTCCAAAACATACCTATTTCTGATTTTTTTAAAAACATTTTTATTTTAAATCACTTTAATTTAAAATTTGTGCCATGAAAAAAAAAACCATACATAATTGACCATTTCTAGGCCGTTCGTAAAGTTAAAATATACAATCCCATATTTTACAAACAATATAACAAGTATCACGTACTGTCTTTCGTACATTCTTTCTCCAAAACATACCTATTTCTGATTTTTTTAAAAACATTTTTATTTTAAATCACTTTAATTTAAAATTTGTGCCATGAAAAAAAAAACCATACATATTTGACCATTTCTAGGCCGTTCGTAAAGTTAAAACATACAATCCCATATTTTACAAACAATATAACAAGTATCACGTACTGTCTTTATAAAAAAACATAAAATCTTCTTTCAGGAAATGGCTCTATACCAAAATTTGTAATTCGCATTTTTGGCGACGCCTATCAATGGTCGCATAAAATATTCCCACCCATAGAATTCAAAGGGTCTCACCCGTAAAATATCGGTGTGCCCGCGGTCACGTGACCTGTCCTTCGTGGTCAAATAATTTCCCTGCTGCGTCCTGCCCACCTTGTCATTCTTCGATTTTCCGATGACATTTTATTCTGGACTTCTTTTGAATTTAGAATAATGGTGGACATTTTTCAGTGGATGGCTTGTCGATTTGGAATCTGTCCTAAACAGGGGACTATTTTTTGTTGTTGTTCTGAATTTTGAAGAACCTGTATTTTTGTGTGTGGAGTGAAGTCCTCTATTGATGTGTTGAAGAAAATATTTTTGATGCTGATGTAAAGCATGTTGAGTTATTTAGATTGATATTGTCAAACCTTAACAGATGTTTGTATAGTTACACTAAACTTCATATTTATTCAATGGAATTAGCCATATTTTATCTGGCTAATTCCATGTAACTGTATAAAATACAATTTAAGCGCTTACAAGCTTTTTAAATTAAAAAAAAAATGAAATTTGCTAAACCATGTTAAGATTTTTGGTTTAAATAATAAGAATAGATATAAACTGTTCCGCATTTTTTTATTTATTTAATGTTAAAAGTTGTCGTTGGTAATCCCTTTTTGCACGCAATACTTATACTACAGAAAGGTTAAGTTTGGATGGAATCAGCCATTTTCTATAAATTTCTACTTTGTTCTAATCGATACTCACGCTTACTAGTCCCAGCTACAGAATGTTATACCTCCTATACCAATGAGCGTATTATTAAAAAAAAAAGGATGTCTGACTGAATCTTTGCTTTTCTAGAAGTTTGAGAGTTTCCCCGTAAAGCCTTCCTGTGAATTTGGGGAATGTTGATTGCGCAGAGCCAGAATAGTTATCTCCATTACAGTCATGTGTGCAAAACAAAGTAACAAATAACTCTCCTTTTTCTATAGCATGTCTCGTATTTAGTTCTCATACTTCCGAAGAAGTCAAGGCCATACCTACCACCATGTACATACATGCAAAAACATAAGGAACGAAACAGGCATGCACCATTTCCTATCATTGGCCAAATTTTAGGAAATACAATCTAACCATTTGTGCATAAATATTCCCCTATTTCTTTGTAATTATATAATACACACATCGAGTTGAGTATATCGGATCAAACATAAAACATGAAACAGTGATTATGGATAAATTATTTATTAAAAAATTGAATAACATTGAAAAAGTGGCAATATTACAAATAAAACACTAGTGCTTATACTAATATACTTAATATTATCTCGTGCTAAAATTTCGTTCAAATTGAAAATGAAAACTTGCTATTTGTACAATTCACAAATGATATTCTTATGGATAAATTGGTTCACGTTTAGCCAGGTTCGCCCTCTTTGGATGCAAACACTCGCTTTAGTGTGCTCTTGAAATAATTTAGTCATATTTTTAAAAACTGATCTACTTTTCACACTAGTTACACTAATAACATAATTCAGCGAAAGCTCAATTATATATTCTGAATGTGTATTTACTAGTTTATAGTCTATTATTATTTTTTTTCGCTAGTACTATTATTAAAGAAAAACATAATTCCTAATTCTAACCTATCTTTTTTACAAGGAATTTCAAGCTCCGATTTTTTTATACTTGTAAGTATCGATTCAGTGAAGGAAGATATCAATTTGTACTGACAGTTAATTATAAAAAACGCCGGTGCCTGCAATGCTAAAATTAGCCAGACATTAGAAAAAAAAATACAATTTTTGAATGCCACATAGGATCTATCCTGTTATACTATAAATCATTGGTGTAAAAATAAAATTTTATAAACTCTAATAACGTTAAAAAGAAATGCAAAATAACTGATATTTAATACTTAATATTAATAAAAGAATATTGAAAATTAAAAACTATCGTTTTGAGTTACAAGATAAATTGCAATTCGTTGGACGTAATTTCAAAATTACAAAGAAAAGGGAAGTTATAGAGAAGATGTTTAAAATTTATTTGCTTTGTCAATGTTGGAGAAAATTGTGAGTTTAAAATTACTACATTTCAAATTTTAATTAATTTTAATTGTCTGCAAAGCCTTGTCTTCGTGTAAATAGATATTTAACAATTTATTTTTAAAAATGTAACAATCATAATACATGATTGAATTTTAAATGATAATCTGATAAATTATTTTTGGAACAGTTTTGTCTGTCTCGATTTGGCTATTTGCGTTATGGTGCAAAGCAGCGAAAATGCTGAAGTGGTAGACATTCAACTTCATTTTTCACACATATTTAGTGGTTTAGGAACCTTACGACCTTACGTTAAATTTCAAACTCGCCAAAAGTGAATGCCAATGAACAGAATATTCATTTTTTACATATTTAACTTGTTTTAAAGTTTTGTTTTCACATGAAACGTCATACTGTCACACATGCATTTAAATATACAATAAAAGGTTGAAAATGCATGTGTTTGAAGGGAAAAAGGTTGCAGTACAAACTACCTTGCCCACTTTATTAAAAAAAATTGCTGTTACGATATTTAAATATCTAAAAGGAATATTATATTTTTTTAATACAAAAATAATTATTTTAACAAAGCTCTTAATACAGATTTAAACGTTTAATGAGGAAAATAGGACATTGAATCTGCATTTCTTTTCATTGATGGCCTAATAATATTCTTAAATAACCAACAAATTGTCTGAAAAGCAATAAGCGGGATTTTTTTTATCATTTTCTACTTGATAAAGATGCGGTATTTTAATATAATTTACCATAATATTTAATTTTACCGAAGAACAACATTTGAAGTTTGCCGAAAAGTACGCCATGGAAAACAATAACTAAGAAGGAAATGATATGGTCACTTAAATTTCACTTGAAATTCCAACTGCTTAACTGTAAACTGAAGGTAAAACCGTAAGCACGGTTTTTAGTTTCCGTCGCATCTAAACTTTAGTTTAATGATACGCTGAACTGGATTAAAATATTACTTGAGCACTCCTCTGTCTTTTAGTTTATTACTAGGCAGTATGGTCCCGCCTTACTGGGAACCCGTTACTTCGCATTGCTTCCTTTTAGCGGCATGCTTACTTGTGAAAATACACTCAAAATCAAAACAAAATTGAATTCGTGTTGGCGCATGCACACTTAAAAAGCAAACACTAATAGAGGATGAAGCAGCCTTAGGGCGAACGCATATCTCAACCAAACTCAATCAATCAAACTAATAGAGGATGGCGTCAAGCCCCCGTTTCGGCCCGATTCATGTATTTTCAAGCCCTGTTATGGTCCCGCAATCCCACGTGGATGACGTGTTTTTTTAAACTAATTATATTAATTAAAAATCACAATCAAATATGAAAAAACTGAGCCTCAGGTGCACACGTAGGTAATAAAAGGAATCTATATTATAAATTTCGAATTTTTTAGAGCAGTCTGAGTAGGTCTTTTGTGATCCACAGACATACACACAGACAGACAGACTCTTTTTTTATTATTATAGACAAGCAAAAACTCGTTTTAAATAGAATTTAAAAAAATCAAATGTTTATATGAGAAACTCCAAACATTTAAAATTATTATTTATACTTGTATATTTTATTGATAAACGCAAAGCATAAATATATTTAAAAGAACGAAATTTGTGTAATTTATTTACTATACACTTAAATTCTTTTCTTGAAGAATCTTTTCCCATTTAGGCTCAATAATTTTAAAGAATCCAGGCCAACGCTTATAAAAAAGCCTTATCAATTTATATGTACTATTACGAAACACCACAAGTATTGATAAAGCATGGAAAATAGTTATTTTATTATGCCATTACCTATAAAATGATTTAAGGTTAGGATAAAAAATACTTTAGAAAAGTAATTTTTGTTGTCATAACTATTTGATGAAGTGAAGATGTGGAAATCTATTATGTATGACCTTTTTATAAGTTTTTGGGAAATAACACTTGCTATTTATAACATCTGTCGTTCAGAATTAAATATTAATGCTAGAACTTTTTTTTTGCTTCGGATATCAAGGAGTACTGGTGAGAAAAAAGATTAATCCAAAAGAGGGCTGCTTTCTTTTGGGATAAAAAGTTTCTTTACGCTTGACTTTTTACAATCGAATTTTTAAATTTCAAATAATAAGATATCTTGGAAGTATGGTTTGAGCGATAATTTTATATGGTCTACTATCAAAATTCGGAAAACAAATTAAATAACTATCTATATTTGTTATGAAGTGTAAGTTTTTTCTGATAAAACCAATAATTATCTTATTGAAATATTAAAATTGAAAAACAATCATAAAAAACATTTATATTTAAATCCTGCGATGGGTATAAAAAAGTTCAACTTAAAAACTACTACACATTTAAGTCTTTAAATAAGCTTACATAACATTAACATTAACATAATGAACTAAACTATTATTAAAACGTTGGGTATTGATTAATTGCTAAAGGCACTACAAGTAAGCCCCTTAAAAGTAATAGCAGAATATATATCCCCCCAAAAAAACTTCGTAAAAGTAGACAAACGCCAATCTAAAAAAATATATATATATTTTATCAAAAAGCAAATTCATTATGAAAGTTGTGGCTAAAAAAGCCGTGATATAAAATGAATGCCAATCTCTTGTGTAAAACTTCCTGGTCATAATAAGTAGTATAATTTAAGTTTTGCTGCCATAAAAATATTGCACTGTTTGAGGTTGGTGCCCCCCATCTTAACCACCCTCTATACCTTTATATAAATGTATGGAGTTCATACATCTGTTATTTTTTTTAAGTATCCTTCGTTATTCTGATTTAGTAATTCAAGTTCATTTGCGTGATTTAAATTTTTAGGGGGGTTAAGTTGTGCACCAACCTCAAACAGTGCAATATTTTTATGGCAGCAAAACTTAAATTATACTACTTATTATGACCAGGAAGTTTTACACAAGAGATTGGCATTCATTTTATATCACGGCTTTTTTAGCCACAACTTTCATAATGAACTTGCTTTTTGATAAAATATATATATATTTTTTTAGATTGGCGTTTGTCTACTTTTACGAAGTTTTTTTGGGGGGATATCAGTAGTTTTTTTAAATAACAAAAGATACAGACACAATACGACTGCAAAATTGACGACATGATTTCAATGTTTATAGAGAGTTATATAACTTCTGAGAACCAAAGAAATATTATTTTCTAAGCAACCAAAGAATATTATATTTAATTTCAATTTACTTTTATTAAACTAAAAAATATCCAGCCTATTCAAGAAAAAACAATAACCAAATACAATTCTTAGATTACGGTTATGTATTATAATACAAACATTTAGTAACAGCTCATGTTAAAAAATGTAACTTTAATAATTAAATATTATACTTTGGCATAATAAAATATTCCTCAATAATTTTTAGAAACAAATATCATTTCTTTTCATAAAAAAATAAGCAAAGATTACTTTGACATAATTAATTATTCCTCAATAATTTTTAGGGATAAAATATATTTCTTACTTTTTATGAAGAAAAAACCAACAAAACTATTTTTTAATGTTATTGGTAACCGAATATGGCAACCAAATTGGCAAATATGACTGTTTGTTTACATTTCTGGATTGATTCATCCACTCGAGTTATTCATTAGTTTTTAAATAAAAACACCAAAAAGTTGAAATAAAGAGTTTCCGTTTATTAATTAGATTTTTTTTTGAATCGGTCTATTCAGATATTAGATTAATCAATTATTTTAGAAGCTGTAATAATAACTTAATAGTTAACAGCGCTGCTATGCGGCTCTTCGAAGAAAATACAGTAAACCTTGGCTCGTTTTCGGAAGTACATGGCCGCTAGGATGGCTTGTTTATCGCACATTCATACCGCCAAAGGTAATATAGATTTTAATTAATTAAAAATAGAACAAGTTCTTTTTGAAACTTCAAACCTATGAAAGGGGCTTAATTGGAGCATTCTGAATCTTTTAGTAAAAACCGCTTCCAGATTAATGGTCTAGTAATGGCTGTAGGTCACTTCAAAAATTACGTCAAAATTTGACTAAAACTGCTTGAAAGATTTCATTTTCAAAAATTTCCATATTTTTTTTCCTCCGCTGTTTTTGACTCTAGAATAACCAAAATTTTTTTATTGAAAGTAATCTACGAAACCTCTTTACTGTATTTTTTTTATTGTTCTACAAAGTTTAGTTTGCCTGGTAGAAAATAAAATCAATTTCGCTGTTAACATAGCGAAATGTTTTCTGTATATATACATAACTGCCGTTTAGCCCTTGGCGTCATTTTGAGATTGGCGGGCGGAACGACCGTTCCGTCTGATTCTTCTTGAAATATCTAAAATTAAAATCCTTTTAATGAAACATATATTTTCATTTTTTATAAAAAAATTATCAAGGACCACTCTAAATATTTTGCAATAGCTAAATTAAATTTGATCTTTTGGAGATTTTGCATTTGTAATTTCCTAGATTTCTAAATATAACCCTCAGGTAATGGATTTTATTTTTAATATTTCAAAAATATCTAAGTTTAATGGTTTTTCACGTGGGCGCCAAGAAATTTAAGGAGGCGTTACGACGTTTGAGTGTATACCTTTGCTTTAAGTCTTTTTTTAATAGTTTTGCATTTTGCCTTTCATAATACGTTTTTAACGTAAAGAATGAGAGCGTTTATAAAGGCTATATCCATTTGTCACCCACATTTTCAGCCCAATTTACAATGCAGAGATAAGTGCTACAGGGTAAGTATATATCATTAGGCTGTCATTTACCACCGTTGCCACTCAACAATAGGGAGAAACTTTATTTCTAATAAACACTTGAAAGGAAATCTATTTTTGTGTTATACATTTTTTAATAACGTCCTGATATAGATTATAATGGTATTCTTTTATACACATTATTTGCTTATTGAAAAGCGACACAGAAAGACAGGCAACTTTTAAGGAAAATTTCGTGGTCTTTTTATTTGAAAAAAAAGTTGAACGATGTTAAGATAAGTTTTGTTTCTATTTCTTGAGTAAGTAATTTTACATTACTATTCTTCGAGTTTTATTAAATTTATCAAACTATTAAGTTTTCTAATCAAATCTTCGAACGAAAACTTATGGACACGACCAAATGGCCTGTATGACAATATATAATTTTTTGAGCCTCGGTTGGTCCGTCCATTTTACGTGGAAACAGAGGGACCAATCGGACCACCTACACTCTTAAAACGAAAGAGCGATTTTAACCAAGTCTGATTGATTTTCACTCCTCCAGTCTGGAAAATGCACTTCTCCTTTTGGAGTGGATCCTTTGTGTGTTAAAACCCCGACAGGATCACTCCAAACGAGTGATTTTAACCCAGTCTGAGATAATATTCACTCCTTTCCAGTGTCGAAAATGCACTTCTGGAACTGGAGTGGAATTCACTCTTTTGTTTTAAGAGTGTATTGGAAGAAGATAAGCTAAGGAAAGTGCATTATCTGAAACAATATTTTAGATTTTAAATTTTTTAATTAGAACTATCTAAATGCTGTGTTTGTCGATTTTCTTTCTAAACCGTGTAATTAGTGTGAGAAAGAGATTCTAAGTAATAATTACGGTTACAAAACTCTAATTGTTTTCAGTGGTATCGTGTCACGAAGAATGACATTTGTTTTCAGTCTTTTTGTCTTTCTATCATACAAACGGACTTCTGCTGCATGAAAAAAAATTGTTACATAATGTACTACTTAATGTAGAGGCAAGCTCAACATCTATCACCGTTAAGTAAGTTCTTTCTACAAAGCAAAGTAGCGTTTGATGTGCGCTCAGTTTACTTGTAATGATTAAAAATCACCAGGCAATTTTAATTTTTGAAAAGTTATTAGAAAATAGCAGACTTTTTGAAACATTAAAAAAATTAAATGTCTGGTTGATTCATTCAATTGGTGATTTCTTTTAACACAGACAATACATTTTTCCCCCTGCAATCTCATACTAAATCTAATCAGGCACACCACAAATCATTTCGATACATACATCTTTGCATAAAGACTGGTTGCATATTTTAAGTTGTTTGTGTGTTGACGTGTTATTAAAGTTTTTCAAATGAAGAGTACAGGGGAAGAACCGCTTGATTTATAGGAGTCATACCGTAATTGTGTCTGCTTGGTGGACATTGGCGACAGAAAACCGGTTTCTCACATTCTTCTTTGCTTGGTCCAAGTGTCGGAATCGTGCATCACGTGAATCTCGGTAAAAATTTCTTGGAACTGGTTTCCTTACACCAGTTTAGGCGATTACTCAATATCATCGCCAAAGAGGCCTTATGAGGAAAGTTTTCTAGGAAATTAAGTGGTTTTTCTCCTATACTCTTCAAATGTGATAATGGATTATACATTGTTATTGAATTAAGAAGCAAGTTTAGTCAATAAAAATATTTATTATGAACTCATACATCAGTTTACGACGTAATTCAGTCCCAAACAACAAAAAAAGATAACTTTAATGTTACCAATAATTTTTAATATTACCTCCAACATTTGGCAAACCACAAGTTAAAATAAATCGAAACACCCATTCCTCGACAACACTAAAAATGTCTCAAACTACAACAAAGCCACATTTCTTTATTTCTGACCAAGGAATAAGAACACAGTAGCGAACCCCTTCTAACTTCTATCTTTTATCCTTTCACAAACGGTCCGATATACATCACATTTTATTTATACGTGGGGGTTGTCCGGCCATTAAGGTTCAGTATAAAACTTGAAAGTTCTAGAACCTTATTTACCCTCCCCCCTCTCTCCGCCTTTGAAATAGATCGGTCTGGGTGCCGTAACCGGGAGTCATAATTTACGGATTTTTATGGTCCTGCGGGTTGTTAGCGGAATTCTACCGGAATTTATGGCAGCGGAGTTACTATTTATCAATTGGGGGGATACGGGAATTTCATTTTGCATCATCTACAGATTGTCCGTGGCTGTTACAGTTGGAGTCGGGTATTTTGGAATTTTAAATATTCACTTGAATACGTCTGGGTTAAACGTGATAAAATTGGTAAATGGAAGGTTAAAAAAAGAGGTTAGAATCGTATTTTCTAGACTTTGAAGTACTTGTTCTTTAAATCTCAATTTTAATATTTGATGCTTCTTTTGTCTAGTATGTTGTGATCGAAGTTTATTGAAACAGAGTTCATATTTATCAACTCTTTGCAGATGGTATTTTTTCATAATGTTTACAAATTGCTTGCAGCTGCCCACAGAAGGCTTTGTATACTTGAGAATTTTTTTATGTTCGAATTTAATATAAATTTGATACTGTGATTCAAATTTCATTACTTCTCAATTGGGTAATAGTGATAAATGGAAAATAATCATACACTGTTAAAAAAAACCTGAAATTTCAGGAGAGAAAATTACTGATTTTAACGGAACTTTCCGGTAACTACTGAAAACGGGTTTGTTTCTTCTGAAAACGGTTTTTCTTCTTCTAAAAACGGGAAATGTCCGTAAACCGAACCGAAAATGTCCGTAAAGAGCGGAAACCGAATTTTCCCGTTTTTAGACGCGAAGTGTTACAAACAATGGCGGCTTATTGAAGTTTAGGCCTAAACATAAAAATCCATAGCACGTATACAAGCAACTCGAATTTTAAATTTTGCCTTTCAGAACATAAATTGCATGTTTTTAATAGCAAAACTGATTGTCTTTATTAGAATATGTAAGTATTGTAAAGATAGAACAAAATTATAACTATTGTTTACTATTGCAGCTGCTTTTCAGTCCAATTTACACTACGTTCTTGAATTGAGCTTTAGCGCAGTCAAAGAATGCTTTGTTTTCGCAAACTTCTATCAAACAGTTTGATAAAAATCGTATAATAAAAATGCAAGCAATATGTAAAGCAAACAGTTCTTGCTGAAAATACGATTAGAACACATTAAATAATTAAAAATAGTTTTTTAAAGCAACTTTAAATATTTGTAAATCGTTTGGAAAAACTTTTGAAGATTGCATGGTACTGCTCAACTCCTCTTTTATGCAAAAAGAATAATTCTTTTTTTCGTTTTCTCTCGATGATTTCGACAGAATCGGCATGTGATAGAATATGGATTAAAAGACATATTAAAAATTGTAAAAAGTTGTGAGATAATGTTTCGAGCCAACTTAAAGAGGATGATTTTAAAACATACATTTTGTTACGACTTTTTACCGGCAGCTGAAATCGGATTTAGAATTTGTTGTACAGAACTATTATGACTACAGATGATGTCTAACTGAAGAAAAGAAAATAAACATGAACGAAGTTATACTGCAGTGAAAAGCCGGGTGTCAAGCATCTGCTCATTACTTTCGTTTTCTACAAAAGGAAACCGTGGTTTTCGCTGTATTATTTCGAGGTCTTATCACTTAAATATGCTAGAATTTCAAACTTAATGCCACGCAAAGTGTATTTTAAAAATATGTGTGCTGGAAATAGTGAAACTACATTTTTTGTTGGAATTATTTGGATTATTATGTTAAAATTATTAAGGTAAGTGTCCCATCGTCGCATTGCTTGGTTCGATATTCTCACTTTCTATGTTTTTCACAGACGTAATGTTCAATCTTTTTCATATACAAGCTCAAAGTGTTTTTAAAATATGTGTGTTGGAAATTGTGAAACTACATTTTTAGTTGGAAATGTTTGGATTATTTTGTTTAAAAATTTAATCAAGGTAAGTGTAAATGTAATACTTTCTTCTGTTGAAATAAAAATGTTTTCTGTAAATTGCTTTGGTTTCTTATTCAACCGATACATATATATTATTATAAAATTATTTAGTTATTACTTGCTAAAAAAGAAAAACAGTATGAAAAACTTTAATCTCTACTTCTTTATGGTTAAAAGTATTATTTTTTACAATGCATAATTTGTGTCTTAAATTCTGGTTATTAATCAAGAACGTTTTACATTGAAAGATAAATTTAATTTTTTGTATTATGATGCATTACATTTTTGAAACTTGATGTTTTTCTTTCAAAGTAATTTTAATATGTAAAGTCAATGTGCTAAATCACTATAATTTAATATCTAACAGTTTGTTGCCTTTTAAAATAGTTTAATTATATATTATAGTTGAAAAAATATGTAATTTTGACAATTATATTATACTGTAGATAATGGACTGGTTTTAAATTTATTTTTATATTCTACGGTGGATACGAGGGGAAACACAGGATGGCCCAAAAGTAGTTTAACAGTTAATGTTGTACCATTGGTAAGAACTTTGGCTTATTTAGAACAGGTATTTGACATAGTCGTGCTTAGTTTTAGTTACGACTTTATTTTAGCCAACCAACAAAACTAAGCACGACTATGTCAAATACCTGTTCTAAATAAGCCGAAGTTCTTACCAATAGTACAACATTAACTGTTAGGCTACTTTTGGGCCACCCTGTACAAAATGGAAAATTTTAATAACGGAGAAATAAGAAACGGGACTTCTGTAAATATACGGGAAAATTCAAAATTTAAAATTTTAATAACGGAGAAATAAGAAACGGGACTTCTGTAAATATACGGGAAAATTCAAAATGGAAAATTTTAATAACGGAGAAATAAGAAACGGAACTTCGTAACGGGAAAATACTTAACGGAACGGGAAAAGCCCGGCAACTCAGCTGCCGGGCTTTTTCCTTCAAATTCAGTAATTTTTTTTAACAGTGTAAGTTATAATTTAATTTTTAAGATGTTTATATAATTATACATATATTTAATCTTCATTTTTTGAAATTTCAACTTTAATGTGTTCAATTTGTTTCGTAGAGTATTGTAGACGGGAATATCGTGGCAACGGAATTACAATTTTCCGATTGGTTTATAAGTTAATCACATTTGTGTGATTTGGCATCTGATCTTTTTGTGGTTTAATAAACTATTGATACCAATTGAGGGTGTGGGAATTTTATTTTATAACAGCTGAAGTTTTTCCATGGCTGTAATAGTACGCATTGCATACTTAAGATTATTTTATATTCGCTTGGATACTTCTGGGCTTGGCATTATAACATTGTTATACATAAAAATAAAAAAAGCATACAATGTACAACTAATATAATGAAATATTTTTAATGCAAATGTTTGCAATTCCAATTTTGTAGTTTATAGTTTTTTTGTGCCTAATATGCTGTTTACAGCGATTATGGTAACAGGAGTACTATGGATCAAATGTGTGACACTGGAATTTAATTTTGTAGTATCTACAGATAGTACGTGGCTGTAACAGTAGCCTTTGGATACCTTGGAATTTTAAACATTCACAATATACCTATAGGTCGGGCGGGATCAAGACGGTAAATGGATAAGGAAACGTAGAAGTTAAGTAAGTTAAGGAAGCTATTTTATACAGGTTAAAGTATCTTTTGATGATTATATTTGATGTATCTTTTGATGATTATATTTGATGTATCTTTTGATGATTATATTTGATGTATCTTTTGATGATTTAATTTTTAAATTTAAATTTGAATTTTTCAGTTTGCTTTATGCAAGTGTTGTGAACTATATTTATGGTATTAGTGAAAATTTTTATCTTTTGGTTAATAAGGCACATTTGCAGATCGCCGGCGACTGTAATAATGGGTGTTGGATATGTTATCAATATTTTAGATATTTCTTGAAATAAGTAATTGAAAGACATGGCAACAG
This sequence comes from Hylyphantes graminicola, assembly GCA_023701765.1. Taxonomy (NCBI): domain Eukaryota; kingdom Metazoa; phylum Arthropoda; class Arachnida; order Araneae; family Linyphiidae; genus Hylyphantes; species Hylyphantes graminicola. The sequence continues at coordinate 34,891,836 of CM043114.1, read as the reverse complement.
CATGTATTGGATAACCAAGACTTTTAAGTATTCACTTAAATAAGTGAGTGACAAATAATGTAATTATACTTTAAGAACAATAAGTTTTTCCTAAAAAATCACTAATAATATTTTAAAAATTAATTTTAAATTAATTTTTTAAATAATTTTAATTAATTTTAATTAATTTTTTTATTAAATTTAGTATTGTGTTTTAAAAGTATTTTATGTTCATAAATTTAATTTAAATTGCTTCAAGATATGCTGGGTTTAGTTCTCACGAGTAAAATATGTTACGAATTAAATTTTACTGTGATTTTGAATTTTTTTGAAAAAGTTAAATCAGAATATTTTTAAAGACTAATGTTAACTTCTTGACGCTACATTTTATATTTATTTTCGGAATATCATAGTAATAGTATCGATTCAAAAGTATTAAAATATTTACAATAAAAATATTTTTTTCTTAAAAATTCGTAAAAACACAGAATAACGTTAAGTTATGATACACTTAAAAATCTAATACATTAATAAATGTTTCAATTTGTTGCCTATTTTCTTAACTTGCTACAATTTTAATTATGAATAACGTGTTTCAATAACATATTGTTAAGACTTAATTTAATGAAATGATAAATAAGCGCTTAAATGGTTTATGTAAAACAATATAAATTGTTTCAAATTAATCATAAACACTGTTAAAATTGGTAATACGCCTTGGATTATTTGATTACTTCTGCGCTGTGAACGCAGTTTACATTGTATTATAAATGCGCGATTTATTGACTTAAATTCAAAATTAATCATGCACAATGCAAAGGTAGGAATTATGATTTAAAATATTTGTAGTACAAAATCGTATGAGGTAAGGATAACTTAGTAATCGAATAATAATTCAATTAAAATATTTATCTATTTACAAATCAGTCTATCTTGATCAGGTCAAGGGTTGAGGGGAATTATCTATCAAGAAAAGGGCTGTCCATTTAATCAGTCGTTTTGAATCTAATATCATTTTAATCGATTTTGATGCTGATTGATTTTCATCTAAAAGCTTTTAAAAGACTTTAAAACGTTTCCATGTTGAATTTCGCATCACTATAATGAATCATTAACATTTTATAGCCATTTAAAAGCTGGGTTTAAATTGTTATCCACCTATATTTGATAGAGGTATTCAGATTCCTTGATATGAGCAATCCTTAAAATTGACATTATTTGAAATTGAGGTCAATATTTTTTCATACATTTCTTAAAGGTGGGTAAAGTAGATAAAAATTGTAACTAGGGCCAAGTTAGATCATGTCATTATAATAATATTATTCTCTGCATCAAAAGTTATACAATTTGCAGTATGTTTTATTATATATGATTAAATTTGTTAAGTATAAAGATGGCTACAGTTTCTAAATATATAGAGGTATTGCACTTTAACGCTTTAAGTTATTTATATATAGTTTGTCAAGAGTTATTTATTTTGGTTTAAAAAAAACGTTTATATTAAGATTGGAAAAGTTACATTTCGGTATAATATGTAGTGAAGACCGGGGCTAGTTTTCTAATGGCGTAAGTTTTCCACTGGGCCTTATATTAGAAATGAGCCTCGGGGGGGGGGGGGGGGGGCTGCCAACTGTTTGGTTTATGAAGAATAATGGTCTACGTCACACACATGAATCTTTGCTCGGTTTTTAGGCTTCTTTTAAAGTTTAGTGATTTTTTCTTATGCTCACAATCAAACCTAAATAAAAAGTACTTTCATTTATTAATGTGTAAATTAAAAAGGTGGTGCCAACTGTTTGGTTTATGAAGAATAATGGTCTACGTCACACACATGAATCTTTGCTCGGTTTTTAGGCTTCTTTTAAAGTTTAGTGATTTTTTCTTATGCTCACAATCAAACCTAAATAAAAAGTACTTTCATTTATTAATGTGTAAATTAAAAAGGTGGTTCCTCTCTATACTTAAATATGTATTTGTTTTCAAAATATCTTAATCCTCTAATCGTCAAGGCACTATTAAAGTTAAAATATGGCAACGGGGCAGGTTTTCCAAAAACCATGGGGCACAAATTCTAGCAATGCCTTGCACATAACGTGTTACAAGCTATGTAATATTCCAAAAAATAGTTATTTTTTAATATACGACCAAGTAATGAAACAATATATTAAGTTTTGAATGTAAAAAGTGTACTTTCTAAATTTTTGTCTACATACCATTAAAATGAAAGATGGCAGAAATCGCTCCTTTCTGAAACGATATACGTCGCTCTAATAACTGTCAAAGAATGTATTTAGTAAAGCAAAAACATTCAAGATCTAAAATATTCTTAATAGATAGTGAATAATTCCACTATAAATTCTTTGTATGTTATGTTGCACCGTAAACTTTAAAGTAAATTGGCTGCCTAAGTAAAAAGAAAGGCAATCTCACCAAACATCAGTGTTTGCGGTCTGATTTGTTTTCAATCTTTAGCTACAATTTAGAAAACTCTTAGAAAAGAGAGCTATACTATAGTTATACAAAAGAGGAAGTTACACCCATTTCACTTGATTTCAAAATGGTCCAGGTGATAATGACCTTTATATATCAATTTGGTGTAGTAAACTGGCTTTTTTTTTTACAGTTTTACCTATATTCAGGGTATAATATCCTCTCTTCAAGTAATGTTTTTTAATATATTTGAACACATTTAAAAAAATAAAAATGTTTTTAAATATTTTAGAAACAATCGCTTGAAGCTCTTGTAAAATATCGATATCAAAATAAATATTTGTTTAACAAATTAAGCATTGGGAAAGCAGCCTATTTACAAATAATTATTTAGATTGTACGCAGAGATAAGAAATATTTCTTTAACTTGAAACCGACTTAAGAGATTAATTTATCAATGTGCATAACGTTTAATTTAGTAAGGAAACATAATACATTCTTAGATTTGTTTATTTTCTAGTACCGTATTCAGAAACTGGCTACTCCGGAATGCGCATAAACAATCTAATCATTTTGAAATTAGATTCCCTGCATAAACAAAATAATGCATCGTTTCCCTTTATTCTATGCTCTGATTCGGGGAATGCGTAACAACATCTATATAATATTAAAAAGAGAAAACTGAAATGCTACTCGAAAAGTATTCTACTCGGAATGGTTATTCATATCATCTTATTCAACTCAGTCTAACAAAACCTTGTCTCAAAGCTCTTTGCTATTAATGGAAAACCGGGAACCAAAGATGGGAGGATCAGGCTACCCACTGTGCTCCGTGTCTTGAAAAGTAAACAGTTGGGGTTTTGGCTTTTTGAATTTTTGTCCGCAGTTCCCTCTAGGGAAATATTTCTGACCTGATACGTATCGATCGTTCTGTGTTTGTGTGTTCCCGTTTGCTTACTATCTAGGCAAGACAAAAGCGACCATCTTGAAATCAGATTATAATAAAAGATTGTGCGGGATGCTGAGTTGTTGTGGCCTTTTAAATTTGATTTGGGTGAGGATTTGGTTTAGGGGAGGTAGAGCTTAGAAATAAGTATTGCTTTTCATTGGATAGAAATTAAATGTTTCTAGGTTTTTTGGTAAAAAATCCGCTAAGGTTGTTTTTAAAATCTTTTCATCAAATATGGCTGACGCTCATTATTGATATAAATGATTATTTGATCATGAAAGAATATTTTATAAAGTTTTAAAATGTCCGAATTTTCATAATGTTTAAATAAGGAAGGACATAAAAATTAAACGACAAAAAGAGAAATATAAGTAAAAATGATCAGGCTACCCTTTGTGCTTCGTGTCTTGAAAAGTAAACAGTTGGGGTTTTGGCTTTTTGAATTTTTGTCCGCAGTTCCCTCTTGGGAAATATTTCTGACCTGATACGTATCGATCGTTCTGTGTTTGTGTGTTCCCGTTTGCTTACTATCTAGGCAAGACAAAAGCGACCGTCTTGAAATCTGATTATAATAAAAGATTGTGCGGGATGCTGAGTTGTTGTGGCCTTTTAAATTTGATTTGGGTGAGGATTTGGTTTAGGAGAGGTAGAGCTTAGAAATAAGTATTGTTTTTCATTGGATAGAAATTAATTGTTTCTAGATTTTTTGGTAAAAAAACCAGATAAGGTTGTATTTATATTCTTTTCATTAAATATAGCTGATGCTCATATTTATATTAGTGATTATTTGATCATGAAACAATATTCTGTAAAGTTTTTAAAATATCCAAATTTTCATAGTGTTTGAATGAGAGAGGACATAAAAATTAAATGACAAAAAGAGATATATAAATAACGAGACAAATGTTGCACGAATTTTTAACGCAAAATTTAAATGAAAGTGCTTGCAATAGAATTAGTTAGCAAAATATTGCATTGAGAAACAAAATTTTTTAAAAAATAAATTGTGGTGTAAAAACATCAAATAGCTATATTTTAAAACTCAATCCAAAGCAATTTTTTTCAAATCTAAATGAGCGAAATATAGGCGAAAAAATCACAATGGCATTATTGTTTTCAGATAGGTAATAAACAGTAATGAACTAGGACAATTTGTGGGTCAGGGGTAGTGGGTTTATAACTAGAAAACTTCTTATTGAGAGGCGGACATTCTATCGACTTGGCTATTTTGATCTAACATCATTATATGCTTTTTTAAGTGCACTTCTTCGGCATTTTTTTAAAATTTATGGAAAATGTTAAACAATCACAAAAATAGTTTTTTATGTTATCATTTACTTAAAGCATTAGTTATTATTTTTACTGATATTAAGTTAAACTTGAACTGGACTGTTTGGCGAGCAAACTATTTTGTAGGCAATGTGAGAGAATGCGGTTTATCAAAAGTCACGTAAGCTCTTGAAGAAATGATTGTCAAAAGTGATGACTGAAGAAGGCTCGAAAATGATATTTTTATATCTGCGATTATGCCAGAGTAAAATTGTTATAATAGAGTGAGTATTAGTAATGAGTAGTTTAATGCTTTTATCTTCATGAAATAAATTTTCATACTAAAGAAGTGACTTCTTATAAGAAATTCGCGTTCATACTAATATAAATATTTAATTATGTTTGTTTAGAAATTTTTATTTTTTTTATTTAAATCTCAAATTTTCTTGCTTATAAATATAGTTTCTTCACTAGATGAAAGTTTCCAATTAAATTTTTTTTATATAATGCATTATTTCAGTATGCTACCGCTGCATAATTAAACATGATTATGTTCATAAATTAAAAAAAAAAGTAATAAATTCTACAATGTATGAAATTACCTCTTTTATTAATATAAATTCAAAACCTTGATGGCAAATAAATATTGTTTGTCATATTTTGCAGTTTTTAAACATATTGAATATCAAAAGATACTATTTAAAGATATTTTTAAATTTTTTTATTGCTGTCGAAAAAAAAATCTGAAAGTGAAAAACACTTAGAAACATTTTTTTTCGATGTAGTGGATTTGAAATTATGAATAGGCTATTGCAAATTCTTTCTTTTGCTCTCATCCAAAAATTACATAATAATGGTTACCCAATCCAGTATCTTTTAAAATGTACTTTTTATTATTTTATTTTTGTTAGGTAGATGATCCTGGTGTTATTTGTTACAAAATTAAGGGTAAATAATTTTGTTTTCGAACATGTAAAACTTGAGTTCAGGAGTGTTGTAGAAGTCCTTAAAAATAATTTTCACAATAAAAAATTGTATTCTTAAAGTAATAATATTTCCTATCTAATAAATGTACATGAATTTTAATGCATGAATTAACTGAAGCCAGATCTTAAAAAAAAAAAGATCTTTGTGAAGTTTATTTTTCTTGTAAGAAACACATCTATATTTTACAGTTTATTCTAAAAGGTTTTAAAATTTAAAGGCTATTCTAAGTGATTTTTTTTCTAACAGTTCTTCTTGAGCACTTAGAAAAATTATTATGTAACCAAATCATACTGCGAGGTAAACTAGATATTTCTAGTTCACTGAAATTCAGCCATTCGATTAGCCATTCCATACAGAGCCTTTTATCAACATATTCATGCGAACTCGTATCGTTTCTGGTATGTTAATTTATGTAAAAAAGTTGGGGATACTTAAAAAACGTAAAAATAACAAAATCTGTGAATAATATTTATTTTTGTGACACATTCATGATATAGTTAATATGTTGAGCGAAATTGGATAATGTATGTTGGGTACACAGGACAGTATTTCACTATATTATATTTTTTGGCTTTTTTTCATAACTATGCTTTAGTTAGATGCATATATTTTTATTCTTTATGAGTCTTTAAAACAAAAAGAAGCATTTCATAAATACATCAACGTTTTTACGAAGGATATTGATCAGAGAATTAAAGTCTAACATTTCGAGAAAACCACCCATACATTTTATGTAACATTAAATAAGTGGAAGAATAAGTTTCTATTAAGAAATGCTAAAAATTCTATAAAAATTTTTAGGCGAAAAATTAAAAGGCCTTTAATATAACCAAATAAACATTTAAATATTTCTTAGCCGTTTTAACAACATATCTTAAGAAGATTCTTATAAAACCAATATATACTGCCAATTCTTATAATTATATTAACATACCCCTTTTTACGATACAAAACATATTCTATATTGCTAATGCATAAAACTGGACATGGATAATTTAGGGTGTATCGTTTTTGATATCAAATTTGTAATAGTGCGGAAAAGTTGCCTTATGTTATTGTTAGTACATGTGCAAAATTTTATTGATCTGAGTTAATATCTTCAGTTGCCTCTGAGACCATTAATTATGCAAAAATTCGCTAATTTCATTTTTTTTCTTAAAAATTATGAAATTGGAATCTTTAATTTTAATAGTGCGGAAAAGTTACCATATATTACTGTTAGTATGTGTGCAAAATTTTGTTGATCTGAGTTAATATCTTTGGTTGCCTCTTGAGACCATTGATTATGTAAAATTCGCTAATTTTATCGTTTTTTCAATATATTTTTTAAAAAAAATTAATAAATTGAATTTTTAAGTCTTACCAGTGCCAAATAATTTCCATATTACTCCTTAGAGCGTGTGCAAATTTTTATTGATTTTGGATAATTTTTTCAGTTGCCTTTAAGGGCTGCTAATCTGGAATTTGGCCAGATAAGCGCCCTTAAAAAATTTTGCATAATTAATGGCCTCAGAGGCAACTGAAGATATTACCTCAGATCAATAAAATTTTGCACATGTACTAACAATAACATAAGGCAACTTTTCCGCACTATTACAAATTTGATATCAAAAACTTGGTTTTTTCGATACACCCTTATGGATATCCCAAGCTGTCTTGAATTATACAATCAGAATTCAGTCTAACAAAAATGCTAAAAATATCTAGAATTCATGTAAAAGATAAAAAGTCATCAATATTAACGGTTCAACATATTTTTTTTTTGACATTTAATTCATTAAAAATGTTCAAGATACCAATATGCAGTTAAATAATTACAGTGAAATCAAATTTTTATAATACAAAGCCTATATCTTATAATTTAAAATGCCTAAACTTGGGCTTTGACCATCCAAGCCGCCTTGAATTATACAATCAGTGCGCAGTCTATCACTTGCAATGACGGCTAATCACTCCCTTGAATAATAGCCCGCGACACACTCAGGAACTGAGTATTCCATCACTAAGTTCCTGGGAACGGCAGTAATTGCTGGTTAATGTAATTATTGTGCCGTAAAGTTTAATTATTACTTGACTTTCAAACGCCATCTTAGTAAAGGGATGTTTCAAATGATGGCTTAGGTTAAAAGGACATGCATACAATTCCTAGGCAAAATCATTACGATTTTTTGATACTTAAAAAAACTGTCCAAGATTAAGCAGGAGAAAATATTCATATAATTCTTGCGTATGGATACGTATGTGCCTTTAAGTTTAATTGATACCTGACTTTCTCAACGCTATCTTGGTGAGGGGATGTTTCAAATGATGGCTCAGGTTAAGATAGTATGCATATAATTTTTATTGCCAACAATAGTGATATCCTAATTTTTATACCTGAATATGATGAAAGTCTAGAAAAGCAAAAGAAAGTACGGATATCATTCTTATATATGGGATTATAATTTATACGGATGTGATTATTGTGCCGAAATGTAAGTTATTACTTGACTTTCAAACGCCATCTTGATTAATTTATGTTCAAATGAGAGATAAGTTAAAAGGACATGCATATAATTCTTAGGTACAAAAATTTAAATATTTCCCTACTTAAGTAAGAATTTCTAGGATAAGTAGAAGCAAATGTGCATACCATTGTAATGTATGGATAAGTATGTTTTGAGTGGACATTTAAGTATTTAATTATCAACTGACTTTCAAACGTCATAAATCTAAATCAATATTTTTCAAATATTATCAAAGATAATTTTCAGTGTATGACATTAAGATTTTTTTTTATAAAGTTATTGATGTTTTTATGATTCGAAGGATCGTTAGATGTTTTTTACTCTGTTTAATGTTTTTTAAGAAATTATGATATACTTTATGGGGATATAAAGTAAGTACTTAATCAGTTTTCTAGTTTGTTTTGTAATCTATTTCTTAATTATGAATAAATATTTATAAAATATTAATAATTATTAATAAAAACACATACGTAATTGAGAACTCTTACTGCAAACTGCAAATTACATGTCTCTACTCCAGTTCTGCCTCATAACTTCAACATTAAAATGTGTATAGAAAAGTAGAAAACCAGAATATATCCTTAACTTCAAAAACAGACATAACGATTTAGAGTTCTAACTATGCCGGTCCACTCGTGCAATGGTTAGTGTACTAGCCTTTGGAGCTGCTGGGCTCTGGTTCGAATCCCGGTAAAGGCATGGATGTTTGTGTTTGTCAATAAATGTTGTTATTTGTCTATGTGTTTGTGGCGTCCTTCTTTGTGTGTGTCTCTTGCGACTGTCTCTTCTGGCGAGCGGTGTAATGAGCTATATAGCCTACGCCCTTCCCTTCTAGAGTGCGCAATCACTGTCATTTGTCATGGAGTTCTCTCTAGAGTTCTCTTAGTAACTCTTCTTACTAACTATACAAAAACCACATAACTACTAAGTTACTAAAGTATAATTAGGTAAAGAAATAAAAAAGTATTCTTTTATTCGGCAAGACTACCTTATAACCACGAAGTTAATTTATTTTGTGGTTCATTTTATTTTTAATTAACCAATTGTAAAATTTTTTACGATTACATATTTTTTTAAAGAATAACAAATTATTATTTTAAAGGTGAAAAATTGAATTTATTTTTTTCAAATGATATTTAAAGATATATGAAGCTCTAATTTTTTTTATCAGGACGGTGCTTGAAAAATTAATTATTTTAAAATATGGCATATATGGGGATTAATGTCAAAAATTTAATGTAAAAATTTTATTATCAAAAGCACATTATTTGTATTTTGACATACTCCATGAATAGTCATGGACACGACAAAAAAAAAAAAAAAAAAAAAACATACTTACAAAAAGTTTTTTTAGGTTTGAATAAATATACAAGCTCTTTATGGAATAGTTTATTCACAGATATTGAAAACTTTAGCTGCACTAGACATTTATATGCTTTAACTTTTCAAAAGTTTCATTTTTTTGATGAAATCGTTTTAAATTTCCATACAGAATGTTGTCTTTTTGGAAAGTATGTCTATAGTTTTTAAACTATGAAAAGTTGAAAAACTTCTTCGAAGTATTTCTAAAGAAATAAGCAAAAATTTCCTTCTGTATGGATATGTTTTGTAAAACATTTATATTTTAAGTTTGATAAAAAAATATCGGCAATTGTCAAAAGATTTTTTTTTACATATTTCAATATTTTAATGTCGACACACAATTTTATTAATGAATCACTATTGTATTTAAACACTTTATTTCCGGAATTTATTTAAAATATTTCATGGTAATATAAGAAACAAAAAACAGAACTCGTTTTAAAATTTAGTAAAAATTTACTTAAACTAAAATTTGAGTTTAGTAAAAATTCACATTAAATATTTTTGTAATAACAAAACTTTTACAGTTTGAACAGCTTAAAGTCTTGAATGAAAACAAAACAAAACAAATATTTAGATGCACGATTGAAACATTACTTACGGTTAACCAAGTGCTAGCAATTTTTTGAAGGTGGTTAAGGCTTTGGCTTCGCATGATGTAGGTTCCAGGTTTGGTTCCGGGCTTCCCTAAAATATCCATAACCACTGACCTATAATAGAGAGAGTGCTCTTTAAATATGCTTCAAAGTACCAACGCTGCGTACGATACCCTTAACGGTTGCGTTGGGTGAATATTCAGGTGTCGGCTCGTCACTTGACAGTGGATTTAAATTACGACACCTGTCATTCAGAGGTCACAGTTGTCGTGTACACCTACACTCTTAAAACGAACGAGTGATTTTAACTCAGTCTGAGTAATTTTCACTACTCCAGTCTGGAAAATGCACTTCACCTCTTAAAGTGGATCCTTTGTGTGTTAAACCTCCGACAGGATCACTCCAAACGAGTGATTTTAACTCAGTCTGATTTAATATTCACTCCTTTCCAGTGTCGAAAATGCACTTCTCCTACTGGAGTGGATTTCACTTGTTTGTTTTAAGAGTGTACTGTGACGAAAATTCAAACTGATCCAACCCGTCTATGTTTATGATTTTTTAATAGTTCCTTGGGGGAATTCTCAGTTTCCATGCATTTTCTATTTATGGTTTCTTGTTGATGAATGGTTTGTATACAAGTATTAAAAATATAGATGTGTTACAACAAATAAAATTAAATAACAAGTTTTTTTGGGTTCCTTAACATTTTGATTATAAGCTTTTACAATTATTTTAATAATTCATATTAAAACACGAATAACATACTTTAAAAAGAAAAAGAAAAAACAGGATTAAAATTGAGTCGTAAAACAAAATTTTATTAACATAAAATATTTTTCCTGTATGACATAAATACAGAGTGTATTTTTATTTGTCTAACTTACTATGGAAATAGGTGTTTGAGTATTTTTCTGTTTTTAATAGATACATACAAAAATAAGTTTATTAAAGTAAAGTACAAAAATAAACTCTTATTTTTAACAAATAAAATAACTTCAATTAAAAATTCGGCTGATTTTTAAATGTTTTTTTTTCAAATATAAAACACGTTAAACAGTGAAAAAAATTTTGCTCTAAAATATGTAGTCGTATATGAAACATAATCTTTATTTCTAGTTTTTCTTTTAGTGAAAAGATAAGTTCTCTAATTCAATAAGAAAAATGCGCCTCCAGAAGTTTTTTTATTAAGACATTATTTACAAAATCCCATTATAACAAAAATATATTTTAAAGAAAAGCATATTTTGCTTTCGAGGAATTTTTCAATATAAACTTGTTTTACAATATAATTTTTATTAAAACCGTAACTTTTAAAATATTTAATTTAAGCTTTGTAGAAATTTTGATGCAAAATTTTTAATTGAATGCAATTTATTAAAAAAATTATATGTTAAGTCTGGAATAAAACGTTTCTATAACTAATTAGATGTATGTTTTGAAATACAAACATACTCAGTAAAAAATATTTTTATACATTATCTGAATGCATTTGAATGTCATATTCTTTTTTTTAAACATAAATGCTTTTTAATTTTGATAGTTTGTTTATTAAACTTGAACAAAATTTTGTAAATATGCAAATTAGAAATTGCATGGATATATCATTGATTCTTAGAATGTAATGGCACTTTTTCTTACTCTTTGTTTTTCTTTCTTCTTCTGCCGATCATATTCGCACACTTTTAATAAGCCCTTGATTTCACCAAAAAATGCGTTTTTTTTTTTGCAGCTGCAAACGTCTGTGTATTTTAAGGTTTTCGGTTGAACCATTTCTCGGGTATTTGTTCCCGACCTTACAAATGGTTTATTATATTTCTGAAAATATGGTGAAAAATTTCATCATTCAGCCGTTGCAGACATTGAAAACCATGCACAAAATATTTACAATGGTAAATTATTATCTATATTTTATTAAGATAATGGTGTCTGTAAATCAATATATATTGCTGATAGTAGCATTAAACTCTAATATTACATGTTCATCTAAGAAGGTATTGATTAACACTAAAACAAAGAATAAGTTCAGTTTCTTGTAATGTACTTAGGCTAATACAATTCGAACTCTGAATGAGATACCAAACAAATAACTAAGTAAAAATAAACATCCATTGCTTTATTTTTATAGCCTAGTATAAAAAGGCCGAAAGACGGAACCAACATCTCAAATTTATACTCCTCAAAGTAGATTAAATTACATTTCATTATGCTATTCTGCTTTTAAATTCCTTGTAAAATATATGTTGATTTAACATAAACGGTTTAATTTAAGGAAACACATTTCGAAAAATAAACATACTAGCCCAGATTAACTGACTATAAATATCTCAATCTCTTTTCTGTGATTCAACATTATAGAAAAATACATTTAACTCCCCTCTGAGCAACATAAAGTAATCATTTCAACAACAAATATTGTTGTTGCAATCCGATAGATATATATGTTTAACTCTTAGGACCTACTTAAAATGCATGATCGTAATACAAACAAACCGAAATTGGATTTGTAGTAAGTTAACCCTAGAAAATACTTTGTAACTAGATCCCCTTTTCTTCCGCAAGATATCACAGTGTATTGGTGTATAAATATATCCGTATATAGGATATGAGATTAATCTTCTTAGTAACCTGGCAATATTTCCCCGTTTTGCCTCATGGTCTTGTAATAGCCGAAAGTACCTTACTTTAGGAAAAAGATCAAAAGATGTGTGTTATGTCAGCCATTTAGAATCCAATTACAAAGTTTAAATTCACAATTTTATGTTTACGTAAGCATTTATATGGATTATAAATGATTTTGTGTTTATTTTAATTTATTTCGTTGCCAATTTGCTGTTATTTTGTGGATAATTTTTATCTTTAGAATAAATTTTTAATTGGATTTTTGAGATTTGTAGTTTTTATATGTTATTAAATAAAATATTGCATCTGAAGTAGCGTACAAGAATTTTAAAGAGATTCTTCGAGAAGTTTAGGACTCTAAAAGGGAAAATTCTAGTAATGTTTCAATATAGTTAAAGCAAATTACTTAATTTTTTTTCAATGTAATCATGTAGTTGAAGTATTTTAAAAGATTACAAATAATTATTTCAATTTCTAAGCACATTCTTATTATTGTTTTTATTTCGGCGTGTTTGTCAAAGTATCAAAATGTTTTCACATCTTCTGTAAAGGGTGCGTTTCGATTCGTGGATTTTCTTTTTCCAATGTTTAGCTTAACCAACTTGAACTTAAATGCTAAGTTAAGGTTTACGTATTCCGAAACTACACAAAAGTCAACCTTGCCCAATCATCATTAATCCGAGTTCTCAACATCCACTAACTACTCATGACCTCCGGTGGACAAAACAGCACTTCATCCGCAATCTAAACAAATCCAGTGGCGATACACCCGACATTAAGTGCAAATATGATCCCGGCATATTGGCGATATATTCATTATGCTTGACTTCCATAAATTCCTAACTGCAGAAGCCTGTGTAAACACTGCGTACCTCGCGTTCAATTGGCCGGTTTCCTTCGCAGATCTATTCCATTAAGTAGGAGAGACTTGGTTTAGAGCAAGCGATGCATAAGAAATTCATGTTTTATCTGCTGTACCTGTTGTACCTGTTTTTTCATTACTAATGTATTGATTTGATAACTATTTGTAGATCTTGTCTTATTTAGCTTGAATGATTTATTTCTTTAGGTTCCGATTTTGTATTTTCCTCCGGTCTACTTATAATTACTAAATTACACTGATCGACAATGGTATTTTATTGAGTAAATGATATACCTCTTTATATAGTCTTTAATGAGTTGAAATGGAATACGGTATTAAAAAAACTCCACGACCATACGTTTTTAGTCAAACGAACAATGAAAAATAAAACAACGTTTTAAGTAGGACTTATAAGTACCATCGGAGCTTAACGAGTTAACACAGGCTAGCTAAGGAAAAGTTTTCTGAAGATGTTATTACTGTACTGGTATTTATTATTATTTAGATGTTATTACTGTACTGATGAAGAATTACTGTACTGGTATTTTACAAATTTCTGGCCAAAGGTGCACAGACGTTCGGAAAATGAACACTATAGTGCGGGGCAATTTGTAAAGGACAAATTCAGCAACATGAAAAACGAAGTTGAATGCTTAAAATAAATTTTTTAACATTTGGAAATGAAACTTTAATGGTATACACAAATGAAGTGTTAATGGGGTAACTTTTATAATAACGATAACAGGATAGCTAGTTTGGAACAAGAACTGTTGTTTACAGCGCTATCCTAAACCCACAGAGTAGTGGTGTGTGGGGTTCCTTATGGCCACCTAAGTGACCAGGACTCTGATTGGGGCCATATTCGGATGGGGCGTTTTCGCAGTGTTATCCTCGACTTTGATTACTCACTGGGCCTGGAGTTTCGGCACTCGAAATGGGAACACAGAGTGGTTTGTTTGTCATACACTGGATAAAGGTTTACGTGGGTGGAGCTCTATTATCCATTCCTGTGTTTGATCGCCTGTCTGATATTTCCTGTTCGAGGCTTGTATTGGTTGATTTTGGTAATAAAAATTTGCTGTTTGGGATGCTGAGTTTTTTTTTTAATGTATGGTGATAAAAATTTGGGTCGTCAGTAGTTATTTTGAATTTTTTTAAATACAAGAATATGTAATGTTTTGGCTATGTACAGTGGAGTAAGTGTAGCAAACATTACCACCCAGTACTTTATCTTCTTTTAATAACGGTAACAGGACAGTCCGTTACAATAACAGTTGTTTACAACGCTATCTTAAACCCATAGAGTAGTGGTGTGTGGGGTTCCTTATGGCCACCTAAGTGACCAGGACTATGATCGGGGCCATAGATTGGGCTTTCGTAGTGTTATCTTCGACTTTGATTACTCACTGGGCCTGGAGTTTCGGCACTCGAAATGGGGACGCATAGTGGCTTGTTTGCCATACACAGGATAAAGGTTTACGGGGGTGGAGCTTGTTTATCCATTCCTGGGTTTGATCATGTGCCTGAAACTTCTTGCTTGCAGCTTGTATTGGTGGATTTTGGTGCAAAAAAATGTAAGAAACAAAATATGTTTAGAATACTGATTTTTAGTTTAAACTTATATTTTTATCATCAAATATTAGAGTCATTTGTAGTTGAATTCGAAAGTGTTGTTAAATGCAAAAAATTTATATTTATAACATTTTAGTAAAGTACATTGAAAATCGAAATATGATTATTCAGTATCCTTAAAGTTAGATATTTTATTAACAATCAAATTTTTGTCTACTAAAGTACGGAATTATTGAACGAGTTGCCTAGAATCAGAATGATTTTTTTTATTTGATATGAATTAACTCCTATCAAACGAGGAACACGGATGTAATTTGTAATTTATCCAAACATTTAAACCATCTTTAATCCAACACCTTTTTCAGAGAAGGCACTCAAATAAAGACGAGTTGACGTAGTTCAATCTAACCAATCACAAATATAAGAACCAATTCCAAGTCACAATTAACCAACTTATTTAGGTAAGTGATTGGTCAGAGATGACACTCTTACTAAGCCTCGCGTATTATAAAATGCTAACCCGTGCTAGGCCCTTGTTTAAAGGAGGCGTTGCTTTGAAGGAATATAAATGCAAGATTAAAATTTTATTATTTTTGTGCAATTTATTTTTACCAAAAATTATTTGCACCAGTTCTTATTTTGGACATCTCGTTAACACAGTACTGTTCTAAATTGTAAGAATTTTACCTATTCATTTTCTTTACTACCAAAATACTTAGTTGAAACACGGATAAAACTTCATTCTTTCCCTCAATAAATAAATTTTTAAGTATGATTAAATGCAAAAATAATATTATTGTTTAGTGGCAAAATCATATTTTATCAATTCTGAGAATTAAGTCCCTAATATAATAAATCCTTAGAAAAGCTCCAAAGGGCTTCTTTTTTAACAAATGGTTTTTTATGTCAAGGAAAAGTATGATTTTTACTATATAACAAATAATTAATGATTTTTTTTTATAATTAAATAAAAACATGCACTTAAATACTTTTTGCTTTAATTTTGAGCAGCCGATTATTTTACTAAAAGTATAAAAAATATTTTTTTTATAAAAAAATATATTTAGCTCCATAACTATGTTAATGCATAGTTACTTTGGATGAAAAACATACTCAATTTATGATAAGTAAAAGTCCCTTTCATTTACTTTTTTTAAACCTTCACTTAAGGGTATTTAACCTTTTTATTTATTTTTCGACATTAATTTGAATATTTGCATAATCCGGTTTTTTAAAGTCATTCTTTTAATGTAAATTGAAAATTTTCAAATGAACCTCGTAATGAGTTCTAGCGAGATAATTAATAAAAGCCATAAAACTATTTCCTGAAAAAAATAGTGTAAGCCATTACTTATGGAACTTTTTAAGTACATTTTACAATTAAAAAATAGATAATGTATTTAACGAAAAAAAAATTAAAAAGGAAGTGATCTATAAACTTTACTCAAACCCTTAAAAAATGCATTATATAATCGTCCATACAAACGAATGCGTCCTTTAATTCTTCCATATTTTTTTTCCTCAAGGAAACAAATACTCCGCGATATTTTTATTTCAATATTGTTTTTTATTCTTTTCGCAAAAACGTATTCCAATCCTTTATCTCGCTTTATTCTTTATTTATGCAGATTAGAAGACAGATGGATCGTAGTTTGCATAAGTCAAAGGAACCATTCTGGGAGATAAAAACAGGCGAAACAGCACAGAGGCACTGTTGAAAATGAAGATTATAGATTTTGCCTCTAAGTGAAGAGTTTTTGGCTGTGCCGCGGCCACTGAGAATGGCTCTTGAAAAGGGGGGCAAAACTTTTTTCCGCATAAAAGGGGATTCCAGTGTTTTTCCTCATACGGTTAAGAAGAAAATGGATATGCTGCCGGGCAAAAGCAAAGAAAGAAATCAGTTTGCCGAGTGAAGCCATCTATCGCTTTGTATAGTAAGTTAAAACGCTCTCTTGCGAAGTATTTGGCGCTATTCTATAGTAGAGTTCGCCCATCTTAGTGATTAGCAAACTGACTGAAGTATATATTTACATGTTAGCACAACATGAGTTTAAATTTTTAGCTAAAAATTTTAGTTTTGTCTTTGAAAAAAAATAGCTATTTCAGTAGCAGATGATCAAAAATGGCCAGCCATAGTTCAAATTTAAAAATTGAGTAAAGTTATAAAATATATTCAATAAAAAAATATGTGTGTTGGTGGCAACCGTGACAGTCAGCTTATGAGATTATATGTCTGCATCTCTCAGATGGGATAGGCTTACAACATCAAGTTGGCGATTTCTGACTCTCGAATAATAACTATGATTACAACCAATTTTTGTTATCTGTGAAGTAAATTACTTATCAGGGCTATCTTTAAGTAATTTCCTTCACAACCCTTCAAAACCCCTGATAAGACTTGTTGCCCTGTATGGCAGTGAATGCTGGGCTTTGAACTGGGCAGAAGAAGACCTTTTACCTATTTTTGAAAGAAAAAATTCCAAGGAAGATATTTGGACCAGTTAAACAAGACGGTGTTTGGAGAATCGCCTACAACCCCGAAATATACAAAAAGTATGGTGAACCCGACATTCTAAAAATGGTAAAGGCGTCCCGCATTAGGTGGTTGGGACATGTATTTCGATACGAAGACAGCTTCCGCACTGAAAAAGTAACTTTCTCGAAGATGGAAGGAAAGCGGTGCAGAGGAAGACCCCCAACTAGATGGCTGGATGTGGTTGAAAGAGACTTCAAGGTGTTAGGAGTTAACCGATGGACTGCCATTGTAGGGGACAGAGTCAGATGGAGGAGACTTGGAGAGACAGCCTTACCTTGTAACAGGCTGTAGTGTCAGCGAATAAGAAGAAGGAAATTACTACCATATTTTTTAATTCAAATCTCACGCTACATCCAACAATTGAGCAAAAAGTCATTTTTTGTTTCTCAATCAACGCGTTTCGAAGAATAAAATGATACGTTTTAACATTGACCAAACTTTGAGTGAGGGGTTTATTTGGGCTAACTAGGGCTACTTGGCGACTTTCTGGCGGCTTCGCTTGGTTTCGCGCCAAGCATCTCCATCATCTTCTTAACTCTATGGATTTTACCTTTTTCTTTTCATATTTCCCTTTACTTTAACTTCAAGATTTCGAGACCGATCGAGCTTATTTTTGCATAAAATGAAACGTAAAAATCGCTTGCCTTCAAGGAGAATGGTCCTTCCAGGCTGGAAGGCATAAAAGGGCTTTCCGAGCAGTGCTTCAAGCCTGATATTAAATCGCGTTTCGGATGCATCAGGGAGATATGAAGGGCGGTGCGAAAATCACTGACTTGGATTGTTATGTTTTTGTAGTAACATCTCGTTTTGGGAGAAGAAAACGAAACTAAACAAGTATTATTTGAATTGAGTTTCGGTTTCAAAGAGTTTTGGTTTCAAAGAGTATACATAAGAATGGAAACTCAAATGCGCAATAAAAACAACCGTAAGATGTAGTATTAAAAACCTTTAGTTGTGGCTGGTTAAAAATAAAAAAAAATGTAACACTCAAAAAGGTTTCAGTGATTTCGGAATATAAGGAACAAATTATAATTTAATAGTATGATCCTAATAGTATAATTAAACTATTAGGTTATATTATAAACTAATTATATGACAGAACACAATATTGCAGTAGAAATCTGCTGCATCTAATAAGCAAAATAATCCAATGTTTTGAACAAAGTTTATGCGTTTTTTGCGACTTAAAAAAAAACTTATTACGTTACCTGCAAAAAAGAAACGCTATTTAAGAAAGATAAATTTTGTTCGTTAAATGTATTTATACCTTAAAATATATGTAAAACCTTAATTCTAAAAATATAATTAATCAGACTTAGAACACCAGCCCTTATTTTACTTTTGTTTGAAAACATAACATGAGATTAGATGTAGAATAAAATAACTTAAATGTGAACTTTGCAGCACTTTTTTTTTATCACAGTCTTTTCCTAAAATCAATAAATGAATCGCATAAGAGGGAAATGTAAATTGACAGTTTTCACGTGACGTAAATCATTTATGCTTTCATTGTTGTTTTTGGAAATTAGTGCGCGTTAAGCTTCACTCACTACATTGACTTACCTAGCCACACCTTTTTTGGCATTTCAGTGGAACTATTGCCACTCAAGATGCGAAAAATCTGGGCAACCCTTTCCCAAATTTCGGAGTAAGATTAGCTGTTTTATTTATCTTTTTTTACATTTTTTGGATTCTTAGCAACATTGGCTTTCATTTCATGCAAAAAATTTTTGATTGCAATTTCTACACAAATAATGTTGGGATTTTGTTACGTTTAAAAAAAATAGAATTTTTAACTGAACATTGTGAAAAAGTATTGAAAAATGCTAAAGAGTTACTACATTAAAGATGTAATTTTAATTATTGTAAACATATTGCTTCTGAGATGAGAATTGATGATTCCTTTTTTTGTGTGTTTGAGCAATGTGATAAAGATTGTAAATTACTTTGAGTTTATGTCCTTAACATGCGAAATTCATCTAAAATTCAAGAAAATACTTTTCATGTGAGGGTTAGTTACTATGTTAAAAAGTTTGCTGTTTCTAGCTGCACTAGTTTAAAATTACTAAGTGCTATTTGTGTTTTTTTCACCGATTAATTATTGAGCTTGGAAGAATAAAACGAGTACAACTAAATAGCGAAAATACTGATTTATTGTGCAAAATCATAAATAGGGCTTTCTAATATTTTACCGTGACCAATGACACTATTCTCTTATTAGTAATTAATCGTTGGTTGGTTGGTTGGTACATATATATTTCGGTTTGTGTGCTTGATCAGACCCCCGCTTTTAAACTTTCATCAAGTTAGACGGACGCAGACAGGATTTTTATTGACACAGAGAGAAAAGATACACCGCACTACTATTAAGGGCGAAGCCGGGAATCAAACCCTCACCCGTTGTAGAGCGCAGACTGTTAGCTTAATGTGGTGCGATTCAACACACTAGGCCATCCAGGCCCCATTTAATAGTTTCTGGTCGACTCATGCTTATTGTCTTTTCTTATTTCTAGCCTCTCCTTAGGAGCTTTTAAACAGCCAATTACGCATCATTTATGAGAACATTGATTAAGCAACGAGGTCGACACCTGAGCTGGAACCCAACGGAACTTCGAGTGACATATTATACGCTAAAGCCGTCGTTTTTCGATTCCACAGATTGAACGAGCACATATATAGCAGTGTACTCGTGCACCCCAGTGGTTTTTTACTAAGTTTGTGTTTTTAGTAAGTGCACCTAGTGGTTTTCAGTGCTACAAGTAACAGAGTTACACGTAACAGTGTTGCAAGTAACAGTGTTACAAGTAATAGTGTTACAAGTAACAGTGTTACAAGTAACAGTGTTACAAGTAGCATCGTTCCAAGTAACATCGTTCCAAGTAACATCTTTCCAAGTAACAAGGTTACAAGTAACGGATTGCTTAAATATCTTTTAATAAGTACCGTCAGTAGATAAAGGGCTATACCCCAAAACTCCCATCCCGTGACCTTCGCACCATCGTGACCGTAGATGGGGCGCTGCGCCCCTGCATCGGGGCGCTGCAATCGACGCCCTCCCCCTCCCCCCCTCAAACAGCGGCCAAATCACTCGAATACCCCGCACTCCCGAGCGCTCATCCCTCATCTCGGCTCTTACTTTTGGGAGAAACAGGAAAAAGTTTAGGAGTCTAGTCCGGGCACACAAACTGTTGTGCGGTGTCCTGTCAGGGAACTTTGGCTGTGTTTGGTCAGAGTTTTTGTTGGAAACCGGAAGGTTTCTTTGACAGTGTAATTTGGATTTTTGGGACATTTCTGTAGCAGACTGTGAAGTGACATTAGTGTAACAGTCGGTCAGCTGTTTAATAGTTTCTGGTAGAAGTTGTGCCGTGGATTTTCTTTGAGTTGTGTTGGGATATTTTATTTTTAAGCATTTATTTTTAATAGAAATGCAAAAAATATTAGAAGCTAATACTCTGTCTTCAATAGAATATGTGAAATATAACTGTGTGTTTTTCTTGTAAAAGTGGCCGAAAAGGATTGGGATGTTTTAATCGAAGCTATTTATGCAGAGTAAGTTTTAGATAAATTCTACTGTTTTGAGACGGACATGTTCAAGTCAAAATATTTGGACAGCGAGGTAAAGAAATACGGAAAGATGAGCTTTGGCGGACCTTTATGTTTACTTATTGGAATAATATGCACTAACATCACATTAACGCTTGGAAAAGGCAGCGTCGGTAAGTTCGTTTTATTGATTTTAATTTTATTAATTGTTTGTTGCACCAAATGTATCACTTAGGATGTTTATTTCAAACGTCTTAACATAAAACACGAAATACGTTTAAAACTTTTTAAATGAATTTTACTTCTAACGTTGAAAGGATTTGGGTATCCTTTTTCCATATAAATACTTATTTTAATTGTATCCAGATGTGTGGAATTCTTATGTTTGAAAAGCTGGATCGTTATTCTTAAATTGCACGAATTAAAAAATCTGTAATTATTCAAACAGTAAATAAATCATTGACCGAATATTAGAATATTTCACGTTTTTAATGATGTTTTTAAACAATTGTTTGCTTTTAGTTGCACAGTTTGAATTCTATTACAGTCTAATTTAATTAATAAGTTATAATCTGAACTAAAAGCAAGGTGGTTGGGAGAAAGCAATCAATTGTCTTATTTTGTTTAGTGTTTAGAATTTATCTATTTTGTAAATAAATTTTAAGTTTATTTCCTTTATTGCAATTTAAATTTGTCGTTAAATCTAAAAGATTTGATATATTTTCGTTTTATTTTCTTAATTAAAAACCAGATATTTTTAAGTGCATAGGTTTGTTTAAAAAAGTAAAGTTTTTAAGTTAGTTATTTTTTAAAAATTTCAGTTTAAAGTTGAAATCGAAAATGAATGATACATATTGCACCTATTTTAAACCGAATTTTGTTTTGTGTAATTACGAAACACCCTTGGTATTGAAGTTGGATAGTAAAAAAAGTTACTTGGTACAATCAAGTGTACATACTTTTTCTGGAAAATAGTCAGCTCTGCTGATTCTTATGCCGTCGACGCAAGTTCTTACACGGGTCGGGTGGGTCATGGATACACCTTATTTTATGTAACAAACTAAGCAATATAGAAAATATATGTTTTTTAGACATATTTTCTGTTTTGTTACCTGGAAATTCTTTTAACAATTTTTTTCCTGTCGCACTTCCGTAACATTGCATATTTTTCCATAGCATTATTTTCCGGCAACTTTGTTTCTTTAATATTACATAATTTTTTTTTACATTCCATCGTGTAAATTGAAAGTTGTGTTCTACATTGTAGTTTCTTAGTGAAAAGGGAATTCAATTTATGTAATTAAGATCTATATATCTTCTACGTTAATGGAAATGTATTCATAGAATATCGGTTAAATATCGACACTAACAGCATATATTAGCTACTATGAATGAATTTCTTAAAAGATAAGATTGTTAAAAAAAAACAACAAATACTTTAATCTCATAGTCATCCTATACTATTACTTTCAATTACCTAAATTGAAATATAAGGTAATGAAAGTATTGCGATGGGGTGGAAAATGCAAACTGATTTTGTAAGATGTGTGTTTGAACACCTATCCGTTTGCCATTTTGTCTTGTCTAAAACACTCCACTGCTCGAATTAAAGGTACGTCTTAGAGCTAAAAATATATATCAGGAGTAATCGCGCTGTTCTTTTATCTGCATACAATTAAAAAGGCAGTTATAATTTAAAAACTTTACATTTGTAGCACTCTCAATAGGATAAGGTATTCACAAAATTTAATTTATAAATTTGAGGATCAATCCTCAATTTATGTCCAAAAAATCCTTGAATTTAGATAACAATAGTACATGTTTTATACGTTATACTTCTAGTGTAAAGTCGATTCAATCGAGAGAGTATATAGGTGTCGAAGTTAAAGATTTTTCCCGGGGATGGGGAGCCTAGTGGGTTAGGCATTCGCCCGCCAGGGTCAAAGTTTCGGGTCCGGACATCGCATAAATAACTGCCGACCTATTAATGGCCGTACAGTTAAAAATGTCCATCGAATAAATACAACGTGTTGTGGGGGTGCACTTTAAATATCCTCCAAAGTCCGAATGCTGGGTACGATGTAAACCTTAACGGTTGCGTTGGGTGCCTACTCAGGTGTCGGCTCGTCACTTGACTGTGGTTCTAATATATATGACACCCTTCGCCAATAGCCCTCGTGTAGCTCTATATATAATTTAAACTAAATCTAAACCTTATCCAGATTTTTTCGGGGCGCAAAATAAAGAGATACATGTATAAAAATTTTAAAGCTTTTATCGTTAGATTCCCAAGTTGAAGCAGTGATTTTCAGCACAGAAATTCCAATGGAATAATCTTTTGTTTTTTTCAGCCTTCCTCTGTCGTTAATTTAACATTCTCATAGAATTTTTTTTTTAAAAATGGGGCATGCATTTTTTTTTAGAAAAATAGAAGAGGGGGTTCAACTGAGGGAACACAGTTTAAATTTAGGTTGTTAGAAAATAATAAGCTGGTACTTTTATTTGGAATTGTTTTTAAATCAGTCCTTATAGTTTTGGGAATTGGGGACTGAAAAAAGAAGTTCAAAGAAAAGATTTTTATCCCTTTAACAACCCATTTGTGTGAATACCACTAACACTTTTCTTACAAAACAAAAATGTTAAATTTGTATGGGATGAAATTCATTTTTTGTGTATTTCTAACATAAATAGTGCAGCATTATTATCTTTATTTTTCTTATATTGTGTTTAATGATATATATTTTACATGCATTACATTTTTACGTCGTACATTTTCTTGTCGTCAAGAGAATCATCAAGAAAATATATGTTAACTACAATTGTCGGTGTTTGAAAATCAATTATCTTGTTCAATCACATATTGTTTGTGGAATTTAAAATGTTAGGCATGGTTTGTTGTTCTCTCTATTCCGTTATTGTCTTATGTCCCTATCATAGATTAAGAAAGTCCCTATATAATCGTATATTCATTGCAGATATTTTAGTTTTAGTCTTATACGGCCTATATATTACTTCAAAAGAGCTAGGCTTCTAGTATCAGAAGCCTAGCTCTTTTGAAGTAGTGTTCCAGTTTCATCGCAAACAGAAATACGTAGAGTTAGCATATATTGCACTCATATTAAACCATGAATGCGCAGATGAGGACAATGTGAATTTTTTTTTCACATTTCCGCATTTCCCTCATTTGCATATTTTTAATCTATACACACTGCTACACAAACTAGATATGACGGGTTAAGAAAAACGTAGCTTTTGATTGATGAAAATACCTCAATAGTTTTCCATGTATTCATTTTTAACCCGTGAAATAAATTTCTTTATCTCTAAGATAAGTTAAACCGCAAAGTTACTGTTGGTAACAACAAACACTTTGAGTTGCTGTAGCTCAGTCGTGTGAAGCGTCGTGCTTGCAGCGGAAGGGTTGTGGGTTCTGTCCTCGGCGGTGCTCGCAATTCGGATGGTAACTGGGTCGGCACTTGTATTCGGCTAAAAACCGCCGTTTGCGTGGTCGTAAAGCCCTCCATGTTACGATACCAAATTAATACCTCTGGGGATACCAGATCAGGGGGTCATGCTGATAAGCAAAAGTCGGACTTCCTCCCTTGTTGCGCTCAATAAAAACGGAAGCCGTCTCACTTCGCCTTAAAATCGGGTAGTTCTCTATTCCGGGCTCAGTTAACGAGTATCATTGGAAACAACAACACTTAACGAACATTTTGGAAGACAAAAGGGCAAAAAAATTTTATCTACAAACCCCGATTCATATTTATATTTTTTACTTGACAAATAGAAACGAGAGTGTTTGTTCGCGGCAGTCAATACTACGGTAAAGCTGTCTGTAGTCAAAACACCTAAGTTCCTAATTTCCCTCATGCTTCTACATTCGCACCCCTTCCTCTACGTATTTTTTTTACTTATTTAAGGGGTCACAGGAGTCTTAAAAATGTGCAAAGAAGATACTACATAGCATAGTTTGATCTCTCTTGTAATTTTTTAACTACTCAATAAATGAGTATAATTTTTTATATGTAATTCTACAAGATTTATTTATTATTAAACAAGTTTTAAAATTTATGAAACTTTAGCCAAAACTAAAATAAATGATATTAAACATGAAGGTACTTGAACACACTGTGATTAGGCTTGCGCGGCAAATTGTGAGGTCAAAATTGAAGACATGACCAAGAAAATGACTTTATATTGTACAAATATGTACAAACTAGGACTTATACCTAAATTCTCAGCTCAATTTTAATTAGAAATTATTTTAAGAACTTTTTTCTAAAAAAATTAATAAAAATCTAAAAATTTTGATTTTAAATTTTTTAAAAAATAATTTCTAATTAAAATTGAGCTGAAAATTTAGGTATAAGTCCTTGTTTGTACATATTTGTACAATTATAAAGTCATTTTCTTATTCATTTTTTCAATTTTGACCTCACAATTTGCCGCGCAAGCCTAATCACAGTGTGTTCAAGTACCTTCATGTTTAATATCATTTATTTTAGTTTTTGCTAAAGTTTCATGAATTTTAAAACTTGTTTTATAATAAATAAATCCTTGTAGAATTACATATAAAAAATTATGCTTATATATATAGTAGTTCAAAAATGACATGAAAGATCAAACTATGTTTTGTAGTACCTTCTTTGCACATTTTTAAGACTCCTATGACCCCTTAAGGCAATTTATGATGTTTGGGAAATCATTAGTTTATTTCTGGTGTTATAATTTTTACAACATTAATTTTCATAAAAGTGCACAGTTTGTACTTCATGGACATTGAAGTCGAGTGGTTACCGAATGGCTAAAGCACTACACTCTTAAAACAAACGATTTTAACTCAGTCTGAGTTAATTTTTACTCCGTTCGGTGTCGAAAATGAACTTCCCCTATAAGAGTGAATTTCACTCTTTCGTTTTGTTAAACCTCCAACAACCTTAACAACAAACAAGCGATTTTAAGGCGATTACGAGTGAGTTAGGAGTAAATTTTCTCTCCTTTCCAGTGTCGAAAATGCACTTCTCCTATAGGAGTGGATTTCACTCTTTTGTTTTAAGAGTGTAGATCTTTGCACCAACCTATTCTAGTTCGAATCCTATTATCTAGTATGGATATTTGTATTATTTATAAATATGTTTAGTAAGTCTTCATGTTTCAAATCCACATCGTAGAGATTCTCCACATATAATACATATCGCGCGACGTTGTTGCATTTAAACTGCTAACAGAACTTGGTGAAGTAATTACAGTATGCAAAGAGATGCATTGTGAGCATTAGCTATTCATTTACATCATTTACATGAACATAGTCGCCAAAGCAGTTAGAATGTTTGCCTTTAAGTAAAGGTACCCTTTTATACAATGCATACGGATGAGAATTTGCTTTTGAAACGTGCTCTAACGTTTACCTAGAATTTGCGTAGGCTACTTGTGTTGACAAAATGTTAACCCATGTAGCGAGTTAACCCATGCGAATGTTAACCCATGTAAGCGAATGTTAACCCATGTTAACCCCACCAGCATGGAATCCAAATAGGTCCTTTTGGATAATGCGAGCATAACCCTTATGCATGGGAGAAACAATTTATAATTTTGGGTTAACTACATATGCCCTTTGGGCTACCCCACGTTATTCCATTTTACTACCTTACTTACAAATAGCTATATATAATTTTAAATATATTTTAAATAGCTATATATATATTTTAAATCTGGAGACTTTTAAATTATTTGAGACAAATTATCAATTTAATAGTGAAACATAATTGATAGACAGTTATTTTTTTATTTATTTGGATATGTTAATTATAATGTAATGACTAGCTCTTGCCTATTTCGAAAAGAAGGGTAGCCCATACTAATATTTATGGTTTTCTCAAACCGTCCGATGCTAATTGTTTGATAAAAAACGTAAATTTCACTCATATTTGTTGGTGAAGGTTAAGTCATGAAGATTATTATGGGCCCCCATACAAAGACAGTGTTATCGAATTGGGTCATCTGGTGAGATACAGTATTAATAATTATTTGGATAAAATAAATATGATTTAAATATAAATTATGTTTTATTGTTAATTTAAAAACATTGCGCTGAAAAAAATTAACTGTTTTCCATTTTGATTAATTTTCTTAGAAATAGTTGTGAGAGGCGAAATTGTAAATTGGCTCAGGTGGTGCAACCCATATCCGTCCGGACTTACGAACAGACTCAAAAAGAATGAAAGACAGGGTCTCTGATGTTCTATTTTTCTAACAAGAAAAAATAATTTTTAAGATCCGACGGATAGAACCGATTTTGGAAAAGGGTACGGGCACATGGACGTCTTAAGAATGTCAATACGAATTCATAATGTCAATGGGGATACGATATATTTTTTTTAATTCCCTTGAATTAAAAAAAAAAGAAAATTGGCTTAAAATGCTGAATTAGTTCAATTATTTTTGCCTTAAGGGCGATTGAGACCGAATGACCTAACTGAGTGCATCAGTGTTAATAAAATGAATATTTAAGATTTTTTAGACACATTTTTCCGCCTATAAAATATTTTTACAAACGGTTCTTTAAAATGATAAATGAATGTAGCTGACTTACAGGGCTCCACAATCCTGCTTTTTGAAATTGGTTCGAATTTGGTTCGTATTGTCGGTATTAACACATTCGCTGCCACCAAATCATCGATTGAGGCTTCATCGATAGAGGCTGATGAAGTAGAAGAACATCCTGTTTTTAAAAACATGTTCGTTACAATGGAAATGAACGAACTATTCTTCATTTTCGAACAAGTACAAATCTTAGTTCGATGTCGTAAAATTGCAAGGTTAGGTTGAATTAACGTCGTTAACTAAAGCTGCACGACAGCTAGTCCTAAAAATACGAGGAAGTGTTCCTGGCGAAAGATTACACTTCGCAATAACACAAAAACTGCATGAGAATTAAAATATATGTATGGAAATTCATCAGTCACATATGGGATTACTAGGTGGTTGGTAGGTAGAGATATATATTTTCAGGCTTGTGTGCTTGGTCAGAGACGCGCATTACTAGGGGTGTCAATTAAATATCACACAAAAGGGTCGATGACAGAGCTAGATCACGTAGTTTGTGCAACCACTGACTAGACCATCATGCTTATCAAGTTTAACTAACTTGGACTCATAAGAACTGTTGGCAAAATTGCACTATGAATTTTATTAGAATGTGCTGTTATCGATGAATCGGAACCACGCGACTCCCTAAGGAGTCAGTGGCACGCAACGTGTTAACTGACAATTAAATACACTTACCAATTTTTAAAAGTGTGATTTATGGGCTGCAATCCAGCTACATTTAACATATATAAGTCATTTTGTAAAATATTATGTAGAGGGGCTGGAGAGCCCAATCGGTTAGGCACTCGCTTAGCATGCGAAAGGTCCCAGGTTCGGGTCCGATCATCTCCAAAATAACTGCCGACCTATAAACGGCACGTACAGCCCGGTGAATAATACCCCGTGTAAGGGACTGCACGTAAAATATCCTTCGCTGCAAAGCTATCCTTCGCTATCCTTCGCAAAGTCCTATCACTGCGTACTATGTCTCCCTTAACGGTTGCGTTGGGTGCCTATTCAGGTGTCATCTCGTCACTTGACTGTGGTTCTAAAAGTACGACGCCCGTAGCCAATAGCCCTCGTGAATCTCTAGTGCGACCATTATTCAAAACCTAACCTAAATATTCGAGTCAGTGAAATATTTCTAAGATTTTTTATTTGTTACATTAAAACAGAGACATGGGGAATTGGGGAACACATTTGGGAATGCGTGGTAATTTGTTCTCATTTTTTGTCATTGAAGAAAGAGTCAAGGTTAAAGCTGATTGGCTAAAGTATCCTTTCCTTAATCAAGTGTCATAAAGATACTGTGTAACTTGTTTAGCATACAGCGCTAATTGTTATAGCAACGAAATAAGAAAGCAATTCCTTGAATTTTTAAATAATGTCAAAAACAACGTAAAAAAGAAAAAAAAAAACATAAGTCACGATTAATAAAAATCTAGATGTGCTGAGTGTTTTTAAAAACTGATATGGTAAAGAAAATTCCACTTTGGATTTTGAAATTCTTCTCTCCAGAATACTATCCGAAAATTGTAACTGTTTAGATGTTCCATGATATGCTTCTTAATAATAATGCGATTGATGAAAAACATTGGATGTATCTCTGCATGCTTAGCAAGAAAATCACGTAATTAATTGCATAGATTTCTCCAGACAGCAAATATGTTCCTTTGGGTAATACTTCCGTACTTGTTTGCTAATATCCATCTTCTTATACATGGAAGATTGTGCCTAAAAACTCGATGTCGTTGGATTTAGGTATATTGATGATTTTAGGATTTTCCTATCAATGATTATAATTTTGTCTATGACATTTATCCCCAAAGAGTAAGTTATGAAAAATATTAACTTCATTAATACAGAAACTGTCTACCTTGATTTACACATTAAAATCCCAAGTTTTTTCAAATATTAAATTGTATTATGGACGAAAAAATGTCCACTTCATAGTAAAAATTTAATAATTTTTTCAACAATCTTACTTTAACAATATTTATTAGCATTTATTTTGCACAAAATATTGGAATTAAAGACATTTGCAATATTTTTAATTCAAATTTCAAGTAGGATTAAATTGTTTTATATCTCAATATTGTAATGCAATGGATCAATTACTACACTCTTAAAACAAAAGAGTGAAATACACTCCAGTTGGAGAAGTGCATTTTCGACACCCTAAAGGCATGCATATTTTCTCAGACTGAGTTAAAATCACTCGTTTGGAGTGATCCTGTCGGAGGTTTAACGCACAAAGGATCCACTCCAAAAGGAGAAGTGCATTTTCCAGTCTGGAGGAGTGAAATCCACTCAAACTGAGGTAAATTGGGAGTGTTTGTTTTAAGAGTGTAAGAAGTCTTGTCTAATAATTTAAGTATCTTCTTCCACTTCAGTAGATATTGATGCCAAGTAAAAGCTGATAAAGTAATTTGGTTTGTTTTTAAAACATCTACTTAAACTTTTATTTTGGTATTTATATTGAGCTCATGGTCAATTTCAAATTTTTATGAATTGGTTTGTTGAGTTTGTTCGGGTGCTTTCTCTTTTTTTAGTTCATAGGTGTTGGCGACAGTCGCTCTTTTTAATCTTGCCTTGTCTTGTTTGCGATTTTGTGATTTACCACCAACAAAATCACCCGCAATATTCCTGCTATGGCCACAAACGAAATAGCAAGAATAGATTTAGCTTTTATTGTTTCATTCTTGTATTAATTTTGCAAAGCCATACGTTTAAAATGTTATAATTCTCTTTGCGAAATTAATAGACAACATTTGCTGGTCCTGAATTTAATTTACTACGCTACTCCACTTTGTCAAACCAAAGGAAAATACTTGGAAACTATTGAAACAGAAATGCCATCGCTCTTTCCAGGTTTTGCTCCAATCTAACTGATAATCTAGACTTAACAATGGTGGATAAATTAGTCGCCAGGCAGTGGCGTTAACTAGGTCTATTGTAAGAATTTCAAGAGAGCTTACTTCGATCAAAGTTAGTATACAAATGAGGTGTTGCATAAAATATCTACTCTGAAGAGTTGGGTTTTTCAGTTTAATACTATAAAGGAGTTTCGAAAACGCGAATAAATTTAGTAAAATAATTCACAATATTTATTTCGAGATGTACTTATCCGGAGGCTTAATTGGTATTCAAGAGTAAGGCTTATATGTGATACATGAGCTAGAGAGTATTATGTAAGTGGATGGTCCGAGATTGTTTACGAGGAAGCACTGGCAAGACGCGAAGGCTCAGAAAAAAAAATATCCTCAGAATTTTTCACTAGCTTCGCAAGGGCCATTGTCATTGCCTTTGTCATGCCATTGTTAGGGAACTTTCACGCTGTAGGACAATTTAATTTAAACCGAACCAAATTTCCACCAATTAAACCATAGGCCCTTTTTGCATCTATTTCTTCGGATAATTTGAATTAAACAGTAAGTGCTAACTTATCATGTTAAGCAATGACTTCTGAAAGGAAAAAAAAGAATGTGAGCGTAGCGTCTGTTTTAAAATGTTAAAATAATTAAATTTTTATTTCGCAGGGATAATATATTCCTTTAAATAAACCGACGTTGAAAATTCAACCATTTTATTAGATAAAAAAATTAAATAGAAAGTCATGTTTCATGTCATGACAAAGATGTTTAAACGTGAATATTTTCTCACTGATATTGATAATGCTAATTATTTCAATTTTAGATTACGTTTAGTACAATATAATATTAATTGCTTTATATTTTATATTTATTTATAATTTCTACCTTACCACAAAACATCTGAAATAATAATTTTTTTAAAAAAAACTTTATATCAATTTTAGTGTACATTTTTGAACTATTAATAGTTAAGGAAATCACATAGTTGCTAGTTTTTTTATCCATACATAATTAAGATAAACTCTAACTTCCACCAAAGATAATGAAATTGTTTTATAAACTAGTACTATTAATTTAATTATCCGGTAATGAAACCTGGCACGGATTTTTTCTCTATATAATAATATTATTTCTGGGTATTTTGAAGTGCATATTATATTCAGCATTTACATACATTATACCAACGATAGTTTTTTACATATTCATATTCATTTTAATTAATTTATACTAGTATGACAACCAATAAAATAACACTCAATTCAATCTATTTCTTGAATGGTGCGTTTCAATTTATTGCATACGTACATGTCACTTTCGAAATCGAAGTTATGTTTAAAATGTCAGAAACTCCACGAGAAACTATGATCCATCCTTGTTTAAGAGCTTTTGACAGTTACGTCGTTTAATATATTCAAATTTAATCAGTATCATTTGATAGCGACGTAATTTGAAGTGAGCGGGAACGAGAGATGATATTATGCATATTCAATATGCTACAAGCCAAACTATTTATTCTTTATCTTTATTAAAATTGTTGACAACGTCATTTAGTGATTGTGTGTGTAAATAGCGTGTCCGTATCACCATTGAAACAAGGGGTAGTATACTGATGAGTGTTTGCAATTATCTGTTTTCCTGTTGGAGTGGCATGTGGTTTTATTTAATGTAATCTAATTATGTGTTTTGTGTCAAGAATATATTTTTGTGTGACAAGTGAAATATGTTTAGGCACAAATGATTTTTATAGCATTTGGGTAATAATTTGTCGTATTGTTTTGCTGTATATAAGTGAATCCTTCCGCTTAACTGTAGCAAATTAGTGTCAACATATCAACTGAAAAAATATAATATTGAACTTGGTTATATTAGGTAAAATAATTGCTTGTAAAAACAACAAAAATTAAGGTAATGAAAAATATTTAAATACAATATGAAATAATCTTGCATCAAATATTTTGTTTCCTTAAACCGAAAAAAAATAATTTTTTTATTTCATTCAATGACATTTAAAAAAAATCTGTTAAAATCTGTTCTGAAAAAACAAACGCTATCTGTTAAAATGTACAAGCATCATATATCCGACGTTTTACGGGTGTACCCTAATAATGGGTCGTAATAATATATCCTAATCGAAATTAAAATTTTGTAAAATGGCCACATTAAAACAAATGTTTCAAGCAAATTGGACATTTAGTTGTATAATTTTATGTTTTGCCGATGTTCAGAAGTAAACAATTTCTAAGTTCTTATATTTAATTTTAACTAAGCTTAAATTATCATTTTTCAAAACAATTAATGTAAATTTCAATATTTGAAGTTCTTTTGAACTCATTAGCAAGATAACTCATTAGATAAGAAACTTTTCCATAAGAAAGTATGCTTTTAACATAAGTTAGTTAAAGTAAAAAAAAATAAAACAAATGAACACAGTATCAAACAATTTATGTCGTACAAACTAGTACACGAACTAAAAGCTAACGGTGTTTTTTCAACAAGAAAGGTGTTGATGATATTAACCAACTAGGTACTTATCGGTTAAATATTACTAGGGTAGACTGACCAGTGAGTGAACAGGCCCCAGTTAATGAACATTTGGTAAATATAATTAAAAAATAGGGATTGAAAATCATTCCACTAGATGGATTAGCAACACTGTCTTCCTCCCATGTGGTAGGAAGCTATCTGACATATGGTTGGTTGTCCTGGTCATTATATTCTGGTGTTCATTCACTGGTGAACGCAGCGCCTTAAACGTTCATTCACTGGTTAGTATACGCTTAACCGATATCATAAACAAATTTAAAATAATTGCCTAATTTTTTTGCCATTTACAAAAGAAAAATTTTAGGCAATTAACAGAGAATACATAACTTTGTCTTATCCGTGCATCCAGTTTAATTGCAACAAAAAGACACAAAACGAATATCTCTGTCTACAAAACGATCTCCAGATTTTCCACAAATAGGAAACTCTGCTCCCTTTATGCATCGTAATAGACTCTCAATATATGCTAAACAACCAAATAGACATCCCTTAGTGACAACAGCTCTGTATCTGCATTGAGTAAGCGCACGATTACGCGGCTTATATGCAAATTTCGCACTGGTTCCCCCTTTCACCGCTTTCGAATCCCGGATTGTCTAATATTTCGCTTTTAATGCGTAGATGTTTTAGCTTTTAACTGAATGAGAGGTTGTGTGGGGTGGTTGGTTCCTGGTAGAGGAACTTTAATGGTAAATTGCTGGGAAGGGTTGCTTTGTATGGGGAATGGGGTACAGTACACTATATTGCAGTACAGTATTTTGCATTAGCTTTTTTAATATTATTTATGAAGATATTTTACATAAATTTCAAAGCCATTTTTTGTAGGTTTAATTTACTTTGGGTTTTACTTTGATGTATCCCAAATGCTTCCAAAAGTCATGACTAAATGTATCTCTTATATTTCGATAGTTGTTACGATTTTTATCCAAGCTCCAACCTTTTTACATTTACAATATTACCTTATGACATTGAAAATATTACATTACTGCACTTGATATGTTTAAGTCATCGAAATTCACACCATGTTAAATTCATTGTTTTTCTAATTCCCTCATAAATACTATATTTGTACAAACATTTACAAAAAAATTAATCAAATTACAATATGTTTAGAATATTAGAAATAAAATGTCAATTAAATGCTATTTTAATGAAAAAATTCAACTTTTTACGTTTTCAATGGTCATGCTGTTGAAATAATATATTTTTGCGAATAAAAATGGATTTGAAACTAACAGATTTAATATTCTACAATATTATAATTTTTAAATTTTCAACATTTTATAAAATTAATCCAGTTTAAATTATTTTCGGTGAAAACTACATAAATCTGAATTTACTATAGTTTATCAAATTCCACATGAAAAAAAATACCTATGTATTTAATTCAATAAATCATATAGTTAAGCAAAGTTAGTAAACATGCTGTATTACTTAAAAAAATAAGTATTGAATAAATTGTGGAAACTTATTCTCCTAATACGGAAATTAATCATATTTGTACTGTTTCGTTAAAATTAGCTTTGGAAAGATTAATAGCACATTTTTTGCTTTATTATATATGAAAGTGAAATGGCTCTTCTTGATTTTCTCATTCACTTTTTTATCCTTATAATAAAAACTATCTGCATTAGCTTTGACTAATACTCATTTTTTTACAAACTATAAGGTTTAAAATATGTATATTTGTTCATCCGTCAATTACTGTTGATTTATTAAAGCATTTGAAAAAAAAATATCAGGTTTAAAAAATATATTTCGCATCGCAATCAAAGAAATACACCTTTGAAGATTTGGAGCTCAGTTCATTGACTCAAATCATTTTCTTTTGTGAATGGAATCTTTCAAAGAAAAATATGCAATCATATCTGTTAAGAATAGCTGATTCACTGTTTATATTCCCGTAGGACCAGCTTCTACGATTTTTATTTAACATTTTTCTTTTAAAAACATTTTTTACTTCCGCTCGTTTGATAGTTTTAGTTCACTGATTTCGTATTTTTTTCATAACCTTTTCCCCCAGATTGGAGCGAATTTTCTTTACGTGAAAGTCTCCTGCTTCTTTGGTTTATCGCACTGCTAGAACCACGCTTGTAGCGTAAAAACAAGGAAAACGGCTACATAACTCTTAAACTCCAGTAGTGTAGCCAACATTGTTTTTCTTACTCTAAAACTAGTAAAAAAAAATCGACCAACTTTATTTTTCGCTCCAACTCGTTTTTTTCATCCCATTTCTTTTGTTTTATTATAAGGGCTTAGTGCTAAGAAATGAAAATTCATGAGTTAAGGCATTCCTCGGGAAATTTATTCCTTTAAGGAGATTTTTAGTTTTAGTAAAAATGTTTCTAGATTCTTTAGGAGAGGTAAAATGTGTAGTTGAAAAAGATAAAATATCATCTAGCGCGAAATGAATACTTCTAAAATGCATGGATATGCTTTTTTTCCGCGTGATTTTTTCTTTTGAATAATATTCAGTTTTTTGCTGAAACTGAAATAATCATTTTTTGGGTGTTGCTTACCTTGCTAATTTTTTTTCAAAAATATGCAGCATAATTTTTTTATAGTAAAAGTTTATTCTATTTTGTTTTAACAAAAATAGTTATGTCAGTTTGTTCTCTTGAATACGAAATGTAATTAAAAATAATTCATGTTTGACTAAAATTATGTAAGACATATTTCGAAGCGGAAGTTTAAAAACACAATTATAAATAGTGCTTGATCTTAGTATTGAATTAATAATTTTTGACTCTAGATTTTTTATTTATCATTACTCAAGAAATTACCAAAATTTATGCTTTCATTGAACTAATTAATATATTTTATCCTTCAGTTGCTTAGCAATATAAATCATTCTATTTATTTATTGTAGATGTTATAAATTAGCAATATGATGTGAAAGGCGCTTTAAATTTTTTCAAAATATATTTTGAAGTATTTTCTTTTAATATCAGCAAAAACTTGCTTATTTGAATTTTCAAAAATTTAAACCGTTGATATATATCTAACTATATAATGTATCTTAACTTTTTTTAAAAACTGTTTACGATATAAATTGTAAGGTAGTTGAAATTTTAAAACACTTTACTTAACAAAAGTCTTATACTTGCTATTGAAAGAACATGAAAGCAAAAGTTATTAAAAAAATATATTTTGTAGTTAGTTATTTATTTAGTTAACCTCCAAAAACAAGCATGTTGACGGGGATTTTTCAAAAAAATCTGTATTAAGCAATAAGACGAATATTCATCAAATACTCATATAATTTATCATAAAACCTATTCTGTTTTGTACACAAAGACCATTTCAACTATAATTTAATGATAAACTTCTTCAAAATATCACTAAAAATTAATCAAATACCCCAAGTTTGTATTCAAATCAATATCCAAATCTTAATTTATGCAGTTGTGTAACTAGCATATTTTTTTTATTTGTATAGATAAAAAATTAGCAACAAAAATAAGTTTTAGTAAATACACAAATTTGAAATATTTGGCAAAGTAATATTAAAAATATATTTTTTTTTTGGTTTTTTTCGATAGTTTATATTTATTCATCCCAGAGTTAAGGTTTTTGTATTTGAAGTGAAAAATAAATTTCTGTTTTTGAAGTTATTTATAAATTAATTTTACTAGACTACTTACTTAAGAAAACTAATAACCACATACGCAAAGTTAACTTAAACACAGGATGTCTACATAAATGTCAATATTTTTTCAATCACATTTTTAATTTTGAAATGTAAGCATCATATTATAAACCTCTTTCTCTTTTATCTCAACAAGTATTCATTTGAATGCGTTATATACCTTTATAAATTTCATTAAACCTTATAAAAACATTTTTTGGTAAGCTAAGCCTCATTTTTACAAATTTTATTTAATAAACTTTAATTAAAATATTTACCCAACTAAAAAAGTCTTTAAATTGAAACGTATGCTTGCAGTATAATGCTATTATTTTTTTAACAAAGGAAATAATTCTTACTAGAAAACTGAGCTCTTCCAGTGACGTTTGAAAAAGCCAAAGTAACAAGATCTACGCGAGTCCAAATTATAAATGTAGAAAACCAACCGACCTGGAATGAAACGGCGAAAGTCCGGAATAAATTTCTTGACTTTTTCTTTTCTATTTGTTTTTTTTAACCAGTGATGTGAAGTATAAAACAACAATTTTACTATGCATGGCGCTTCAAACAAGCAAGAACAAGCGGTTTTTCAAGATGAAGGTATAATAAATTGGTTATTTCTCCAATTTTTAGTTTTTCATGCTGGAATATCATTTTTGTTTGTTTTATTTACATTCAAGCTCACTTAAAAACAAAGGCATTTCACTTGATTAACTAGCAAATAGGAATGGTATTTTCAAATTAAATGCATAAAGAAAGAAAAAATAGATGCCATGTGTTTTGGAACTTGTAGGATATACTTATATGATTAGGCAAAATATACTTTATTTAGAATATACTTATAATTCGATGTAATGAAACGTAATAGTTAAATAAAAGTGTTAAGTTACTAATATTCTCAAATCATGCCAATATACCTGGTTATATATAGATAACTTATAGACATTGCAACATTATATACTTGCAGGACCTGGATCAGTGCCTGGCCTACAAGACCCGGGCATTTGCCCATTATTGAGGGGGTCCACAAAATTGGCTTTGAACCCATAAATTTTGCTTTTTACGTAATAATTTCGTATAATTTTATTTCAAAAATAAATAGAAATTATATTATATTTGCTTTTCTAAAAAAATAAGCAATATTATAGGTTGGTATTATTTAAGCTGATGACTGACATTAGTTTAAAAGGTCTTTTTTCATGTATCTTCTTTTTCTTTGCATTTTGTTTGTAAAATATCAGTCCAAAAAAGGCACCAAAAAGTATCACGACTTTTTTTCTTCAACCGTTCTCTTTCAGGCCCTGCAGTTTTGAGAAAGTGCGGCATACTATTAGAAATAGTCCAGCATGCACTACTGTCGAGCTTCCCGCCTATGTTTATGGTGGTGTTTTACACTCTCCATTTAAAAAGGGCTAATAAAATTATAAGAATTAATAAAAACTTACTAACTGCTCTGATAAAATAACAAAAAGTTAATTCACTTTGTACAAGCCTCGGTGTGCATTTGATTGGGTTACGCAAGGCGGCGAACATAGAGCAGCTGTAATGCGAAAGTCTCGAGACTAAAAATAAACTGCAAAATAAAACGGAATAACGCGGAATATAATTTAATTCCATGAGATATTTGTTCCCTTTTTTCGTGCCCTCTATTTATTCCGAAGTTTCTAGAAAGTTTAAAAAAGATTTGTAATATTAATACCTTATCTCTTGGAACAAGGATAAGGAAAGACGATAAAACGTAAAAGAATAAAATGCCACTGTGCGGGTTTAAATAAAATATCACAGAATATTTTTTTCTTTGTTTAATACCGGCAAAAAAATAGTGCCTTATGTACATATTAAAGGGGTTGAATTTGTATAACGAAATTAAACAGCTAGAATTTGTATATAAAAATGTTAAAGTTATATACATGCACTGAAGGAAAGACAAATGTAGAGCTTGAACGCGCATTTTTGGTGTTCTAGTCGAGTAAAGAAATCGGAATACGAGCAGAAAAGGAAATATATATATTATAAATTTTGTTGGGATGTAATTATCATTAGAAGCTGGGA
Source organism: Hylyphantes graminicola (assembly GCA_023701765.1). Taxonomy (NCBI): domain Eukaryota; kingdom Metazoa; phylum Arthropoda; class Arachnida; order Araneae; family Linyphiidae; genus Hylyphantes; species Hylyphantes graminicola. The sequence goes on along the minus strand of CM043114.1, from coordinate 34,852,937 downwards.
AGCCAAGTCGTTTAAGGCGTTCGCCTTGCATGCGAAAGGTCCTAGCTTAGGGGCTTCTCAGGTGTCGAATCGTCACTCGTCACTTGACTGTGGTTCTAATTACGGAACCCTTCGCCAATAGCCCTCGAGCAGCTCTAGTGCAAAGAAAATTCAAACTAAACTACTTTATTCATTAAATATATGAATATAATTGATTATTATTCTCTTTTCTGCCAGTTTTCTGAAGTTTTAAAGCCTTCCTGAAAATTTTAGTAATTTCCAGGCGGGCTATAGTTAAAGTTTACAAAAAAATATGTTTTCTTTAATATTATTCTTTAATTTAATATTTCTTATACTCTTCTTTGAGGCTCAGTGGCAGTGCGTAGCATTGCCATGCCACAGCTCCGTGGTCGAATCTTGAATTTTATGAGGTTGCCCATTCTTTCATCCCCTAAGTGGGTCAATAAAACGGATAGCAATCATACTTGGGAACTAAACACTTTGGGCTCTGCTTGAGTCTGACCTCCTTACCGGGACATATGCCTTAGCACCCCAGAGCCGAGCCCTAGGTCACGAAAGCTGAAATGGACAAGGCAGGCCTTGGCCCACTAATGGGCTGTTGCGCCGAGAAATTTAGTTTGTATACTCTTCTTTAATATGAATTAGTAAGTACTTGTACAAAAAAATAAAGGCGAATATAAAGTAAAACGAATGTCACTTATGTATTGTAGTTTTATGTCAAGATAAACTGCTTAGTAAAAAATGTCTAAGATTCTACGTAGGTTATTTCTCTCTTGCTTTTATATTTAATCGTGTGATTTTGTAGTTAATCTTAATTTGTTTTATATTATTAAAGGGTGTGATAAAATCAAATTGACATTTTTATATTGAACATAAAATAACATATTGAGCAATATGACAGATATTTAATTCATTTTCAACATAAACTAACTAACTTAAAGTAATTTCCTATATATTTTAATTTATACTACCCCAAATGTAGCTGTGGGTATAGAAAATTCAACCAAACCAAATTTAAATTTTATACCTTCAGTGTTTCATAGAACAAAAGTGAAACGTGTTTTATTCTAAACATTTTTAATTGCTAAATTTTTGTAGTATTTTGAAAAAATATAATTTTGTTAAACCAATTTCTGTTTCGTACTTATAACTTCTCGTTCTTGTAGAGCATTTTTAAATCTATATTAATCTTTCTGAAAAAGAAATTTCTTAAAAAAAATATCTATCATAAAATCGCAAGAGTGAAATGCTCTTTTTCAAATATAAAATTTAATTTATTTCAACAAAGTTCTAGGATTTTGCGAGTAAAACTTTTATTTGTTAACTGAATTTTTTTTGAACATATGTGAACGGAAACTTTTAAGCATATTTTCAACAATAAATCCGATTAAGAATATGGACTTAAAACTTTTATTATGCTTTTCAGAAATATTTTCCGAAGCTAACATTCCTTAATTTCTAAGAAAAGCTTTTAAAATTTCACTTTTGCTTTTAAATCTTACATTTTAAGTAATTACAAAATAAGTTTTAAATAATTACATTATTTTGAACTTTGCGTTAGATAACTGCTTTTTTTTATTAAATTTTCCCCGTTGTCATTATAGTTTCGTATAAAAATAAAATGTATGTTTTAGGTGCAAATATTTTATCTACAGTCATAAGTAAATGTCAAAAGAATAAGTGTATTGCTAACATCTAAGTGCTTCGCTGCTATTGGTGTTAATTTTAAATTTCTTGTGCTCATTACCTTGTCAATTCGTATTTGCTGACGCTAGTTTTAAGGTACATTTCGGTGTCGGTGCAGGTACATTTCATCGTTTATTTTCATGTCCTGTCGACACATCAGGAAAGTCTTGATATTCATTATCTTATGCCTTCTACCGCAGTCGCTATTTCGACCACATCTCTTTAGTTTAGTTTGAATTATCGTTGCACTAGAGCTACACGAGGGCCAATGGCGACTACTGTCGCATTTTAGAACCACAATCAGGTGACGAGCGGACACCTGAGTAGGCACTCAACGCAATTGTTAAGAGCGAATTCGTACGCAGCGTTTGGATTTCGAAGGATATTTAGCGTGCACTCCCTCAACACCGGGTATTATTTGTCGGACATTTATGGCTGAACAGGCCATTTATAGGTCGGCAGTTATTTTGGCAATGACCGGACCCGAACGTGGGACCTTTCGTATGCTAGGCGAATACCTTGCCGACTGGGCTCCACAGCCCTCGACTGCATCTCTATCTTCTCCATCGTCCGGCACTAAAGCAGTCGGCCCTAGTGAGAGAAGAATTTTGTTTTTGGTTATTTGCAGAGCGGGGCTTGCAAAGGGCCAACTCCAAGTGATGTTAAGTTTCTTTGTCTTAAAAAGTGTTTCATGGCTTATGATATTCAAATAAAATTTTAATATTGGTATTTTGGACATTTATTTTAGGTAGATTCTATTCGCAGCAGATGCATGCAGTTGTATTAATTATTTCGTATGACTTTATTTAACCATTATTTAACCTTAAAACTGGTGAAAATATGTCAAGAGACACACATGGAGGCTGCTGTAATTCCAAACATAAAGAAAGCAATGTGTCGCTTTGGGAATTTGGTTGGGAGTTCAAAAATTGAAAGAAATATTTTTTTTTTACAAAATATTATAACATAGAAAACACTTAACCCTCTAATGCATGAATTTTTATTTTCATCCCAAAAAATATATATGTATCTTTAATACTCACACATTATGGAAAAAATACTAAAAAAAATTTAACTTCATTAGAATTTAAATAATTTCAATTTTTAAAATTTATCCACATGACAAAAACCAACTGCAAAATTCCAATTTTGATAATAATGACTAGAAAAGCACTAAAAATATATCAAAAGAACCCTTTTTAACTATTAACCCTATTAAAACTTTTCAAAACAATTTATTAGTATTTAGTACTTATATTATTATTCTTTGAAAACTGCCAAAAACGTAATTTCACCATAGTTAATAACCTTCTTTAATTTTGAATACACTTTTACTACTGTCATCTATGAGGATTATTAGTAACTAAAACTTTAAAATGAAATGTAATAGATGAAAGATACACAGATTTGTCAAGGAGGAGCTCTAATTTAATAGAAAAAAGTGGATTATGTTACTTGTTAGCAAACAGTAGCAGTATGCATTAGAGGGTTAAAAATATTTGATATTCATATGAGTGTCACGACATTATAATGGTCAATGATTTCTAATTCTATTCCGTTTTAATAGGTCTTGTGCATTATGGTTAAGGGTAAAAAAAAAATTCTTCAAGTCTAATATCTATTTGTATTAGTTTCAAATATAATAGTTTAGATTCATAAAGTTGGGCTTAGTGCCAGTTCCTTGTCAGCTAAATTTGTTTTAGTAAATTTGTGTATGTTATATTTTATATTGTACTCTCATACAATAGATAATTATGTCGGAATCATGAGTTTGTTTAATGAACTATTCTATTTTTACCAAAAGTTTTATATAATTAATATATAATATTTTTGGCACATCAAGATGGGCTTCAAGCCAGTAGTTAATTTGATAAATAAGCGTTTGATTGATAAAAGTCTTAATTTAGTCCGTCATCTAGTAGATTTAATTAGTAAATGCCAAAGAAGAAGGATTTGTATAATGAATCCCAGTATTTTTACTATTTTACTGAAAATTTCTCTTAAATAATATATTATTAAGATTTAAAATAAATAAATAAAGGTATCAATGTTTAACTGATAATCACAAAATCTAAATATGCGAGTCTTTTTAACATTGAATTAAATTTAGGTAATATAATATGTTACACAAATGTATCGAGAAAACGAGCGAATAAAGAGTATCAAGAGACGAGATAAAAAGACCCCCCCCCCAAAATATACTTAATATTATAGATTTTAAAGTTATTTTTAAGTGTCAAAATATATTCTTTGCTACAATTCACTTATTGAGAAGTATATAACACATTCTATTATTTTTTTAACGAATGAAAAAAAAAACATTCCCTTTGAACTTAAACTAAAGGTTTGTGCCTTTTTTCTGAACTTTTTTTGTAGGTAAAATGTTAATTTAGTGTTGAATAGTTTTGCGGAACAAGACTATGAATTTCGATGTATATTTTAAAAACCTTAAAAACCTTCATTTTCATGATGATGGCATGTAGCTTATTACCCCTTTCAATTTTTTGGTATGGAAATAAGAGACCTCGCTTTCCTCTATTTCCATTTTAAGCTACATTTATTATTTATAATTAAATTTTAAGAATATTATTTCAAAATTTAAATATAAATGTAAATTGATATGTTTATATAGATCATAAAGCAACATATTGAACAAGATGACATATATGTAATTCATTTCAAAGATAAATTTAACTAACTTAAATTGATTTCATGTATATTTTAATTTCTATATGTATATAATTCTAACGGCATTAATACTGGTAATGGCAATATATATTTCTATGATATAATTTTGAAAAGATTAATTATTTTTATTTTAAGGTTGTAAATGCAATTTGATCCGTTTAAGAAATAAACAATGGGTTTTAGGTTTATGGCGTACAATAGAAGTACGAGAAAGCGTTGTTGCAGTCCCAGTTCACGGACTTTTAAGATCATTAGGATTGTAATGGGATCAGGTTTCGTATTGTCTTGAAAGAAAGTTTGATGCGACTTTATCTCATTTAAATTGTCTTTCTTTATTGGCAAACAATACAATCGGATGTCTGATGCTTCCATTCTCATTATTGGAAAAACATTTCCAGGTGTTTACTTTGGTTTTAAAGGATTGTGAAAAGGGAGTATCATATGTAACTATTATAACGCAATTAATTTACTATTATAATTCATTATAATAGTTATGATTATTTTATATTTTTAAATACTTGGTTTAGTAAACAGAAAGTTTATTTTTAAAATTGCATGTAATTATTTCGTAAGTTCTGTCAGGAGTATAAGTGCTATACTGATTAGAGCATCGTAATTAAAATTTGCATGTTTTTGACAACTGTATGTGAAAAAACAATGTAGGAAATTAATATACTCATTAACAATCGATTATCTACGATGAATTGCTCTTCGTCCAGTCGACTTCCAAGCTATACAATAATTATGTTTGTTGCCTCATTTAGTGCACAACAACAAACGGGTATACTAAACAAATGCAGTGTCTTAAGTAAGATACTTTTGATGTATTACGGTAGTTTATCTTTATTTTATAAAGTGGTTTTGCCTTTGAACTACTCGTCGATGATCTAGAGCAAAACGCAGCACACCGGATCTTTATTTAAATTTAACTTTATCAGGGGAAGTAAAAAGCTTCATTTGGATAAGTATTTTTTGCTTTCTTATTACTAACGCTGGGTACGATGTCGCCCTTAACGGTTGCGTTGGGTGCCTATTCAGGTGTCGGCTCGTCACTTGACTGTGGTTCTAAAATACGACGCCCATCGCCAATAGCCCTCATGTAGCTCTAGTGCGACGATAATTCAAACATAACCTAACTTTCTTATTATCACTCTGTTATACTAATTACAATATGCCATTCTGCAGTGTACAGATTTTTGAGCAACAATGTTATCGATATGCACGAAAATGTTGAAACAGCTAAAAAAATACGGCATGAATCTTATCTAAAAACTATTTCAGAGGTTTTCGCCTAAACGTTAGACGAAGTTGATGTAAAAAATGTCAAAGCGGACAAGATTTCCAAAGTAACCTAAGACTTATTTAACTGATCAAAAACTATCTAGATTGAACTTTTTTTTGCAGAGGAAACACCGATTTGCTTCCGTTCCTTTAATCAACTTACACCTTACTGCAGCGCAATCAATGACACAGAAAGGGAACTGATTGCTTTAGTTTGCCAAATAACACCCTAGATTAAAGAAACAAACAACTCTAAGAACATTCCATGATAGGTAAAATCCACCGAAATAAAAAAAACGTCAAAAGAAAACTTCTGCAATGAAAAGAAACATCCGAAGGGGTTAGAAAAAAAATACCCCTTAACCCTTTCGAAAAAAATCAAGGATTTCTTCTGGAAAAACGACCGAACTATTTGCCGCTCTAATGGAAACGGGTAGCTACTCTATCTGCCCCCGAAATTCAAAAGACGATAATAATAAAAATAGAAACGGATACAAAAAACAGGAAACAAAAAAACAATCACAAGAAAAACGGGAAATGTAGCTTGGATGCTTTTTTACAGGTACAGGATGTATATAGAGGAAGCGCTCTTGATGATCATTCGCGTTAAGTAAGGCAAGAGCCGAGAGGAAATGTTTTGTCATTAAGCAGCCCGGCTGCAAGGGACTTAAAAGACAATCCAACTATAAGATTTGATTTACTTTTTAAGTTTACAAAGTTCCCAGGTAACACTACAATTTTGGCCAATGTTGCATGAGTATCGGCCAAACTTGGAGAATATTGAATGAAATCGATCATTTTCTACCGATTTTAACCAGATTTCACATTTTTTTGAGGTTTCATACCGGAAATCAAGAAAAATGCAATACTTAATTTTACTACAATCTTATAGTACTTTGCAAGTGTAAAAGATAAATATTACGTTCGCAATATTTTTCAATCAAGAATATTGAATTGTAATTTTTTTTCAAATGTTATTCAAACCAATATTGTACCCCGATATTGCCCAGCGTCGGTAAAACGTAGTCCATGATGCATTGGGCGATGGTTATGAGCCGAGATTGGCCAATACTGCTGTGCTACCGGGGTTATAGCTGACATTTTTCTGCATTTATTGTCTTAGCCATACCTTGTTGTGGTTAGTTTCATAAAACAGGAAAGAGGAAAATGAATATGATGTTAGATAATCCTTTAGTAATATGTTGAAATTGAACACTTTTAGAATATTGCTAACTTTATCCACTTTTGTTCTTTGTCGGTGTTTTCCAAAACTTATTTTAATTAGCAAGTAGCAAAGACTAATTAAAACCAGCTTAACCAATATCTTTCCCGCTGTTCTTGTTTTTCCCCTTGTTAATTGGTATTTTAACGTTAATTTAAACGCAATTCTTCATAAAGGGTATGCACTAATCTATTAATCTTTAAATAATTAGTCTGAATTGGAGCATTTAAACTGGATGTCAGACACGCCGCGCCGTCACTATTTAACTTGGAAAAAAGCAAAAATTTCAACTAGCCGAATAAGTTTATTGTACACGCAGCAAGTTACTTATCACCCGATAATCTAGCCAAGAAATCTAATGTCACAGAATCATATATTTAGATTTTGGGATTATCAGTTAAACAATAATTTTTTTTATTTATTTTAAATTTTAATAATACATTATTTAACAGAAATTTCCAGTAAAATAAAAATAACGGGAATGATTGTGCATATCCTTCTTCTTAGGCATTTATTAATTAAATTTACTAGATGACGGACTAAATTAAAACTTTTTTGATACAAATGCTTATTTATCAATCTAACTACTGGCTGGTAGCCGATCTTTATTTGCCAAAAATATTATAAATTAATTATATAAAACTTAGTTAAAATACAATGGTTCGTTAAACAAACTCATTATTCCGAATAATCTATTGCATGCGATACAACAAATATAATTAGTTCATAACTGTTTTGAAGTCGTCTGGACGAATAGCAATTCATCATAGATAATCTATTGTTAATTAGTATATTTATTTCCGACAATTTTTGTTCACTTACAGTTGTTAAAAACAAACAATTTTAATTACGATGCTACAATCAGTATAGCACTCATACTCCTGACTGAATTTCACCAAAAGATACTAAAAAAAGTCTCTACAAATTTTCTATTTTCATAAACGAAACGTCTTTCATTTTTTTGAGATATTGGGATTGGTGTATAAGCTTGCTGCTGGCACAGGCACTTTTTCTGCAAATCAACTTCCCATCAACAAAGTAAACGAGACGGTTTATCTAAAGCAGCGTTTACATGAGAACAATAAGAGGAGTCGCTTTCTTAGACAGTACTTTAAACGGACTTGGATGGTAATCTGTAATATAAAGTATTTTTTGTTTAATCAAGGAAGTCGTGAGTCAATTTTGAAATGGCGATTGAGAAAGAGCAAATAAAACAGATCGCAAAAAAAATGTCGCAACTAATAAAAATGGTTTTTTGAGACTAAATTTCTTAAATCATGAAATGCTACAAGATTTCATAGTTAATTTAATTTTCAAGCAATTTTTACAACTATTTGTCAAAAAACAGATAAATTGCATATTATTAAGAAAGAAAGAAATAATTGAAACCACACATCACTACTATTGACTTTTAGGAAGATTATTTTTATCTCTATTTCTTAACTTTAAATTGAAATTTATATAAAAAGGAATAGTCACTTAATACTTTTACATAAAAATACGTGTTTTATTACCCTTTTATGCATATACTTTTACTTAATGGTTCCTATTTGCATTCAATGTCGATTTTTTCGATGCCTGCACAAGCTTTTATGGTGATGACATAAAGGAAATAGCATTCTATTTGGATGAAAAGGTTTATGTTATTTATTTTTATTTAAGATGAATTTAAGAGTTTTGAATACTATAAAATTTCCTTGGGTTTTTTTTTTTGATGGCATGTTGATTTTGGTAATACATTTCATAAAAAAGGTTTTGAAATACCCTTTAATTTACAATTTATATATACTTTGAGACGTTTTATTTTGATTTACTATAAAATTAATAATAATTACAAGTATATGTATGTTATATAAATGTTAAACGAATACGCATTCTTACTGTCGTCAATGGTCTTCTCGTTGCTCTAGTGCAAATTAACTTCAACCCTAACTGAAACCTTCATATTGGTAAACAAAAAAATATTGTAAACTTAATATTATTTAAAAAAAAATATAACGACTCATTTTGTTTATTTTTCTAGCACAGAAATAGAACTCGAGCGAAAGTGATACAGAACAACAAAAGCAAAATTGTTTCAAGTTCAGCAATTGCAGTAAAAAAAAATACGCACATTTAAAAGCAATTCAAGAGAAAGAAAGAGCGACAAACTTTAGTAAAGTAAACCGAAAAGAACAAAGAAGATTGTTTGAGGGAAAAATGATTAGAAGTGAAGTGAGTCATCTAGTTGCCATGGTTACCAAGCCTAAGATGCGGGATGAGGTTGAAACTAAAAGTTACCCGTATGTGGTTAAAGGGGATAAGGTCAATCGATGGGTGGGATGATCGGATGATTGCATCAACCTTATTGTAAGAAATGGTTTGTTGGAATGATGTCAAACTAGATACATAATTGGGATATTTTTTTCTTGCCATAGCCAATGACGAAGCCGACACCAACCAATCGTATAGTGAACTTGCTTAAATAGAGTAGGACTTCTAGAAACTTTTGTGAAAGATGTCTCTCCATTGTTTACATTCAGTTATACAGTTTAACATTAGCATATTGCATTAAAATGTAGAATATGAAATAGTACAGAATATCGGGTCAGAAAAGCATGTAAAAAATTGCAAGCTTGCGGTCTGTCTATAATAGCAATAGTAAAATACAGTACAATGATAAACAGTTATATTATTCAAAAGCACTAACAACCAAAAATATACAACGTGAACTGTTAAAACAGTACTTTAAAAGAATTACCAACGAATAAAAAAACATTGAAAAATACTTTTAGGGTTACGTAGACTGCATTTTTATCTTTTGGAACCCATATAGGAGACGAGAAAAAATCATCCGAATAAACAACTAGCCAAAAACTCCAGACGTCAACTGTTGGAGTTGAGAATAGCAAAGGTCGACAATTCCTGATGTCGATAAGCTGTTATATATTCAACTAAGATGATGAGAATCAGGATCTTTATTTTTAATGTATTGAAAATCAGTAGGTGGCCGAAAACATATTTTGTCCCTTTTGATGAACTGAATCTGAAGCCGCTAGAAATACTATAAAAAAAAACCCTCGAAAATAAGATATAAAAAATTCAATGACGTATCAGAAAATGCAATTATGATTTAAAAAAATAATATGTAATTTATGAATAATATTTTGTTATAGATACGTTTAGCAAGCAATTTGTAGACAACAGAAGTTAAAGTTAATGCTTAATAAGTATTTAGTATAATCTCAAGATCACGTCAACCTTATTGTAGGGTTTTAAGAATGATACATTATTTTACCGAATACTTTTTAGACCAGTTTTTGTAAATACGAACGGCAATTAAGTAATGAGGTCGTATTAGTAGCATTTGAATAGTAGTATTTAAAAAGACAAATAATATGTATTTAAAAAATAATAAAAAGTAAATTATTAAAAGTAAAATATATTCAAATTTATTCCTGACTGAAAGTTCTAAAATTATACAGACACATGAATGAAATATTTGGAAAATTATAATTTATTATCATATTTTAAAAGCATTTTGCTTGGAATTTGTTTTTAATATCAAGAGTTTAACGTATTTATTTTCCTTTTATTAGTTTTTGATCAATCGTTTATTATAACTATTAAAGAGTAATGAAATGGAACACCAGGAACTCCGTTGATTTATTCGTATTTCATGAATATTTATTGTCATTTTTAAAACAATTCCGCTTAAAGAAAGAAATTTAAAAATAATGTCAAGTAGCTTTAATAAATCGACATAACATTAGCACCGTTATTTAATACAAATGAATATTGGTTATTATTTGAAAAATAAAAAATATATATAGTATTGCCATTATTTCCCAATTTTAATTAAATTTATATTCCCGAATTTAATTAAATTTATAGTTGGGAAAAATAATGATTTTTTCATATTCTCAACCTGTACATACGTAAAAGTATTTTACGCCACATTGAATTATTTCTCTTGTTCTACTTTTTTTATCCTCAAATAATGCAGAAGGATTGTTTGCACGTTTAAATATCGGTATAGGCTCCACTTTGTTTTACATTCTGAAACTTTTCTAATATAATTGAGGAAATTTTAGTCATAAAAATTAATATCAAGTTTGTTTGCATTTGAGATTAAAAATGCTTAAAAGATTGAATTTATTGGGTTTTTAGGTTGTAATACATAAAATGGACACTTATATGGCAATAGTATGAAACTGGAGGACATGACTTGCTATACATTGGAACTAAAGAAGATTTTTGATTCAAACCCTTGCATCACATTAAAAATAATTACTAAAATCTATTAAATTTTATTTTTTCACAAAAAATAGATAATGACTTTCATTAAATTTATTTCTAAAAAGTATTTTGTATTGTATTAATATTTGAAGAGTACAAGGGAAAAACCACTTGATTTCGTAGAAGGCTTTCCTCAATAGGCCTCATTGGTAATTATAGCGAGAAATACCCTAAACTGGTACAAAGAAGCCGGTTACTCGCTTTGTTTTTCTTTCGAGGCAACCCTGATTCACGACAGAGATCAGTGGATACGAGTAACACGTTTGTACCACAAATGAAAAACCGAAAGAAAAACCGGTTTGCTGTCGCCAATGTCCGCCAAGCAGACACAAAGACTCATAAAAAGAGACTCCTAAAAAATCAAATGGTTCTTCCCGTGTACTCTTCATTTGATTACGATAAATAGTGGTGTGTTGCAAACTAACATTCTCCAAAGCATAACTAAGACGTATTGTCCGACCCGTACATTTAATTTTTTAAATAATTTAGTTATAGTACAAGTCCCCAATGAACAGTCTTCAGATCTTAGTTATAGTTTGGATAATGTAAATTAAGCAACTGGACCCTTTATGGCAGTCTAAAGATACCAGTTTTCAATCACGATATGAGAGTTTTAAACCAACTTAAAATGCTCTAGGCAAATTTGAAACCACACGCAATAATCTTAAAAGCTTTTCAACTTTCTCTATCTAACTTAAGAGTCCTTACTCGTATGTGAACCATCTATCCGGAAGAAACCTAATAAAGTATCCAAAGCAGAGCCTTTTATAACATAGTTTAATAAGTAACCATCATTTTAATATACATTTCTCCTCATGCTTAAGATGTACGCTTCATTTAATGGTCTTATTCTTAGAACGTAAACCTAAGACTTTGCCGTTGAAGTGGCCTAAAGCTGTTTATGGCTTGGAGACCATTTGTTCCATCTGTTGTTGTGAGAGGCGATCAAAGACTTGGGATATAAAATTCCTGCTCATTGGCAAACCTAAAAAAATTACTAAAATCCTCCCCAAGTCACGAGGTTACGATGACTAACAAAGCGGTGTGTTTTTAAAGCTATGGAATGGAAGTAAACGGAGTTTCAATTCTGAAGTTTAAATGGCTTTTGTATGTTTGTATTAAGTATTTGTGTTGTCCCTAGTTAATGCGGAGAATTTGCTCGTTGCACTCTTAAAACAAAAGGGTGAAATCCACTCCAGTTGGAGAAGTGCATTTTTAACACTGGAAAGGAATGAATATTAACTCAGACTGAGTTAAAATCACTCGTTTAGAGTGATCCTGTCGGAGGTTTAACACACAAAGGATCCACTCCAAAAGGAGAAGTGTATTTTCCAGACTGGAGGAGTGAAAATTAATCAGACTGAGTTAAAATCGCTCGTTCGTTTTAAGAGTGTACATCTCTGGATCTTGGGCGGTCATAGCAACAGTACCATGGCAGCTGTTTATCTGGAGAAAGTTTGCCTCCCATCCAGCGACAGGCCTAAATTGAGGTGGTGGTACTCTTTCGGAACAGAAGTCAGACTTCCATATTTTCACGAGGGCTCAAAGCCTTGTATCAACGGAAGCTACTGCACTCCTCTTTCCTTCCAGGTTATTCTTGAAGGAACACGGCAACAACATGATTGGTGATGTTTTTTTTTTAATTCAACGTATATTACTAGCAATAAAACAACACACATTATTTTTGTTGATAAGTCACCAAGAAAAGATACTTTTCTCGCCAGTAAGCGATAAATCTTAGCTCTTTACCCAACCAGTTTTTACTGATGGTCAGGGTAGCTTATAAGCACGTCGTTGACGGGTCTAGGGCAAGTGCCTTATATTGGCTCATCGGATCCAGAGTCAGCCAGGTAAGGTTGGGGTTAATGGGAAAGCGATGGTTATGGGATCGTGGGAGTAGGGTTGTGATGGATTTTGCCATAGTAAATATGTCCAGCAAATATTTATAGATTCTTGTTTTGCGGTCATGCAATATGGAATAAAATATTATTTTGTTACATGTTGTTAGGGTTCTAAGGAGGTGATTCAAGAACCGCCTGACAGAACGGTATTTGGTTTAGCTATAAAAAGCTTTAAAAAACCTTTGGTTTAGCTATAAAAAAACTGAAATTTTCCCTTTGAAAGTTTCTCAAAACGTACCAGAAGAAATTAAAGCTAATACTTAATTTTCATCTTGCAAAATAATTGGCCAATGTATTGAATGTAACTTCAATTCACAGCGAATAAGAATATGCAATTTCCGTGTACAAAACAAAAGAAAATGTACCAGTGTAATTTTTCATAATAATAAATATTTGATGTTCATATTATTTAGTTTTATGACTTATCAAAACTAAAAAAGTTACTTATAGCACTTAATTCAATTATGTTAAAATGCAAATAAACTTATATTTATTACTATTACTCGTATGACAAAAATAAAATTTCCTCTGAATAGCTACATTTTTTGAAGTCAGAATCTTTTTAAACAGTCGCATTTGTAGTGATAACAAAATATTGAACTACATCCATGTTTCTGTTTTTAATTCACACAGAGTAGAAAGCAACACAATTTTATAAACATCGTAATCTAGTTGATAAGGATTAGCTTATAAAATTTTGTCTGACAACAAAAGGTGTGACAAACAAGGCGATAGAATAAACCTAGCGATACATTTTTGAATTTAATATTTTATTTTGTATAAAAATGAACTACGTTTACTAGTCCTTTGTTAAGATTTTTGATTTAAACAGCATTGTTATTTTAAAAATAATTTGGCACTTTATATAGAAATATATCAAATGGTGCTTTATTTATCATATCAAATGCGTCATGTATTAAATATAACTATTAAAAAATTATATGAACATACAATTGACATTATAAAATTTAACGCCAAGATTTAATTTTATATCTGTTTAAATAGATATAATTAAAAAAAAAAGAAGTAAACGCAATGTTGCACCTTACATTGTATATTCTAGTTGGCTAGAAGTGTACTTAAGACAAATAATTCAGTTTTTTTCTAAAAAAAAACATCTACTTAACAACCTAAAGATAAAATAAAAAAATCGAGCAACTCTTACTGTATCTGACACAATTTAATGAAGCTATCCCCTCTTTGCATTCAATTAACATACTAATGCCTTTAAAATCACCCTCTAGCGTTAATCACAGTCTCATCTTTTTCAATCTTCATCTACAACGGATACTAGCACAGGTCACACCCTATCGGATAAACGTTAGCTAGCGCATGATGGATGGTGAACAGATTGCAGATTAGCTCTTGAGCCTCGCGACAAAGAAAATTTCTTGCAATCAATCATCACATATTCGTAAGTTTTCATAGAAGGATGAGTCTTGAAAGAATGGACCCCCAGTGGAAGATTAAAATAATAAACTTTTATGCTTCTGAAAGACGAGTTGTGTTGCTTTTTGGAAGTAGCGGTCAAGTGTTTCAGTTACTTTTTTGTGTTTCTGTATAAGGTGTATCAGATGGAGTAGAACTTGCTAATTAACTCACTTACAGTCCATTCTGGACCATGGTATCTCTTACAATACGACTTCAAAGTCGCCTGGCTTTGGTGTTCGCTTTCCATTTCTTAATTTTCTTGCCTTTTAGAGCTTTTTCCACATCATATATCCGTCTTTTTCTAGGTCTTCTCTTTCCCTGACATTGCTCCTTGAAAATTTTCTTTGTGTCTCTGCTATCGTTCGCTAACTCCATATGTCCCAGCAATTGATTTCTCCTAGTTTTTATGATGCTAATAATGTCTTTCTCTCCTTTAATAGTTTAGGAGTAAAACATTTGAGTTATCTCGAATCGGATTTAGTTCCTGTTCTTAAAATAAAAAAAAAGTAATTTTACACTCTTTAAAAAGAGTTTATATTGTTTAATTGATTACCGTCTGCATTAAAAAATTTCTAATGAGAAAAGTGTTTTAAATCAAAAATTATAAACATTTTCTTTTCACTATTCCATGTTAATTGTATGGATGGGGCAAAATGATCAGTGGAATGGAATTATTATAGTCGGAGTTAGGAAAATTGGAGTTCTACTGCACTTATTCTATTCATTGTTCCTTAAGTTATATATTGTTGTAGAGTTACTTAAATGTAGATTTTTTATTTATTGGATATTGACAATAAACCCACACTAAAAAAAATTCCGCTTCAAAGACCCCACAGTATTTGTAATATATTATTCAGTTCAAGTCATCTAAGCACATTAACGAGTATTTATTTCGAAGTTAAACCTAATTTGGCATCAAAAAATGTCACTGTAACCCTGTTTGAGCTAGTAGAAATCCAACTAATTTGTTAACTAATTTGTTCTTCGTTTGCATCATATGTAAGGTTTTAATATATTTTTAAAAGTAAATTCTAAAATTTGGTGAACTTACCAATTCCTTTTTCCTTCACATCCCTATCCAAAACCGTCTTATCGGAAGAAGCATGTTTATGGAAAGTAGAAATCTTTCTTAAAACGGGCCGCGTTGTCAATTTTTCCTTTTTTCTCCTATGACAAAAGGAAGGCCTTAATAATCTCGAAAGAAGGGAAATTCCGATATTTTAGGGAGCTTTAAAATTCTTAAGGGGTTGGTGAAATAGAATTAAAAAAGTTCTAAATTGCGTTTGTGAAAATAGTTTAGCTAACATCTGGCAGAAATCGTTTTCTTTGTTGAGTTTGGAATGGGAAGTAATCTTTGGTTCAGATATTTTTTTATTGAGTTACGGTTTCAGCTAGTAATCATGGTAATTGGATTTAAAGTTGGGAATGCAGTGCGTAGATGATGAATTATCAAACAAGTCACCCTTGCACATTATCGGTGTTTTGTACTTCAATACATTAGTTTGACTAGCTTGTATGTGAAATTGAAATGTTGAAGTGAAATGACTTTAGTATAATAAAGGATGATTATAATTGGTGTAGTAATTGAGTTAGAATTTACGCTATTGTCTAGTATGGCTGCAGTTTCTTAGTTCTTTATTTATTTGGAATAATTCAAGTTATATTGTTGTAAAGCCAAACTTTATTATATTTATTATAGTTTTTTTGACCATTCAATATTAAAAACAAGATTATTATATTGGCATATATCTCACGAGGTGGGGACATGCTTTATTTATTTTTCGATTTTGGTGATTATTTGTTAATGTTTTGTATTGGATTCTAGTGCACTCCAAATACAGCTACATGTAGCAAAGAGGCAAATATGTTTTTTAATGCTTGCAATTATCCTAATAAGAAATTACCAAATGTTTTTTAGAAATAATTTATTTCCTATCTCTAAAATTTAAAACGATAGATCCTCATAGTATAAGATTGTGGTTTTTGAAAAGCATTTTATGACTGAAAACACGCACTGAATGTTTCATAAAAATGCTAGCAATTATAATAAGGAAACGTTAATTACATTTTATTTACAAGTAACTATTGTTTAAAAATTCATTAATGATGTGTCTCTAAAGAGATTACAACACATATGTTTTTAACGGCTAAGTAGCATATTTATGTAGGTCAAACACAAAATTAAGATTATTAAATGCATCAATGTATTACAATTTTGTCACAACGAAAAAGTTCCTTCTTCTAAAGTTGTCAATAATTATTTCAAGAAGTTTCTGGAAAAGAAGCTTTGTTTTGAAAGTATGGAGGATTTTTGTTTGTAGGAAATATTTTAGTAAGTAGACATGTCTCTTACACAGAAAACATATTATTTAACTATTGTTAGGTAATTGCTTTCCAAAAACGAAAACAAAATAGTTTTTGAGACAAACAATTATTCAAATAAGTTCTATGTATTGCTTCACATTTCAAAATTAAATTATTAGCGTTCTCAGAAGGACCATTGTTCAAATATTATCTGTTCGGTACCTTCTCCTTCAATTAGTGTAATAAACAAAAATATTCATTTCGATGATTTTTTAATTATCTCATTGCGATATTTTCGCAAACTTTATTACGCAATTGAATGCAAAAACTAATTTTAAAATAAAATTATCTGGAATATGAATATCTATAATATACAAAACTTATACAGGATGTTTTAAGATAATTATATTGTTTTTTAAGACAAGATATTTCCACACGTAGACATAAAATAACTAAAACCATTAAACTTTTAAAATTTTAATGAAGAAAATATGTTTATTCGTCCTGATTACATTTTTATTAATAGAAGTGATATTTTTAAAAGAATCTTTTAATTATTATCTCAATTATGTAGAATAATTTAATAAATTTAAAAAAGGACATGCAAGTCAAAAGTTAATAAAATTTCATGTTAATTTGCAAATGATATTGTTTATTTCTAAATTTGGTTAGCATAGCTAATATATTTTCCCGTAGATATAATGTGCAATAACTTTAAACAAAATACTCAATTACTTAATATAAAAACTTAATTAAGTTTTAAATATTTCATCAAAATATAAAATATAATACTACTTAGATTAAATAAACTTAATACTTAAATTAAAATTGACAATATTATTAAAATTTATAAAAATGTATATGAATGTATTTTTTAAAAATCTGGATAAGAGTTTATATTATTAGTTAATTGATTAATAAACATATTGTTCAAAAATTATAAAAACACTTTAAAAACAATAATTTTTCAATGACATGTTGTGAAACTTCAAGTCAGGTACTCAATTTTTATTCATATTCAACACCATTGAAATATTTGTCAGATTCCATTACTTTAATACCTTTTATCCAAATACAGTATAAAATGTTACAAGCATTTACTTTATAATCCAGCCTATAATTACATGAAAGAAAATTCGCCTGAAATGACATGTTTAGCTGTAATTTCGGTAATTTACTTGCTTTAAACTAATCTCGTAATCTTTAGGTGATTTATCATTCTCTTACGGAGAGGCACTCAGCCAATAAAGGGTGGATCACCCTTAATGACCAAAACGACGATTCGCCTTAAAACATAGGTCGTTGGGCATTTCGAAGGAAATTTATAAACTTTATTTCTTGACAAAAACATTAAAACAGTTTCGATCGGGACATTAATTTGCAAACACAAATAAATCTTACCGACTCGATTGCGTTCTTTTTGTGTACATAAACTGTTTAGTTTTCTTTGTAACTCTTTTAAATTGTGAATAGTTTATTTTTGTGATAAAGTAACAACGTTTGGGCTCATTTTTTATTTTATTTTATGGTATGGCATGATGCATATATATTCCAGCTTGTGTGCTTGTTCAGAGAACCGCTTATAAGCTTTCGTCAAGTGAGACAAACACACAGAAAGAGTTTTTACAAGCACAAGAGACACAAAAAAAGGAACAACAGATAACAGAAAACACAAACAGATAGGCAAATAACAACATTTATTAACGGCCACGAACATCCATGCCAGATCGGGATTCGAACCCGACCCCAGCAGCTCCAAAGGCTAGCATCCAAACGATTTTTTGTTTTAAAACTATTTTGTTGAAATCGTATACTTGTTTCGCACCAGTTTTGAGTATACGAAGCATGTTCAAGCAATTTAATTTGTCTTAAATTCATGTATAATAAAGCATTGCTGTAATAACTTACTATTTAAGGCGAATACAAAAAATTTCAAACTCAAGCAACAAAAGAATTCTCATCTTTCATATAATTAACTTGAAGAAATTAAACGTTTTTGCCAGAGGTTAAATATCTCTTTATTTACGAAGCTGATTTTAAATTATGAGTTTTTTTGTGGATTTCTAGACTATAATTTAAACTTCAATTAAGTAAAGCAAAATTATATTTTGCGTCACACGTTTGTTCTGAAAATAAGAAGAAAAAATAAATAACAAAAAATAGTTTGACTTAAGCTTAGGCTTTAGAGAATTTAAATGATAACAGATTGCACAAAACCTTAAAACAAATAAATGTTTACTTTTGTTACTAGTTGGTCAATTAAAAAGCTTTACAATTTCATTATAGCTTTAATTTTTCACTTGATAAGACTGTTTAAGTGTGGCATAAATTTCTTCAACTTTTTCTAGGTCCTATAAAATCATATGGATGAATGTGTTATTAAAAAAAGCCACATTAAAATATGCATTTAATCAATATCGCTAAACAAATTAAATTAAGTATACTTTGCTATATTTTATTTAGTTCATAATTTAATTAATACTTAAGTAGGTAAACCCAATTAGTCAATGGCTATATTTAAAAGTAACCACTTGAAAACTATTAGCCAATTTGTAGCTCAGGTGGGACTTTTAATCCTACCTAACACTGATTTCATCTTCTGTCAAATGATTTCCCCGGGAGAAAAATTTTCTATGGAATGACAATTCGTAGCATTCATAAATCTTGAATAATCTTTTCCAAGAGCCCTTCCATTAGCGTCATCTTTTAAGAATGCTATTAATTTTCAATTGTTGCATTCGTTGCAAAATCTCAGAACATATTACGAAAAGATCTCAAATAAAAGTTTGAAGGAAATAAATTCATTAAATCAAAATTACGAATCGAATAAATGAGTTATTTCCAAGAGGATGCGAAATGAAGAAATGAACGTTAAGTATTTGCTCAGTCATTTGTGACCGAATCAAAATTGGATGGGATTGGAATATTAAAAAGTGATTTTAAGAAAGTAATTGCGAATTTAAGTCGTAATGTATTTCAGTTAAACTAATTCATTGGATTTAAAATTCGGAAAATGTAATTATACTTTAATATTTCTTGTAATGTATTTTATTGATGTACAACATTGCTGAAAGAGTGAGTCCAATTATGCATTATTTATTTAAGTTTAATATAGTTATGTTTAAAAATATCTGGATTCTAGCCAGAGGAGACTTAAAAGCATAAAAGTAGCATGCTATTTGATATTATTGTATGTTTGTTATATCTTTTTATTCCTATTATTTTAATTTAATACATTGTTAAATAGTTTTTATTTAACAAAATTTATTTAATTCATTTTGTTAAATATATTCAAAATTAAATTCTTAAAATAACCATCTTATTTTTATATGCAATTGCAAAAAATATTTTTAAATTTGAAAATAATTGAAGTGAAAAGAAAGTGTACTTATGATGTTTCTTCTTTGAACATATATATTTCTTAGGTATTTCTATTTACTTCTCTAACAAATTGCTCCGTATTTAGTTTTAGGAAACTTTGGATGATTAGTTTCCAAAGTTTTTAAATCATTCGGCCATATAATTGACTTTTGTAAAGCTCTTTGAAGTTTATGAAAACGAAATAAATTTTATGTTAAGGGGAATTCCAAAAAAATTATTTAAAATTGTGATGTATCAAATGTATTTCAAATTGTTTACTTACGAATACTTCTTCAAAATGATTTCCTTAAAAAGTTATAAATTAAATAAATTAAATAAATAGTTGATATACAAACCTACCTGGGGAAAATCTTTACTTTGAATTGTAGTTCTTGGGATAATATTAAAACTTATTGGATATTTCAAATTGGCAATTATACCCGTTTTTTACATTAAGTTTGATGAAAATGAAAAATAATTAAATTATAATACTTATATCACCAAGGTCATTGCAGTTATCATACTTTGAGCTTATCTCTGTGTAAGCCTTAATAACTAATTTCAGACATAAATAAGAATATTCTGCGTAGATTATATATTTTAAGCAGAAGTCTAGATAAGAGGATATTTCCACCTCAACGATAACTAAATGGTAATGAAGGACTTAACAGACAAAAACTATTCTAGTGGTTTATTGAGTAATCCTACTTCTAAAAACATAAATCAATCTAGATTATATATTTATGCTTATTTTGAAAAATTAGAGAGATTGTCGCTAAAGAGATTAGTGAAATGCGGGTGAAGCTCCAATAGTAAAAAAAAAGCAAATATTTTGGTCTTAAATGTTTCGTATTATGTTCAAAATTGATCCATTCAAGTATTTAATTTTAAATATTGGAAACTAGTAGGAGTTTGTAAATAAATAGTTAATTGGGGATAAGTAAAAAGCATCGAATTATTAATTTCACTAGAAATTCTTCTTCAGTGGCTTCATTTCTGAGTGTTAATATGTATTACTTATAATTTGAAATAATTATCTAGTTACAATATCTATTTCCTTCTTCAATCAAAACGCAAGTTATATAAAGAAAAACGTAAAAGAAAAATAGCGCATTTTTTTTCTCTTTTTTGGTGAATTAAGCTTTCTTGCAGACTTAGTCATATTCTCCAGAACTGAGAACCATTTTTTGTCTCATTATCTAGACACGAATGAATTTTCTACCGCCATGCATCTAGGTGGCACTCGCTACCAATTTGGAGCTCGGATTACAGTGAATTTGTGCTGTCTGTGGATGTTAAACTATGCCGAGGTTTAATATTAGCGAGGAATCCGAGCAACAAATGGGTATTAAAGGATCTTTTACACGGCATAAAATTACATGACATGCGTGCTGACGGTTTTCCGTTCCTGAAAATCTGCCGACTTGGTCGAGGCTTGTACCTACGATCTTGGGATTATAAGGTCGGGCACGAAATACCTCGCAGCTACTGAGACAATCCCTTCAAATGAAAATTGTAAAAAAAAATTAATTTCACAGAAAAATATACCGAATATTTACATAAAAATACTGTTTTTATCTTTTAACCATTTCCTTTCTGCAAATAAACCGTTTTTAAGTAAGTGTTTTTAAGTAAATATACGGGTCTTTTTTACAATTTGTCTTTTAAACAAATATTTTGTGTTAAAATGACAAAATATTTGTAAAAAAATAAACAAAATATCTCTGTAAATTTTACAGTATTTTTCTGGCACACTAGTTCATTTTTTTTTGTAAAAACAACTGACTTTTTGTTACAGTCTAGGAGACATCATTTGAAAACAAAACCTAAAAGGTTAAAGAACTTCTCCAAGGTAACAATACGAATATCACAATGACACATTCACCACCATTTCCAATACCTCAATGTATAAATTGTTGGAACCAATAATAAAATAATACCAATAGTATCTTTGCATATTATGAATTTGCATCCATAGAGCTGTTCTTCTTTAAAATACCAGTAATCTCATCTGAAAACAAAACAAAAAAAATTAAAGAAAAGCACACTAATACAAAGTATCAATACGGACATTACAATGGCACATTCATCAACATCTCCACTATTTCCCAACGTAACGTGTATGAACCAATAGTACCAATATTATCTTTCATAATACTAATTGTTATCCATAGAGCTACTGTCCTTTATCGGTAAATTCATTTGAAAATAGAAAAAAAAAATGTTGAAGAAACGCACACTCTAATACAAGGTATCAATACGAACACCACAATGGCACATTCATCACCATTTCCAATACCTTCCTACATAACGTGCGGTTATTAATTTCTCGTGGCGTGGAAAAAGAATGAAAGAAGGGCAATATCCTGTCTTGGATTTATGGGCGACTTGACACGGGGTGTCAGGGTAGGATGATCGAAGACTAATTTATTACTTGCCAGCACAGGGAGAGAGCGTGCCCACCTATAGTATGGTGGTCAGAGTCAAAAGGGTGTAACTGCCCTATAAATAATACACTATATTACATGATATGTATACGATATTTTCCCGATGACTTTCGATATAAAGCCTTCACCGAGAGGTTATGTTGTGTGCACAGAAAAAGAGCATGAAATACCTATAGTATCGAGTCAACTGTCCTATAAATACTAAACTATATCACATGATATTTATTTTATATCATTCCAATGAGCCTACGTTTTGAGGTTATATTGTTTTTTTTTCTAGAGCTCCAGGGTATCAGTAAATTAATGTCTTATTTCTGGATTTTACACAAAACGCCATTGAAAGTCAAACAATGTTTTACCTAATTTTACATTTTTGCAATCTGCAAACGACTACACAACTTACTATATGTAACTTAAGTTTAATTGCTCCTTGAGTTAACTAAATTTACTATTTTTGATTTTTTGTCTTAACTTTAATGCATGATACATAGTTAAAAAGCAATTCTGTATTTCCTCATAGCAATTAAAACTTTTAAGAAATTAAAAACATATACTTGAAAAGAATCCTGTCAAGATTTCAGCAAAACAATAACATAATTTTAAATTGTTATGCAAGAGTATTAGTTTAAAAAATATACAAATATTGGCAACCAACAACATTAAAGAGGTCCAGCAAGGTTGGACCAACATATTTCTAATTCTTATCCAGTCTTCAATTATTAACGAGATTCTTCATCGATTCTCCTACTATCTTCGAATAAACTAAAATATATTTTCTAAATAAGTAACTAAAATCTTAATAAAACTGTAATATTTTATCTGGACGTTTTAAGAATCGTTGTTTGTAATAACTTCTGTACACTCTACGAAAGTTCTTATCATCACCTTCCATTAGTAAATCTGTCTTTGATTCTTAAGTCCAGTTCAAATCGAAGCGGGCAGTTCCATGAAAGAAATGCCCAACACCTTTCACACCCCATTACGATTTTACACATCCTCCGCGTCCGCCATCTTACATTTCGATGAAAAATGGCGGCCACGCTATCACCCAGTGCTTTTCCCGCCATCTTGTCCGAGATAATAAAGATTAACGACATGGCGAAAAAAAGATTTTTGAGTACTTGCCAAGGTCTTTCCCATGGTGGTACAAAATAAAAAATCTTTTTTTTTTCTGTTCAGCCTATTCTGTCCATTGTCGCATTGGAACCTAAAAGGAAACGGAAAAAATCTAATTACTTTTACAGATTTATTTAAGTTATTTGCTAAAAGGGAAGTTTTTGCAGTCTTCTTTCTTGAGGACGTTCCTTTCAGTTTTATCAAGTGGTGAGCAGATTAGGTTTGTTACGGGTGATTGATTACATAGTCTGAAGCAATTTTGTTATAATTATTGGTGGAAAAGTAACATAAATATTTTATCCTTGTAGATAAACACTTAAAGTTTCATTATGGAAGTTTAGTACGTCCATTTTTTATTTGGATGGATGACACACCTTAAAATTGGTAATAAATTTATAAATTAAAAAATAAATGTTTTTAGAATATTCCATTACAAGTGATTGATATTCAGAATGCGTAAATATAAGTCTTTCTTATTATGAAAAAAATTGTTATAGCAATTTACATTACTTTGTAATTAAAAATAAAAAATGAACATCATATATATTATAGAATTTAAGAACGTGTGTTAGTGTTCAATGATACTTTTAAAACACGTTTATGTCAATGTTAGATTATTGATTAGAATGTTGCTTTACATCTTTGTAACTCATTTATGTGAAGTTACACTCATTTATGTAATGCTTTTTATATTAGAGTAGTGCAATTCCTCAACATTATTTCATATTTTTAGCTTTAGACATACATTGCTAACTGACACGTGATTTCACATTTAAATCGGTATCTCTTTTTTTTTCATAAATAGTCATAGGTGTAATGTTTACAGCTTTGTTAACTAAAATCCGAGTCCTGTTACAAATATTTTTTTTAAAAAACACCTGTCAAAAAGTAAGCAAAACAATGACAAATACACAAACTAAGTATATCACCAACAATCAAACACCCGAGAATCAATTTCCGTTCCAATCCAAGCGATTTTTTTTCTTTAAATCCAGCAATTCCCTCAAGTTCATTGGTGAAAATGCCTTATCAAACCCCTCCAGGGGAGACCTAACTACAAAAGATCTAATCTTGGACAAGAAATCAAGTGGAAGATAGGTTTGGAAATTTAAGGTTCATTCTCAAAAATAGATGCTGGCTTTTCTAGTTTTTAGCCTACTTTTCTTTTTTTTTTAATTCGACGAATGAAAAAAAAATGAAAAAGTAGGTATTGACATGCGGTCGATGTCTGTCCGTCCGTCCGTCTGTCTGTCTGTCTGTCCGTACCCCCCTTCCAAAATCAGTTCTATCTATCCGATCTTAAAAATTCTTTTTTTATTAGAAAGGTATAACCTCAGACACCCAACTTTCATACTTTTTGTCCGTCTGTCTGTGCGATAGGACGGACATAAATCTACTATTTGATGACAAATTTCCCATTGAATTAGCATTGAAATTCAATTTCGAGTCATTTAGATCGCTGAATTTAACTACAAATGCTACGGACAAGTGAGATACTTCAAAAAATTCAGCGCATTGAAATTAGAATACATTAAAAATTTCAGAAAAAAATTCGAATTCGAAGTACTTCAATTATTTAAAAAACTTCAAAATTTAATGCTCATTTAAAAAGCATAGGAAGCCATTTTTATTAGAATTAATTCACCATTGCCATAGCAACAATTGCTTGAGAAACTTTAATTCTTTTAGACAATAAATTAAAATAAATTTATTTTTGAGACATCAAACAATTTAAGATGACGTCAAATATATATTTCTCTACGAGATTTTTGTATGTTGATATAAATTGTTTTCATTCTATTTAAAAGCGAGGTGTATTATATATTTATTCTTTGAAATATAAATTTTTGCAAACGATTTAAGTAATAATTATTTAATTTTCGAAATAAAATATGAAACTAGCCGAATTTAGCAAGTAAATGTTTATTGAAGAGTAGTTTTTTGGTTTTTGTTCTACGAAAAACTAAATATTTATTTATAACTGCAAATAAAGCTGTGTTTAGTGAACGATGCTGTGTTTAGTTAGATGCTGTGTTTAGTGAAATTTATTTTAGAATTTAAGGTGGAAAAACGGTTGTTGATGTCACTTACTGTTACGAACTTAGTTTTTTCAAGATAAGAATTTTAGTAAGTATTTAAGTAACAGGAAAGTAGGCTATTTCAGTTCTTTAAGAACTTCTTGTTTTTATATAAAATAGTAATTGAGTATTGTTTGAATTTGGCGGATTTTTTAGCTTAAGTTTTATTTTAGCAAGCGAAGGTTATATCACCGATTATTGTCTAAGTTAAGTTTTAAGTTAGGTTACTCCAGTTAAATTTATATTTTATCCGAACTACACATTGATTATTTACAGGTGATCGTTTTTGATTCAACTATCACATACCTAGGATTGAAACTTTGAAAACACACACTTTTTACATGTATGATAATCAAAATAGCTTAATTTTTAAAACTACAATATTCTTCCAATGTTCTCGTATTAATTTCAATTTATTTTAGGTGCTCTCTGGATCACGTGTAATTTTTAAAATAACACGCACTGTTTTTCAGAAGCACACAGAACTTTTTAAAGGTTAGACATTTTAACTTAAAACTTTAATGATGGACGAGCCATTTATAAACATCTGCAGCAGAAATATATTTAAAAAATTCAACGAAATTAAATTTTGTGTTAAAATGTAACAATTACTCTCACGTAGAGAAACCACCAATTAATTAGCTTATCTCTTAAATTGTTAATTTTATTTTCAAACAGTCTGTAAATGGGCAAAAATGAATGGTTTATAACATTATTTTAAAATTTATAATTAATTTATTTTTTAAAGACATATCGTTAAGTGCTCTTCAAATGAATAAAAGCATATTATTAATAGAAATTTACGATTCATTAAAAAAAAAATTCAAGCTTATTGTCAAAAATACTGTTACATAATATACTTTATAAAACTTACCTTATAACAAATATACTAGAATATATGTTACTAAATCAGAGTTACTTTGTTTATATATAAACAAGTAAACTCTAGCCTGGTCTTCTTTTCTTCCGCATTGCTGGTAGAAAAACGTATGAGGCGTGATTCCATCGCAATAGCAGAAAAAATAAGAAACCTGATGGTAGATTGCGAAGTGGATGGCAGGCAAAAGGTTTTTGGAGAAGTTGCGATTGCTTTCTCCCAAGAAACTGGGTTTACCTCTCAGAAGAGTCAGCCTCGTTATCCCTTATTTCCAGAGACATTTCTACCATGTCCAGTTTCTTTTTGCTATCTGGAGACGATGATTTTTCTGCCCGGAGCGATGGGTAAAATAAGTAGCTAAGAATTAGGTTAGTTTGTTTCTTGAAATATATATCTGGGGTGTCGTGATATTTTTTGGGGAAGATGGAGGAGGGGCAATAAGGTCCTTGGATGGGAAATGCTTGTTATCTGTATTTGTTTTTAATGTTAGGTTGGTATATTGCTTAAATGTTGGTTGTTTTTGTACATATTAAGCTTTTTTCATACATTCGTACACAAGTAATTTGTGGCAAATGATAATAAAGTGTCAGAAAATTTAAATGTTTATTTTTTAACCGTATTTTATTTTAGAAATGACATTAAAAGTTCATTGAATAATTTAAGTACGTTAAAATGCCAAAATGTCTTAAAAATGAAAAGCACTCTATTCTAAAACTATAGTTAAAATCCTGGTATTTTCTCATTGAATTAAATAAATAGTGAAATTAGTTTATTGTATTAATCAAATAAACATTGTCAGAATGGGTAAATGAAAGCTTATATTTTAGGAGTGACTGAATGATTTAATGTGTTGCGAGTGATTCTAACTGATTTCTAAAGTATAAAATGGTGAAACAAATTTTAAATAAAGGGTTTTGCTAATTTTGATAGTGTTAGTGTGGCTATAAATACTATTTACATTTCTTCAATTACCAGACGACGTCTACAACGACAGACTCAAAACGGACTCTTACATGATTCAATAATGCTCCGCCTATGTCAGACTTAGAACAATACTTGTCAACAAAATGTTTTTCAACTGAGAACCCATTAACCTCAACTAGTACACTCAGAACAAACAAAAGCCTTATATAGTTCATTGTATTTCCTCTCTAATAGCCTTCAAGCCTATATCGCAACTGTCATCCCCGATTAATCATGACATATACTGCTCCGATTTTTCCTTAACGAAATAAAGCAAATATCCGAAGTTTATAATGATAGATACTTTAAACTTTGAAAAATATAAATAATAATCATTAAACTGTTGTTCGTTGTCTAGTATTTATAATTTTATGTTCCTAAAAAATATTTTGCTTTCCCTATGTTTTGAAACTTCCAGCACTAATAAAACAATTATCTCTTGAGTTCATTATGTTTTTAGCTTCGTTTAATCCAAACTTCAGACAATCTTGTTTCTCATAGGAACAGAACTTATTCCAGTGCAGTCTCTATCATTACAGGCCCAAATGTCAAGGACCACGTCTTGTTTAGCTTAATTAGTTTCTGAACTGAAGAGCGATTAATTAATGCCACTCCTTCCCCAACTTTTTCTTCTTCCTCTGTCCCTCGAAAATGACATTTTAAGTTGAGATATTTAGGGACCGAGTATTTACATTAGGTGCGAGTTTCTCCCCCAAGTTTTAAAAATTTGTGAATTATTTCGTGCTAATTACATCTCCTCTGACTGTGTTTAATATGAGCATGGGGATTCTGCATGTGCTAAGATAGTTGATCATTAACGTATTGATCCGCTGATAGATGTTTTCTTGGGTTTCTTCCTGATATTGACTTTGGTTAATGGGATGGGGTTTCGGCGAATGGTGTTTTCTCGAAAGTTATTTTTTAAAGTGCAGGAACATTTATTAGACAAGAAATTAATCGAAGTTTTGAATGGTATGGAAAGGGTGGCTTTTAACGAATGAAAATATACTTGTATTTAGGTAGCATATTTCTAGATTAAAGACCATTAATTTATCTCTGGAAGAGCTTTAAAAATA
Organism: Hylyphantes graminicola; assembly: GCA_023701765.1. Classification (NCBI taxonomy): domain Eukaryota; kingdom Metazoa; phylum Arthropoda; class Arachnida; order Araneae; family Linyphiidae; genus Hylyphantes; species Hylyphantes graminicola. Next base: position 34,824,229 of record CM043114.1, on the reverse strand, counting down.
ATAGCTCTTTTACTTAAGGACTTCTTTAGTAGTTTTATGTATATATTTTTCTTTTCAAAAGATATATAATGAAGTAGAACCAATTAATTTTTTTAATGAATTTTATATTTTAAATTAAAACTTCTTTGCTGCACAAATATATTTGATTAATCAACAAAAGCAGTAACCATTCATTATATTTCAATATTTATCAAAATCTTAACTTGATAGAAATCTTTTTCAAGCTGATTGTTCAAAACATCCTTGCCAATACAAGTCTCAGTTCCAGTTTTGAGAAATATTTGAAAAATCTTAATTTAGTTGTTAGGAAGGAGATACGATACGGTCCAAAATGGGGATTTTTCAGTTCTTTCATATTAAAACACCTGTTTAATTCACAAAATTGCCGCTGCTGAATCTACAAATCAAGCCTTACAAGTAAATGTATTAATTCCTACTAGATTTGAACCGAGACTATTTCTATTTTGACAAAATTGCTTGAAACTTTACTTCGATAAGTTATTGAATTTCATGTTTAATTATCCCACATAATTTAGCAAATCAGTTGAGCTTCGTAGTGTTTCCATTAAATTTCAGTTCCCGGCACATAACTAGCGTTATTTGAGTAAGTGTGTGATTATTTCGATAAGTTCATTAAGTCAAAATCATTCATTAAGTCAAGCATCAAGCTCAATTTATTTTAAGGTGTAACCTTATACTATAAATTTGGTGCTGTGGTAACTCCGTAAAACAACCAAGGCAGCCGGTATAAGTTTTATCAAATGTTTAATATGTGTGCAAAAAACTGTAGAATAGAATGATGTTTTAATTAGTAAATGGAAATTGAGAACCCACACTTGTGAAAATGAATTCTTATTTATTCGTTTTGCTTGTAACTATTCCCATAAATGTAGTTTCCTATAATTTTATGAAGTAACTTTACACCAAAGGTTTACAGTATAGTTCGATTTCTACAATATTAAGTTTGTGGAGGAATGTTACTGCCATTTAATTTCGCAATAAATTACACAAATATACAGCATTTTGAAAATACCTAAAAAGAATAAAGGTTATTAATAACAATTTTTATATTTCATTTACTTAAATATTTTCAAAAATTCAAATGTTCTGTTCTATTTCACCTTGATACTAGTTTCATTATAGTTTTATTCAATATGGTAATAGCTATTTTCATTGTATTTAATGTTTTTGGTATTCCGTTCTAGAATAACTGTACTTTATCATCAAATTCTCTGAGCAAACCAAGGATAACAACTGCTACAATTAAATCAAATGGGCCTAATGATTATTAGATTAAGTACACATGATAGAGACAATCCCACAAAATAGTTATGCATGCTTAATGTGCTCCGACGTTTATCAAATTATTGCCAATTCATTTTGATACTAATGTCTAACTCAATGTTAATTTCAATGTTATGCCTAACAATCCAAGTTGGCTTACTTCATTGTACTCCTGGGCCAGCGCAGTGTGGTGTGTTAAGGGGCCCATGTTTCTGATATTGTTAAGTATGGCCGTATCCATTTCATGAACGTATAGCTGGAAAAATATTTTTTTTAATAGCGCCGTCATATATGAAGCTGGTGCAAGAGAAATCTGCCCTGGTACTTAGTCCTGAAGTCGCTTGCCGACATTGCGTGGATGTAGCCTGACCAGATATGTTGCAGTAAATAAGTTTTCAACTGAATATATGGGCTGGGGAGCAGAGTCGGTTTAGCACTCGCCTAGCATGCGGAAGGTCGCAGGTTTGGGTCCGGGCATCGCCAAAATAACTGCCGACCTATAAACGGCCCGTGCAGCCAAAAATTTCCGACAAATATAACCCCGTGAAAGGGAGAGCTCGTAAAATATCCTTCAAAGTCCTAACGCTGCGTACGATGGCGCCCTTAACGGTTGCGTTGGATGCCTATTCAGGTGTCGGCTCGTCACTTGACTGTGGTTCTAAAATATGAAGCCCGTCGCCAATAGCCCTCGTGCAGCTCTAGTGTGACGATAATTCAAACCAAACCAAATCAATTATGCTTAGTTGAGTGCCCCCTAGTGTTGGCCTGTCATTCGGCAGTCTGTCTAAATATGTGGGGCTTGTCGCATATAGCCCTTGTGGAGTTCTAGATCGACATTATTTCAACCAAGCCAATAATTATACTAGTATTCATCCTAACTTTATATATTTCCCTTCAGATAACCAGTTCGATTTCTATCGTATCCACTTTCTGGACGAATGTCTGCCTTCCCCAAATTCCCTGTTCAATCCAACAAACCGTGAAATCGAAATATGTATTTCGAAAGGAGCCATCCATGCTGACTTCTTTTTTTCATGTGGAATTTGAACTGCCGCACAATGAGCGCCCATAAATCATACGTGAAAGGTACTCGGTTTCTTCCTGAAAGTTTCTTACGTTTCCATTTATTAGATGAAGTAATGGAATAAATAAAAGAGATATTTTTACTCCGGATACAATAATAGGAATGAATGTGCTGGTTTTGCAAGGGATGTAACTTATCGACGACTACTTTAGAAAGGTTCTCAATTTTTTGTGGTTGATAGCGGTTCCAAAAGGATGAGACTCACCGCCGATAGTTATTGCGTCGTTCTACGGCGACATTTTGTAAGCCTAACCAACATTTAGTGAACGTAAAAAATGATTCCTCACAGATTCCATTTTGAAAACTGGTATAGAGCGTGATAAGACAGATTTTGTTTAGAAACTCTAGCTTACAACACGCTTTTAGGGACTATGTTTGGTATACTAAAGTAAGTTTGTATTTGATTTAAAATAATGATCTGAACCGCCCCAATTTGAACAAATATTATGCCATAACAAAGTTTCTGCCATTAAAAAACAAGCTCAGGCATATCGCGGTGATCTAAAGCTCTTTCAACGAAGGATGTCTTTCTGTTTTGTTTCATCCCTCTTATCAACGTATTATGCTCTTCAAAAAATATTAAGCTTATCAATGCGTAAACGCTTGACAACAGTATATGGGACAAAAGCACGTTAAATGTATCGTGCACTGAAGCCACGAACGTGGTCTTCGTGAGGTTGTATTATATCAGTAGAAGTACGATTACAGTTAACCTTGGTTCAAAATACCGATATCCGTTCCAATAGATCTCGTGTATCCTTAGTATGACATTAATCTAACACCAAAACCCCAAAAAATAATGAATTTTTTGGTTAATTTTGAATTTTTAAGAGTTAATTTACCTTAGAAAAAATGTCATTTACATTTTTGTCAAAGCTAAAGCACGAAATACTGTATGGCATACAATTCATCAATACATCAGTTCAATTTATAGGTTTTTATTTTAGCAATAACGATGTTTTTTAATGTTTGTAATTTATTTATGGTTTATATATTTTATGCATCAATATACATTTAAACATCTCATGCTGTTTACCTTTGTAATTAAATTTATTAAATAAACGATACGTTTGCGGTAGGGGTTCAGTTTTATTGAAATTTGGGTTATGTATAATTAACCATATATATAGCTATAGTTTGATTGTATTAAATCTTTGATCTGAAAGATTTTTTAAACATTTTTAAATTTTAATATTGTATTGACCCTCTTTACAGAATTTTTCTGCATCGTGTCTTATTTTTAACAAATTTTAATTAATAAAAGTCCTTTAAAGTGAATTTAAGATTAAAAATTCCATCAACATTAAATTTTCGTATAAATATGCATCTTCGAAAAACATGCGGTAAAATTGGGATTTATAACTTCAATTGATCCTTGATTACTATTTGCGTCACCAGATGCTTTGAAGAATATTCATAGACAGAAATATTTCATTCTGAATAAATAACTTCCGTATAAATATCTTAACTTTATCTAAGTATGCTTCTCTATAAAATAAAAGTATGAAACCCCCTATGAATATTTTTCATTACATCTCCTAACTGCCGAAAAGCCACTTCTGAAAAGGAGTTATGTTTGTCAAAAATATTCATTCATCAAATGATTCTAGCCAATCCTTTCCGGAACACAGAGAATAATTTATTCCGAAAGCACTGTACAATGTTCAGTCTTCTTCCGGATGTTTCCGTAGTCATAAGTTTCCGTCTACCCTCTTTTATTTTTCGTGAATATTCTCCATTTTTTTTTGTTTTTCCCGAAATCTCCTGAATTTCTAGCTTGTGGACGGAATTCTTAATGATAATGCGATTTTCAGAAGAATTCGGCGTTTGCTTTTCGTAACATCGAAGGGTTCCTGAATTTCCTGCCCAAATAATTGGATGACTGACTAAAAGTAACCGAATTGTTGCACGATTCAGAATATTTATTGTATTTGGGGATAATTAAGAACTTTGTCGTGATTGGTAATGATGGAATCGCAATAAATTAAACAAGTGGATTGGTTGAGTCACAATGAAATGGATTTATTAATCACAGACGTAAGTGCATTTAGTTAATAAAAGTGCTTGTAGCAATGCATAGAATTCCTACCAAATGTAAGATTTCATTAATTATATTTATTGTAATTTGTTCAAACACATGTCAGAACTATTTCTTTTATCGGAAGTCCAAAATCAGTTTTATATCACAGTTCATACCAATATATTAAAACCATTTTGTCCCTAAGGAATTTATATTAATTTAGCTAAACCTTACTTATGCGTTTAGTTTTGTGTACGAAATATGTGCTTTCAATTAGTGTGATGAAAATCTTTTTGAGAGTTAAATTGAAACACCTTGTAAGTTAATCATTCATTAGTAGAGCTTATATTCAGATACACATTGTTTAAATACTTAAAGCTTTGTTCAAATACAAAAGTAACAATTCTCAAGTTTGCTTGTGATCTTTTAACTTAACATAATATTTTTTTGTTTCAATATAACTTGTTTGTTAAATATTTCCCCTCTTATAACTTTCCAGAACCCCACTTAAAATTTCTTAAAATATTTCGCTTTCGAAATTTTTATTTCTATCATTTCTTTCCCAAAAGATCATTATTAACGTACTTATTATTTATTAACAATGCACACACACACAGAGAAGCGACCATTTAAGGGTTTACTTAAAAAAAAAAACGCTTTTTTCAAAAATCGCAACAACAACAATGCGATTTTTATTTCTTTAGAAAATATTCTCTAAATAGAGCCCAATTTGCAAACTTTTGTTTACAAATCCAACAGCGCTTTCTTAAAAATCCAATTATAACGCACTTTAAAGTTCCCACTATTTTCTCCCCGCTCTAAGACCAATCCATAAAACTAATTAGCAAACAACCTTTTACAACAAAGTTCGTTGCATTTTAACGGACTCCCTTTGTTACCAGACAGAGAAGGTGACTAAATTTACTATTAATGCCTTGCATCGCCTTTTAAAATTTAATCCTCTGGCGTTTCGGGCAATTTTAAATCAGACGAAACTTTTAAAGTCCTTATTAACCTAAATTTTATTGCAACTCGCACCACAAATGTCTCGTTTCTCATTAAAATCACATACTTGTTGTTACAACACCGTTTGTGTTGTAGGTTTTTTATCCTCAAATTTGCTTCAATTCTCATCCCACCAAAATTGACACGTTTTGGGGGAAATTTTAAATCATGCCAAATTTCCCTGCATGACAAAATTCTACCATTTGTAAATTATAGATTTAACATATGTTGTTTTTGTTATATAGAATTATGCATGTTATTAAAATTATGCAACAAATTTATATCATTCACATGCGTTGCTGGATTAAAATCTTTAAAATTAAGGCAATGAGTATCTTTACGACATCTTGTGTTGTAACAGTTCCTTATGAATGAAAATAAGGCCGAAATTGATGATTTGTACTCACTTGTAATCCAATCATTGCAAAGGGTTGAGCTCATCATGACATACCACCAATCATCGATATCAACAATGAAGTTGTATAAGTGTCGGAATAAAATACTACATCTCAAGCATTCCAATTACAGTCAGACAAGAAACGATTAGATTTTTTTTTAATTCGCAACCCTTTATGCTATAGATAAATCAGTGATCTTTAACTCGTTCATAAGTAAGTCATAAGTCATAATTTGTGGATGTTTTTTTTTTAAATACTAATTTATAAATTTATGTAATACTAAAAAAAGACTTGTTTTCGAAATCACGTTAAGTGTAAAAATATGCTCCCTTAACTAAAATAAAAATTCAAATCTTTTAAAACATTATGTTAGCACCATATTAAAGCCTATTTGTGCAATTAGTATTTATCATTCCTGTATTTCTGTCTCCCAAACCAACAAAAACCCTATTTTGTTTGTGTGGCAATAAAGATATCGGCTTTTGGTTTGTAGCCGAGCGAGGCGACAGGGCTCTAATGAGATAGCGTCCCCCTAGAGAGGCAACCCTGCAATTAGCCGACCGGATAAAAATGTCCTAAAAGGAAAGATTACTCAGCGACTCTAAACAGAGTTAAGGGGACTTAAAAAAAGGGAAAAGGGGAGTAAATAAATAAACAATTTGGAGATGTGCTTTGATCTCATTGTTGCCACCGAAATGGAAATGTTTTATTGGATCTCGATTTAGCTTGCTGGTTTTAGGGACTAACTAACGAATTGGAGTTGCTTATCCGATGAAACTTTTGTGATCTGGTATTTGGGTACTTAAATTCGTGTCGGAATATTTTGTCGTATATGATTGGATAATGTCGTGCGACAAAGTAATTGAATCGGGAGGTACAGATTTTGCGATAAGATACTATTAGAATGCGATGAAAGTTTAATAGTTCTTTATTCAGAGAATATCATAGTTGTTTAACTACTTTGTTGAACCAATTCAATTATAACTTGTTTGAAGTTAAGTATTTGCATTTTCTGTGACTTAATGTTTAGGGAGCTTTATTGATATATTGAAGATCTCAGAAAGAAGATGACTAATGTTAAAATATAAAGGTTATTGACAGTTGATGTTTTAGGTACATTGGGGGGGGGGATACACAACACAGTTACATCTATGAATAAGATTCACAGCTGTGCCTAACCAAGATTAAAAGGGACAACCGGCATCTTACCTTGTAATTATTATTTTAACTAGTCTGAATAAAAGTGTTAAAGAATTGTCCATTTAACGATTGTGTTTACTAATATATGCATTTGTTTATAAATATGTATTTCAATGAAATAAAAACATAAATATTTTTTTATTTAAATTAAAAATAACATATAATTGTTATTTTTTTTATTAATGGTTAGGTGTGTCCAATCGATTTCAATAATGTTAAAATTTATGTTCAAACTTCCACATGTTTAAATATCTAAGACGCCTTTCAAATATTAATATTTTTTAAAAATTAACGATGATGATTAACATTAAAACGCGAAAGTACAATTATTAGAAAAAAATCTAGTATTTTTTGGGCATTTTAATGCGATAAATTCGAAAACTATATAACATGAGATCAACGTTAAATACAATAAGAAACATTACTAATTTTCAAAGCAATATTATTACAAAACAATTCGACAGGGTAGAGAACACTCTTCATTTTATAGTAATTTCAAACCTCAAATACAACATTGTATCATTAATAAAACAAACAAATGTACATTGTATTTCTTATTGCTATAAAACTTCCTTCAGTTCTAGTTTTAAGAATACCCAAATAAACATACAGCTTTTCTTTATTGACGGAAAAAGTTACATTCGGACTTCGTTGTGCCTGGGGCTATTTGGCGAGTGTTTTTATGTCACCATAAAAGCTCCACACAGCTTTTTATTGCTCAGCTTTTCATATAAATGAGCATGTTTATGCTTACTGATCAGTCCGGAAATTCGCATTGTGCGGTTTGAGATCTCTTTTCAGAAAGGCAAATCCAGTCGTAACCTCATTTGATTGCTTTTGCGTAGAAATAACATGGCATTTCTTCTTTTCTTCAATTTATGGTATGGTGTATTTTTTTCCCTACCTATTTTATGATAACTGGTTATATTCATATAAAATAACTATTTAATGGATTTCGATAGACTGTGTTTTGAAAGAAATTTTATTTTATGCAATAATATTTCTTTATCGCATAACAACATCCGGAGAAATTCCTTAATATGATAATTTATTTTTTAACCATCATAAAAAATCAATTTTATTTTATCCATTCGTTATAAAAATGCAGATATTTTTTATATAATTGGAACTTATTTTATTTTAGTTATTTCTATCAATTTATAATATTAATAAATATAGTAGAGATAAAAAACATCTTTTCGTTTATCCATAAAACATTGAGAAACGGAGCTTTTAATTAGATAAAAACTCAAAATAAATTTGTATAAATTAAGCATAATTAAAGCATGGTGATATTTCCTAAACTGCACCCCAAGTTTCTGTCATGTTCATTAAAAAAATATCACCGAACTATCTAATCAAAATCCCGTACCCCTTTACATTACCAGAGTGATATATTTTCACCTTCCGACACCATTGTAAAGGAAGACCCTTAATCATCATAATTATCGCTATATAAACTTGAAGAAACAAAGTTTGAAGTATGACTTCCTGACGGCGTCATCATTAGTTTTATCTGTCCGGAACGCTGGGTAATTAATGGTTTTAGCTTACACCCCTGACGAAATGGGGGGCTAGTGCTTGTGACACTTGAGATTCCCATGTCGTGGAAGAACTAGCCTGGTCGTATTTCAAAAGGGGTTACAGTTTAAAGGCATAATTTAGAAAGATGTTTTGCGGTAATAAGGTTGTTTAACTTATTTAAGACTTTTGGGAAGAAAACTTTCGAAGCAAAAATAAGTTTTCCGGAGTTAATCCACATTTATTTACATTTTTTAATAAACTATGATAATGAAAAATTTATGTAGGGTAAAAGAAAGTAGTGTTACTTGACAATTTTTCATAATTACGAGCCATAAATGGGTGTGTTTAAGCCCTAGGTTGAGCATAGAAACAAACAGTTGGAATCTACCTAACAAATAATAACCTTAGATGCTCTCATCCCATGGGTACAAGTATCTGGAGAATATTTCCCTCTCGGGGACATGTCTAAATTGCGGAGGTTGCGATAGATGGCAGCATCTGCCACGTATGTGTGTTTTGTGTCTGTATTACTTGACAAAGGTTTATGATCTGGTCTCTGACCAAGCCAGTAGTGAGTCGTCATCAGTAGCTCTAGTGTGCAGGGATAATTCAAAAACTTATCCTAACTTTTACACGCCAAGTCTCAAATTTTGTCACTTGACCATACTTCATGCGTATGAGTCTTAATTGGGTGTATTAAAGCTCTACGAGGATGATAGAAACAGACAGCTTTAACATAGCTAGCGAAGGATAACCTTTGATGCCCTGGCTGTGAGGCGTTTTGTGGTCAGTGTCTCGGTCTACGGATCAGAAGGTCCCGCGATCGAGTCCTGGTCGCTGAAAACTTACCGAGTATATGCGGAGTACGTGCTTGTTAAATCTGTTGGCTCCGAAAGTTTCCCACGGGTATACGTTCTTGAAGATTATTTCCCTCCCCTTCAGGGACATGTCTAAATTATGGAGGTGGCGCATGATTGATGGCAGCATCTGTCACGTATATGTGTGCATGTGAGTGTGTTGTGACTGTCTTATTTGACGAAGGTTTATAAGGGGCTCTCTGAGCAAGCACACAAGTCTGAAAATATATGTATACCAACCAACTTTGATGCTCTTATTTACGTTGTCACACCAGTGCGCCAAAGTAACTTTTAAACACGGTTTCGTTAAAAACAACAGATTTGTCACATAAAAGTTAGTTTTTTTGCACGATATTATAAAAGCACCTCTAGCTGATAATTGTATGTAAGAATTTTCCCGTGATGCAAGTTAGGGATTCTGGAAAGTAAGAATATTTATGAATTATTAATTATTAAAAAATAGAGGTTCAAAAAATTATTTACACTTGTTGTGCTGAATAATGTTACTTCTTAATTTCAGCTTAATTTATGCTTTATATTTTTTTTTTCATGCAACATATGTTAATTATCAAAATTGTCATTTAGATCATTCTGATTTGTAATACCCATTTAAAATACTTGGATATAATAGTTTTTTTTAAGTAATGCAGCTAACTTAAGTTTTTAACATAATTACATTTTAACTAAACTTGGTTGCTAAACACAACAACCAAGTAGTCGTGATATTTTTTAATATTCATTTTCACTTTATTGAGACATAAAATTCCTTAAACAGAAAACATACTTTTAAGAGAAATAGAAAAAAAATTATGCAGTTTTCTAATTAAAATAATTGTTCTCCTATTTTGTTTTCGCTTTACAAAAGACCTCAATACCATAACATTTAGCAAATTTTTTTTTCTAGAATTTTATGCTTCCAAGTAGTTTTTACAATTTAAATATTAAATACCATTTCAGATTACCAATATTTTGATAAATGAGAGCAATTTGTATACTATTATTTGAATAACTTAATTGAATCACTTATTATGTATAAGACATATGGCAACTCTGAACTTTTACAAAAGAAACTTAAAAAGTACACAACTACAGACTACAATTACCCTAAAGCTCAAATCGCATTAAAAAGTTACTTGGTACAAAAGCTATAACTTAAACGATACTTTCAGAGTAGAAACTTTCAAAAATGGCCACTTTTAATACTATAAAAAAGATAATAAATCTTCTTTCCCTATATCAATGTTCATAAAAATGGAATCTTCATCATACAAATAAAAACACCTTTAGAACATAATAAAAAAAAAATAATCTCATAACTTTCAAAAACGTAACTTTCGTCTTATCCCCAAAAACTTAAAACCACTGCGGTTCCGCCCGGTTTGACTGTGCCTATTTTCAACATGATTTATAGCCGAATCGTAGTTAGAAAGGAGATAGATTTTTTTTCAAAAAAAAAAAGGGAGAAGCTCAGACTTAAAAGTTTTAAAAAGAATCTTCGATGATGAAGCCAAGCAATTACTTGAAAGTGGGAGGGGTACTTTTAGTATGGCTTTTCTCGTGGGAATCCTGCTTATCGGGGTTTTTCTGCCAATAGTCAGAAGTGTCGCCAAAACACGTTTTGATCTGTAATTTTTTTACTCGACATCCGTTCACTGTAGTTTTTAAATTTGTAAAAGTTACTATATTGCAAACTCCATAAAGGTAACAATGACAAATTTCATGCGAAATTGTCCTTTCTGTAGTGAAAGTCACGTCTGTAAAAAGTGATTATCAGTGATCGTTTGATAGCTCATCTACACTTAATGTAACTAAATAACTCTAACTTGGTTCATTTAATTCGACATAATTTTCAAATTTAAAATTGTTACTTGCACTACAGTTACATCTACAGCTACAATTACGTAGAATTAGCTCAATGTGATGTAAAATTTAAAATACTAAAGATTTGCTTAATTGCTGACTTATCCAGCGTTGGCGAAGAATAAGAAGTTTGGCGGTAAAACCCCCGATAGTTATTTGCTCTCCCTTTTTCTTTCACCGATGGCGATAGACTGTTCCTTTTTTTCTTGGTAACTGTTTCTTTTCTAAAAAGACTAAGTAAAATAATAATTTATTTCGTTGGTTAATTAAAGATTATTAGAAAAATGTGTTTTTGACAGCTGACATAAAATATTTTTAACGTCTGATTAATGGTTAGGGGTTACTTTTTTGTTCTTATGAAAGTGGGTGTTTTTCTAATGTGTATGAATATGTCCGTAATTATGATATAGGAGCAAGGAAAATCTGTAGTTAGAGCATTAGAAAGTTTTGAATACGTGTGCTCTATATATCGTTTTGGCGGGAAAAAATAAAACTCAAGCAAGGCTATTTTAATAATTCAAAGAGATGAATAGGTTAAAAAAAATGATCCAATGCAATTTTGATAATTGAAAGAGATAAATGAAGAACAAGATGTCAGGAAGCAAACATATTCAGTATTGCTGCTGTATTGGCAAAGTTTAACTATCCTTGATAAATAACATAACTAAAACTTATTCCTGATAATTATGATTACATTTTCAAAAGCTCTACATGAAAGCAGTATTTTACGAAACATTATGTGTATTAAAGAAAAACACACTTTTATATAAACGTATTTATGTAAATAAGGTACACTAAACATTGTAAAACGAATTTCCGACAAATTATTATGTTACACATAATATATTTTAATTAAATTTATTTGCATAAAAATTTATAACACAAATGATAAAATAACAAAACTAATGAATATATTGTGAATTTAATGCTATCCATCATAATAATGACATTTTAGAATAACAATAAACCCTTACACTTTTACTTAATTATACACACACTTCATATTTTGTATTGGTTTTATTAATACTTTTAGTTCTTATTGAGTTAATTTATTCTATAAAGATTTTTTAGTTTGTAAATTTATAGATAGGGTTAATAAAGATAAACATAATAATTTTTTGTATAAATATGTATCCCTTTATTGCAACTATACGCTAATTTCCTAAAGCAGACGATTTATTTTTAAAAGATTGGAAATAAAATGGGCATAGACACAATATTGAATATTTTATGTACTGTTCGTTCTTACAATTTTTAGCTGTAAGAACGTCTCTTCCCTTATTTATTTACTTTGAAATTACTGTGCAAGTCGCTTGAATATTTCAAAATCTTCTGAGTAAAGTAATTTTTTTTATTTGGGAAAAAACTTTTGTAAAGATTTAAATTTTAGTAAACTACTAAGAACTATAGACATTCCTTTGCATTCTTTTGTTAGAACCGTTCCAGGAATCTAAGCAAGCGGAATATAGATTAAAATTTAGATCTTTTATATTTTTCTGAGCTTATTCATTCGAAAGTTACATTAGATTTGGTTTGCGGTTGTGTTTGAATACGAAAGCAAATAAATACAGTTAATCCAATTATAAAAATCATTTGGGATTTTCTAGTTGCGTTAGCTCTACGGTATTTCTTTAAAATTTTCTTTGCAAACGTGTATACAACCGAAGAATAAGCAAATATAAATTATGAGCTTTAAATGGTATTAAAAACTAATTTATGATTATTCAGGTTTAAAAAAAGATATTTGTTGATCTTTTCCTTTGTATGTACTCTTCGAGGAAAATATAAGTTTTCATAAATATCTAACCTTTTTTTTCTATAAATTTACATATAAATGAAAATAGTTAATATGCTTGTTCCAAATAAAAAGTAGCTTATAATTATACGATCAAACACAGTGAAGACTAATTTGTTTTGAATTCGTATTTGGCAAATTCATTAGTTTCTAATTATTTTCATGTTAGCTTGATGAAATTATTTAAAACATCTTTTTCCATACTACATTTGAATATATTGCCAGCATTATTAAAAAAAATGACTAAATTGAAATAAAAACAAAATGCTATTTGAAACTAGTCCTTGAAGAAAAATTTAAACATGCTCTTGAAGAAAATTATATTGATGGTTGTTTAATATTTCTTGAATGTCGAACTCTGTAATTTTGTTTCAGCATATTTTCTTAGAATGTTGTGTTTAGAGATTGTGAAAACCCGAGTATATTTATGTCTCGTAAATTTGAACCTAACTAAAAGCTTGGATAATTTGATTTATTTCCGTTAGGATTTCAGTTGAGTTCCTTGATAAGGTTTTAATTTTTACATATTCATTTTATGGTACAACAGCTGAGCTTATGTTTGTTTCTTTTTCTGACCATGTACTAGATCTTCAAGAGTTTTGATCGTGTTTTTATGTTTTTTTCAACGTAAAAGTCGTTTACAAGGACAAATCTTGAGCTTTTATTCCGTTATTTTAATAACAGTGTTTTCATTAATTCTTATCCTCTCACCATATAAATGGTTGACGTGAAACAAAGCATTAAATCAAATCTAAAGTTTTGCTAAAAGCTACAAGTAGTTCATACGGCTCTTGGGCGCTGCATTTAAAAAAAATGCACAATGGACTCGGTTGCAATATTTTTCTTATGTCTACCTAAAAAATACATTCCTGAAAATACAGAATAGTATTAGAAATAATATTCTTGTTTCTCCAGTGTGACGCATTATTAAGAAATTCCTTGTTTGTGAGCAAAGAAGCAATACACAACTGTCGAAACCTCAAAATCATCGTTGAAATCTTATTCATCTTTAATGCGTCACATTATAAACAAAGTCCTAGCATGCAAACTAATTTGTTCAACGAAAAAAAAAACTAAATAAATTTAAATATTCGAGACCCAGTGTTTTGATTAGCTCGAAGGGAAATAACCTCAGGGTAAATCGAATAAAATAATACATGCTTTAGTGTAGCTCTATGACACCAATAGCACTAGTGTTGCTTTAGTGCGGCGAGAATTCAACCTCCTACCTATTTTGGCAAATCAGCTACATTTTTGCATAGATTTTTTTTTGTATTTCGAATTACGTTAGTTATCAGGATATGCCCTTTTGTATAAAAGCATTTGTTAAACATTTCATACGTTTCTATCCTTACTTAACCTCTGTACTTAAACTTCTACATTACAAAAAAAAACTTCGTTTTTCATTCAATTGCAATAAACAATTTAATGAAGACACATAACTCAAAACAAGCTCATACCAACCCTATCGTCCCCCCTAATAGTCAATATTTCCTAATATCCTAAGTGGTTATCCCAGATCGCTTAGGGTCTTCCCTCACCAACATTTTTTTTTCCTTGAGAGATTATCGCCCATTAGAAGGAGATTAGTAAGCAGAAAGGGGAGATTAGATCCACGGTCAAACTTTCTCTAGGTTGTTACGGTATAATCTTCTTCGATCCGTGGTGTCTTAACATCGGTGGTGTTAGCGTTGGATGACCAATTCTAGGGCAGATCTTTATATGGACTCATTTGATGGTCAACCAACTATTGCATTGAACCATTTTCTTGGAACCGACTTTGCTGTGCCACTGCCCTGTTGCTGGTTGACAATTTTTGTATTGGTATTAATAGTCGATACTTAAAGGGAAATACTATTAGGACCATACGAAACATTTATTCATATAAAGCTATGTTTAAATCTCTGAAATAGATTAGCTGTTAGTTTCGTGTAAAAATATTGTTTAAACATGTTTAAAGAAAAAATATTTTCTTAATATTGATTTGTTGCTATCTTAGGAATAAATGTTTTTGCTCGTAAGAATAATAACTTTATCTCATTTTCATTTTGGTGTTTTTTTCCCCATAAACTAAACATAAACCATTTAAAGTAGTTATAGAGACCTGATGTTTATATTTCATGATTTATACACGCGTGTAACTTCCTCTATACTGGTTCATACTTTACACAACATTTGCAAAACAGAATACACTTCTCTCCATATATTCATTTGTGCCATGCGAATTGGCGTTGGATATTTGGATGGCTGATTCGTTGGCTGATGAGGTCGATAGTTGAGACCCTTTGGCTGATATTTGGGACCACAACAGGCACGTTCTGATTAATACAGGTTACTAGGTTATGTTGTAGTTACATGTCCTATAAGTCAGTAATTCTAGACCAGGTCCATGGCGTCATACACCCTCAAAAAATAGCAGACCAAAATAGGTCGTTCTACTGAAATGTGCTGGACTGTTTTTAATGATTTTTTATTTGGGGGGGGGGGAGAGGGGGGAAAATACACTTTTTAGATTAGCTCAGTTTTGGGTAACTTGCCGAGTCTGCAAAAAATCTATTACGCCCAAAAACTGACCTGTTCAAATACATTATCTAGATTAATTATATCTTCAATTTAAGCTTCATAAGAATCTAATGTAAATTTAAGATTTTAATAAGCTTAAATTCATAACTCGCATATTATCTTTATTACTTTCCATGGAGAATTTTACGAACAAACACACAGTAAGGCAAGACAGCCAATTCTCAGTAGCAAAGTCGGTTAAGCACTCGGTCCCAGGTTCTGGTCCGGGCATCGCCAAAATAGCTGCCAACCTATAAACGGCCCGTGCAGACAAAAATGTCCGACGAATAATACCCCGTGTAAGGGAGTGCACGTTAAATATCCTTCAAAGTCCTAATGCTGAGTACGATGTCGCCCTTAACGGTTGCGTTGGGTGCCTATTCAGGTGTTGGCTCGTCACCTGACTGTGGCTCTAAAATACGACGCCCGTCGCCAATAGCCCTCGTGTAGCTCTAGTGCGACGATAATTCAAACCTAACCTAACCTAACAATAGCAAAGTCTTAGTTTAGCTCTATAATCAATATTGTGGTCGTTTGAAATAATATTTGTGGTCTTAAATCTAGGTTCAATACAATCCGAACCGCGGCTATCTTAAATAAACTTAACACCCTTTTGAGGCGACCAGCTGCATATTAGCAATCCGTACCATAATTTAGCAACAGCTGCTGAGCTATAAGTGATAGAGCATTTCTCAAATTCTCATCGGAAGGAGTCCCTTCCTGAGCTGTTTAAACTCGTATAAAGAAAAACTGGTATATTAAAACTCTTTATGCACCGAATTAAGTTACGTTTTTAATTATTTGTCTATGAATATTTTAATGATAGTTATTTCAATATAAAAGGGTAGAAAATAATTGAGACATAAAATGTACATTATGTCCCGAATTTATTTTCCTTTTCCTTATTTCTACTTACAATTACTAAATTATACTAAATAATAATATTTTGTTGAATGGATATGATTTTTCTTTTAAGTCTTTACTGCCTTCTTTCTTCTGCGTTTAAACCGTATTACTCAAGCCCCACTACCATATATTTTCACTCAAAAGAACAATGAAAAGTAAAACAAAGGCCTTTTAAGTGGTATTTATTATATGTACCGTCAATGCATCACGAGTTGGCGCAGGATAACTAAAGTAAAAGTTTTCGGAGGAATTTACTTTACCTTTAAAGACTTTTCAGTGGTAAAACAGAACATTTTAATCAAAAAGCTACCTATTTCCCCGTTTTCTCCAAATTGATCAATGAAAAGTAAAATACCTTAAACTCAACGGCGCAACAGCCCATTAGTGGGTCAAGGCCTGTCGTGCCCATTTCAGATTTCGTGACCTTGAGCTCTGGGGTGCTAGGCATATGTCCCGGTAAGGTGGTCAGCCTCACACGGAACTCCCAGTGTGTAGTTCCCAAGCATGATTGGTACCCATTTTATCGACCCACTTAATGGATGAATAATGGGAAAAGTAAAATAGCAGCTTTTTAAGTGGTACTTATAAGTACCGTCAGTAGGTATAGGGTTAAAAGAAACCATCAAACCTGTTTCGTCCAACACAGAGTTTCCCCCTTTGAAAATCCTTACATCCTTATCAAAGGAAGTTGGACTTTCGGTGCTCATCTGGACACAACAGGGTCAGTGTCGTAATTGCCCAAAGGAGGCTATTCAAACAGATGAGAAGCTAGATTTATTGCCACTTAGATTTTAAAACACATTAGTGGTCGGATAAACTCCTTTTACGAGGCTGTTGGAAAATAAAGTTAGGGACATAACACAAAGCAAACTAAAAATTACGGCACTGAGGAAACAAACTAAAATAAAGAATAAGCATGAAATATCAGTGGTTGATTTATTAATGCATTGCTTCATAGAAAAAATGCAATTTTTCAGTTACATTTTATAATAATCAGTTCATTTAACTATTGATAGAACAGTTAATTAAAAATTTTAGCACCTGAACAGAAAACAATGATTAGAAACAAGCCGATATTTTTGAAAAAGTAAAATATAAGTATTTTAATGGTAAGTATTTTAAAGGTTGAAAATTGCCTTCGAGTTAGGCAATAGCCATCGAGTTGCTCTACTGCAATCTTAATTCAAACAATACAAACCTTCTAGTTACGTTATGTTAAACGTGCATTCTATTTTTGTTTTAAAACTAATGACTTTTTATAAATGAAAACAAAAGTTGTGGCGAAAAGTCATCAACCCAAGCAAACAAAATTATTTGAAGAAATTTTTATCTTTTTTCTTTATATGTCATTAATGACATTTTATACCTAAAGTTTATTAAGAAGTTAAAAATTTTAAACTCGTCGCAGAAAATACATTTTTTATGACCAATTATTTTAGAAAATTTAGAGGGGGCTGGGGAGCCTAGTCGGTTAGGCATACGCCTTGCATGTGAAAGGGCCCAGGTTCGGGTCAGCGCATTGCCAAAATTACTGCCAACCTATAAACGGCCCATTTAGCCCAAAATATATTCAAAAGTTGTGTAAGAAAATGCTTCATTTAAAAATTTTTAAAGTTCAGTTACAATAATAACTAATCAATCAATTACTAACTACTAACTCAATAATTATGCGCACAGGTAAAGTAATAAATTTACCTGTGAACACAATTTCTTTATTGAACCCGCCTGTTTATACGTTACTATTTTCCAAAATAGATCTCCACTAGTTATTTCAAAGTTACTCAATTGTTACTAGTATCATCTAAGAAAACACGCATTGTCAAATAATTTTACGAAGAAATTATCCAATGTTTCTATCACTCAACAAAATTCAAGCGCAAAATTCGCGATCACAATAATATTTTGAAATTGAAACACGTCACCAAAGAACAGCTCTTCAGCCAATGATAATTCGAGAATTGCCCTCCCTCCCCCATTAGCTCCATCTCTTCTACTGAATTGTGGTATGGGATGCTTATATGCGACCCCCTACACCTTCGATCCCTCCCTGGTACCTTTTGGCAGTGTCTCTGACCCAAATGCAGACGGTCCTGGTATTTTGGCATCTCGCCAGCCGGACGGTCCTCTGGAACCAGAGAAGCGAAATACACCAGGACCAACAATCCTCCTGCCCCCTCATTCTACCAAGTGTAGTACTAGGATGGAGAAAAACAAGTGATTTCTTAAGAGTTGTTCTCAGTTTTTCGTGTTATGTTTAAAAAAAATTGTGTTTTTTTAATCGGCCTACTTTTCATGCGCAGTGTTTATTGTTTTAATTTTAAAATTTAAAACATTCTAGTTATGTTTTACACACTCATTAACTTATATTCTGATATATTGTATGGAAGTGGAGGTCACCGTACGTTACTTGATTGCTGTGTGACTAGAGAAATGAAATTACTTTTAAAACTTAACTAAAAAAATAACTCAAATACTTTACGTTTAAAAATCATTATCCTAAAACTTCAGGAGATATTTGTTAATCAAAATACTTCCTATTTCCTTTCATTGAGTACAACCTTAATATTTAACTAGATATGCGACTTTTCGTAATGACCTCATATTCCTTGACGAAAACTAAACTTTTCGGGGCAACAGCCCATTACTGGGCCAAGGCCTACCTTGCCCATTTCAGCTTTCGTGACATAGGGGCAGGGGGCTCTGAGGTGCTATGCATATGTCTCAGTAAGGTGGTCAGCCTCAGGTGTAATCCCCAGGGTTTAGTTCCCAAGATGCTTGGTACCCATTTAATCGACCCACTCAAGGAATGAAAGGATGGGTCAACCTCGCCCAATCCGGGATTTCATCCCAGGACCTGTGGCGTGGCAATGCGAAGCACTACCAGTAAGCCACTGGGCCTCATTCCTTGACTAGTGTGAGAAATTCCTGAAAATACAACACAGTTACTCATAACAAGTTGCTTTTAAAATAATTTTTATTTACATCAATTAAATACTGAGTAAAAATAACAACGACTTTATAGATTTTACATCCATATCCCGGTCCCCGGACATGCCGCCCCCACCCCCCTCGACCCCAGGAGCTAATCTAACGTCGCGTCTGTTGAAACAATTAGGAGGGTGTTGCGCTTTCCCCGTTTTCTATCTACAATAAGGAGCCACTAAACTTTGACAAGTAATTATCTTCTAACTGGTAACGGGGATAGGTTTTCCGGATTTTGAACTTTAACACGGTGTGTTTCCTCTTCTCTAGGGTTGTTTTGTCTGACTTTTCTGTTGCAATGGGATACACGCGATGTTTTCGAGGGATTTAATTATGAATGAGAATTAGCTTCTGTGTCTGACGTTTGTTTGCAATTTTGTATTTAGTAGGAGGGTAATATTGTCACTTTCGTTTCATATTGAACTATGAATAGGAAAAGAACCATCTTGGCAAAATGATTGTTTTTTTTAGAGAAATCGTTTAAAGTGGTATCTTTTCATTGTATTTGATTTTAGAAAATTTAAACAAAATCTGTAAATTTCATCATAACTGAAGAGTTTAGAGGAAGATTGGAATCATGTCATTGATCATGTTACTCCATCCTTTAAAGATAACAAGTTTTCCATTTTCATACAATTCAAGTACATTTTTTACCGTTGGAAAGTACCATTTTTAACACATTTAATTGCAAACTGAAAACTGTGAAGCTCATTTCCTCGTTTTCACCTTTTTGTCCCTTAGTACGTTCTTCCACGAAGCTCTTCAACTGTTTTATTACTAATTAAATATCAACAAATTAGAATTTGCTTTAATTACTAGATTTACGTCCCTTGTATGATACGTTATGGAAGCTGAAAATGATTTTTTTAACTATTGAGATTCGTTTTATTAATACTGTTTGCACTTTCAAATCAATTGTTTTTTATAATAGAATTTATACATAAGTTTAAAGGCGTTTAGCATGTTAGCTTCATTAAGTAACTGTATATTCATTTGCCTATTGAGAATGGTTTAACATCTGTCATAAGGTATTAATGGAGTAATTATTATCATTAAATGGTAATAATCAGTTGAACTATGTCAGATGACCCAGATAAAATAGATATATACGTTGTACTGGCCATTACGGAAATAGATGATACGTATGGGATATAGCTATGTTGTGGTTCAATAGGGGACAATTTATTCCTCTGAAATTTGGCCGTATTCCATTGCTTTATCGTCCGACAGAATTCCATTCCTCTATTTTAGATCTAACTTTTGATTTTTGTGGCTAATATTTCTCATTTTACAGCCCCTTTAAAATCGAAACAATTTATTGTAACCATTCTCTAAAATTTCTTAATGAATGAACGACACAAATCACTTTGTTTACTGTTTATATACTAAGCTCAATGTTCGAATTTTTTTCAAAGTAAATTTAAAAATATGATAATTTTTATTAAGTAAAAGCTTTATTATTTTCGGTAAATTAAAAAGCTACAATTGCAAAATATTTTTCGAAATACCTTTTCTTTTTTGGGGGTGTTTTTTATTAAATTTTTGAAAAGTTTTCAGGACAAAATTAAATTACTTAACTAATAAATTTTTATTAAAAAATTTAGTTGTAGGGTATGTGTAATCTGTAATCTGTTTTTTGAGCCCTTGAGGCAGGATTAAAAATTTTCTTTGGAACAAGATTGCATAACGAATTATTTTTACTAATTACTCTCTTTACTGCCTTTTAATATCAAAGATCTTACAGTTAACATTTCGTCAGTGAATTGTCTCTCAGGAGAACACATAAATAAGAAACTATGCATTGAGCATTACATCAAAGTCATCATTTACATTTAACTTTTATTGCAATGAACTGTAACTAGAATGAGCTAAAAATCCTCCTCGTATCTGATTGAATTTTTTTTAAAAATTTATTTAAAAAAAAAACTTTTGCCGACTCTTAATCTCTTTGAAAAGCGATTCTCTAAAATTATTTGGTTAAAGAGTGTCTTGCCATCAAACGCAAGTTCAATATTTTAGAAAACGCTGCCACGCGCAAACCTTAAAACTCCACAGTACACCATTCGCATTCATTACCATTAGCAAGTCATTAACTCTTTTCTACACTGGCATTCTGGGAACTTTAGAACTCAGTCAGATCTCAAGAACGGAATCGAAGGGAAAAAATAAAGATAGCTGCAAACTCGAAAGATTAACAAGGTCCCAATATACACATCCATCGCCTTTTGCTTTACACTTAACCATGGCAGTGTTATCGGGAACGAAAGTCTCAGTTAAAATTCAGCCTAAGGGAAAACCATTCTAGAAACGCTGTAACAAGAGTGGTACTAGTGTAAGTCAGAAAATTACCATATTTAAATTTCTAATTGGTTGGGTTGGTAAACTGTTATTGCAGCAAGCACCAATTCCATTAAAAAAATACTATTGGGTGCTGTATTTGAAGCAATTTCAGTCTGTTGATACATTTTTGCAATGTAATTCTTATAGTAAATCAACATACTGAAGTTATACACGATGACCAATGTAACATTTCTATATTATAAAAACTAATATATTCCGTTTACTAACTTTGCACGCAAACTTTAAATATGATTTCCAAGTTATTCATATTGGCGCTTCATCATCTTGGTAACCAAGGAACCACTGATGGGTAGGTGCATTTAACGAGAAAACCCCTAAGACACCATATTTCAAAAATTAAAGAAAGGGTTTTACAGAATTTGTTTGACACAAAATATGAACTCGTTGACGGTTAATTCGAATTAAAAACTTCATTTTTTTTGCAATGGCAAGTTTTATACCTTCAAACTACACTGAAGTTTCGTGACGGATCTTGATTTTTAACAAGATAAATTAGATATTTAATAATACGTTTTAAGTACCTCACGATAACAATGGAGCATGTAGGATTAGATTCTGATCTACTCAGTAACTGGTTGACATTTCATTCGGTGTCATAGATTTAGGAAGGTGGAGCAGAGGGGTCTATCAGTTCAAATGGTTTGAAGCAGGGCTGTCAGGTTTTTCCAGCTACTGCTCATAACAAACCGACACTGAGGTATCCCAATATGCACCCTTTGAGCGGTTTTTTGATCTACTGTGCATAACATACACTCTCAGAAATAATACGCTCACTTTTGGCGATTCAATAATCCTCAAGCCGCATTTCGTTAATTTTGAGGATTATTTCGTCAAACTATCATTTGAATTTTGAGTAAAAGCGAATCCTCACTTTAACGATCTTTATTTGACGATTCTGTATCTTGATTTTGAGGAAAATCTTATTGCTGTACTCAAATGCTAAAAAAATGACGAGTTATTTCTTTAGATTAGACGGAATTCGAATCTTCATAAAAATGACGAATTAAATTTCCTAACATTGAGGAAAAAAACTCGGAGCATTTGCCAGTAAACGGCATCGTCAAAATTAAGGAGAATTTCGTCGTTTTTGAGTATTCATTTCTGAGAGTGTAGTAGCTGAAACTTTGGAAACTGGCACTGAGGTATACCAAGATGCACCGCTCTAACCTACTTCTTTTATGCGTTACTGCGCACATCGCACTATTCTCTTTCCGAACTCTATGTTCGGTGCCCGGCCCTTTGTCACTCATGCCAGTCTTGTTCAGATCAACAGAACTACGCCGTGTTATCACATGTCCTCTCCACCTTCTTTGTCTTCCAATACAGCACGCGTTAGATTGGGGGGATTGGTTTAACTTTAAGAATGTATATCTATCCTCCTGAGGGAGGGAACCACGTTGAGTACCAAATCACTTAAGTCGTTAAGCACTTTTCGGAATCTTTTGGAATGTCTAATATCCCCTGCAGTAATAATAATAATAATTCTAGGGGAAAAGTTTTGCTGGAATTAGGGAATGTTTTCCATTGATCGGGGGGTGCCGCCAAGAGTTATTAGAGATTAGAGCGTTTAAGTTGCGATTGTGTACCGACGCCTTCTGCGGGCGTCTGTTTCGCAAAGTGGTAAATAAGCCACTGGCGGTGAGGGGGCGTTCCGTAATGATGAGATTTATGGCTGCATTAGATTAAATTTGTTCTGTATTTTTCGTTGGGGGGAAAGTATTGGGTGGTAATGAGATTAAGAAAGTTTTGGGGGGATAAAGTCGATAGTTTGAAAGGATATGGGTGAGTAAGAAAGTTATCTTAAAGTAAATTTAGTGCTGATTTCCCTCGAGCATCTGGTAAATTAGAAAATTGGAATTTTTTGTGCTGTTGGGATTATATATTCATGAAAATAAATATCTAACATAAGCATAGTAAATATTTTGAATATATTTTATTATATAGCCTTAACGGTGTATTTTTCACAAATATTTAAATAAAACTATATCATTGTAAACTAATAAATGAAATTTTAAAAATATTCTGTTAAAGTGCAGCAGAATGTTAGATATTTTTTTTTCAAAATTCAGGCAGTGTTGCCTGAATTCCTCAAAATTTAAAACTAAGTCCGATGTTTTCATGTTAAAATTAAACCAATATTTCAAACATGAAAAGGTAGTTTTTAATTTCGAATAATATTACAGTATTTTTGAAAGATATATTTGATTCATTAACTGCAAAAAAGGCCAAGGCTACATAAAGTTTTTGTGTATACACTTATTTTTTTTTCACTTAAATGTTTAAAGGAAGAAACGAAATGGAAAATAGACTTATTTTTTTTCCTTTCAAGAGTCATTGAGAAACAATTCAGGTATTTACAATACTTAATAATTTAGGGACATATGTTAATATCTAGGACTAGTATATTTTTTCGGGAAAGTTTATAATTTTTTTTACCACTAGGTTTGATTTTTTTTATAAAACTGCCAGATTACTGCTACATACATTACTGCTACACAGCAAAAGTAGAGTATATTTGATAAACTTTTTCTGGTAAGATATTTTCTTACTAAACATGTACAATGTACAGTTAGTAATTCATAATCTATCACAAAATAGTTTTAATGAAGTATTTTAGTCAAGTTTAATTTTTTAAAGGAATTCAGTTGCAGAGTTACAGTAATTAAAAATTAAGCCTATATTAGCCAATATTCAAAATACCTAAATACTTTTAATAATCACTTGTTTCGCTTATTAAAGAAATACCTATAAATATTACCACTCTTAACAAGGTTATGAAATATTTAAACTTTAGATAATAAAATGGTATATATGGCAACATAAAATCCTTACTTAAACCTACTCTTTCTCTACGTATAAATATCTAATAGCATTTTACCCTCCTTCGATCCATATAAAGAAAATTACCAACAAAGATTCACTGAGCTGTAAGCAGAAAAAACAAATTGCGTACCAAAGTACCCTGCGAGTTACACACAGACCCTGGAAGTTAAAATGGCCTAGCGTCCCACCACGAAATGTCGATCTTCATTATCGTTGGAAGCATGGCCCATTGCCAATTTTGGTTTCCCAGCCATTAAGCAATAACTGGGGAACCAAGCCTGTTCTTGTGCGATCAGCTAACAAGTATTTATATTTGGTCTACCATTAGACTCCCTAAAAAGTCCATTCTTCATGTTGGGTATTACCAGATATTATAGTAAAATCGATTTCAACAGATGTAGAACATGGACTTTATCTTAATATGTTTCACCATGTATCAAGTAAACATAAGGAACTAAATAAAATATATAAAAATAAAGATTAGAAACGTTTTTTTATGATAAGATTTTAAACCCAGCTTAACGGAAAGAGCATCTAATTGATATCAACAGTTAAAAATTGAAATACATTTATGAAGAAACTAACTTTAGTAAATATATAAATAAAATTAAAATTTTTGTAAGCATTACAGAATCAATGTCCCCGTTATTCAACATCCATGAATAGAATAAATCTGGCCATAAAAAAATACTTAAAATGTTTTGAATTTCATATGCGGAATTTTATGCAGCACTACCTTAAATACATAAATGACAGTTTAATAAAGGCATTTATCTAGTTTGCTGATAATGTCAATGAAGCCAAAAGCTGCATACAAATTTGGAAATTTACTAATTGAAAGCTGCAAACAAATGCAGATTTGTACTCTGCAGAGTAACTAAAAAAAATCGAAAAGAAAGGCATTTAAGAATGTCGAAATTCACACAGGTTCCAGCGAAGCTTATGTTAGAGACACATGCATCCATTTTACTCCTAATTTAATGCCAATTAAGCTCAAACCTTTATTAAAATTTACACAGAAAGATAGTTTTACTGAAAACAGAACACTGAAGTTTAAATGAAAGACCAAACTCAGCATCAACATAAGCTACAGAGAAAATAAATGCCCTCATAAGATTGCTTGATTCCGTATTGTTTACGTCACGTACAGTATTAAGCTACTTTTCACGTTTACAGATGAATACTGTTTCCACTACATGACTCACAATCCTATCCACAACAAATAAATTCAAAATCTTATTCGCAATAGATTTTAAAAGTCAACAAACTGTTGTGAGACATGTTTAATGAAGTAAAAGAACGCAACGTCTTTTACTGAAATGGTTTAATCAGGCAAGTTATTGGTTTCACCACCAGGGCTGGAACGCATGGTGCCTGCTAAATTGGGGATTTGATTAGTCTGCTTTGTTTAGTATGAACAACGAAAAGATGGCCAACAAACCATGTAGAAATTATTTTAAAGGGTTTCTTGGTCTTAAATATGTTTCAACAAGGTTTTGTCAAGTGTTATGGAGGATTAGTTTAGAAAGCGCACCGTATTGGGTTTAGAGTGCGTCTTTAAGTTTTATCTTTTGTTGTAACAATGTATATTTGTTAAGTTGTGTAAAACACATTTAATAATATTTATACTCCCACAATAATAAATTATAATGGGTTTGATATCAGAAGTTTTAAGGTGTAGAAAATAAGTTTTATCAAATTTAGAAAATTTTATAATAATATACGTCGAAAAAAAAAGCGTTATTTCAAAAAATTTTAGTAAGGTTCTACGCAAAGCATAAATAGTTAAAAAAGGCTTAGGTTTACATGACACTCATGGGAAATGTAGCAATTTACTTCAGATTTTAGGAAATATAGTCTTTTTGAATTCCGGAAATATTTTCTATTTTTCAAAAGTTCTATTAGTTTAATATTCAATCTCTCACAATTGCTAAATATAACAGTAAACTAATATTTATAAAAAATCTACAAAAAAAAAAAAACAGTTGAACTAATAAAATACCTTACACGTAACTGGTATAAAAAATGCTACACATAACTATAACGTTCTATCTTTCTTGATATATCAATTTTACCCTTGTTTTGTGTACTTTTAACCCTGCGTTAATTTTATTTGATGTTTTCTACATACATATCTCCTTAAATTGCTGGCATTTTATAATTGTTTATGTTTTGATATCATGTTAGAAATGTTAAAAAAAATCAGTAAATTAATATCTTGTTGCTGATTTTTTTTGTTTGAATTGAAACTCTTAACTTAGAAGTAAAGAGTCATGTATAATAAGTAAATAATTGTTAAAATACTAATATATAAAACAAAAATTTACGTAACCAATTTGACCAATCCTCAAAAACAATATAATTTTATTTGATCCCCATATTAAAAAGGGAGCCTATATCTGAAATAATAATAAACATCTCTCCACTACAAATTTTTATCAAGATATATTCTAAGAAAAGAATTCTCATTAAGAAGGGTTAGATATAAGAAAACCACACAAAAAATATATTAATTTATTTCAGGCAATTTAATCATTTAGCTAACCATGCACTTCACGATAACTACCACAACAGAAACCTTAAAAAAAATACCCCCATATTTCTTTTTACACCAGAGTTTCGCGCTGGTATTATGAAGTTAATAGCTTTTTCGCTACTGAGATTGTTCAAACATCATACGCGCTTCTGGGCATCTCTGAAAATTATTGTTGACTTGGGAATTAAAACGTCGCCCGGAGGAATACTCTGCGCCAAGTAAAATTAGTGCCGACCGCCAAGTAGCCGTGATTTTAACGCAGTTTGGCTTGGCTTGCGTGTATCCGTTAGAGTTAACCGAATCGCCAAATGTAAAAAGAGGCCAAGTCCACTGAATATTTCCTTCTAGCCTTTTTCATTATAACATTTTAGTGAAAGGAGAAGGGTTCATGGAAACCTTTTTGTAGACTTGGGGCTTTTATTGCATCTAGTGATTCAACTGGGATGAGGCAAAAAATGGCCGTTAATAACGTTAGACATTATCTTAGTTATTATGTCCTCGATAAATAAGGTGTAGTGAAATAATTGCCTTTTTTGTGCAAGTTACTGTACGAATGTGTAGGTCGTTATGATGCTGTTAAATCAAAATTAAACTGTTTTTATTATTAATATATGTGATGGCGGACGTTTTTTGTTTGCGTTTTGATTTATTTTAATTATGCAATAAAATTAAAAGGAGATAAAATAAATAGATTATATTGTGGAAGTTTTTGAAAAGTGTAGATTGCCGAAAAAAGAAACTCTACTAAAAATTATCTTTCATATTTTAAAGAATTTTTTGTATAATTATTGTTTTTTGAAAATACAACTTGTTCAGTTAAGGTTCGACATAATTTTATATTACCAAAATAGCAACTTTACTATATAGATATAAGCCATTGTTACAGTGCAAATAGTGAATAAAGAGCATAGTTGCAGAACTCTTATGATCCAAAGTATATTTAGATGTAGGGTTCGATCTGGTCATTTGTTACTTTTGCCGTGTTTAAATTCAATTATATGAAGTCCGCCGGTGAACGTACCGGACCCTATACAAACAAATAAGGTTACTTGTATAAATGTATTAACCGCATCAACGCATTTGGCGAGACCGTAACGTGCATTTTGAATCGAATTTAAACAGTCTTTCTGTCAATTAAATGTGTCAAAACTGTATTCCATTGTAGTAAATATATTTTAATTAAAACATTCAGTAATCTTAATTTATTTTTTTTAAACCAAAATAGTTTGCTTTTCTACTCTTTACTTTTCAAAACAAACGGCAGATTAAAGTAAGTCGTAATGCAAGTTTCAAATAAATGTATTAAAATTGGGTAATTGTCTGCTTTTGAAAAAATAAATATTATTGTATGTATGTATTATAGCCCACCTATTATTCATAAAATAAAAAAAATTACATCATATTTATAGAAATTTATTAAGTTCACACAAATATTAATTATTGTAAAAATATACGTTTTAAATGGTTCTTAAAAAAATCTGAGCAGTTATTTTTGTTACAACTTTTTATTTTTCAGATCAATAGATTGACATGTTTCAGAAAATCAATAGTTTACTTGGTCCCTGATTTGGAAAACGAAACATTTTTTTACAGCACTTTTCTTCCCTTGGCCCATGGTCTAATTATGATTACAAAGAATAATGGATACATGAATCCGACCTTTCTATATCAGAAGAAACTAGTTTAGCTATGTTAATGACAAATTTCAAATTGCATAAATATTCGAATGTTTTTAAGAACTATCTTACCCCCAAATTTCTAACAAAAACAAAACCACATCTAAATCTTTTGCTTCTACAATCTAATCCTTCGTGCAGCAACTGGAATGAAAAAAACATCAGCCATTCCAACAATGACCAATCCCTTTACCAAAAAAAGGGAAAAACCCGATGTTTTTACGATGTCTTTTCGATCGCATTTCCATTCCTTTATTCTTCAGAAGCACACCTGTAGACTTCAGCTCGTCACGATTTTCACTTTTACGGAAAGGACTATCATTGCTTTCGTGTATACACGAAAAATAACAAAAAATACGAGATGCACGCAAAGACGTTTACTAGAAAAGCTTTTTACGTTATTTTTATCCACTAGTTTAGCTTATGCCTTGCTTTTCAGTAAATAACTGCCAGTTTCCGCATTGCATTGAATATGCAAGGTAAAATCGTTGACGTTTGACGCACAGTTCTATGCATCTAAAACCAATTTATTGGGACTAATTAAAATGTACTAAAAATAATGCTGTGTTTCAAATATTTTAACCGTGAAAATCCGCATTATAAAAATGAGAAACCGTTTGTTTTTTTTAGTGTAAATATTTGTATAGTTCTATTAATTTTTCGTTTGCAATGTGCAAAATTTATGTAAAATGACAGCACATTTTGCGGTTATTTTTTTATATAACACTGCTGCTGCGAGGATTTTTTTTTGCTGAAAATTGATGCGCTCATGATGGTCAGAGTCACATGAACAATTTACTCCAACATCGTTTGAACAAAGATTTGTACATATAAGCTCCAGCAAGTGAAGGAATTTTTTTTCGGTACTATACAATAAACTTTACATACACTCTTAAAACGAACGAGCGGTTTTAACTCAGTCCGATTAATTTTCACTCCTCCAGTCTGGAAAATGCACTTCCTTTTTTGGAGTGGATCCTTTGTGTGTTAAACCTCCGAGAGGATCACTCCAAACGAGTGATTTTAACTCAGTCTGAGTTAATATTCATTCCTTCCCAGTGTCGAAAATGCACTTCTCAAACTGGAGTGGATTTCACTCTTTTGTTTTAAGAGTGTAATATGTAAATTCACATCACATGGTGTTGGCAGCACTTTAAGCATCATACATTGATGTTAGATTAGTTTATTTGAAGTTAATATGTATTGAAAACTTATATTTATTAAAGAAAATAGATCAGACTTTAATGGAGTAAACTCAGAAAAACAATGATATTTAAGCAAATGATAAACTATTTCTTGATTTTTGTAGTTTGTAAATTTTTTTTCAGATTTACTATACCATTCAATGTGGTTCTTTAGAATCAAAATAATTCATTTTGGATGGCTCTTCAAGTAAAAAAAGTGTAATAACGCTTTTAAATAATCCAAAACGATAAAAAAAAGTTCTCTTATTCAAAAATAAATCTATACTACATGATCTCAAAATATTTTTTCGGCAATTTCAGTCTATTACAGTAAGACATTAAAAGGCTAACTCTGATATTTCTTCCACATCTTCAAAGTTTACTTCCTCACACGTCTTTGAAGGAGGAGAAAACAACTTTTTCGAACCTCACTTGAGGAAGACGGGATTTTTCCCGCCTTTCCCGGTGTTCTGTGTGTTTTCATGTCTTCCTTTGTGCTGTGTTTTCTTTTTCTTCCATTATGTGGCGTTTATTCTTTTTGCATTTTCGTCTGGTTTTGTATGATATATTTTTTTGATCGTCGCATTTGTTGATTTTTTTTCTTGGAAGAAGAATGGTATAAATGGATATTTATTCTATTGTTATGTTCGTTTCGTGTTCGGAGGAAATTTTCGTCAATAGAAAGCCTTGGGTTTGATTGTGTAGGCTGTTCATAGTAGTGACATATTTATTATTTTGATTATTTTATCAACATTTCTCATACATCATTTTGTTTACATCAGGCAAAAGTATTTCTATGGAATTTCTATTGAGTAAGTTCCATTTCCCAAAACTTTCTTATCTTAAAAATCTTTATTCCAAACATGTTTTTGTATATTTCCTTTCTCTTTCTTATGAAATGTAAACAGCAATGCAACTTATTTATCTAGAGAAAAATTACTCATTGCAAGTCCTATTTTTTGATACCTACATTAGCTTAATTGACATTTATTATGTTTATAATATTTTAACGAATTGTCAATAACCTTTCAAAATATTAAATAATATATTCATGCATACTTAGTTTTTTGCGATATAATAAAGACTAATCATATCCCTAAAACGAATTTTCCAATTAGACAATTTGAATTTTATTTTTAAAGCAGTTACCTATGTACGTATATCTTAGAAACTTTGATCGGTTATTTTAAATTAGATTAAAATAATAATTAATTTTTTAGTTTCATTATATTGTTATGGAAAGAGTACAAAATTGTATGTAATCGTGACTGAAATATTTTTACAAACTTAGCAACAAATTAAACTAAAATATTTCTTTTCCTTTTACAAATTTTTCAATTACTATTTATACAGTTCCTGTATAAATATTTTCCTTTTATGATAGTTCCAATGTCTTGAAATTTGACTAATTTTTATTCAATTGTTTGGTGGGTTTATTTGTAAGATTTTGTAGAATTCTCGGAAATAAGTAAAAACAAAAAAAATGTAAGAAATGAATTGTAAATATAATTAATTTCAAATATTTGGAAATTCAAGATACAATTTTATTTTACTGAACATTTACATAAAATGTACATATAAACTAAAATATTAATTCAGGAACAAAACTTTCATCTGCGTACAAAACCTCTAATCCAATAAGTTCTATTGATTTATGATTTTTCTTGTGCGGAAATTAGGAAAAATAAATTTAATAAACTTAAGTAACGAAAATCGGATTTTCTCTTCAAAAGTAAGCTTATCTGAATTATAAATACAAGGTACACAAAACACGACTTTGTGGATTCCTTATCAAGGCAAAAAATCGTAAGATACAAACTGCTCTACAAACACTGGCGTACAAGCAAATATTATATTTGCATGACATTGCTGTAACTAACAATTTTATCAAATGATAAGTACAGTTTTGTTTTGGTGATTTTTCCATTTGGTCTAACTTATTTGTTGAAAACTTTCAATCAAACAACCCAGTCAACTTGTTTTTTTGTCTCGTGTTCGGACCCCGATTAGTTTTAAATATGTAATAATACTTTGATGTTAAAGAAGCAAGATTGTTTTTGCAAAGTGTACGGCAAAGGTCTTGCGTTTAACTTTTACTATGTAATGGCTAAACATCCGATACAAGAATTTGCAAAGAAAATGAGAAAAACAAAATTACTTTCTAATAAAATCGTAGATATGAATCGAGAATTTTGGTGCAAAGATTACTTAAGAGGGTTTTGAGCCAGCATGAAAATAAATTTTTGGGCAGAGTAAGTTTTAATCTTGCATTTCCGCTGAAATACTCATTTTTGAGAATATGAGAGGGAAACTCCAAAGTATATTTTGCTTTTATAAAAAATGGATTTATTTTAGCTAACATTTTTATTATATGCATATCTGAATGAATCTTCATTATACATGCATCACTTCTTAATGCCATTTTGTCAAACTATAATTGAGATCTGTTGATCCCTTTTCAATATCCAAAACTCTGACATTATCCAGGCGGCTGTTAACGTGATTACAGGGGGCTAGAGGGTAGGGTGCGTTGGAACATTGCAATTTTCTAAGTACCTCCCTCTCCCAAGATAAATCGAAGGACTTGGTGAGCTCAACACTACGGCGAGTAAGAAATGACCGGGACGTTGAAATTTGGCTCGGGACAACTTTACGGTGTTTTTACACAACTTTACACGTTCTTTTTTTTTGTCTTGCTTGGAAGGACCTGCTGTGAGTGACAGGGTGGAGTAATGAGAAATGGAACGAACGACGACATGAAATCGATCTTTTCTTATCACTTTTTCTTTTGTCTGAAGTGAAGTGGGGAATCATGGGTGGGAGGATGTGAGAAGTTAAAAAAATAATAATAAAATAAAAAGAGGGATTCGTTGAGGATGGCATTCACTCAATAATTTGCAAGGAATTTGGTTTTTATGTTATTTGTAGTAAAAAGTTGTAACTTATTCTGTGTTTTGGATGGAGTAAGTAAATGTTTGAGGGTCATGCTACTATTTAATTACATACTGTTTATCCCACGATAAAGATATTTATCGGTTTACACCAGCACAATATACGCTGTAGTGCTGATGAATTCAGGGAATCCTGTATCTAATGTTAATTATCTTCAATGTTTTTCAAGTTTTCAATCCAATATACATTTTTATTTTTAATTTTTTTAAGTATGGAATAGTGCTTAAGTTTAATGTATTCAAAGTTTATACTGTGCATTTACTGCCATAATTAAAAAATATATATATTATAAAAACAACTGCAAAACTCTTATACTAATTTTAAATGATCTTATAGAAATAACTTGCAGTTATTTTCCTTCCCATCCCACCCTCTGTATGAAGGAGCTTTCTGCCCGCCCATCTTACTCGATAATTCTCATTACATTGAAAACGGGTCTTGTTGACATTTGACGTTTAAATGGCAGCTTTAGACTTGTGTTAGACGTTAAAGGAAATATGGATCGATTACATAGAAGATCTCAACGAGATATATGAACGGTCAATCCAAACTTGATATGTGTTACAAGGTTTTATTAAGGATGTGTGATAAGAGAATATTTTGTTCATATATTAATTCTTAAAATCATTTAAAATACATATTTTAAGGACATTATGAAGTTTGGCGGGAATTAACATTGGTTTTTTTTATTTCCATTTTACTTTCAAAATTTATAATGTTTGAGTGCATCATAATTTGCACGTTATGCGAAGTTTAAACTTAATATATTTTTATATTAAATAATTTCTTCAAGTAAATGACAAATAAAAATTTATCAAATGTATTGCGTTTAATTGTGAAAACGTAGTATTTTTATTTCCATTAAAAAAGAATCGAAATAGATACAAGTTAATTTTCCTTTTCTAAGCAAATTATTTTAGACTGATGAGGACTTATATACAAGGACAAAATTTTAAACATAATTATTATTGGAAAATAGTAGAATCAACAACAAATGAAGAATTGAATTTTAAGAAAATTCGTAATAACTATAATCTGTACATATTAATACGTGTTTTACTAATAAACATACAGAGAACTTCCATTTCAATTGACAGAGTGGGCAATTTAGTGACACATTTATACTACTTGGTTGATTTTTAATTATCATTTTTCATTAATTCCTAAGTAAGGAAGTTACGAAAAACTATAGATAAAAATATTTATTTTTGGTAAGTGGAGATTCGTTTAAAGCAGTGGTTCCCAGCCTGGGGGCGATCGCCCTCAAGTGGGCGATTTGTGTTATCAAGGGGGCAATAGATAGTTTGGGGGCGATAGGGGGCGATGAGTATTCGAAGGGGGAATATTAAAATAATATACTGTAATGTAGTACAATAAAACCATTATAATTTTTATTTATCACCTTGACAAGTTAAAATGACATGCTTACAAGATTTGACCAAGTTAGAAAGTCCTGATTCTATTGTAGATCCATTCTCGTTTGAAGCTGTAGGTTGTAGTTAACTCTTTGCAGACAGAGTTAGTAGATCTGAAGTATGACTGAGGTGAAAATCATTTCAAGCAGAGAGGTTATGAGTTAGCCTGCGTTAAATTTATTTTACAATTATCCACAACTGTGATAAAAAACCAAACCACTTCTCATGTCGTTCCCGTCAACATATTTAGTTAAAAAAGGATTTGGTTCTGTTATCATCCAGCTCCTTACTAAACAAAAAAAATCAGTTGGATATTTGCCTCAAAGACTTGCACATGAACTTGACAAAAGATAAAATAATAAAAAAGTTTTCAAACATGAAATTTTTTCTTTAATTTTTATTGTCAACTCTCTTCAAATTTGCAGAATCCAGTTTAAATATCTTAGTTAATTATTTAACTTTTGTTCTTTAAAAAAATTTGTTAAATACTATAAACATTTTATTTGTTCTATTTTATTTAAGAGTGACCGGATAAAGTGACTTTGGTTGTTTTTATATAAGGTAGTTAGTGTTTAAAATGATAAAATTGCTTTATTAGTTTTATTTTAACTCAAATTATTATTGGAGAAAACATGAAAACTAAAAGGGGGCGATGTGTGGTAGTCAACCTAACAAAAGGGGCGATGGTCCAGAAAAGGTTGGGAACCACTGGTTTAAAGATTTATCTTTCTTTGGAAAGGCATTCGCTGCTTATCTTTACTCTGTAGAACGTTCTTTACCTTTGTTGCACTTTTGTTGCAGTTGAGCAAACCTTACGCTTGTATTGGGTGAAGTCTTTCAGCTAGACGTTTACGGTTTTGCTGTTAGCCTCTTATAGGTTTTAAATTAAGATAATTGACTATTGTATTTAACGTTAGGCACTTTAAGCATTCAAACTTACAGCTAAAACGCATTGACTAAAAGAGTTTTGATTATATACTACGAAATAAATTGAAAATTTATTTTCTAATTTGAAAATGTGTTAAAATAAATTAAAGGAAGATGGACTTGAATAACTCCAAAGTTTCATACCAATACGTATCCTATTAAAATTAAACACTTTTACTATATCTATAATTGTAACCTTTTTAGTTTATTTCTGTAAACGCAAAAAATATATGTTTATGAAATGTTTTACGCAGTCTGACAAAGTATCTTTTTTTAATAACTAAGTAGCACACTTTTAAAATTTTTTATAAAAATATTTAATATATTTATTATTAAAAATGTAAACAAAATAAAAAAAACTATTCGCTTGCAACAAGCTGATAGAAAAATTTCTTTCGAGTGCATAAAGAAAAATACTCTTCTGAACATTCTATTTCTTTTTTAATTTGTTTGACACTTTTAATAAAAATATCTGAATGTCCTTCGATTTCAAAACATATTTGTTAACTTTTATTTTTGAGATTATTTTGAAAGTCTGACATGCATTTTATCCACAAAGAGGATAATATATATATATTTTTTTAACCCGTACAGTATTAAATTTTTATAGAAACTGTTGTGCATTTTTGAGTCTTTACATAAGTATGTTAGAGATAGAACGGCCCAAGTCCAATTATGAGATTTGGTATTACCATTCTAATCATACAAATATCAAGAGATGGGAAATGTAATAAGGTCGGCGTTTCTTTGATCCACCTATTTCATTGAAGAAAAAACGATTCCGATGCTATTTGTTTTGCTCAGTTATGGTTTCAAACTATCGACTATATGTTTTTTTTTTACATTTTCATTAGTCGAAAGATGTTTAACATTAGTTTGAAATATTCAATACATATCGTTTTCCTGCCATTTAAACTATTTTTATTTTTCGATTTTATATTTAATGTACCAGGGATTTTTGAAGAAGTTCTTTTGTATGTATGGAAAAATAATAGGCATGCTCCAGGTATTGAGCAGTAACAAAAATGAGAATACAAATATATTATTTTGCTAGCCCTAATTGTTGAATAGAAGTGAATATAATATTATCAGAGCACTTATCAAAGGATTGGTTTGGTTTGGTTTGAATTATCGTCCCACTAGAGCTACACGAGGGCTATTGGCGACGGGCGTCGTATTTTAGAACCACAGTCAGGTGGCGAGCCACACCTGAATAGGCACCCAACGCAACCGTTAAGACTTATCAAAGGAAGTACAAGAATGAAATCTGAAAATTTTTGTAACACTTAAAACAAGGCGTTATTTAGACATTAGAAATCATGGATCGCTTTTAAATAAACGAAAACCTTCGTTTTCAGAAAGAGTAATCTTAAATTTTTAAGAACTTTTAAGTTTCTCATTTTAGGTCTAAATTAAAGGACATTTTACAATATCTTAAGTTTAAAAATGTATTTAATAACTACATATTTTAAATTAAAATAACAAAATATTTTTTTATGAAACTAAGTAAACTAAACTCCTCGGTGCAACATCCCGTTAGAGCCTTTTGCAGTGCCAATTCTAGCTTACGTGACCAAGGGCTCTGGGGTGCTAGGCATATATGTCCCGATTAGGTGGTCAGACTCACGCGAGATCTCCAGTCATTAGTTTCCAAGCATGCTTGGTACTCATTTTATCGATCCATTTTAGAAATGAAAGGCTAAGTCAACCTCGCCCATTCCGGGACTCGATCCCCGGACATGTAGCGTGGCAATGCAAAGCACTACCACTAGGCTACTAGGCTTCTAAGTAACTGAATATGCTGAAACTATCTCCCCAACTATAGCCTGAAACTAACAAAATAATTTTATTTAATATAAATTTATTTTCCCAAACAGTTACTGCATGAATTCTATCAATAATTTGTTATGAAACACAAGCCTAACAGGTTTTCACCCAATTGAGATAGGTACAAAAAATCGATAATAACGGACTATTAATCGATTTTAACAATATTATAATTGCATAATAAAGTGAAAAACATAATCGAGCTATTCTCTTGCTGTTTGGATAAATTCTTATTGCAAAAGTACACATTTATGTTATAGTA
This sequence comes from Hylyphantes graminicola, assembly GCA_023701765.1. Classification (NCBI taxonomy): domain Eukaryota; kingdom Metazoa; phylum Arthropoda; class Arachnida; order Araneae; family Linyphiidae; genus Hylyphantes; species Hylyphantes graminicola. The sequence goes on along the minus strand of CM043114.1, from coordinate 34,786,789 downwards.
AAGAAATCTATTGTTAAGATTACTTTGAGTTCAAAATAAAATAATCTTTATAAGAAACTACATAAAAAAATAAGATAAAAAAATATATAAAAAAGCATTTCCTTTCATGTTTATTATCATGATAGACTAGTATAACGCAATAAAAAATAGTTAGTCACTAAAAATGATTGCATCACATAAATTAACTTAAAATCCTGTCCAACAGCCTTTTATTCCCAATAAATCCATTTCCCAACCCTTTCAATGAAAACTTTTTCCTCAAGAAAAACACTTTGTGCCCAAATTGAAAAGAATAGCAATGAATTGCTTCGACTCCTGCTAATGTCTCCAAAGGAAACGCATTAAACACGTATTACGCCGTCGATCAAATGCTCGCGCAAGGCTGCTTCTTTACAAGGTTGTTTTAAAGGGGCTATTTTTGAAGAGTGGCTGTCAGTCTATGTAATATTGCATATTAGTATTAGGCTAAGATAAGTAGATTCTAATTAATTTATTAATTAAGGTTTGAAAGATTACATACTTAGCAGAACAGCAGCGAGTTATTAAGACTACAGTATTTGGTGCAGTTAGGTTAATGCAAAAAATACAATGATGCTAAAATTAAACGGAGGAATCCTATAAACAATTACTTAATTTTATTTAGAGTTTCATTCTCAGTGCAGGAAAAGAATGAATTACAAATAAAATAATTACGACGGGCATTTGGGCTGTGATATAAGGCCCAGCTTTCAGGCACTCTCATTTTTGTATACCATTAGTAGTCCTGAAGCTGAAGCCAGAGAAGTATCTACATAAAGTTTCATGCACGCATTATTAAACAAATGGATGCCACATCCATATAGTTGAAAAAGTAAGTGATGTAGTAACTTCATCAGAACTTGTACGACGCCACTACAGTCAGTAAGTTTTTTTAAACGTATGTTTTTAAAGAAATCAACGGTTAGTTTACGCAATAGTAATTTAAACAAATACCTACCGTTTAGAGCCAACTTTGAAAGGCGAGAAAAAAACATTCCATCTTTTTTAGTTTGCTATAGAAACTTATTTTCTTCATCAATTATAAATATCCTACATTTTCTACTATGGTGCTTTATGTTTTGGCTTAAACTAAATAGCATTCGAGTTTTTATTTATTTTTTAATTCGTACAGCTTTTCGCATCACAGAATTAAAAAAAAATCACCTCTAATTTTAAAGCGTAAATGAAATAATAAACCGACAATATTTGTTAAGTAAGTTTATATTTTTAAATAAAATAAAACTAGTAAAGGGTCCAAAAATTCGGAATTGGATGGAACCAGATGACTTTATGTTAATAAGGAGTGTAGGTATCGGGTATGAGTAAATTTTTAAACGATAACTGTAGATTGAGCTGCAACAAAATTACAATAAAAAAGTAACGTTTTTTTAGCTATTAGTTCATCACGTAAAGCAATATGATGTTGAGATCTAAAAATAGGCAGCCTCAAGATTTACAATCAGTTAAGACTTTGTTAATTAAGTAAAAAGTCGCTTCCTTTATTTTGTAAGTTACATGTAAGTAAGAAATAACAAGTTAGTTTTTCTCTGAACATCCCGAATTTCCTCCATTACCTTTTAGTACTCTTCTCTCTCGACTTTGTGGCTTTTGAGGACGGAATTTCTCCTGGAATGATTCTTCCAGAATGACGGGAATTCCTTTCATTGCGGTTATGAGTTTCCAACGCAGGGATCTGAATGTTGGTAATTGCGAACATTAGTTCTGCGGACACTTTAATGGCTGCCGGAGCTGTGACGGATGGCTAGGCACGAAGAATTCATTCGGTTTTCTGTCTTAACTTATATTTAAGGTGGGAGAGTAGGGCTTACCTACAGGTAGAGTTGGGAATGATACTGCATTGTTGAGAGCTAACATTCGTGGACATACGTGTGTATTGAATACTTGTAATTCGGATAACTAGCTCCGGTGTTTCTGGTAAGTTTGATTTGTCTGTGTGGTCGTGCTTGCGCATGTTGTCTTTGAATGTACAACTCTTACAATCTTTAGTCAAAATCAGCATGAAAGACGAAACGTTCTCGATGATGTCTTCTTTGTAGTAGGGATCATGACGGTGAGTACGCGTTTTCGCTGGTGAATCCCGATGGCTTAACCTGTGAAAGGAACGTTCAGGATAGCGTTTTCGATTACTTAGGCTTTGGTCGTTGATGCTCGACGCGGGAAGGTTTGTGTGTATCTAAGCTGAACACTTTGCTGAAACACTTCGTCAAAAAGAGAATTTTGGGTCCTCTTGTTAATTTTTTCGATTGAAACGTATTATTATTTTTCTTTTATTTTGTTCTCATTTCTCTCTTCGCGATTGGGGTACCCATACCCAGCTAGCTGCTTCGGTGGTGTTTAAATTTCCTTAACTTATTTTGAATATTTTTTAATAATTTTGTGCTTTTTCGTATTGAATGGAATACTATGGCGTGAATAATGAAATCGTTTTTTATAAGTCGCAATAAAATCAATCGTGTTTATCTCTCAAATTACAACTGAACAAACAACATTTTTTAATAATCTAGTTCTGATTACGAAAGAGAATTGTTTTTTTTTTGGAATTTTCTATAAACGTATAAACGTGTTATTTCGATGTTTGATAGGCTGTATTTTTTAATAATGTAGTTTTAAGGTAAATTTGAATTAACTGGTTTTAGACAATGTTTCTGTCTGTATTTATCTATTTTTCGTATGTTTTCTATGCATTTTAATTCTTAAAAAGATGCAAATACACAATAATTTTCCTTGAAACAAAAAAGTTATCTGTGCAGTTTCTTAGGGCTTTAAAAAATCCTTATTTAGTAATTAATAAAAAAAGTTAAATAATCTCACGAGGACTAGAGTGAATGGAATAAATTCAAGAGCTTGAAAACTGCTATTTTTCAAATGCTGTCATTCAATTTTGTAATCTTATAAATACTTCTGTTATAGGCGACAGAAATTTATTAGCCAAAAATCTAATTTTACTTCAAGTGAAAAACGAAAACAACGATTATGTTGAAATAAAGAGTTTTCTATTAATCAGATGCTCTTATTTAATTTGACGAACCAGTTAGTAAAAGTAATTTTTCAGCACGATTTCGTTAAAGGCATCACTTTTTCCTTATGATTATTGTTTTTAAAACAGTTCTATGCACGATAATATAAAAACACTAATTTCAAATCATGAATGTTGCGTTTCAAATTTTTTTAAACCCTAAGCTTTAAGCATTACCCGTTATTCTTTTCTTTCAAATTTGCCTTAAGGGTAAATGCATTTAATTGTGTTTTTTTAAACAATGAAGTGTAAATTAACATCGTTTTCAAACAACAAAGCTAAAAAAAAATACTGAAGCATTCATAAATTTTATTGAGCAGAAAAAGTACTTTCCTTAAAGCTTTTGATCGCATTTTATTTCTTTTAATGTTAATTTTTAAAACTATTTATGTTTATAAATATTTTCAAATAATGTTTTGCAATTATTTAAGGTGTATTTGTAAAATTCACATTATCTTAAGCTTAACTAAGATATAGTGACCGGTTCGTTTATTTGCGACTGTGTTGTTAAAAAATGTACAATCGTCAAAAGTTGATAATCAACAAACATGTTCATATATCCTAGTTTTACTTTAGACAATGTGAGTTTTGTAAATAGCAATAAATTATTTAAATAGTAAAAATAATAAAATTTATATTTTTCGTTTTATAATCTCTTTTGAATCGTTGAAATTTATTTTTAACTGGATAAAGTGTAATTGAAAAGAAGACTATCAAAAATGAAAGTTGAATAGTACTACTCTAAATTTAATAAAATAAATAAGGTTTATAAATACGAAAAATAAAAATATTCCTCATCTGTAAAATTTTCCATTTTATTATTTTTTGAAGTTGTTATTGCTGAATACAAAGTGTGTATCAAACTAACAATACATTTATAGGTTTTAAGGTAAGTTTAAGTGACTTTTTTTATACAATGTCGCTAGAAATAAAATTGATGCTTTCAATTTGTAAATCTTTTGAATTAAATATACTTTCTTTATAACAAATTATACTTTTCTTCATCTTCAAAGTTTTACCAAATATTAAAATTCATAGAAAATTCATATTTTAACCAATGAAGGTTATTTATCCCCCCCCCCAAAGTGTATAGATATCCTGCATTCGGAACCAGGCCATTTGTCATCAATCATTCATCTTAAAATAAAGCAAAATCATGAAAAATATGCTCAAACAAAACCAAAAATAGAACTATCATTTTGTCACAGCCAGTAAAGCTCGGATACAATACGAATGTGTTTCTTATGCCTGAAACATATACAAAAAACAGCGTATTGAAACGAGAAAACGGGACAAATCAGTTTACGAAGAACAACAGAAAGAAAATCGCCGCCGCAAAACAACAACGCATGAAATTCAAAGAAAAACCAAACTGGAAACAGACCCGGAAATCGGAATAGGAAAAAAGGAGAAACCTATAGGAAAAAACCTCCCCTCAACACACGATAAATAAATGAATTCCGGGGAATCGAAATAAGATTTTGGTTTCAGGAGATATCCCTTTCCTTTCGGAGAATGTTTCATGCAAAGCCAACTGTGGAAAAAAAGCAGACCGTGGTATTCTCCGCATTCTGGAAATATAAACTCGGTGGAATTGCAAAAGAGGACCCTGCGTTTGATTCGGAATTGAAAATTGCTTGAATGCTCAATAAATATCGCTGTCTACAGTTCTTGATGGAAGTCCTAAATGAATATGGACCAGACCCAGAAAGGCTGCCTTGCGTGCCCTACAAGGAAGACAATGTCGAAAGAATTGTTCGGGAAAGTTAATGCACAAGTTAGTTTCTGACATATGATGGATTATTTTGTAAAGTCCAAATAAATGCAGCATTCGTAATAAATAATTATTTAACTCATTAATTACCTATGGCAAGAACATTTGTCACTCGAAAATGAGATTTTTGCACAAGTTTATCTGTGTAAACAAAGTATAAGAAAAATGAAGACGATACTCCTGTACCATTTATGTACACAAAAAAACTAATTCGAAATATTTTTAAGTTAACACTTTTATGAGGAAATGACGATAGTGTTAACAATTTCGTTGTGAAAGCGTTAAATTTTGATAGAACTGTTTGCAGTGGTTTCTATATAAAACAATTTATAAGAATTTGTATTTCAATAGAGATATTGAATAGAGGTATTTAAAAGAAATTAATGCTAAATGTTTTATAAAATTTGTAAAATATATCTTTTTTATTATAAATATGCTTTGTTTATTTTTATGAAAATTAGCTTTTCCTTTGTCAAAAAAATAAGGTACATTATTTTCTATAAAAAGTATCATTGATATACATAAACACTGTAAAAAATCACTATTCCCCAAAGATTTCTCCTAAAACATTAATCTCAGTCCTAGATAACTTTTTTCCCTCAATATCCCCAACTAAACCCAGCTGTCCCCAAGCACAGGCAGAAAATTTGATACCTACTGAGTTACGATACCATCACCGATCCCCTAACTTTTCCCCATCTTAACGATGAGGTAATCGCGAGACCAAGAGGAAGAAATCCCTAAAAAGAAATTTATGGTATTAGATATCCCATTAACGTTATCTGGGCATAGAAATTGGACGTTACGGTCAGTTAGACCCAACGTTAATCACGTAGGGTCCCACGAGTGTTAACCTCGTCCAATATATAATTCGCTGGCTATGGGCCCTAGTTTTCTCGAGAGCCAATACTCTATATTTATATCCGGGTCTAGAAGGCTGGTTGTATTTTGGCGGACTTATTTCATAAATTAGTTAAGACGTGCTGGGAATTTATGGAGGTAATGACATGTGCTGTTGTGAATGATTGATTGGGTTGCTGGAGTAATGAGAGTGTTGCAAAAACGAATGCAATGGGATTGGGTTTAATGATAATGCATATGGGTTATCCTTATCTTTATATCGCTTATCTAGGATGATGTGACTATCACTTGAATTACAGTGCAAAAAAATGCGCATACATGCTTTTGTGTTTGTAAGTTTTGACGAAATGAGTTTTCTAAATACATAATCAAAAGTATTTTTTAAGGACTTCTTAAAAAGAGGTCAAACCATAAACAGCTGACGACTTTAGCTCATCAATGTATCAAATTTATTTAATCTTCCTTTGTATTATTGTCGTATTGGAATTTCTATTGTACCGTAGCTGCCTACACTTTGAGTGTCTATTGAAATATACATTAATTGAAGCCGAAAACCCTTTTATAAAGCGTGCTTTACATAGAATAAACTTCCCAGTTCACAGCGAGACACAACAATTAAAATCAATAATAACATGTTACATTTTATTTTTCTTTGAATTTATTTTTCTCGATTGTCTAAAATCAATATAATTCAGATATACATAAATATTAAAAAAATGTAGTTAATTTTATGCCTTTCAAACATTTGAACATAAATTTTTTTTAAGCTAAAGCAGCAAATTAACTGTATGCCACGCTTTTCTAGAATTTAAATAAATACACCTTTTTCATTACAGTTTGACTTCCTTAACTATTACTTCATTTTAATAATTAAGTTAGCATTATAATTGTATTTATATTTTTTTCGTGTATCATAAAACATTGTTTCCAATTTAGTTTTCATGTAAAACTCAATTCTAAGTAGTTTCATATTTGCTTACTTAGCGACATAATTGAATCAGTAATTGGTTTTTAGAAGACGATAAAAAATTGAATAATAATTTTGTACAGTAATTATTGAATTACTCTATTAAACTTTTTTTTTGTAATTTTTGCACGTTTAACTAATTATCTACTTTCTCGTGGAATGTTTTGAAAGGCGATAATTTTGAACAAAGTTAGGTGAAAGTTAAAGGATTTTCCTTAGAAACAAACGCTATATTTAATATAAAATACCTTTGCTGTTTTTTTTATGTGCGCGTCTTTTACTGCATCCTGTTATTTCGCTTTTACTTTTAATTACCTAACATGAAATATAAAGTAATGAAATCATTGCGATGGGTTAGAAAATCCGGATGAAATATTCTGTGTTTTTTACACATTTTGGAGATAATTGTTTTTTTAAAGGTGTTATTTAAAATCGTTCCTTCTATCAGACTGTCTGTCTAAAACCACTATGCAGCTCGAAATAAACGAGCTATGGACAACATAAAATTTTCTTTATTAAAAGTAGTTTTGCATAGAAAAAAAAAAGAAATACTGACTTAATATTTTGTACGCGATTTTTCTGTACTTATAGGACGTTACAAAAAGGTTTTCAAAAAAAAAAAATGCTCCAAAGGGTAGCTGCCCTTTAACTTTTAAGGTTTTGCAAATATTGCAATTGCAAGTTAAACAAGTTATTACAATTACTTTACAATCATTACATGATATATAATTACCTTTTTAAATGCATGTATTTATCGAGAGGAAATACGTTACTTTGTGTTACACACTCAGAGTTTAAATTTGTAAGTTTTATGAGTTTTTACATTTTTCTTTTTTAAAATATAATCAATACATACGGCTAACGCGTTCACAGATGCACAGGAGAATTTTCTATGTAGAAATCAGTACCCACAAGGAATATTAGCAACGATGGTTTCATTGAAAAAATCCTTAAATATGTTAATACCAGATATGTTTAATAGTTTGTTTACAGCAGACGAATGAATATTTCAAAATCATTCAAGATATGATCCAATCTTTTACAATAAGGACAATATCAAAAATATTTAAAATGAAAAACACTATAATCAAAGGTAAAATAACACGAACAACTACATTTTTATAATACTATATGGTAAAATTCCGATATCTAGCCTAATAAACCCCTTAAAAAGTGTTACAGAAAGAACTCCACTTCTCGATACATATTTTTCTTCTTGAAACCAAAAAATCACATTTCGTACCCTGAGGTTGCTTCATTTTGTATATGTTCTTTTTATTTTTTTATTCCCAGTCATATTATGACCGAATATAAAAATAAAGAACGAAAAGTGACTTATGAGTATGGGGGTAGGGGCTGGGGAGGAGATATACCCATTGGCATTATCTAAAATTCGCAGGCCGGCGTTGTGCTTGGTAATAAATTGCGAGAGGGACCGCCATTTGACGCCCGGCGGTGCCAAAATAAATATTCGACGCACCAATGCACCCAATGCGTCAAAAAACATCGTTTTGGAAGATCGGAGGTTTAAGTTCTTCTGGAGAAACGGTTGGTTATCGAGACAGTTTATTTTCTTGATAAACTGTTATGTATGCCTAGGTAGTTTAGTTTTAATTATCGTCAAACTAGAGATACACGAGGGCTATTGGCGACAGGAGTCGTAATTTAGAACCCCAATCAAGTGACGAGCCAACAGCTGAGTAGGCACCCATCGCAACTGTTAAGGGAGTCATCGTACGCAGCATTGTGACTTTTGAGTATATTTCCATATTTAATGTGCCCTCCCCCTACACGGGGTATCATTTTTCAGACATTTTGGGTCCACGGGCCGTTTATAGGTTGGTAGATATTCTAGCGATTCCCGGACCCCCGTGTCCGGACCCCCGGACCCGCATGAAAGGCTAATGCCTGACCAACTGGGTTCCCCAGCCCCCTATATCAAGATAGAAAATGGGTAGTGGTTTAGAATGTCATGCAAATTAATAGTAACAATATTCCAAACTCTGAAATGATTGTTACATTTTTTTTTAAAAGACAGAAAGATAAAGAAATATGCAAAAAATAAAGGTGATCAGTTAGCTTGATTTGGTTGGTTTTCATTGCCCCACATTTTTTAATTTTTATTAGGTAGAGATAATTTATTCTATAGCACAACATTCATATAACATAAATAATAAGTTAACAAGCATAAATGAATTACAACACTTAGTTCGAATTCTTGTATGTCACATAAATGTAGTTCTTTAAGCTTGCACGCATGTTTGTTGCATGTTGTTTTATTGCACACATGAAAGCAAATTTCAATAAATTAAATATAAAGTTTTCTTCATAAAATGACTTTCCAAAACCGACAGCATTATTTTTAATTTCTTGTTATGTTACATGACCCTATACAGTTTAAATAATCATCCTGTCAGGCGAGTAATATTAACTGGTGTTCTAAGTTTAAAGTCCGTATATATTTACGTTTTCAGTAATATCTTTAAAACCTAATATTATATAGAATCTACACTTTGATCATGAACCATTTCTTTCGAAAATATTATAACGTTCGACAGTACTAGGATTTCGAGTTCAGAAATTGGAGTTAAATTCTGTACTTTAGTTCAATATAGCTCATTTCATTTTTCAACAATATCTTTAAAAACCTAAAAAAAGTTATAAGACGGCCCCTTTGCGCTATTTAGAGTTAAAAACCCTGAATGCATGTGATGATACTGCTAACAGTTGCCATTGTGTCTCAGCTTAGGTGTTGGCCTCGTCACTTGTCCACTGTTAAAAACTACGTGTCTCCCATCAACCTCGGATAGATGTAGTAGAAAGTTAATTAGAATTTAAACTATTGATTGAGTATGAATTTCTTAAAAAACATATGAAAAATAACTATTTCTCTATCTTTAACATCTCCAACCATTTGTTCTTCCATTGGAAGGTGGTGTATTCGTCGAAACGACGAAGCGCTTAAAATAGTTTTGCATAAAAAGCATGTGATTGTGCTTCGGGAATTGAGAATTTTCTCTCTAGAAAAAAACACGCGATAAATAATGAAGATGGAAGCATTTCTTTAGGAATTGATGCTTTTTAGATCTTCTTTTAAGGAATAAAGATTGTGATGCAGATATTTATCTGTTGTACGTGATTTAAGTAACATATCAGGGTATATATTTATTTGTTATGACATAGTTTGGGTGTTACGAAAGGTTTAGTGTGGCAAAGTTAGAAAGTTAATGTTTTGATGTTTACTATCGAATCAAATATTTATTCTGCCATATACGAGAAAAACTATTTACAGAGTCGCATATTTTAGCTTTGTTATTATGACGTTGAATTTTATTAAGCAGCCGCGTTGAATTTTTTAAAATCAGTACCCAGAATACGTTAACATCATTGGAAATTTTGTATGTTACTAATAATTTTAAAGCCTTCGAGGCTCTTTTTGCTTATTATTTAAAGATAGATAATGTTAAACAAAATCATTAATAGCATTAGATAATATTAAACAATAGCATTGATAACAATATATAATATGAAGCAATAGCATTACTTATTATCACCTTTAACAATTTACCAAGAGAATCCCTTGATTCACAAATGGGAGATTTTTTTTTGAAAAAAAGTACTCGATTGAAAACAAAGCAATGCCATTTTAAATACATTTTTTGTTTACCCGTGCACAAGTGTTCCTTTTCTAAAAAAGTATAAAAAAGTTGAATCGTGGTTTAAAACCAGTTTTGCGTGTGCTGAAGTACATGACTAGAAAGAAAGATCTTAGAACTAAAACTTTCAATTGTTAAACACTTAAAAAGCGGAATTTCTTATAAAAGGTTGCTGGGAGCTTCGGATGTGCTCAAAAGTGTGGGTCGCGAAATTTTGAAAAACAAAATCTCTATGTTCAAAGCGGTTCCCCACGTGCAACATCAAGTAGGTACGACAGAAACTTGGTTAAGCTTGCTAAATCTATCGGAAGTTGTCCGTTCATACAACTTAATGCCGGGTGGTCAAAATATCATTTATGCGTACAAATCGAAATAATTCAAATGACAAAGGTCATAACTTTTTCACAACCAAGAGGGCTAGGGTTCCCACAGTAGGGTTCTTTTCTTCATGTTAAAGGTTCGAGACCGTCCATTTCCCATTAATTGTCGATCTATAAATGACCTCTAAAGTCAAAGTAACACTGTGTAAAGAGTGTAAGCGTTAATATACCTTAAAGTCCAGACGTTGCGTACGAGGTCACTCCTAAATGTTGTGTTCGGTGCCTACTCGGGTTCCAGCTCACCATTTGGCAGTGGTCCAATTTTTATCACTCTTAACCAAACATTAACTAACCACTTTCATCAATGGTAACTACCATACGACTAACACAGATAAAACCATCACAGTAAAAACTAAATTGGTATCTAGTTGTAATATAAAATATATTAATGGTAATAAAAAGTAATTATTTTATTACTGGACTGCAAAGGTGTAGATGAGTTATTCGTTCTATTCAGGTATCCGAACGGAGAACTATTAGTCATCACTGTTTCTTAAAAAGTAAGCTGTTAACTCAAGTTCCAACCGTTAAAATATAATTTTTTTTTCTAAGCGGCAACTCATGCCTGAATTTGGAAAAACCAAAATCATTACCAGCCAACACATAAACGCCTCTTTATTTCGAATGAACACCAGCAAGCTGTGGATTCACCACAGTAAAACCTCTTCCTAACTCTTTAAAGTAAATATTTCCCTCCTCACAAGAAGTTTTCGGAAATCGAAGTTTCTAGAAGGAGAGAAATTAGATCCCAGCAGTAAGGAGAGAACAAGATATTGTCAATCAATGGCAGGAAAAGCAGGTTTCCTGACTCCTTGTTAAGTGTTGTGTTGCTGTGAAAACAGTGTAACAGGCATTCAAGCTATTTTAAGAAGAAAAGCAAAAAAAAAACCTTATTAAATATTTTTATAGCATTTTTAGAGCCCAGTTTTGTTTAATCAAATGATGTTCTTATTGCTTAACCTACTAGAAACTTTACATAATACAAAATCTTTAAACTTGCATTGGACTATTATACAGGGTGTCCCACAAGGTCGCTTTTAAACTTCACATGTTGGTCTGTCATATCGTGATGAGCACGATTTACATAGACTTGGGTCTGAAAATTCAAACTGAGATCAGTGCAGGTTTGGATGAGGGGACAAAATGATATCGACAGTGGTGTTAATATGATTTTATTACAAAACATCGTTACATCACAGCAAATGTTCAAATTTCCTTCCATTCAACACACTGCGCGGTTCACAGATTCGGCGCATGGATTCACGAACCCGTTCAAATTGGCCCAGGAGTGTCACGGACACGTGCTGCTGCGATTGCGATCCTTTAGCGATCCTGGCGATACGATCCATACTTCCGATGTTACGGGTAGAAATCCAATGAAGTCAGGTCGGAAGATTGTGGCGGCCATTGGACTGGTCTGCTTCTACCGATGGGTTGACCGATGAGCCAATGCAGTTTTAATTTTCGGACACAAATTCCTATGTAAATCTTGTTCATCATAATATGACAAACCGGCATGCTAAGTTTGTGAATAACCTTTTGGGACACCCTGTATGATAGATAATTGTTAAAAAGCTGCTTTTATTATGCAGATAGTTGCAATCACTGCGGATAAAGCAATAAGCTACGTTTTGAAAAAGATTGTGGCATGGTCTACTCAACTTTGAGATAGCTTCACCGGGAGAAGTTATTCATATCGTCAAGCTTTACTCTGGTTTGGTTGTCGGCTTTTTTCTGAACAAGAACGAAACCTGTTCTCACATGGCGAGCTATAGTTTTCCGATACCGAACAGTTTCGTTCTACTTCTTCGGAACAGCCTGATACTCCGAACCCGAATTAAAGCACAGCCTTACGAAAAGCTTCTCTGGCATTAAAGTTGAGTCGACCGTATCTTAATTTACTTCTGCATTGTTTCTAAATATTTTTCATTTAGAGTTGTTGCGATTATTGACGTTTAAACAATGATGAAAATAGCCATTTTTAAACTTGCTAATTTATTTCATTCGCGCAATCGCGCATGCGAATTAATTTATAATCAAATTTCAACTCGTTTATAAAAAAGCCGTACTCTTCGTACTAGTTGAGTAAATAAACATTAAAATTCGTCATTACAATTCTGTCACTTGCATTTTTGTCGAGCCGAACTGTTAAAAGTCCTTGAGCAGATGAAGTTATGCTGGAAGAGGATTGGAAAAGAGCTTATGGCTCTTATCTTGCTCGAGCTGGTGATGAATTTCACTGCGATTTGTTTTGGTAACCGGCCTCGCTCACAGGTTGTAACGTCCGTGGGGAACAGAAGTTGTTTTGGAGTGTTGGCGAAGTTGTGTTTAGAAATTTCGGAGCATTGATCGAGAGGCTTATTTCCTAACCAAATAAGATACCAGTCCCGAGGAAGAATTGGCAGTTTCCAAAATGTTTATCATTTGAATTTGAATTATTTGTTATTTGAAGATTTTGGGTAACATTTTAGAAATGATAAATTTGCACCTATCAAATATGACCTAAAAATGTTGTATTTCAAACAAATTTGCTCAATGTTTCGATTTATAAATTTGTTTCTATTCACAATCATATTTTAAAACTGTTTTTAATAAAAATCATTTAGTTGAATTGTATTTTTTTCTTTCGTAAAAAAATTATGCACTTTTGTTGCCTATTTTACTTTGCTATATAATGTCGAGTTTGAAAAACGTAATGGACCAAAAAATGGCGAATAATTGACAACAAAATTTTATTGAATTTTCGAGGGACTTGTGCATATTTGGTATAACTGTGCGAGTTTATTCCAAGCTCCATTATCTCTGCGGATATGTCCAGTTTTTACCACCTGATTGGTTCGTCGGAAAGTATATTATTTTAAGTAACCAATTACGTCAGTCGCAAATGCTGTCCAGGTCGTCGCATCAGGTCTTCAGTTTTGTCAAGTTTCACTGTGATTTGTTTTGTTGGCGACATTTGTCCATTGCCTTTTAACTTTATAGTTAGAGTACATTTTTTTAATATTAATGTGTTCATGTAAGTTTCGTACATATTTTTTTATTTAATGTTACTATTTAAATTCTTTGTTATTGTCAATCAAATTCTAAAAATGCATTTAATAAGCAGATAAATACATATTTTTAAAGCTGGGATGCCAACTTTATACAACTTTCATTAAAGAATAAAACACTCCTTTTAAAAAAACCGTAACTAATCTATTTTAAAAGTCAATTTGATATTTGTTTTGTTTAGTTTCCTCATGATTATTCCTTATTTTTATGTAGTAGTTTTTATTTCAACATTTGGCATTGTGTTTTACAGTCGAAGCTTTTGGAGCTTACAAATGATAAAAAAAAATTTGACTAATTTGTTTGCAGCTTTTTTATCTGGTTAATACAATAAAGCAGTCACTTAAATTTATTTAATAAAACAATAAAATCCATTGCATTTAAAAACATCAGTAATACAAAGCCACTTTGTTTAAGTGGGTTAAGCAGTGCTTTTTAAACAAACATTTTCATATAAGCTCTATAAGAAGGTAAAAAAAATGTTAATTCCATAAGCCTTGAAAACCACTTACATTCGATGTATTACAAAAAAAAAAAAACCTCCAATGGATTACCCGAATACATTTCGTTTCTTTTTGAAGCATGACAATAAAAACAGATAGAAGAGAGATTAAATCACTTTTGAAAATAAAGAAATGTAATGAAAAAAATAGAAAAGCAAACCCGTCCCCCAACTATTGTCATCTTGTACTTGAGACAGAGTTGCTCCAATATTAAATAAAATCTAATTATAAGGGTTTCGTTGAGTTGCGTTTCGACCCATTCAACAAATGGATCGAATCGTAATGCCGAAGAATGAAAACGATAAATATTAAAACAAAAAAGTAAATCTCCGACTATGACTTGGGAAACAAAACCGGTGGTTTTTAGATTGCGATGATTTCGGTTGATAAAGCTGTATATATTATTCCATGAATTTTGAGTTCTATAAATATTAAAAAAAAACGGCTTAGTTGTATTTGGCCAAATACTGACTGACTGACTGAATGAATACTGACTAAAATGTAAGCCTTTCTTATTTCTTATATAAATATTTCATAAAAATGGTTTGTCAACTTTTTATTTGTTTGTAAACAAGCTACTCATATGATTATAAATCAACTTGACAATATTCAATCAAATAATTTTAATGAATGCTTTTAGATGAAAATTATCTATTTTTGAGTATAAAACGTGAAATGGTCATATAAGCTAAATATCCATCTTTTGCATTTTGGTGAATTGTTTACAATAGACTCGCAGACCTTAGAAGAATATAGGCATACACCAATAGTGTTTTGTGAGTGAAATGCAAAAACTTTTGGTTCTTGGTTTTACTGGTTTTTAATGTCTGCAACGGCTATGCTGTGAAATGTTTCTGTTCATCAATGTTTCCAAAACCTAAAAAATGGTTCTAACTATAATTCCGAAAATATGGTGAAACATTTCCTCACACAGATGTTGCAGCAATTAGAAACCTTTATTATGAGTTGAACCCATGAATTAAACTTTTAACAGAAAATTCAAAACATGAAACTTAACGTAAAAAAGTTTTTTTTACTAAACGATACATAAATGTCCCTAGTAGCGAACAGTATCATACTATTTCCATATGATATTGTAATATTACATCTAACGTCGAGAAATATTTTTACGGCATACTGTATTACTGTGTGTGTGTGTGCTGATCTTTAATATATATTAACAGTTACAATATTATCAAACAAAACTAACGATTGGATTCTATTATTGACAAAACGGTATCTCTTTGGACTTTTAGATTAAATTCATTATTTTGTGGTGATGTAGTGATTTTTTTTCAACCAAAGCAAAAGTTGTTTCCGTTTACTTCGATGTTATTTAATTCGATTTGTGTGCCTAACTGTGACTTTCATCCTTTTCCCATTCCGCAATGGCGTGATGGAGGCTATTAATTCTGCGTTAGAAGTGAAGTTTTTGCATAAGTATGCAAATGCTTTGGCAGGATCAGGGCACAGAATGGAATTTCACGCGTGATTTACGGGGAAAAGCAATCGTTCACTGATTTTCCCGCTTTTCTATATTTTTGTTTTGTTGGACTTTTTTTTATCCTTCAAAATATAGAAAAGTCAGTGTTGGATGAAAAGATTTAGTGGAGGCAATTTACATGCTGATGTTATGCTTTTTTTAGGATTGAGGAAAAGATTTGAGCGGTAAAATCTTGTTATTGCTTTGTTTTTATGTAAGGAATTTGTATTTCTATTAATTATCAAGAAACTCGTTATGAAGTAAACTATTATTTTACTTTTGAAATTTAAGCAGTATACGATAGTGCATAATCAAGTTTTTTTTCCTAAGATCTAACTCTATAAAACAATGACAATATTGGATTATGTATGACTAGAAAATAAACCATCTTAGGAGCTTCCGTTGAGTCAAAAAGCTTAATCACTAGAGGTCAATATGTATGTGTATGTATGCATGAGTGTGTGCTTTTTAATGATATTTTAGTTACATAACAGAAAATATATTAAAACTTGGCACTAAAAATTCTTTAAAGGGTGTCGGATGGTTCTTTTTCACCAATGTTAATTTTACTAGCTTTAGGAACATTTTTCTCAATAACTATATGACATACCATTATGAATTTTTATTGTTTGTTCCTTACTTTTTTATTGAGGATTATTTACTTGATTGAGGATATTGCACGGTATAAAAAAAACTTTTCGAGGGAATTTTTAAAAAATATGTATTAAAAATCTTAAAATATTTCGATTTAAAGCTAAGTAATTTTGTTCAGCAGATTTAATTGTTTTCATTTTAAATCAAATAACTATTAATGGAGAAGAAATAATAAAAAAATCACGTTTGTATATTTCATAGTTACCGAGAAAACTGTTCCTAACTGTTGAAAAACTTATATTTCTGGAAACGTAAAAGAAAATTAATTTATTGGTAAGAAGTGATATACAAAAAAAAAAAATGTTATGCTTCTGAAAAATGTCTATAAAAAGAAAACCACTTAACTGAAATGGACAATCTTTATCTGAATTTAAAGCTATAGGTATGCAGATTAAAAATATAAGAAAAACAGAAAATCGACATTTTTTTTACCCAAACACCCATCCGACTTCCCTTAAACAAAAACTTCCATTTTATGGCATGCAGAAAAGTTTCTCATTCCAGCAAGATTGCTTAAACTTGTTCTTTATAAAGTTCCCTGGTTTTTTTTAAAAAAATCTTTAAAAATATGTTTTACTTATTTTGAACTTTACCTGATGATTATAATTAGAACTTTAAAAAAATTGTTTGATATCCAAACCAGCTGCGTTACAGGTACTTTAAACTTTACTATATTAACACACTCGGAAAACCATCATTGAAATGACAAGATAGATAATTAAATATTTCATTTAATTCAAAGGAAATGCATGCATTTAAATTTCTAAGGAATTAATCAAATATGCCATGGACAAAATAACTTAATAGTTTTCCGACTAAATCATTTCCTCGGTTCTATACATAAAGCGAATGAATCTGCGCCGTTGTTTCGAAAAGTTGTTGGCAAACATCCTTTTGTACATAGTGCTTGAATTTTCTCTACTCAAGGCTTGATTGCTTACCACTTAAAATTCAGAGCACACAATTCCTTTCGTTGTAATTGCAGAAAAGCATCCCCCTTATTTACTGTGTATCTCTATCACAAAGGGTTAGGATAGAATAGAAAATA
Organism: Hylyphantes graminicola; assembly: GCA_023701765.1. NCBI lineage: Eukaryota > Metazoa > Arthropoda > Arachnida > Araneae > Linyphiidae > Hylyphantes > Hylyphantes graminicola. Next base: position 34,769,360 of record CM043114.1, on the reverse strand, counting down.
ATTATTGAAGCCCTTAAATGCAGCTGCGCTACGTCAATTGTTTTGAATAAATGAAATTATATTTGATAAATATAATGTATTTGTATTGTTGGTTGGATGTAAGTCCATCAACAAAAGTTTAAATAAAAGAAGAAATTATGAAATTAAGAATGAAGATTTTATTTTAAAGTAGTTTATTTTTTAACTTAAGAATATTTTGAATGATATTTTGTACTTGGATAATCGTTTAAAAACACTTAACACTGTATTTAATTTTTTTTTACAAACTTATATCATTATAAAATAATAAAAGAAAATCGGTTATGTTATAACTCCAATAATTTAAATAGATAAGTGTGACAATTGTAATGCATTCTAATTTATCTGAAAGCGAATCATCTTTGAAAATCTACATTGCGTTTATATAATACGACACATAGTATCCAAACGTTAGAATGATATTAAATCAGTGAAACAAAACCTTTATTATTAGTTAAAAATTACGAGTAAAACGTTTTTTAAAAATATATTAAAAAGTTTCATTCATAATAGAAACTAATTTTTTTTTAATTTTTAGGTAAATACGTTTGCAAAAAAATGTGATAGATTGTTTTTAAATTGTAAATATGTCTACAAAAAGCTACTTTTCCAACTAAAAGTACTTTATCAAATATTAAAAAGAAGTAGCCAGGAAAAACTTTTCGTTGGACTACTGAAAAAAAAAATCAGTCACGTATTTTCTACTCCGGATTTTTTGTTTCTTCAGTTGTACTTATCTGAGCTAAAGAATATATTTTTTAAAGTAAGACGTCAGCGCAACTGATACATTTTTATTCAATATTTATTTAGACTGTGAATAAAATAAATTATACTAAAAACGCATATCATCTTTTCAGAAACGTATTTCATGCGTCAACATTTAAAACGAAAATAATTTTTACTGTAAACTACGGTTTTACTAATGAAAATTTTAGCTAAAAACATGAGTGTAGTTGGGTTAGTGTCTACAATTTAACTAATTCGTATATCGTTTATTATGCGTGAACTTATATATTCGTATATGGGAAAAAAGGAAACAATGTTTATTAGAGTTTTAGGGCGACTGACGCAATGCTGATGCTGGGCGACACAATGCAATCTAGTGATTTTATAATTCCAATTCTTTATTTATTTGTCCTAAGTAAGAAAATATTTAAGTTTACATTTAATGCATAGTAGATTTCAAAAACTTTTACAAACACAAAATAGCTATCTATCCCACGTATTTTCTTTACTTCACTTAAAGTGACTCCTTGCAACTTTAACTAAAATGGAAGATATCAAAACTGAAGTTACTTTCATAAAGATAATTATGTACCACACCAATTTTCTAGCTAAATACAATGGGGAATATCCTCCCAAGATAAAAGTAGCAATCTTAACAAGAAACGTAAGTAACCAATCACTGTTTTCCCATGGCTGTCTCGGCCATTCTCATTGTCACCCCCCTCCCGCCACTTGCCGGTCCTAATCAGAACCACCCCCCAGTATAGATCGAAGTGGTTACAGTTAAGCACGTCGTTACCCCCTCCCCTGCCTCCCTCCCCCTTGGGACTTTCTGGGCTTATAGAGCTAAGAAGGGGTTGGAAGTGCTTGGCGCTAAACGAAGTGACGTCGTCAGAAAGTCGCCAAGTAACCTCAGTAAGTCCATACAAACCGTTAACTCAATGCTAGTTTGCATAATGTTGTCTTCTGAAAAGCTTTAAGAGGACTCCTTTCGAATTCCACTTCTTGACAATCGTAATGTTATTCCTATGGCAAACATTTGCAAGTCAATTACCGCCACAATTTTAATAAAAGGTGACTAGTTTCTTGTATCATTGTAAAGAACGAAAGAAGTAGATTTTGTAAAATTAATTTGTTTTGTGAAAATCACATATTTAGTATTTTGAGTAATTTTTTGAAGTCAGAACTTAATGTGTACTCCATTCTTTACTTACTTCAAAAAATTATTAAAAATACTAAATATGTGATTTTCACAAAACAAATTAATTTTAGCCTTTTAGTTCCTTTCGTTCTTTACAATGATACAAGAAACTAGTCACCTTTTATTAAAATTGTGGCGGTAATTGACTTGCAAATGTTTGCCATAGGAATAACATTACGATTGTCAAGAAGTGGAATTCGAAAGGAGTCCTATTAATTGAAAATCAGAAAAATACTATTTACTCATTTGTATCCTGTAGCATGAGAGAGATCTTAATTTTCACAATATATTGTAGTATAATCCTTACAGATAAGACAAAATCTTTTTAAATATTATTTTTATTAGAAAGTTTGAAATATCTAAGTCGAGGTCGTAAAAGCCTATACAAACTCCACTTTAGAATCACGTCAGATACTTCGCCAATACCGTTTGTTTGGGCTTACTACAAAGCTGTCGATGACTTCATTTGGAAAACCGTTTTTTTGTATTGGTTTCTATTCAGCATCATCTCCCTCTTCTTAACTCTATGGCTGAGCATTACTTACTTACTCACTTTCCCTAGCAGTAAAAGAGGACTTCTAATGGTTGCCGGGTAAATCCTAATTCGCGGTCCTTGTGAGTCGCCCTTTTTTGTATGGTATGCTGTTTTTTTCTCCCCCTTAGCCCTTTATTCGAATTCTTTTACATCATCAGGCATTGCCAGCTGAGGACGCATTCCGGGAGGGTTTTTGTACGACTCATCTTGTAGTACTTTGCCTGTGATGTACTTTTGCTTTGTTTCTGGGCCTGGGTTCTTTTGATGTATCATTGGGTGATTATAATGTGCAAGATTGTGTAATGGGGTTATGTGTGCATTTGAATTCTTTTTCCGTGAACATTTGTTTGATGTTTTGTTAATGCATATTTTCATGAGGGTGCATAATAAAGAACGTATTAAGCTAGAAAAAAGTTTATGCTTTTTTTAAAAGCTTGGTAACGCGCAATACTATTTAAAAGAGATAATTATTTTCTGCCTTAAATTTTTTTTAGATATGGTAGTGATAGCAAAAACATTTTAACTATATTAATTGACAATTTTTTTTAGTTTATTTAAATTAAGGATAGTTGTAAATATCCTAGGGAAAAAACAAATTTGATATCGCATAATATTTTTTTTTCATTTTAATTTACATTTTTTCTATTTAAAAAAAAGTGCTGCAAAGTCATTTTAACACAATTTTTAATATATTTTGAGAAGTGAAAAATATTTTCTTTACTTTATTGTTTACATTGACATTTAAAATTTAAGAAAACTAAGATGTCCTTTAAGTTCATTATATGTGCGTAACATAAATTAAAAAAAAATCAGGACATATGGAATATCGTAAATAAACTGCGACTTGAAGAAACAAATTGACGAAACTCAATGTGTCGTATGCATCCAAAAATAGGATACAATTTTCTAATCTCATTTGCATCAAAGTGGATTTTCGAAGGAACCGAGAAAATTTGAATTCTGGAATGCATGCAAAGTTTAGAGTTTATGAAAGTGCCATAGTGAATTTTAATAATAATTTTCTGAAGTGAGTCTTACTAGTACTACAAACCCTTTTATATACAATAAGGATTACTGTAAAATTAATTCACTGACATGCTTGATGTACAGGTGAAGTGAATGATGGTGAATTATGGTCATCATTGGAATATGAAAATACATTTTAAACAAAATTTTATTCTTCATTCAAACGTTCAGATAACCAATAAGTACAGGCCAGACAAATGTATTGTAAAAGGCTAGCTTTAGTGCAGCTAAACAGGAAATTGTGCGTACATAGTTTTTTTTTTAAATAATGATTGAAAATTTCATCTTACCTCGCTATATTATTTGAATTATAACGCGAATTAAATTTTGATTAGTGAAGTAGATAAAACACTTAACAAAATTCAAAGAAGCTGTACACAGATTTAAAATTAAGTAAAAATAGATATTAAGTATACATTTTAAAGTGTAAAATTGTGAGCCTTTTTTCATTAGTAAATTGTTCATATAAAAATCCACAGCTAATATTTAAGATAGCCTTTTACCTAATAGATTTCCTTTTAACTCTATCCAATTACAAATTTCTAACTTTGAAAGTAACACATAGGCATTGAATTTAATAAGCTCCATCACTCTTATCTAATAATCCAATTCTATACAAATATATATAATTACCCGATCATGTGTTCCTGAAAAAGGTCTCCATAGAGATGAATGTCCAAAACTCAGAGTAATTTTGACAAAATAGTCAATTCGACTTTAACTTTGCAGGACCACACCCTTTTTATGGGGATTATTTTGTACATTTCAATTCAGTCGGTCACTAATTGGAAACGAAACTATTTTAACTAATTACATTGTAAAGCTTGTTTTCATCAAAAGCATGTTTTAAAATCCTCTCAAAACAAATAAATTCTATACGGATGTCCCAAAAGTCCATCGACTGTAATTTAGAGAAGTCGCTGTGAAAGTTTCAGTAGAAATTCTTTAGTTTTATATTACCATATTATATAATATTTATTATTGAAGTACGGTTGTTTGGCGTTTTTTATGCTCAATTTTAGTGGACAAAAAACAGCTTAGGTTCATTTTGTTTTCATTGAGTGAAAAGTTTATTGCTAAAAATAATTTAGTTTCTCGGGTTATATTTCAAATCTAAATGTTATAGACATATACAAAGTACTTTGTGTGCCTAAATCCTTCGAATCAAAATATTTCAGCTTGAATTAATCATATTGACTATCTAAGCGATTTACCGAGATAAATTTGGTTGAAGATAGATGCAAAGATGATGAAAATATTGCAACTAGCTATGGAGAAATCATTTATTTCAAAATTGCTAAATTTAATAATATTTCAATTTTCAGGGAATATTTTGGGAATATTTTTGTACGAATATCTGTTACATTAAATTCATGGGATAATGTCACGAGATTTAGAAGTAAAATAAATATTGATCAATTGAAATTGTTTGCTAAAAAAACTGTTTTGAAACGAAGAACAAAGAAAAAATACGTTTTCCGCTGCTAAAATTGATTACAAATAGTACCAAACGATTTCAGTAAAATAAAGAATAAATAAATGCATCGAATAACAGTTGATAAAATTCCAAAAATCTAATCTAATAATAAATATTCTCTCAAAGATGTATTACGGGACCTATGGGACACTTTGTACAATATCAGGATATTTTCATTAGTTTTTGCAACCAATATAAAGAAAATCATTCCGAATAACATTTCACATGCTAAATTTAAACATATACATTTAAAACTTGAAACAATTGACTCAAAGTATCATTAATAAAAAATAAACTATTTATTGGCCATATATTTTCATTTTTTCTTTAATATTTGATTTGAATGCAATAATATTTTATTCATATTTCTTGAACGTTGGTTTTGAAAATAAAATCGAATTTTATTCGCACGATTCTAGTAGTTTGTATATTATATTGGTATAAACAACTTTTTAAATACCATTTTTGTAAAATGATTTTGTTACAGACATTAAAAAAAAACACTTTATTAATAGTAGGAGAAAGTTTAAAATAACATAATTTGGCACAAAACAGAACATATATTTTAAGTTTAAAGAATCAATTTCTGCCCAATTATTAACAGACGCTATAAATTTATTCATGCTACTGCAAAAAATTTACATGCCTGAACATAATACAGTGTACGATTAGCATTCCCAAACCCAGCAATTTTATTTGACATTTAAGTAATATCTTAATTATTTTATGTATGCCAATTTTGTTTTATTTTACTATGAATGGAAAAGAACGAAAATAAGTTTCTGCATGAACTTAGTTTGATACTCATTTCATGCGTGTTGGCTTGATAAATTCGCAATACGCGATCACGCGAAACACTCTTAAACTTAATTAAAAACTTTGAGATGAGTCTTAACATTTCAATTTCTGGGAATAGCCACTTTAATTAACAACTTTGATGAAAATTATAGGCCGACCTCGAGGCAATTCGATTCCCAAAAGAAGATCACGCAAATAGTTTTCGGAATTTTTCTAGAGTCAAAATTTCTTTTGTGAGTTTATAAGTAAGTAATTTTTTAACCTACATTTTTATGTTTAACCTTCCTTTGTTATCGAGAAATGGCAGAAATTTAGTTTTTGGAAGATTCTTATCTGATTTGCATAAATATGTATTATGTTTGGGTAATGATGTCCGCATTTTTCGAAAGACGTTTTTGATTGATGGTTTATATTAACATAGGATTTGTCTCCCTTTTATGTCAATTGAATATATTAGAATAAATTAAAGTTCGTGGGAAAAAATTAATCGAGAATTTGGGAGAGAGGCTTTGTTAGAAAGATAAACATAGTTAAGGCTTCAATTAAGGTTTATAAGGGCTTGTGAAATATTTGAATAATTACACATTTTTTTATTGTCAAGAAATGAGCCATAAAACTACTTAAGGCCCTTTTATTCTTGTTGAAAGAAATAATGATGTTAAAAAAGTGTATTTTTTTCGGTTCATACTTTTTTTTACATAGTTATTATATTGTTATAGAAAATGGAGGAAAAAGGTTTTTTTTCGTTTTGAAGTTATTAAAAAGTTATTAAAGTTATATTAAAACTGAGTATAAACCGTTTTTCAAATTTTTGTATTTAAGAAACGTTAAATATTTTGTAATAAATAACTTTGCCAGTGTTCCTGTTTCTTTATGTAATTAAAATACCCCCATTGAATTTTGTTAGAAGAAACGTCATTACTTTTCCAAATATTAAAATTAAATTAATAAAAAATAATATATTTTATTTTATGGTTCATTGTAGAAAATATTTGATTGAACTGAACTAATGTTGTGCTACAAACTAATATTTAGTTACTTGACAGCAGTTCTCGTGACATTAAAGTCAACAGCTGTGCTGTCACCAATGCCGCTTGTCTAACTCTAGTGCATTGATAAGTAAAGCAAACTAAATCTAAACTAACCACTGTAAAAGGGTACATTAGATTTTACGAATTTAATTTAAAAAATTGGATAACTATTTTTAGATGAAGATATATAGTTATAGATAAGAATATATAATTATATAGAATTATAATTATATAGAATATATAATTTAATTTAAAACTTCAAAAAATTCTTTCTTTACAAATATATTTCTTTCTAAGAAAATGTGATGTCTTACAGCTAAATACATTGCGTCTCCAATCAATACAAAATCTTTGAGAGCAGCTTTTCTTGAATCCTTTCTAAATGAACTCAAATGACTTTTAAATCGTTTCAGAAGAGCACAATTTTAACTCCATTGGGACTTAGATATATTTTTTTTATCAATTTCGTTTTGTAGTACGGTACATTTAGGACTAGAGCCAACAGAGGAAACGAACAATTTCCTGTTAATTTTACTTTTCCGTAAAGGAACTTGAAAAAAAATAGTTTGGCAAAAAGTTTAATTTAGGTTCACTGTACCATTACATTTCATCGGCTTTCATTTCAAGAATAGTCGAGTTTTGGTTTTAATTGTATTTAAACATGGTTTTCAAAAGCAAAAATATGACTGATGTATATTAACTTTCATTACATATGAAGGGCTTAGAATGTTAGTTAACCATGTCCATAATTTTTTCTTTGTGCTACAGATAGGTTTAAAGCTAAAGCTTCATATTAAAGATATATCTTATCGTTTTAAAATTTAGCTGCCTAGCGAATATTATGTAAATTAAGATTTTGTTTTATTATTGAAATAAAATTCTACATAGTTAATGCGCTGCTAATTCGAAAAGATGGAAGGTGGACTTCGTTCAGTTTTTTTTTTCTGAGCCCCTATAACAGTGTAGCTCCTTCATATTTCTACAAGTCGCTTCAGTTCATAATAAGTGCGAAACTTCCAAAATTGTTACAAGTACATTTAATATTTATATCTGCTGCATTAAATTTTAAATATTATTATACCAAGTTGCATTTCAATATTCATAAATTTACAACTCTTACTCAAACTATGGTTTAATTGATTTTATTATTTTTTAAACATTTTAATAAAAAACAGCTGTAATTTATAAAAATAGTAAAATTTCTAAAATGAATGTGAAAAAAAAACATTTATCAATTATTTATACATAAAACATTACAATTTAAATATTATTATAATAAGTTACTATCGTTATTTATCAATTAATAGTAGATTTTCTGTCAACTACTCTCAATAACAAACAATACTTTGATGTTTATTAATTATAGAACATTAAATAAAAATAGCAATTAAAAGATGCAGTAAATAAGAATAAAAGTCGAAATTGATCTATGATCAAACTTCCTAGAGTTTCTAGCAGATTATTCCACAAACCTTTATCTTAACATTCTTTAGCATGACTATACTGAATCTGAAGCTTTTATTTTGAAATGCAGTGTCCATTTTTCTTCAAGTGAAGCGAGAATATCTTTTAGTGGGGAACCAGAAATAAGTATCGATTTCATTCTTTCTCGTTTGATGTGATACAGTTTCTGAAGTTTACTCTAGACGCTCGCAATGGTCCGTGAACTTCGTTGTTTGGCTTCAGAAATCCTTCTATTTGCGGTACAATATCCGCTGGTTTTCGTGTGTAATTTCCAGAATTTTGTGTGCTCATTTTTTTTATGGCTCTGGGGAGGACTTTTTAAGAACTTTTAGAAATAAATGTTTGAAATATGTGGAATAAAAAGTTTAGGGTTCTAGATTAGAAAATACTTTGTATCTTACTTTCGGGTCAGATACCAGAATTCTTAGATAGGCTCCGTTAAATTCAGACTTGTATGTAAAAAAAAAGTAATTTCACAATACTACCGGTCAAAACAACAAACTATTTAAAGGGATATATTAAAACTTATATAAATTAAAAAAAATACCCGTTAAAATATCTTTTTAAATTTTCGGTTTCAGCGTTTTACTTAAAAAATATATACTTTTTCATGACTTGATAGTTTCAACTTGAAAGTTCAATAATTTTGTTTTATCGTTTGATAAATTTATATGCACTTTTTAAAATAAATATATAATACTGCTCACACATAAAAAAAGTAAAATATTCCATGTAAATTTAGAGCATTAAATCTGTTTCAAAACATAACTAAATGAATTAATTTTTAATCATCACGAAACATATTTTTAAATACAAGACAATGAAAAAACCGGGCCCAAAGGAATACTTATGTATTAAAAAAGCCTTTATTCATTCATTAGGTCTTAAATGCAAAAAAAATGCGTTTGTAATTAAAAAAAATTGAATGCGTTATTTAAAGTAAATTTCTCTAACAAATATAATGTAATGAATCGCAGAATCTCATTGCTACATACATATATAATGTCATAATATACATATATAATATGTTATAACGTCATCGATTCTTATCACAAAATTAAAGTTTTTTACACTTTATATAATATACAGTTTCTTGTGCAGTTATTGTTATTGGTAATAGTGATTAAATTCTAATAAAAATGGCCTTATAATTTTTAAATGGTGTATTAATTTCAATAAATGAAATATTCTGAATATTTTGTTTCGGATAATTTCATGACTTCTAGTTTCAATACGCTGAACTTTTGCAGCTTGGGTTATGAAAGGGAGTGTCCTATGACATACGGGCGGACAAATGGATAGAGCTTTAACACAGGTTTTGTCTGAATGTTTAAATTATTATACTAGCAATTGAATATCCCGTTTTTCAAACGGACTCCAACTAAAAATATTGAATTTACTGTCATCGTAATTTCACCGCAGAATTCATTCACAGTTAAACCATAACTGTGTAATAATGTTACTTCAAGTTAACATATCGGCTGGCTCATGTGGTTTCAAATCATGTTTTACTCAATTGACCCTTTGTATGGATATAATTTTACTAGATTGATGACAAATTTGGCAATGAAATAATTATCAACACAAAAGACCCTAATACCAGTTTTATAGTGTGATGACTTCTGTACGACTATATTTAAGTTTAATGCTGAGTGCTTAAGTTTTGATTTTTGAGCATAAGTGTTTAAAAATCGAAAATTGTTAAAAAAAAACAGATTTCACACATTTAGTGTATATCTCGGAAAACTTGGAATCCTATTTAACGGGAAAATTTAGATAGCCACAAATATGCCGTTAAACAGGTCCATAGCACGATGACTTCCGAAAAGGCATTTCTCTCATTCGTTTAGTTTGATGGCTTTGTGATACAGTTACCGAGTTAAAAAAAAACTCCGTCAAGTTGAATTTATTTCTATTGTAATTTTTATCATACCATCTCCAGCTGAATTTAAATTGTTTATACTCCTCAACTGCGATCCAAATACCGTTTAGTAGATTTTTTTTGTTGAATATTTGTAATTTTTGCATTTCCTATAAATTTAAACGATATAAAAAAAGGTTTGTCTACATAAATCTATACATAAATATTGCAAAAATAATACAAGAGAACGTACAGCTGAAATACACTGCACAAAATATATTACCAAAAAAACATATAAGCTTTTTCAAATGTTACTAATGCTACAAAAAAGGAGATTACTTGACATTGACACAGTATAAAACAAAATAAAATTAAAAAAGTGTACAAATGGTTGACAATAAAATTCTTTTTTAAAAAATAAGTATCGGATTACATTCAAAACGCCTCATTAGGTAAATCTTAATTCAGTTTATTTATTTCATTTAAAATCCCCTAAACCAATTGAGCATAACAAAAAATATTGAATAAAAATTGTAGTTAATTCAGCTTTTTCCAAAAAGTTCTTTAAAAATAGTAATTAGAAAACTTTTACATTATTAAACTTCAACTCATGTCCCAAGGTTGTTTTAAATTGGCTTTTATATTCACATTATTTATTGATTTCAGTGAACAATTTTTTAAGTGATGAATTTACTACTAATTTCCTTAGGGATGTAGTTATACTCATTATGAAGAATTTGCAAATAAAAAAAGCAATGGAAAAATGCTAAAGTATTAGTTAATACGTTTACAGTTAATTAACCCTAATTCCTACTTAGTAAGTTTTTAAAAATAAATGGAGGGATAATTCCTTGAACACTAAAAAAAGGCTATTTTGTAAATTCTTTGAACTGAAATTGGAAGAATTAGTTGAAGTATTATTTGGACAATATATTTTTATGTGATTAAGCGTTGTCTTAGTTTTTATGTAATACACTGAATAATCTAGTTTGTTTTGATTAGTTATCAGCATAACGTACTTTTTGATAAGTATTTTTAGATTTGAAAATGTATATAAAAAAAGCTTGAGAAAGGGTAAAACGAAAATAGAATATAAATTTCAGTGAAAAGCTGCATTATTTAAGCTACAGTCGGAACACATTTAATGTTACTTAAAAGCAAAAGAATGGATTATATCTGTATTTTTAACTAAATTTAAATATAATAAAAATTCTTACCCATTAGTTCCCTAATATTTGCCAAGAATGTATTGGGTTCATATTTACTACTGTTTAAATTACAATTCAGTTTTCAAAAATATCTATGAAGTTTATTTTAGTTATAGGATTTTTATTACGTTAATTATAAATATTCGACATCAAATATGTAACTATTAACGTAAACATGCTCTCATAATATAGTTAATGAATTGGACTTAACATTCAAATGTAAGTTATCTGTCCTTTTTAAATAAGGCTCGAAATGGCGCATTGTGTAATTTGATGTAAATTAAAAAATTATTTTTTTCTCGATTAATTTCAAGAAGTTATTTTTATTATAAAGGAAATTGCATACTAAAACTTAACAATTCTTAAAATTTTCAAGGTTTTAAAGAAGCAAAAAAGCGGGGAACAGATGTAAAATTAATGAAATCAGTAAAGAAAATCTTTAGAGTGGAAATAATAGCATATTATACTTTGGCAACTTCCAAATGGTAATAAATATTATGCGATTAAACACAATTTAATTCAATAAAAAATGATCAAATTGCATAAAACCAAACTACATAACTCACTTAATCCAATAGAGCATGCATATTAATTGGGTTCAATCTTGAATAAGTTTAACTTTTCTGATGTTTGCATTGTTTCTTGACCTTGAATCAAAGTCACGGAGGGCCATTGTCAATCGAACTCATGTGGCTCTATAGTGCGTTAATTCAACAAAATCCAAACCCGGTGTTTACAGAAATTAGCTTGAATTTCATTTTGCTTAATACCCCAGCCAATCGCTTTGGTCAAAAATAAGTTTTTTACAACCAATTCAAAGACTCAATTCGATAATGCGCTGTCACAAAAGAGAAACATTAAATACATTGATTAACAAGTGCACGTCGGTGTGACCCACTAGTGGGTCACCCTTAACTATCCTGAGAGGCAGCGCGCATCACAGGTGAGTCACTTGTTTTCAGAAAAGAAGTCGTTCAAGAAAATGTTTATTTTATTTTTCCTCATTATGTACAAAATATTAAGTATTATAAACATTAACATTTAATATTTAAAATGTAATCGCATTAAGCACTTTCGAACTCGCAAAGTGTTGTTTCCGCCCCACGAAGTGTAAGGGTATAAGGCAGTCCCGCCTCACGCGGGAAAATGTAGACATTTTCACTGGCTTGAACTTGTTAAACCAACAATATTTTACCATTACACCCTTTGCTTCAGAAAACGCTAGACCATATCATGCCAAGACAACACGCATGCAAAACGCCTAAATGCGCATATTCAAAATGCCTCGACACAGACATTGCGCCTACATTACATAGACAAAACGCCCCAATGTACATTGTGTCCTCTCGTTTTAATCACCAAGCTCCTTCGACGCTCTCAACATCAGTTTATCCATGCAAAATCTCGCTTATCCCAGACCTCCCTTGCCTATTGATTGGGCGACACTGCATTTATCTTTGCAATCTGCAGCTCATTCCAGAGTCCATTTGACTCCACGGACCAGCTATTGTGTCGCTGGACCATTATGGTGTGCGAAAACGAGGTATTTGATTTATGTTGCGCTTAAGGAGTAGTTGTTGGAGTTTTGTGCTGGTTTTTGCAAGAATTTCGCTAAGGCATATGGTTGAAAAAACAAACTTGCTTTTACTGCATTTTAAGTTTCTTGATATTCGGTATCATTTTTTGTGCAGTAATTTTAAAAAGTTTACCAAAGATTGTAAGTTTAAAAGTTAATTAGTTTATAAAACCGTGTTCATTAAAGTTTGCGGTTTTTTTTAAAATCAAAGATAAATGCATGCGTCTGATAAATGCATGGTTGGTTACATGCACTTCACTTTAAGGTACTCGAAATATAAAATATTTTATTACGCAATTTAAAAGTTAGCAATATTGTTAAATAGATATTAAATTATATAACTTTAACTTGAACCTTTATTAGCAGTATAGTAACCTATGTTTTATAAAATGTAAAATTCGCCTCAGCAACGCGCAACTACTTTTTAAATGTATTTTCTAAAACTGTTCATTTTACTTTTAAAAGTAAAAACATATATTTATTGCACAAATCCCTGGAAAACATTATCCGTTAAGATAAGAACTTCGTCTTCTTTTTTCATTAAGACTTCTGACACTAAAAACAAAACTTAAAACGCTTATATCTAACCAGTATAAGATTTGGTTATCAACAAACTCCTGTTATTTCTTTAAAATCTCTAAATCGAACCACCATTTGCCGCGACTTAGCTTTATAAAATTGAAAGCTGATACTTCTGGCTAAAATACTATTGTTGGAAAGGCTCTTTGATGGGAGTAATTTCTTTGCCGAAACGCTTTAAAATGCTCGCAATCAATAGCACATTGGTTCGATCAAGATAATTTGGTCACCTTTTGGTGCAAAGTAATGGGTACATTTAATTTTGAAGCGTTTTTTGCATGACTAATTGTATTATATTTTAGACTGCTCTACAATGTATATACAAACTAAACTCCTCGGCGCAACAGCCCATTACAGGGTCAAAGCCTGCCGTGCCCATTTCAGCTTTCGTGACATAAGGCTCTATGGTGCTAGGCATATGTCCCGGTAAGATGGTCAGTCTCACTCGGAACCCCCGGGTATAGTTCCCTAGCATGCTTGGTACCCATTTTATCGATCCACTTAAAATATGAAAGGATGGGTCAACCTCTGCCAATCTGGGGTTCGATCCCCGGACCTGTGGCATGGTAATGCGAAACACTACCATCAAGCCACTGGGCTTCCGATAATGTATATAATAGAAATAAATAAAATGTAAATTACATCGTGATTACATTTTTCGAAAGATCTATTGCAAATTAAACTTCGAAATAAAAATTTACATAATTCACGTGAAGTGTTTGAAATTTAAGTACATTCGTATGAGATATAAATTACAAAATACCAGCAATAAATACTATATTTCATTTGCTTTCAGACAACTCAATTTCAGAAGATGAAAAACAAACGCTTCTAGAATTTCTATTATGTTGCGAACCAAAATGCACCTTATGCTACTTAAGCAACAGAATAAAACATTTCTGCGAAGGTTATTTTTTAAAATGCATTAAATACGACGAGCATAACTGGAAAGTCTTGACGAAATTAGCATGCAAACGGCGCTTCTGGAAACGCAGGTGTGCCATCGTTCCTTTTCAAAATAAAAGTTCAAGCCATAACCTCCCACCCAGGATGTATCCAGTAATGGCTAAAGAAATATTTGCATAAGTTTCACTGCAAAAACGGTTGGCTGTTCCTCAACCCCGGTATAAAAGCCTTCAGGTCAAGTAGAAGTAAAATACCCGAAAGTTTTTTGAAGATATATTTATAGTTTTTGACTATGACAGTGCTTTTTATTTTGTTTTAACAAACAAAACATTCGTACAGAGAAAAACTGCCGTGGTCTGGTTGTATTTCAATGTGTTTTTAAAAAATGGATGTTGGATAAGGAAAAACTTCTGGAAGTTTTTGAAAGCTTGTAGTTTCGCATAAAAATATCCGAGAAATGTGGTTTTTTTTATTTTGGGTTGGGTCTTTAGGGAGATGTAAATGCAGTTCAATATTATAGTTTCTGATAAATAAATTTGGTACATACCCATGTCATGATTTTTGGACTAACGCAAAGTTTAATACGTAAAGCGAAATATTTTTTTGAATACTCGTTTGCTTGGATATTTTAAAAATTTAATTGCAAAGATTTATTTAGTACATGTTTTATAATTTTAATTTTCAACATTTCATATTTTTCATTATTATGAATCATAATATTGTAATACATTTTTCCAAGGAAATGCAAAACAAGTATCTATGGTTACGATTAAAGCAAGTGTTTGGTTGAATTAACGTCACATTCGATATAAACGAGGGTTGTTTGTGAGTATCCTAGTAATTTGGAACCACGGTCATATTATGATGCCGACTGCCACCTAATGCAACGTTTTAGCGACAACGTACTCGAAGTTAGGACTTTGATCTCGATATATTTAAAGAGAAGAATTGTAAATGTGCTCGGAATATTTATATTGGAATTCTGCTAACTTTTGTTTACAAGAAAACAGTGTGGTCCATCGGAAATTTAAGCCGAGGTCAACGAAAGACCATGGCCAATAGCTTTATTTCTAATAAAGAATTTCTAGTCGAACAAATATTATCTTAAAAATATTAATAAAATAATTCATACATCTGCATTTACTAATAATTTTGCCAAACAACCCAATCACCCGCAACACAGAATCAAGCATTCCTCATATCCCGATTCCATGCATACGATTAACATACATAAATCCCATATTCGACTCATATTCGTGGCAGGGAATTAGGGCCGCACGAAATCAGACGTCTTTCCACAGAAGACCTCACCAGGAAATCGTTCGTTTTCCACAGTGCAAAGCCCATCCATAACCTTCATAAAAGAGCTGACAGCCGCATCTGATAGGCAGTGCATATATTAAAGTTTAAGTCTTGGTTAACAGATGCGTCTGGGGCGTCAGACAATGGCGTCGACTGTTTCGTTTTCAAATTTTTTAGCGGGGAATAAAAAGTGGAATGTGTTTCTTTGTATTGGGATAGCTTTTTTTTGTCACTAACTTTTGTGTTAACTGTTTTGTTATTATGATTTGTATTGTTACACAGGATGTAGTTCTTTGCAGCAGAAATTACTTGCGAAACTACTTCTGGAGGAGATGACAAGTTTGACGTTTTTGAGTTAACTTTTTCTTTAGATTCTAAATTTAAAGCAATGTTTTAAGAAAAACTAGTCCCTTTATATTTTTATACTATGTATTAAAAATTTAAATTATTTTTACATGTATAGTACAACACTTATTGTTTTAATTACATTGAGAAATGAATTGTTTGAGAATATTTTACAAAATTATTTCCGGTGTGCTTTTGAACAATTTAAAAGATTATATCTGATTTTTAATTATCTTTTTCATCATTAACTATAATTATGAACAACTTTTTGTTAGATAACATGAAGTAACAATAAAATGCTAATTCTGCGTATTACAAAATTTGTTTTTCTCAGCCATTCTTCATATAATAACACAGGAATTTGAAGTTGTACAACATAATTTTAATAATGAATAGAAGACGCGTTTAGAGTTTTGTTTCCGAATGATTTTTGTTGCTAAAAAGAGAAACTATAATTTCATGTATAATAGAAATCCTTTCATGCAAAAACAGACTTCATAGTTACAATATTTAAGTTAAAATAAAATTAAAATTTGGTAAATTTAAAAGTTTTTGTCTTAAAACCAATTTTTTTATACTAAATTTAAACTTTTACATCAAATGAAAAAAAATACTTAAACATCACCTTTAACGTCAAGATTAATTTATCTACAAATTATCTCATTAAAGAAGATTGACAAAAAAATGCCAAACAAAAACAAATTTCGTGCTATAGTTTTTTTTTTTGTAAAGAAATAAACTACAAGATAAATAAATTCCAAAGTTCTGAAGTAATTTAAAAAATAACTCAAAGTGAACGTTTTTATTTGTTTATTAAGACATTGATACAATTCTCAAATGAAGGTCTCAGAATACAAGTGAATCAAATAATTATTCTTGTTTTTACTACTTAACTAGGACTTTTTAATTTCATTGAAATTCTACATAGTTAGTGCATGCAATTGGGCTGAAAACCACGGCCAACTTCAATAACAAGACCGAAGAAGCTTTCCCAAACATGAGCGTAGACGGAACTTTTGACGCCACTGTTCCCAGTGCCGAAGATCGTAAAACCAGTTCGGACGCATTCGGAAACCTAAAATTGTGGTCAGCGACGAGTGGTACCGAACAGGTTTCGAGACAGGTTATCTTCATCTTCGAAACTATGACGTCAAAATTTCCGTCCCCGAGCTTGTTTGGGAAAGCTTCTTCTGACTTAGTAGTTGAGTAGGCCGTGTGCAACCTCGAAATTGACGAAAAAGTAGACTTTGTTCGTATTCTCAGTCACAAAAATGTACTACACTACAGAAACATCTGACATTCACAAAATAAGCTTATTTTAGGTCAAAAACAAGAGTTCCATAAGAAAAAAATCATTTAAATTTTTTATATGGTTTTTGCAATAATGCCAAAAAATTTTAACAATGGAAAACAACAAAATAAAATATATATATTACCTAAAAACAATTCGTGATACATATAATTTTAGGTATCTGACCATATTATATATAAAAAAATTAGTAATTATTTTAACCGAAATAGTTTAAATTGTGTTTTAAATATGTTTAACTTAAGTGAACTGTTCAAAAATCAGTGGAAACGCTTTTTAGCTATTTTCTAAATAAAAAAAATAGTTCTGCCTTCTATTGAGATTAATGTAAAGTGTTGTCTAATATAAACAAAGAGTGAAGAATCAAATGATTTGTGTTTGGATATCATAACGGACATAAACTTTTGGAGAAAAAAAATGGATGATTCCAAATAGCATCAATGGGACTGAAAGGGTTAAATTGTGAAATACAAGTAAACAAATATAATACCACACATTAAATCTTCTCTTTGTCCCGGCCTTGATCAAGACTCCCAGAACCGTCGAGACATCTGTAAACTATACTGGAACGCAAGGGACCTAATGAACTAACGACACTTTTAAAGATATCATTTTTTTTGTGTTCAGCACTTGTTTTCTCTATAGTTCCAAGCTTCAATTGTTACTGTTAAGTTGTAATTTACTAATCGTTCTTGTTTTTGAATATTTCTCTTGTTAATGTTTCTGTTATAGCTTATGTTCGGTAATATCTTGAGTTATTTGTCTTACCTTTTGTCACGTGGGTTGCCTGTATCTATGGATTGAATTTCGTAATAAATGCCATATCTAACAACATACCACATATTAATGAAACTCTTCTTCTCCCCTTCAGCCGGACCTCGCCCGGAAGCAGGGCCCGAACCTCCTCACTATTGGCCGGACGAGAGCAGCACATTGGGCCACGGACAAAAGGCCCTGGTGGACGCTCCCGGATACGTACCCCCGGAGGATTTCGTGGATCCGGACGGCCTGACTAGCGAGTCGAATCACGCAAGTCCGACGTTTGATGAGAGCACCAAACGGGCCGTGACCACACAATTGGGGCAGACGGCGTATTTGCATTGTATGGTTAACAACCTCGGCGATAAAACGGTAAGTGGGACTTCTATAGATTATTTTGGTTTATATGTTTGATAGTGTACAGAAACACACGTCGATTATCCGAGTTAACTGGAATTGAGACTAACTTTTAAAAGCACAAATGAGGATAATAATAGCAGTATTTCAGAAAAATGTATGAACAATAGAATAAACAAGTTAACAATTATTTTTTTGAAATAAAAAATGGCATTTAATTTTAAAATCAAAAATTTTACATGTTCAGCGTATGGGAGGATAGATAGATGGATGGAACAGAATGATACCACTTGATTTTACATAGTCAAAGTTTGGACAATTGAAGTTAAGCTGTATTTTTTAGTCGACTTTCTTTCTTTGAATCCCATAGAATAATCAAAAAAAAAAAATAGAAGATAACTTGTGCGCGGACAGAAATCCATTTGTTTACTACCTGAGAAGATATACCTAAGTACCGTGCCAATCTAACTTGGGTCAAAACAAAGAGAAAAAAGGCAGAGGGAAAAGCGTGATTGGTCCGTTAGTTGGAAACTCTTGTAAGGTAATATTTACATACAAAATGATCTGAATAAAATTTAACCCAAATACACTTTTTATTAGGATAAATTTGCCACATCTTCTTAAATAAAATTCAAATCTGTTAGACCATAAACCAAATTACTGTTTTATACATGTTTTCTGGATGGATTCACTAATAGTTAATGGAACTCTTTACATGCTCGGAAGGATCTTCTAAAAAGCACATTTCTGGTGGCCTAAAAAGATAATGCAAAATCGGGTCCATGAACGTCTGACGAATAGCATTAAACTTGAAATGCGGCTCCTAAGGCTCATATCTACGAATATTCAATGAATGGTTAACACGTCGACTCTGGTTCCTGGCTTGAAATCTGCAGAAATTTGCAGAAGAGATGCAAGTCTGCCATTATTAATGATTTACTTCAGTCATCGATGGACGTGTTTTTGCACAATCTTTTTCAGCCGAAACTGTGTCACATATTTAAAGTTTTACTGGATTCTTGTTTATGGTACAATCGTGAAATTGTCGTAAGTGAAAATCCGAAATTTATCGCTACCTCAGAGATGCACTTAGGTGGAGTTCCATTACTCATACTCCGACATGTTCAAACTCTCTTAAATTTGATAACGTGCCATTGTGAAGCATACAAACTTTACCGACTAACCACAGCACTATTCTTAGACTAGTTTTAAATCCATTATTTTGCAAACGATTGCTTATATAAGTTATTTTGGCTGTGCCTAGGTATGCCAATGCACTGATTATTATTATTTTTTAAATTTCAGTTGGAGTTGTGAAGCGTCAATTATTTTAGACATATAAATGTTAAAGCAAATATAAATATAAAGGATAAGATTTTAATATTAACCTGAAATAATTTTTAGAATAACTCTGTTTACTCTGCAATATAATTTCAGACTAAAAATTCCATTAATGCCCTTATAAATATGCATTCCTATTAAAACTCTAATATACAGTTTGTGTTTATTACTTTGTAAATATTAAATTACAAACTAATTAATTAAATTTGCATTACTTATTGGACGATTTTTTTTGTTTCTTTAATTTTATATATAATAAAATCATTTTTTATCCCTTATAAACCTTGCACCTTAATTTTAATTTTGCATTAGCGTAAAATTCAAAATAATGTTCATAATTAAAGTTAACTTAAAATTGTTAATTATTTAATACATCAAAAATAGTTCCCATCTATTTTGAAACTGATTTTTAAATAAAAGATTTTGAAAATATACATTAAGCCTGTGCAAATTAGACGAAGTAAAATTTTTATTCGATCCGATAAAAATTACTCATTACAAAACGTTATTATTTCGATACATTAACGTTATTATTTATTGTAGAAAAACAAAAAACTTTAAACAATTTCAGCACCAAAGGCTTTATTAAAAGCTCTAACTACAACGCAAAAGCGTGAACTAAGCATGAAATCCGTCCCCCAAAAAACCTCCACGACGACCCCTGCTTCATTTAACCTTCAGTCGGAGTTACGAAGCATCAAATATTTAATATTTCATGCGAGCCATAATGTTCAGGGTGAGTACATGGAATCATTCTCTGATTAATGACTCTGTTTAGGGAGCAAAATCATCTCCGGGATAAAAAGCGATTACTGTGGCCCACGCTCGAGAAATAGCGGCGAGGAAATCACTTGGAAAAAATCACTAAATTACTAATTAAGAGTTACGATGTTGGAATAATTTAATGGACGGAACGTAATTTATTGACGCTGGAGTTTTAACCAGGAATCGATTCTATTGGATGCGTATTACTAATTTAACTGATTAGGTTTGCAGTGTGCGTATCTTGCGCAGCATGCTTGATTAAGTACTCTGTTGGGTTTGGCTTAGGCTAGGTACCTTTTGATTAGATATTTGCTGTGCGGTGTCATTAAACATGTAAATTTATTAGTTAATTATAAAATGTTTATTCAATCACTTTAAATTAGTTGGGAAATGTAGGTAAAAGTCTTACGGTGGCATATTCGATGTTAGTGAGCATTAAAAAAGTTATCAGATTGATATTGTTGCTAAACTTGAAAGTGTGCAAACCATTTAAAAGAGCCTGTCTCACTTCTTTCTTGGACTGTCATTTTTTGTTTTTATCAAAATATTTTAGTCCACTAAACTAGAAAAAGCATAAGAACGGACTTTTGGCAATCTTGTATAATCTTGGTGCCGAAAACAGTCACTATGTATTCGAAATTTAGTTAAGAAAAAGTAATTTGAGCAAACTCATTTTAAAAGCTATGTGTTTATATTTTTATAAAAGACAAATAAAGGAAGGCCCTACGCACTAAAAATCCAATTGAATGTATTTCTCAAATGTATAACATTAACGCACTTAAAATGAATTATCGTGGCAAGAGCGAGATGAAACTGAACCTCATACTTTGGAACCACAATAATGTGACAATTCAGTGGAAAAGCAACTATAATACATTTGGAAATTAAAAAAAGGGAACTCAGTTTCTTAAAGAAAGAGTATTTTCAATTTCAAATAAAAAATACCCTATAAAAACAAGTTAGTATAATATATTACATGAAATAATTAACACTTCAACTTAGAACTAATTCCGATATAACTAACAATAGTAAAATGTGTACATGATATCCTCTAAATAGATTAAATTTCAGTGGCCAATTTAAAAACCCGTTGCCGACATGTGATGAATACATATGTCAAATGACTGCAAGCAAATGAACGTTCTTGCATATTTAAACTTAAACTCATCTATGCACCTCAACCAGTTTTACTAATTGTCTTAAAGCGTAGATAATATTGTCAAAATACCCCAATTACATTAATTGTCATAACAGAGACAATCTGCAGTAATATGTCAATGCGCATGCAATGTACCATATCCCCATTCACCAGCAACATCTCAGCATCGGCTCCGCACAGGTATTCACATAATAACCGTCACGAACTACAATCTCAAATGTATTAATTATGCAGCTTGTAGACGCTAATCGCCGTTGATTACATTCGACCCGAACCGTCTGTCAGTATGCGGCGATGTTTGGGCCCGGGTTATGTTGAGTCGTTGTGGATTATCATTCAAGCCTTGCGTTTGGATGGCGCCGCCAACTTAATAAGATGTAAACACGCTGTGCTAGTCAGACTAATTGACTGCCGTTGACTGCAGAGTTGGGATGGTGTAAATGACTTTCTTGGACTGGGGAGAGTGGTGGAATGCGTTTGGCTTACCTGTCAATTAAGCTTGTTGAAACAGTTCTTTGGTGGTTGATTAAGTTATGGTTATACGATGCAGTCGAACTGTATGACATTAATATATAATTTTGATTTATAAAAATTGACAAAGGTAGCAAATCCATTAATTTAATTTTATTTATAATCTAAATTTATGATATTTTAGTTTTTTGAGCGTAAGCAAAACTGCAATTATTGGGCCGGGGTCTGTTGTCAATGTAGTATATGAGTTTTTGTGCCTTATAATTCAAGCTTTTTTTGTGGATAATGAGTGACATCACCATTCAAGACACTGTCCACCCTAATGCATCATAAAAATTCTGAGCTATTCAAACGTAATATAATGTAAACATGATGTGCTAGTCAGACTAATTGACTGCCGTTGACTGCAGTTGGGATGGTGTAAATGACTTTCTTGGACTGGGGAGAGTGGTGGAATGTGTTTGGCTTACCTGTCAATTAAGCTTGGTGAAACAGTTCGTTGTTGGTTGATTAAGTTATGGTTATACGATGCAGTCGAACTGTAACGTCACAATGACATTAATAATGTTGGTTTATAAAAATTGACAAAGGTAACAAATCCATTAATTTAATTTTATTTATAATCTAAATTTATAATACTTTAGTTTTTTGAGCGAAAGCAAAATTGCAATGATTGGGCCGGGGTTTGTTGTCAATGAAGTATATGAGTTTTTGCGGCTTATAATTCAAGCTTTTTTTGTGGATATTGAGTGACATCACCATTCAAGACACTGTCCACCCTAATACAACATAAACATTCTAAGCTATTCAAACAAAATACGATGCAAAGATGATGTGCTAGTCGGACTAATTGACTGCCGTTGACTGCAGTTGGGCGATGAGTTGGGATATGGTGTAAATGACTTTCTTGGACAGGGGAGAGTGGTGAAATGTGTTTGGCTTACCTGTCAATTAGGCTCGTTGAAACGGAGTTCTTTGGATATGGTTGATTAAGTTATGGTTACGTGTTGCAGTCGAAATGCAGCGTAGTAATGACATTAATATATATTGTTGGTTCATAAAAATTGACAAAGGTGGCATCGCCCTTAAATTTATTTAAATTATATTTTAAATCAAGGTACTTTTGATTTTTGAGCGCAAGTAAAAATGCAATGATTGGGCCGGGATTGGTTGCGTATGCTGCACATGAGATGCTGTGGCTAATTATTCTACCCTTTCATGTGAATGATGAGTGACATCACCATTCAAGACTCCTTCAACCTAATACAACATAAACATTTAACATATGTATATAAACAAGGCAGCTTGTTAATAATTGACTTAGGGTGATGTAAACACTAGATTTAAGCATTTTGTAAATGGCTTTCTTACTAAAGATGTACGTCTAGATAAGCGTATGCTTACGTGGTTCCAACAAGGTAATGCATATATACAGTGGTGGAAATTGATTTATGAACTGACAGTTTTTTAACAGTATTTCTTTATTAAATGCATTTTTATCGATTTTAATTTTATATACTATACAGGCTTTGCATTATAAACTATACACGTAAATAAAATTTTATATAAATTAGTAAACAATTTATATTGTTGACATTTTAGTTTTAGCATAGGGAAATTGATTTATGAACTTTTGCATTCAATCTCAATTAATAATTGCTAAAACTATTTTTTGTCGCTAATGCTTCCTTGATTTTGTTTTTCATAGACAACACAAAACTTTGGGTCAAGTTTTGGTCAAGCAATTTACAGTTTTTAATGATTAAGTCCTTCTATTTCATAACTGATGCACACTTCATTAAAACCATACTCCATTTGAGTAAATTATTCAAACCAATTGATCTCAGACATTATTCTTGGGGTTTAAGTCATGGCTATTGGCAGGATGATCTAAATGAACAACACTTAGTTCATTAAACAGTCTTTAATTTCGTTTGAAATGTGGATACTTGCATTATCATGCATAAAAATCTAATCAAAAGCATAGTTTTGCAACGCAAAAAGGATTTAAAGAATTTTCGAGAACTAATCTGCAATAAAGTGATGTTTGTCAACAATTCAGAAACATAACCTTGTTTCTTCAATCATAAGATATCGGGGCCCAAACCATCAAACTTCCACCACTAACATTTCTGCTGAAGACAGATCTTGGTTATTTCCGAAGATCCTTTCAATAACATTTAAACCATCACGTCCATCCAAATTGAACTTTTTTTCATCAGCAAATGTCACTTTCCCCCTATTTCTCTCCCTCCACTCCCACCCAATCCATTTTCATGTAGTTACGACCATATTTTAATAGCCTGTTCTTATGGTGAAGAGTAAGCTTTGGACCAGCCTTCATTTTGGAACATTTCAAGTTCGACGACGATATCAATATTTGTCCTACTCTTCTGGGAGTTACAGGAAGTGATTGTTCATAACAAATTCGCCCTGTAATGCACAAATGCTGACACAAATGGTAACTTTTTGGGATACCAGTCCAATAATCCTGCTTTTGTCCCTCGTCCCACGAGGGTTACACCTTTTTTAATGATGGTTTTTGCCGAAGTCAGAATGATTCTTCAAATATTTATGAATTATATTTATTGATCTTTTAATTAATAAGCTAATTTCTCTTGCAGATTTGTTACAATATTATATAAGGGTCATTTTTTACTTTTTTGGTTTCAGGCAGTCCCACAAGCTTTCCTATTTAGTAAAATGGGAATGAAACATATAAATTTCAACAAATTTTTCCTTAATCTTATTTATAAACACTGATAGTAAGCTCCCCTAAAGTTCAAATGAAGAACTAGTTAAAATATTTGGTACCTGGGTTCAAAATATATTTGAGTTCATAAATCAATTTCCATCATTTGACATGCTTAAAAACCAAAATTAGATAGATTTTTATTTAATATCATTTTTTGAAAAAAGTTATGTGTGAAATTCCTTTATTGTGCTCTGAATATCCAACACACAAAATTTGAATTGTTAGCACTTAATACAGAGCGATATCTGGTGAAAAGAATGTTAGTTCATAAATCAATTTCCACCACTGTATTACCTATGTTTTTACTACATTGATGGTTAAGTTTGCTAGTGCAAATCAATTTGCAGTAGAATTGTTGTCTCCATTGTAGAAAGTAAATTAATGAGTTACCGATCTTTAAGTAAGTTCAATTAATGAATAACAAGCCTTAAATCTATTTTCATTAGCCAAAACATTATTTATTTAAAATCCTTTTAAGAAAGGGTAGTATGCATTTTTACGACACTAAAATAAAGAAAAAAATCATAATAAAAATTAAACTTTCAATTTAAATCATATAACAGTATAAAGTTATATTGTCTTCAAAAATATGTATCATAAAAACATTCAAGTACTAAGGAGATGAAATAAACTGCAAATATTTACTAAGACACTTTATAGAGAAATTGACTTTGACACTTCAAAATAATGTAAATGCCGAAGCACGGAAATTAATTCTATTTGCATAAAATGTTCAATTTATTAAAATAAAATACTGTTGCAGAGGGTAGTGAAAAAATGTTCTGGAAAATGTGGAGCTAGTTTTCTTCCGGGCAAATAATTTTCCTTAAAAAAAAAACGAGAAAAAAGAAACAAAATTAATTGAGAGAATGTGCGAGCTCTATCTAGAATTTAACATACTTATAAAAATCAATCGTAGCAGATGTTGCCTTCAACTTTTAAATATTTATCAAAAATATTTTCTAATGGATTAACGTAGATAAAATATTTTTTACGAGCATTAGTTTTGCTTTTATATTGCATTTGAGTTGCGATTTTATGTGTAAAATCTTTGCTATGTCAAAATAATTTAAAGAAACATTAAAAGTACTATCGATAATTCTCCCCATTGTGGAGAAATGTCAGAATGCTTTAAATATGAGAATACTTTATTCCCGGTAAATGTAATAAATTTATAAACATATTTAGAGAATAAAATGTCGTGTTTTATAAAACAAAAACTGAATGACTATGTATTTATTTTTGAGTTTTAAAATTGCGATTTGTATTAATTTTTTATTGATGGGCATGAGCAGAAAACAGAACCATGACTTACTTATTTACGCTTGTGCAGATTATTATGGCGTTATATTGAATTAATTATAATTATGCAGTTCTAGGTAACAATAACTTTTGCAAACATACTTGATCTTCGGCAATATTTCCATTGATTATTTAAGTAACACAAAAGCATGCTACTTCTGTTCGTTTAGAATTTTTTTTTTGTTTAAACAAAATGTGGTCAAAACATTAATTAAAAGTTTTTTTCTAGTTTCAAACAATTAACAAGCCTGAATTTGAATTATTTTAAAATTTAAATGTAAACCTATCTAAAATATAAGTGCATTAACAACATCGAAATATAATCAAAATTGCGCTTTTTATTTCTTTGTTTTTGTTACTTATTTAAAATTAAATATATTTTTGAGAATCAATCAGAAAAAAATAATTAAAAAGTTCATAGGCTCATAACTAAATTGTAAATTTGTTAATTTAAACAATCAGCACTAGTACTTGAATTTAAAAACTTTTGTTTCCATTTAAGCATATTAATAAATAGTTTGACATGAACACTTCATTATTAATGCATTATCTGTCAAAACCACACGTTTTCATTGGCAGTAACTCCCATTAGAAATCGCATCCATTTGGAAAATTCATTTCATTAAACAACCTTTCAAACAATTTCATACAGGAGAATATAATATGTTAAATTTGAAACATTTCTGGAAGTCAATAGACGGCTTTACGAAACAATGTAAGGTTTCTGGTTCATATGCTCTTTTCACTGTAAATAAAAGGAGGTTTATGTATTGATCCTTATTGTTCATTATTATTTTAAATTAAAAAAGTTACTAATATTTAAAAAAAATACTAATATATATTTTTCAAATATTTAATGGAATTTTAATTTTTTTTCTAATCTCTTAATTTTATAAAGAACTTCAGACCTAATTATTAATTACTTCTTTACTTTCATTTACCTGGTATGAAATATTTGGAATTGATGACATTGCAATTTTTCTTGTAGGGAATATTATGTAATGGAGCATTGCGATTCTGAAATGAATATTTTTTGTTTTCTACATGTTTTGGAGATTGCTAATTTAAAAAAAAGTTAATTTTAAACATTGCTATGTCTGGTACGAAATTGTCCCACAGTTCGAACTAAATTGGGGCTTCAATATTGTTACACGAGTTTCTATTACTTTTCGAAAGTCGTAATGAAGTGTTCAAGCAAATAACGCATGTGCAAATGGTAGCTACCACAGAACTTTTTTGTTTTAAAGTTATTGAACTTACCTTATTAGATATATAATTACATTTTAATGCGTAGTGATTTATTAGATGATAATTGACATCCACACACTTCTAGTGTAATATTAAATATTAAGATAATGAAAAATTTAAGCCCTATTTGTATACTAAATTGGAAAAGAAAAATCGGATATTTGTCTGCCTATATTTTTCCGCACAAATATTCGCAAAATAAATTTTACCTGCACTAGGAATTTGAAACAATGTAGGCGTCATCCATTTAAAACCATCTACCAGTAGAAAAAAATCACAACCGAAAACTATTGATTCCCAATGCGAAACTACCCCTAACAACTTTCATTGTAAATTGTTGTGCTACCTCCCAAATCCAGAGGGTGTAACAAAACACAAAAATTCATCTCGACCGATACAACTAAGTCTAACAACCTCTAATGGGTTTGGACAATTTTCTCAGTCATTTCCTTAGAGCCCAGAGATAAATGCAAGGAAAAATCTGGACCGAAGTAGAAGAACGACTAGTATAAATTCGGGGTTGCCAGGTGGAGCTTTCAGGAAATAGCCAAGTTGAAGCCAAAATGTATCAAAATTAGAAAAAACTTTTATGACTTCTCTTTTACTGCGGAAGAACTTCCGGTGCGTCACTTCCATCATAACTAAACACATTTGCTTCAATTTTGAATTTAATATCATAAATAATCATCAAAAAACAAAAAAAAATAACATATCTAATAAGGGCTGCCAAATGAATTTTTTAGGAATTAGCTGAGTTGGGGTTGAAAATAGCCAAAATTAGTCAATAGTGACTTTATATTACGTCACTTTCAGTGAGCCACCTATGCATTTACTTCCGCTATGATCAAATAAATTTAATTTTTCGTTTAAAATCACAAACATACACTCAAAAGCGAAATTTAATAAAATGCTAAAAATTACTCACCAAAAATAGCAATATGCAGGGTGTAAATCTTTGCTGAACAGTTTTGGGTAACACTTTTATTAGCCAAGCAGATCCAAATGCAGCCAAAATGGCAAATATTTGCCAAAAAGGTAACCCTGTACCCAATAAACTTTCTTAGGACATAGTACCCTTTTTCGACTAAAGGTTCCTGAAATATAAGTGAATAGTGCCCCGTGTAAAAGGATTTCCCCCCTTTCTTTTGGCCATTTACGTGGAGGACTCGAGAAATCTTTGTTGAGTGTCCAGGGGCTCAATTGTCCACCTCTGCCTTAAGAGGTCTTAAGACACGCCGAAAGGGGGTCTTAAGACACCCCTTCCATTCGTTTCTTTTCGAAAATTTGTGAAAGGCGAGGATACTTAAGCGTCCAGAACGGAAATGACGATGACAAAGAACAGGGATGGAAGAAAATTAGAGGCGTCCTACTTATTTTTATCGCTCAGTGTCAGAGAGGTATTGTACGATTGTGTAGAGTTTTTTTTTTTTTTTTTGGTCCTGCTGGGAACTCAAAAGCTCCACCATCTGAAAAATAGAAATTCCCATTTGAAAAGTTTTCATTTATAATTCCTCTTCGAAGAATAAATAGATACTTTGTTATGTATAGAATCTTGTAGCTGCTTTATTCAGAAAAAAGATTCGATAAATAATGTAACTTTTATTTAAATGATGCTTAGTCCAACAATTGACCATTTAGGGTTTAAAGCTCCTTTATTCGGTTTGTCATCAATTTTGAGTAGTTTTATTTTAGAAAAAGGAAATAAACATTTCAAAGTTATTTTTACATTTTAATTTATTTTTATTCAAATAAATGTTACTTTCGGACCTTTTGTTTTCAAAAGCTTAATGAGTTTTAATATTCTTGAATTAAAAAAAATGAATAACATTTTGCAATGCACTTCCCATATTTTCTTAGCAATGATCTTATTCTATCGCAATTAACAGATGGGCGAATACACAAATATAAACGTTTAAATAAATAATAGAATAATGGGAAAAGTTTATATACTTATCGTTAGAGTGCTTGTGGTTTAATAAATAATTAATATGTTTTCGTTTTAGACTTGCTAAATAAACATATATCAAGTTTAAAAACCATATTGCTATCTTCAACAAAGGAAGAACTGCCGATAGAAGAATACGAAATATTTGATTAAAAAAATTAACCGCGGATTTATATTAGGATTTAAAATTTTGGTTCGTATTTATATTTGAAATGACTGTGTGTTATTGGTTTAAAGTAAAGGTGTTTATGTTCCCAGGTTGGTAAAGAAAAAAACTGTGATGGAGGACAAGGAAAGGATACAATAGTGGCATAATAGAAAATTTTTAAAATTCATTTTCGTTTATCAATACTAAAACATACATGAATTTCAGCTATAACTTTCCTTGAATTTTTCGTCACTGACTTATGTTATTTAAACGTTCTCCTTAAAAGCATACATTTAAAAAAAGTCAGCTAAAATAGACCCTTTTAACAAATGTACTAAAAAAATAATCTATATTTTAAAATATACACTTTTAAAACAAAAGAGTTAATTCCACTCCAGTTGTAGAAGTGCATTTTCGACACTTGAAAGGAGTGAATATTATCTCAGACTGAGTTAAAATCACTCGTTTGGAGTGATCCTGTAGGAGGTTTAACACACAAAGGATCCACTCCGAAAGGAGAATTGCATTTTCCTGACTGGAGGAGTAAAAATCAATCAGACTGAGTTAAAATCACACGTTCGTTTTAAGAGTGTAAGCTTAAATTACTGATGCACATTGAATATAAAAACAAAATTTCAAAAAGTCAAATAAAACATAAACAAACAATTTTAAAACTCAATTACATTTTAATTAATTTATTATGCAGCCCTTTGCTCCCTGAGGGCGCTGGTGTTATTGAAAATGTACAATAACCCTAATTTTAATTCAGACGTGCTTCTTTCAAATAGATTTATCTAATTTGCATTGAACGCAAAGTTTTAGAATAATTTTCTCTTATTAGAATTCCCAGAGGTATGCCCAAATTATACCCGGAATATTTGAGCAACCACTAGGGTAACCGTATTTAAATATGTATCTTTTACAAATCCACAGACTTTGTGATCAAAGTACGTTAGTTCAGATATTATTTTCGCATTTTATCTCTTTAAATACTCTAAAACGTAGAATTTGTTGAAATAGCTCCGGGTTACTAATTTAAAGACTTCTTTTTGAAATCCCAATCTTTATTTTTGGCATGTTTGTCTTCACATATAGATATTTACTGTTCTAATAAGTTTGAAAGGAATAATCAAAACGAATCATTCTTTTGCCACCATATTTATTTACTTGTTGCAGATATTTAGTTTTTATGTGAAAAATATTCATTTAAAAGCATATATTCATTGCACAAATGCATGATTTCTTCTTGAATATTTTTATAATTCTTATTTTGTGATATAAATATATTAAAGATTCGTTTCATGAATTTTCCACAATTTATTAGCAATAACACATTTTATAGCTGTGGGATAAAAGGAAATACGAAAAAAAGTATTTTTATTATTAATATTGCTTTGAAAGCTGTGTTTACTAAATAAAATATTTGCATTTATTTGAGCGAAGAAAGTAAAGAATATTATTTTCATTAAAATTTTTTTAGTTTAAATTTAGCTTATTTTTGGTTTTTGTGTTAGGAATCTTGAGGTACATATGATTGTTTTTAAAATATTTTTTTATCAATTAAAAGCATGATTTACTGATATAATACTTTTGCTTATCCTAAAACATTAAAAAATATATTCGTAATTATTTGTTGCACTAGATCCTATATTATTTATTAACCTACTCTGTCAGTTTCTTCCATCAGTACCTGATCTTGGTGGAACTTATTCAATTGGCTACCCTAAAAGCCCTGAAACTTGCATTCACACAGTATGATATCTGTTTTTGAGCTTTATCATAACTGCTTTTGGAATTTATCGTATCTGCTTTTTGCTTTCTTTTGGGCACTGGACAGATAGATT
The DNA here is from genome assembly GCA_023701765.1 of Hylyphantes graminicola. Taxonomy (NCBI): domain Eukaryota; kingdom Metazoa; phylum Arthropoda; class Arachnida; order Araneae; family Linyphiidae; genus Hylyphantes; species Hylyphantes graminicola. Next base: position 34,737,904 of record CM043114.1, on the reverse strand, counting down.
TAGCATTATAGACTATTGGAGAAATTCCTTCAGATGGTAGTAGAACAGCATTTAACTTACCCATGGTTTTCGTGCTATTTACTTTAACTTCACTTTTATACAACCCATAGCTAAAAAACAACTTTTAAATGGAAATCAATTATTTTATTGTTATAAATATTAAAATATTATTGGTTAAAAATGTTATTCACTGTTAGTTTATAGATTTATATACGGAAGTTGAAATTTTTAGTCGTCTACAACAGATTTTAAATTAAAAATGAAATATTTCCGAACCTAGAATATGAAAAAGTAGCTTTATCCATGAAAACATATTTAAGGTTCACTTAGAATTTACAATTAAAATCCTGGCTAGCTGTTGGTTTTTTTTATTGAACATCTTTAGACATATACAAAAAAAAAGTGAGTGTCTATCTCAAACGAGCCCATCGAACGGAGTTTCTTTTTCCACCTTTAACGATAATTTCTAGACTTTGAGTAATAAGGCGTATCCCTTTGGAAATCCGGTCCGGATCTAAGGGACACCGTGTCTAAAGATCCCTTTTATGTGTCATTAAGACACGGTGTCTAATCCGAGCGTCTTTGTAGTGCGTCTTATCTGCCCTAACTCAAAATGGTCTCCAAGGGACAATGCTTTAGGTGGATGTATTTTTTTCTGGAGCTGTAGTTATAGAAGTATTAGAGGATGTTCTTGGTTTTGATGTTTAATTTATTTCCGTGTTTTGGGTTTTAGATTTTTAGTCTTAAGATTGATGCTAGTGTTAAGAATGTAGGAATGTTTTGCTCTTATGTTGGTTTGTGGGTATTTTTATTCGAAAGCTATGTCTTGTGATTTTGTTTTGGTAATCCATCATGTTAATTCCCCCTACGCATTCAGAATCGTGTGTCTTAAAACTAATCCTCTGTGGGGCTTGTTGATTGCACGAACTTGAACTGTTGGGTAAAGGAGAGGCTTGAGAAGGGTTTTTTTATTATTTGATTTAACTTTATTCTCTTTTTGCTGCAAAAAAATTTTATTGGTTAGATAGAACAATTGAAGTTCTTTTTACTTTGTTTCAAAAAAATATGGATTATATTTGAAGACGTTAAGTGCAAAACAAGTTAAATCACCTTATGGAAAAAATTAGTTGGTTAGCTTTTCATTCAGATTATATACGTATTGATGATTACCAGTGATTATAATCGAATATACATATGCATACGATTTAACTTTTTTTTTTGAGCAAAAAAAAATGTTGGTGGATCCCTTCCTGCACTACCTGTATGAAAAGGTAACCAACTCAATTATTTCCAAAAAGTGATATAAGGGGGTTCAGTACTCCAAAATCGGTGAAAAAATCAAAACAAAAATTATTGGCTTAAAATACTATTACAACCTTTATTAATAATGTCACAAAGTATCAAGACGATTGGAAAATATTTTTGACATTAAAAGCCATTTTAATGTCATGGCTTCGTAAGGAAATGGGTTAACAATAAAAACTTTAAACGCGTTTTTCTCAGAACTTGATCCTTTGTACTGTACTTTTACTCCTTTGTACTTACCTTACTGTACCTTTTCTCAAAAACTATGCTAGGTTTTCTCGTAAACTTTTTTATATGATGTAATACATAGTTTAGATTAATATGAGGTTATAAATTTTAATAAAACTAAAGTGAAAAAATTCTTATGGGGCAAAAAAGTGAAACATTTCATGATTTTTTGGGTACTTTAAAACTTATTTTATTTAAAAAATCTAACAGTTATTTACAAATTTTTTTTTAACCTCAGATTAATATATAAGGTTGGTATAACACACACATAAAATTTTAAGATGATCTGATCAGTAGTTATTGTGAAAAGGTACATGGCAATTGGCCAATTTAAATTACCGATATACAACATACCGAACCCCCTTAACTTGTTTTGCACTTGAGCTCTTCATTTCCAGTGTGTATTCGGTATTGGTTGTATTTTTCTATTAATATTTTTTAAGATATGATTGTAATATAAATACAGTAGTAAATGTCTTATCTGGGGATGTTCTTTTTTGAATTTGAACTGATGCGCCATTTAAAAAATAGTTTTGATTAAACTATGATATGTACCTCAATATGTATTGATATGATTATACATTAATACATATAATGATTTCAAATCATTCATTCGTAACACAAAATTCAAAGTCAACAAATTTATTACGACATATTTTGAATCTTACAATTGTTCATCAACTTTATAATTTTGGGGGACATTTCCATTTCACAGGCGCAAATCTCCCCATAACGAATATTTGGCAACAAACGGAATTTTTGTTGACAAAATACAGTTCACACATTAAAAAGACCCCCCATTATACGCAGTTAAAATTACTATTTAATGTGTTTAACAGCAGCTGTATATTTTTGGAAAAATACTATTTTTTCAAAATACAAAGGAATGTCTATTCGATTATTGTTTTTAGATATTTTAACGATAAATATAATAATTATATTTTATGAAAACACCTCCAAAATTATATATGCCATATACGTGCTTGCATCTGAAATATTTGATAGCTAAAATGTGTTTGGAATAGTTATTATGTTTGGGCATTATTTGCTAGTTTATAATATTTAGAAGAAACAAGTATATGTGGTTAATGTCACTAGGCCAAGATATACTTTTTTTTTATTTTAAATACATGCATTGATGTTCAATTTTGTCTTAAAAGTCTGTAGTCTAAAAGTAATATTAAACTATACAAGCATAGTAACACACTTTTAGTTTTAATTATTCGCGCTGTACATCGTACAATACGTTTTGTAGGAAATTCCTCGGTCATAACTTAAAAATTGCCTATCTTTATCGAAAAAACCATGTTGTTATTGTTGTTGAATAAATAGCTTATATTTGCAATTTAAGTAGATTGTTTACAAATTTAAACTTGTAGAAAGCATGCACAAACTTATTACTTTTAATCCCATTCATTCGAAATACGAAAATCCTATTTGCATACGTAATCACGAATGAAATCAAATTTTTAAAGAATGTACGTAATTTAATCTTTGTCAGGAAAAATATGGAAGTTATGAATGCAAATAGACAAGAATCATACAGAAAATATAATTTTAGAACATTGTTTTTTGCATCTAGGGATTTTGTTGTTTATATTTTCGTGGGAGTTGGATTTTATACATTAATTATTTTCAATTCAATAAATAATACACAATGTATATCCTTTCCTTAAAATGATCTAAAAATTTAGTTTTTCTTAATTTTTGATAAATATCAACATCGTATTTTACTAAGCATTGTTAAATGACAAGGAACATAAATTGTTTAAAAAATATGTATTTACACTACAAGTTTATGTGGTAATACAACTAGCCTTTATTTCAAGTAATGAGCTAAATAAATTTATGTACATAAATATTAATACAAAGAGTAGTAGCAATGTATAATTCATATATTTTCATATATTATCTTGACTTTTTTGTCTTTGCAAATTATTGGTGATTGTAGTATAAAAGGTGATCAAAGATTTTGTTTTTAATATTTTTGATAATAATTGTTTTATAATTTTCCATAAATACATTTAAACTACATTTATTTTATTCATGATAAAAGTGATCATCAAGATAAATGCATTATGTATGGAATTAATTATGAAACTACTTAAAGAGTGAATTAAGATTTAATATAATAATCATGATAATTAATAATTACATACTTACTGCATTTGTAGTAATTACGATGGAAGCATTTTGTTTTTCAGCATTTACATTGACCAATTTTTATTAAAGTCAGCTTTTAATTCAATAGTTTTGGAAAGAATAACCTACTGAAATTATTTTCTTGCTAAAGCTGGAAAAAACCTAAAATTTTTGATAATGTAATTGTTTTTTTGGACAGTTCATCTATTTTCTTTTCAGTGGAGCTTCTTTATTGGTGGCTAAGTCTTTGCAGATCCTAAATATTCTCCAGAAATGAGAGATTTTTTTGGTGACACATTTCATAATTAATCTCTTTGTATTATGAATCAGGTGATAAATACTATTCTCATTTTGGTTGCAGATCAAAATGTATGTTAATTCAGCCAAATCCAAACTACACTTCTCGCAACAATTAGGGGATAGCATGTTTTTAAACCCTTTCACCCCCAATGATTCCATATTTAATCATGAGCTAGCAAATTTTTTCCTGAAAAAGTTAAGCTCGTACTTGTATATCTTTAGATTGAAGAACCATCTCTTCAGAAGATTTAAATATTGTTTGTTTTAATTAAATGAAACATGAAAAATAAAATTCACTCTGAAACAATTTTAGCTAATAAATTAACCCTAAATTCTTCATGCATGCATTTTAAGATGTTTAAAAATTGATTTGAACTATCATTAACAAATAAAGTTTTAAAAAAGTATTGTCATAATTTATTCAAAAGTTATGATTTAAATTTTTTTCCTTACATTTGAGTTAAAAATTTAGGATCCCCCCCTCCTTTTTTCTGTTAGTTTAACTTATTTTCATTATTTAAATTTTAAATAGACCATTGTGCGCCATGGATCAAACTTTTTAAACAAAACTTGAATTAAAACGCACTGTGTCTACATGCTTTAAAAATCAATGAATTAACGAGAGCTAAGCAACTTACAACTACAATATTTATAAAACCCCCTATACATGCGCATTGAACTGGAAAATATGACTGTAGAAAATATGAATAAATCCGCAGTTGTCAAAGTTTTATGTGCAAAGGTTAGATATCTTGAAAATATAAATGCTTAGCAAGCACAAAAATTTTAAACTTTTACTTCATACTTTTATAACAATCATAGGCGATATAAAAAAATAACTATATTTTCAAGCATGATTCTTAAAGAATTTTTTAGTATATTTATTATTTTTTAGTCTTATATTTTTCATTACTGGGTTTGTTTTGTATTATTACACATGCTGACCTTTTTTACTTTAAAAATTGTCTAAAGTGAAATAAAAGTTATTTGTTACGCATGCGACGTCACAATTTGTTATCTATAGCTGAGGCGTAATATTAACTTGTACTGCAAGTATAAACTATAGCCAAAATTGTCTATTTTATTTAAATATTCCTGTTTTTGTTACTTGTTGGGGTCTTGGCTGCCAATATCGAACTAAAATAAGAAGTACGCTGGTTCATACGTGCTCGTTATATCTGTGGATTCAAAATAGCTATACGTAAATGTCACTCGATGTTTCGTTGTGACCCTCTCAGTTCGTCCACATTACTTGACCAATATTCTAAATAACGAAGAGTAATTGGCTGTGTTAAAGCTCCTAAATTAGGTTAGAAATAGACAGTCGGAAACGATAATGACGGTTTAGTAAGGATTTGTTTACACTTCTTATTATATAGAGGAAAGGCTGTGGGGTGTCCTGTGGTCAGTGTCTTGATCCTACGGATCGAAATGTCCCGCGATCGAGTCCTGGTCGCTGAAAACCCAACGAGTATATGCGGAGTACGTGCTCGTTAAATTTGTTGGGTCCGAAAGTCCGGTGGGTTGTCATTGCGCAGTTAACCACGGGTACAGGTTCCTGGAGACTATTTCCCTCCCCTCAGGGACATGTCTAAATTGTGGAGACAAAAGGTGGCGCGCGATAGATGGCAGCATCCGTCACGTATGTGTGTGAGTGTGTGTGTTGTCTGCCTTACTTGACGAAGGTTTAAGCGGGTTTTTTTAGCGGGTCTTTGATCAAGCGCACATGCCTGAAAAATATATATGTATACCAATCAACCAACCTACTTCTTATTACATAGAGTTGAGGTTAGAAATAGACATAAGATATGTGGTCATCATGCAATTTTATTTATTACATTAAATTTCAGGTGTCGTGGATCCGTCGAACCGATTTCCACGTGCTGACCGTCGGTATGGAAACCTACACGAGCGACGAGAGATTCGAAGCTCTTCACACACCAAAGACGAACGACTGGACTCTGAGCATCAAGTACACCCAGCTGAAGGACTCCGGGCCGTACGAGTGCCAGGTCAGCTCCGATCCGAAGATCAGTTTCTTCGTCAACCTCACCATTGTTGGCAAGTTCAGAAATTTACTAATTAATATTTTTTTTAAATTATATGGAATATGGTTTTATGAGTAATAATATGTATCTGGAGTTTAATATGAGCAATATGAAATGTACACGAATATCAAAGATGTGTAGAGAGTGATAAATCTAAGTTAGTCAGAGGCTAGAAAAAGATATCACGAAATATCTTTAATTTAGATTCATTATTTTTTGTATCATTTTTTACGAACGGATATTTTGTGCTTAGCATTTATGAAATAAAGCAAAATTTAATTGGATGTGATTTTGGCTATGCTAGTTTATAGTTGGGATTACACTTTAATAAAGGATGCATAATACTCAGATTTCTGTTAGGGTAAATAATGTGAACTTAAGGATTTATCATCTAAAATATCGAATAAAATTGCTTTTTGATAGTGCAATTAACTGATTTAGCTTTACATGAGCTATGCTAAGTATTTAGATTGTCTTTCTTCTAATCTTTAAAGTTGATCAAATAAATTAAGGTATGTACATGAATCTCGTACTCTGGTTAAGTCCAACATAAAATTAAGGATTAAGATAGTCTCCTTTATTCAGTATCAGATAATCAAGAATGTGACGAGGAGAAGATAGGTTATTGGAGCTTTTCTAGCACGGATCATACTTTAGAATTATTGGAATTGTGATAGTTTTCAGGTATTAACTACTGTAAGAGTGAGCAATGTACGTTTTTTTTAGTAAAGATCTTCTACGTGGTGATCCTATAGGTGATAAATATAAAGGCTTACGGTTATTTGGCTTATTCTTTGTATCTCAACATAGTTATAACTAACGCTTAATTTTTCTATTTTGTAAACATTTTGCAATTCTCATCTAGTTAATCTATATATTTTGAAAAATTATATTTAAGTTTTTCATTGATTGCAATACCAAAATTCTAATGGGTTGACACTTATGTTTCAGTAAATATGTTCCTAACAAATAATAAAATGGAGATGTATGTATGTATGCGTTAAAAGTTTTAGCTAAATATACAGTGGTGGCCAAAAGTGTGGACACATTTTGAAAGTTGTATGTGTTTCAACTGTTAATTGTGTTCTTGCATCCATTAAATTTCGCTTAAATACAAACATTTAAATATTAAATTGAAGGTAATTTAATGTAGAATTTCACTATAAAAACAGAATTAAAGTATATTTATTACAAATAAAGTTATGCTTATTTTAGTTGTACAAGCAAGTACAATCAATGGATTCTCTTATGCTGAAATTGCAATACAAGTTGGTGGTTTTATGACTTGCAAAACTAAGATAGATCATACTATTAGTTGCATAACTTATTCGTAAAACATATATTGTAACACTGTATTTATTTTTAATTCTACAGTGGTGGCCAAAAGTGTGGACATATTTTGAAATTTTCATATTTTTCAACTTTGTGTGATTACAGAATATATTAATTGTATATCAAATTAAACAATTGTGTATCAAATTAAAAGTAATTTAATCTTTATGAGGAGCACTGTGTGCAGATCGTTGAAGCCGTCTATGAGACCTTTGGACCCAAATAATCAATATCCATGGACACACCATCATCATCATCAAAGTAATTTCATGTAGAATTAAAAATAAATACAGTATTACAATATATGTTTTACGAATAAGTTATGCAACTAATACTATGATCTGTCTTAGTTTTGCAAGTCATAAAACCACCAACTTGTATTGCAATTTCAGCATAAGAGAATCCATTGATTGTGCTTGCTTGTTCACCTAAAATGAGCATAGCTTTATTTGTAATAAAGATACTTTAATTCTGTTTTTATAGTGAAATTCTACATTAAATTACCTTCAATTTAATATTTAAATGTTTGTATTTAAGCGAATTTTAATAGATGCAAGAACACAATTAACAGTTAAAACACATGCAACTTTAAAAATGTGTCCACACTTTTGGCCACCACTGTATATATACTCTAATAAAAGAACGAATAATATGATTTTCTTACCTAGTTTTTCAAGTTAAGTAGGCTAACTAGTCAATTTGGAAATCTAGAATTTCAGACCTCAAGGTGTTTTCGTTCAAAGCATCTTAGTTGATATACTACCTCTACAGTTTCTTGAATATTTTTTAAAATGCACATTCTAATAATATGGATTAAAAATTATCTTTAATTTTATAATTCATGGTAATTGCAAATTACTTCAAACACCTCGATGTAGAATGACGTAAAATCCACACGTCATGTGTACAGAAATTGACTTACAGCTTACGGGTTAAAAAAATAATTGACGTTTTATAAAAAAATTAAAAAAAGATGAAGTGAAGGACACTCTTAAGCTAATTAGAGAAACACAGACTGAATAAACTTATTTAATTCCATTGTAAAAAAGATTTATGGTTAACTTTTTCATTCAATAATTAAAATTTATTTAAGATTGTTTTAAGAGCCTTTAACAAATTCCCTTAATTAGGATTTAAAATAGGGCCATTGTTTTTGCAATGCACTTTATTTGCGAAAGAGAAATTGAAGAATAAGCTTAAAATAAAAAATCACAAAATAAAAAAAGGAGGAATTTAGGAATAAAAAAAAGTAGGGCAGTTCAAATTACGTCCTTAATGAAGTTTGGACGGAAGGAATAATGGGGATATAAGTACACACACACACGGGTGAAAAAAAAATGTCGTTTTTTCGATGCATTCTTCTCTAAAGGAATAAAAAATATAATCCATCTAGAGCTTTGACAACTCGCCTCACTTGATTAATGAATGGAGTTATCGTTTGGTCACACAATGAAAAAAAAAAACTGAAATGAAATGAATAAAAAAAGGGCCTGTGTGAGAGAGACAAAAAGTAGATTGGAATAAAAGTACCTTCTTCATCAGAGAAAGCAAGCGATTTTGAAAACAAAAGAACTTTCAACTTTTTGTAAAAAATGGAACATATCACTTATCGTTATATAGCTGTAATAAATTGCTTATAGTGACACTCTTTCGTAAATAAATAGTGCCAAAATAATTCTTTCAGCTGAATTTGATAAAATGTTTTGATACTTGCTTTATTTTTGATAGATTGTGAAGGCATGTGATAAAGGTATTTGTTGTAGTATATTTATTTCAACCTTTTTATAAATATTTTTAAAATTTGAAAATAAGCAATACAAAATATAACTTACTCACAAAAGCAAACTGATTTAACAATTATTATATATTCCTGTACCCATCCTATTTTATACTGAATATCCATACTTTTACTTAACAGTAAAAAGTTAATCTTCCTTGCAGTATTTTTCACTAATAATGTAAATCGCTTTACATCATCGTGCTCTCATTGAACTATTTGCATATTAGCCCGTAACTTCAGGTAGTGTCAACTTCTCTTTGACTTCAATATTTCACTAGTACATTTCTAATGGGCATGTTTCGCGTCTTGAGTTGCAACAGTTACACAGTACTGAAAACGTCTCGATTAGTTAATCAATATAGTGGGCGTAGCTTACCAGTTCATATCACCAATCACTGAAACCATAAATGAAATCCAGTAATGAAAGTATGATTGACCTATTTAACGTGAAATAAGCCAATTTATGTAATATAATGAAAATAATATAATTTTATGGAGTTATTTTGAAAAATAACTATCTTTTGAAAGCTATTATAATTTGGAATACAACTTTTCTTATATTCAAAGGTGGCTTCAATTTTCTTTTTGAATTCATGAAACATAACAAATTCGTATATTTTCTTTTTTTAACCAAATTTTCCCCTTGCATCGTTTCCTAAATCCAGATTACATTTCTGTCAAAGACACGAAATGTCATTTTCAAAGTCACTGAAGTGTTTGGAATCCGACATTTGCGTTTACATCTTGGGTTTAGCATTTTCCTGTACGTCATTTATTCTGGAAAAGGGTAGAATTTGCAATTTTTGTTTGAATATAAAATGTAATTTCTTTAAAATACATTGAAAAAACACGATTTTAAAAGTTTGATAGTTTTATTTGTATGGTATTTTATTTAAATTATGTTCAACTATTTCTTTCATTATCTTTTTTAGTTTTTATGCTAAATAAAGAATAAACAAATTAGTCAAAATTTTAATAACATGGTATTGTTACAATATTTATTTAAAAAAGAACTATTCTAAGATTAAATAAAAATATTTTAGAATTAGATTTTACTACTATTCAAATCTATAGATACATAATTTTTAAAAAATTAATATAAATTAATTAGCTCGAAATGCTGACTTACAATAGCATATTATTGACAAAGTTTAAGATCAAATTTCATTTTAATGTCACGATAGTTAAAATGATAAGATTCTGATTAATCAAAAATTCAACTTTCTAAAAGAGAACATGTATTCTGCAATAGATTAATAATTTAATTTTATTTCGGTTCCTATACGAACGGATACGACCTACGGGGATACGACCTTTGCCCTATTACACTTCGCAAATGGCATTTTACGACCGAGGTACATATTTAAAACTAGGTTAATTAGTGTGTTTGAAGCAAGTTTCAAACTTATGACACTGGTAATTTGGCTGCTTCAACTTCTTTGAACTTTCCCTGTAACACTTAAACTTGGATGGATGTCTTGAAACTCGAATAACGGGATGCATTTTCCTGGCAAATGCTCCTAGGAACTAACACGGAAATAGCTTTAGGAAGCCGTTGCTATTAAGATGCTTCAAGCGTTTAATCTTACTGAATTGCGGACGTAATTGTTCTGGATCGTTAAACGCAATTTAATAAAGTAATTCGATATTTGTTGTAATTTAAGTTGGCTTTTTGAAATGGCTGTAAAATAAAAAGTAATGTTTATTATCCACTATGATTATTCTTGATAAAATATGTGGATGGCAGTAATGGAGGAATAACAATTTTAGTAAAATAATTAATAAACATTCATTAGAACATTTTCATAAAACTCATGACTTAAAATTAAAATATTAAATAAGCGATAAATACCCAGTTGGATTCGAAGAATGCACCAAACTTTAATTCGAGGTTAAGGGTTTCTATGTCTTTCTCGTATTCAATTTTTCAACAAATAATGTGGTCCATTTAATTTTAATTGGCTCATTTTTGCACAATGCGGATGAGTAGTGCTGATTTAACAGCTTCTTAAGAAAGCCTCCTGTATTTTAATTTTATTTGAAATCATATTTTCAACAACTATTCAACACTGTATTTTAATATGATGCTCAACTGCATGCATTTTTTTAGCACAAAATTAAATAAAACAGATTTCGAAACTTCCCTTTAAATATTTATGAATTCACAAACGGTACCCCAGGCCCCACGTCACAGCTATCTATACGCATGCCTATAGCTACACGTGCCTATGTAGAAAAATATTGGATTTCTGAATATGCTTGGACTCGTGTATATGTATTAATAATAAATTGGGGAATCAAAAAACTCTTTGAAACCAGTTTAAATTTCTAGTTTGAAAGTAAAATGCACAGGGGCGTGGAATAAACGGAGCACGCTCTACGTCATCACCTGTCGCGTATTTTTGGGATCGCTTACTTTGAGTGGTTGTAATTTATAACATATTACACAGAACGGAAACATTTTTTTTTCTGAAATTCTTAATATTCTGATTCGATTAAAAAATGAGCGTTTCTTCAACGCCCAGAATGTTTCACTGTGTTATTTCCATCCATATAGTATAAACTACAAGTACACATGTGGATAAAAGATGCACATTAATTTATCCATTGAATAATATGTGGTACTAATTATAACACATAATGCTTATAAGAATAGTTACGTTATATATTGATAAATACATTCAATATATTCAAATATATTAATTTTAATCTAAATACTTGATGTTACTCTAAACGGAATCCAAGAATAAAAAATAAAATTGGTATTGAATAATAATTAAAACATTTTTCAACATTAAACATTATTATAAATTTCAAATTAAAGTAAATATCTAACATACATTTTAGGATTTAAACTATCAATTTATTCCTTTGAAATCTTTTAAACAAAAGTATTACATAATTTAAACATCACTTCTCTTCTACTTACTAAAACGAAATCACCTTTCTACTTAGCAAATTAGGCTAGTATTTGTTAAATACATGCTTATTTTAGCATTCTTTTGAAGGTGCGTAAATATTTTGAGTTTGAAACTGAATAAATCCTAATTGTCTTGCGTGCATTTCCAACAAGGTGTTAATGTTGTAGATGGATAAGGATAGAAAGCAAATTCTGAAGCGGAAGCATAATGAAGTTTCGTGGATAGGCGTCAGTACGTTTAACTTAATTACGTGGGTATTTCCTTGTTTAACTGTACCAATTGCGTTAATGGTAATGGACTTTTAGGATTTCCTGTACTTAAACTGACATTCCTTCTTTCAGTAAGTGTTGAGTTTAAAACCCTTTGAGGAATACAGACGTATGAACCCATCACCTTGAATATCTGATTTTCTAGTAATACACATAATTTTTAAAAATTTATAGTTTACTAAATTTTTGATAGAATCATGGAGGAGTTTGCACACGTCTGCTACAGCTTATTTATAATTATCTGCTACAGCTAAACTAATTTTAAAATTTTAAAGAAATTTAAGTTTTTAGTTCAAAATCCAAATTTTAAAATAATTCATTGAAAACAGGTTTATGCCTCACTCTATTTGATCAATCCTAAGAGGGTTACGTAATTTCCTATTTCTGTTCGAATTATTTGGTTTGCTGTTTTTAAAGAAATTTAAATATGCGTATTCAATTTAAGACTAATACGATTTCGATCAAAAATTTAGGCCACAATTATTTTTTCATCATATATTTTTTGGTTTTCTAACAAATAAAAATAATTAAAAAAAATTTTCCCAAGTGTCTTATTTTGACTGTTAGCATCAAAGCAACTCATGTGACAATAATAAATTTAAATCATCATGCTTAAATTATTTAGATTAAGCTTGTCAAACTGTAAATCAATAGATTGTGAAAGAAAAACTAATTTCATATGATAGAATTAATTCATAAGTTATGCGTTTATTAATTGATACACTTTTGTTTGTGAAATTCTTTACGTTTACAAATAATTTAAGTATGTTAAGTTATCCAATTATTCCTTTAATGTTTCTAGCACAGGAAATTAAATTACAGCTAATTAAATAATTATAATTGGATATTAGCATAATTAGTAATGTACCCCATTTTTTTAAAACCTATAAAATTCCATTATTTTCCATTTAAAAAGAATAGCGTTGTAATGAATATAAATTTTTGTTTAATGGGGAAAATATATCGAAATTCAAACAATTATCTGACGTACATTTTAAATATAATTTCAAATCAAACATAAAATTCACCAACTTAGAATAATTTATTTTTCATAATTATATTTGCATCCAACTCTTACTACTTTTGAAATATTCAATTGTAAGCACTCTACACTTTTTCATAATTATAGAAGCTGTAAAGTAAAAAAAAGAAATACATATTATATCTGGTATCAGCAGAACATACACCTTATATTCTCTTTTATTATTAAAGGGCATCATTTATCTATTCGAAATATTTTAATTCAAAGGACCTTGTCATCAATAAATATTATACTCGAATTTATTTTAATATAACTTATATATTCTTATTTCCAAACAGCAAACGAATTATCTGCTAAATCACTATCAGACGTTCAATAGCGATTCCTACTCAAACCTAAACCGGCATTTAAAAAAACAAGAGTGGAACCTCAATTTTCCAGGCGAATTCATACAATTAAGCGGCCGTTAATGCAAAGAAATAACAAACAAGATCCCCGAAAATGAGGGCCACAGAAACACAGTGAAACAAAACAAAAAACTGTTTTCCTTGTCCATGACCTTAATTACACGCCGAAGAAATTGTTTTCGAAAGGGATACTGTTTGTTTAGCGTGTGATTATTTACAGTCCACTGATAAAGAGATTCTATTTCTATTCTCTGTTGTTTCTTAGATTACTCAACCGCTTTGTGCGCGAGAAGCTGGTGACGATAAAGGTTCGCTCTAATGAAATGTGCTATTTTGGAGCTGTGTAGCCATTTGGAGTGGGTGAAAGGTTTGAATGGTTCAACGAAATGACCATTCGGCGCTTTCCTTAATTAGTATGGTCTTTACTTTAAGGGTAGACTTGAATTTGGTTCTTTGTAATTGACACAGTCAATATCCAAGAGTATTGACAGGTCATGCCAAATGTGGCAAGCCAGCCAACAGGATATGGCAACCTAGCAATGACAGGACTGAGTTGTTGACCAGACAGGAAGTCTGGTAATACCAAATAAGGGAGGCGTGATGTTAACCCCCTATACCCAATAAGGACACAAGAGGGGGAATAGATATTTACATAACTGACCCCATGACCCCCAGCTAACGAATGAGAGCGATTGAGGAGGGTCTAGGTTTTCTGCATCTGAAGAGGTGATGCGGGGTCAGAAGTGAAGCGAGAGAGACTTCAGAGATTGCACTGCTTAATGACTTTGGGAAAAATCCCATGTCCGATGCCTCAGTTCATCACCTAACCTCCGCGGCCGAGTTCCAACGATGGGATCCAAGTCTAATGCGATCCCGACTCCAGAGTCCTTACCTGCCAATGCCCTATCTATGAGAACTTCCTTTGCCGAAGTTACCTCAGCGGTCCTGCCTCCTTCATCCGACTTCTACATCATCACCCATGCCTAGCAGTGAAGACGCTTTGCTGGACTGAGTTGCAAAGCTATCAGGTACCAATTACTTCCCGTAAACCGAATAGAGTTAACAGATTAGTTTCGGATCCTCTGTAGAAATGTTAATTAACATGATATCAATTATTGTAATATCCATTATTACTTAATTATAATAAATAAACCTTAATGCATTCTCACTCTGGATGTCTTATTTAGATAAAGAACCTACTAACCACGTAGATCATAGCAATGGTGCCGTGACCAGGATCCAGTGTGGGGATATTTTGGTTATTTTTTTTTCTTTAAATTTTCTTTAAAGAATGGTTAACATTCAATTTTTTTTCTCTCGCTACAAACGCTAATTTGTTTATGCATGTCATTTAATTGGGTTTTTAATGTATGAGTTTTTAATATTTCAAACATTCAGTCATTTCTCTTTGCGTTTGGTGTTGACTTGGTGTTTTATATGTTATATGGTAATAATTGATTACTTTCTTTTAATGTGTAAGAATTTGGTTTTAATGATTAATTGTTTAATGGTTTTAGTAATTAATTATTTACTAAATGGTAAAATAATATACTTGGTCATTTATAACTTTTACCTGTGCATGAAATTTTCTTTTGATGTATTTTGTTAAATATTAGTTTTCACAATGCCACCTAGACGTAGAATCGCTAGAGTGCTAACTAGTAATAGGGGAACGCGCACTCGTAGCGCACGAACAAATACTGCACCGGTTTCACAAAGTAATGTCGCGCTTACACCAATTTCAGCTCCTGCACCCAACGTAACGAATTTCCCCACTCCTAATCCCCAACAAAATCAAAACTCGGGAAAAATTAATGGAATTGCACTACTAACATCATTCTTTGATGGAGAGCCGAGCGAAAGTAAATTCTTCTTTAAACAGTTTAATGATATTGCCGAGTTGTCGGGTTGGTCCAACCAGGAAAAACTAACTATTTTAAAAACAAGATTGAAGGGAAATGCCCTAACTTTTCTTTTGAACGATGCGGAATTGTCGGAATCGGACGATTACAATCTAATATGTGAAAAATTGATCACGTTCTTTTCTGATGAAATTGGTCTAACAGACAATCAATCGAAATTCAGTGCATGTCGGCAAGGTGAAGGCGAATCTGTAAAAAACTTCGCATACAGAGTATCAACTCTCGCAAACAACTATTTAGGAACACGATACCAAATGGAAAACAACGAAACGAAACAAATTATCGACCGACTTAAACTGTCAAAATTCCTCGATGCACTTCTCCCTGAATTAAGAGTTGACGTAATAAAAACAAATCCGCAAAATTTCAATGACGCTGTTACCACTGCAATACATTCCCAAAAGGCCCACGAAACAATCCAAAAAATCGGCAATATGCAAATAAATAATATCAGATCTGAAGAAACAAACATTAAATGCGTATTTTGTGGCTAAAACGCACACTACTCAAGCCACTGTGAGGTCTACAAAATACTAAAACAATCGAACACTCAATACAATCAATTACAAAGCACTCCTATAACAAGAGAATTTAATCCACAACAGAACAACCAACAATATAGAAACTTTTAGAACAGAGGCAATAATAATAATAACAGAGGAGCATACCCAAACGTACAAACAAGAGGACGATCTTTCAACAGAGGTAGGGGTTTCATTTCACGTGGACGCTATTTCAGAGGAAATAGCACTCAAAATCGACAATACAACAGGCACACCGACCCTAACACAAACACACAGAACCATTTTTTAGGACACAACTCGGGAACACTGATTTAAACATTCAAAATAGTGTCCCCGAGAAAATTGTTCAAAATATGACAAATCAAATTGAAACCATCACAACAGAAAATTCAGACTACATTAATAATCAACAAATTAAAATGAACAATACTCAAATAAATGAAACAAATGAAAATAACAATAATCAGGTAATCGCAAACACAAGCCATAACGATAAAAATTCAAACCTTACACTCATAAATGTAAAAGCCGGATCAATAGACATAAAATCACTTATTGACACTGGGAGCAGTGTGTCAATTCTAGACCTAGATATATTTAGACAAATTCAAAATAATAAGCAAATAAAAGTCAAAATTATACAATCAAATGTTCAAATAACCACAATCACGGGTTCAAAAGTAAAATTCCTGTATCTAGCGGAACTCCCGATTCAAATAGGAAATGTAAAAATTAAGCACGGCTTTTTCATAACACAGAACTACCTTCATGATTATAAATTAATTATTGGTTGTGATTTATTAAATAAACATCGAGTAAATCTCCGCATTTCAGAAGGTATTTTCGAGATTAACGACTCAGAAGTCGAACTGATTAACATTTATACAAGTTCCGAAGATGAAGAAGGTTTTAGAATGAAACTAAATAAAAAAATCTTTTTACAACCCAAAGAAACGAGAATAGTAGATGTTGTTTCTAAGACACCCCTTTCACAAAACAATATACAAGTTTTTTTTGAACCAATTCAAGTTAATAATCCAAATTTAATCATCACTCCGGTTATTAGCACAATTAAAGATAATAAAACAAAAATCCTTATATGTAATGCTGGTGAAAAAAAACATACATTTAAACAAACATATGCAAGTAGGTAATATCCACACAGCAATTGACATTAAAAAATTCAAATATAAACAAAGAAAATACAGTTAACTTAATTACTGCCTCAGAAGACACACTGAAACGAAGACAAACTGAATTTTCCCTGGATAACTTTGATTTAACACACTTAAACCCAGTTATTAAACTTCAAATAAGCAACTTATTAACAAATTTTAAAAACGCCTTTTCGACTTCACTAATGTCACTTGGGCATTGTGATGCAGTGAAACCAACTATGCATTTTTATCACGACAAACCCGTTACATGCAAAGCATATCCCCTACCATATCACTTGCGCGAAACAGCTAAAAATCAAATAGATAAAATGCTGGAAGCAGAAATAATTAAACCTTCTGAAACTAATTGGCTTGCTCCCGCTATGTTGGTAAGAAAAAAGTCCACAAGCGACCAAAAAGGAGATTATCGTTTTGTTTTGGATCTGCGCTGCACTAACATGGCAATACAAATTTTCCCACAAAATTTACCAAAAATTAAAGACATACTTCATGCAATAAGCGGATTTAAATTTTACACATCGCTTGATATGGGTAACGCATTTTGGCAATGCGATTTTAAAGAATACGCCGACAAATTGGGTTTCACTACGATTTTGGGAAATTTTAGTTTCCAAAGACTCTGCTTTGGCATGAAGAATTGCTCAGAGATTTTTCAAAGACTAATGAATACGGTCCTTGCGGGACTGGAAAATTTAGGAATAAGATGGTTCATCGATGATATATTAATAGGGGCCAATGACCAAGAGGAAATGGTTCATAAAATCAGAATAGTTTTACAGCGCCTAACCGAACACAACCTGACTTTAAACCCAAAAAAATGTCAATTTATGCGCCAAAGCATCACTTATCTTGGATATGAAGTTTCAAAAGATGGAATAACTCCTTCACCAGATAATACAAAAAAAATTATGTCATTCAAAAAACCCCACAACCTCAAATCACTAAAAGCCTTTTTAGGATTGCTTAATTTCTACAGATCATCAATCAAAAATTACGCCATTTACACAGCTAGCTTGGAAAAACTCTTGAAAAAAGGAGTTAAATTTAATTGGTCGAACGAACAAGAGACAGCTTTTCAAAATTTACAAGCGCATTTTTTTAATCAACCGTTCCTAATTAGCCCAGACTTCAAGGAAAAATTTTACCTAAACACTGACGCTAGTGCTATTGCAATCTCGGCAATATTATGTCAATACAGGCAGAATAGATTGGCACCAGTGGCCTATTTTTCAAAAAAACTAACGCCAGCTCAAGCTAAACAAAGCGCCATTCAACTAGAACTAACAGCCATTTATGAAGGTATTCTTCATTTCAATGACTATCTTTTTGGTAAGCAATTTACTGTTTTGACAGATCACCGTCCGTTACAGAATACAATTAAACTAAACAATATTTCTCATTTGGTAAGAAAAATGCTAAACGAACTAAGTCAATATGACTTCGACATTAAGTATTTACCGGGAAAGGAAAATGCTTTAGCGGATTTTTTTTCACGAACGGAAACAGTCAAAACAGGGGATATAGCGTTTGATACCGACACTAGCTTTTCAAAACAAATTTATTCGGGTCTACCCATCGACATTCCAAATGATAAATCTGAATTACAAAACAATAACACCAATAAATCATGCGAAATAATACATGACAACCTAAAACTCCCGAATACACAAAATATTTCACAAAATGAATGTAACAATGTACAAATACATAATAACATAAACCACAACATAAATGAACACGTCAAAAATAAAAATAATAACACATGCACAAACTCACCAGTTTCCGGATTCAGCCAGATACACGGAGACCAGCAAATAAATAACATGGACACAGCGGGAGTCGGCAGCAATCTCGGGGTCTTTCCTCTTGGAGGTGAGCTGAGCGAAGAAAATATAATCAGCAAACAAAACCAGGACAGTACAATTTTATTTATTAAAAACAAATTGACACAGAAGAAAATTGAACCGAAATATAAAAATTATTTTGTGGATAGCAAAAATACTTTAAAATACAGACGTTCAATCCAAAAAGGGAATTCTATAGAACATGTGGAGAACATTGTCATACCAAACTCTCTAAAAATACAAGCATTGTCAGATTTTCATATAACCCACCTTGGAGGTAGACGTATGTACTTACTTCTACGAGAATATTTTCATTGGGATGCTATGCTAACTGACTGTATAAATTACGCTAGATCTTGTCTCAAATGCACGCAGCTCAAAAGGCCCCAACGAAATATATGGGCACATGAAATTCGAAAAATTCCTGCAATTACGGGGGCGCATTTAAGTACGGATATTATTGGTCCTTTGTCTAATGACTCTTATGTCCTAACGATCATAGACAATTTTTCGAAACATCTGGAGTTGTACCCACTAAAAAGTATAGACACAAAATCTATTGTACCATGCTTCATTGACTATTTTAGTAGATATGGGACGCCGCATTCAATTTTATGTGATAATGGATCTTGCTTTATAAGTAAAAACTTTCATAATATTCAACAACAATTAGGGGTCACAATTAACCACACAATCCCTTATACCCCAAATTTAAACGGTATTATAGAGAGAGCTCACAAGCAGCTCAAAGAATGTATTCTGGCCTTACAGGACGATGTGGGAGATTTAAAATTAATTTTAAATTTATACAAGTCAAATTATAATGCAAGTTATCACTCAACAATCGGATTTTCGCCAAACGAGATTTTTTTTTGGTAGAAAGATTCCACCTCTCACACAGAAATATAAAAGTCAAGAAGACAATCTCGAATTATTAAAATACCCGGTTTATATGGCGA
The DNA here is from genome assembly GCA_023701765.1 of Hylyphantes graminicola. Lineage (NCBI taxonomy): Eukaryota > Metazoa > Arthropoda > Arachnida > Araneae > Linyphiidae > Hylyphantes > Hylyphantes graminicola. Next base: position 34,717,763 of record CM043114.1, on the reverse strand, counting down.
ACATACGAAAACAAATACAAAATTTTAACACGCAAGCCTCTAAGTCCATTGAAAAGGCACAGACCAGACAACAAATTTACACTCAAAACAAATCTCAACCACATAATATACAAGTCGGCAATTTTGTCACTGTCAGAGACTGTAAAAATTACAAGTCAAAATTTCAGGGAAAATTTCAGGTTATAAAAACTATTGGTAAAAATTTATTTGAAATACAAAATTGTACCAACCCCGAACAAAAAAAGAAAGTACATATTTCAAAGATTAAAAAAGTTACTGAAAGATTCCCACATTTACAAGAAAACTATAACCACAATGAAAATAAACCAAAATTACTTAAAACACACGATTATAATTTAAGAAAAAGAACAACAACAGTCTAAATAAATAAATATACTATATTAAAATTTAAAATCTATGCTTAATCATAAAATGCTTCAATTAGATTTCACCCTTTTATCGACATTTTATTCATGGCATCAAAAACATAATCAATTTACGTGTAATGATTCAACAAACACGAAGAAAAAATATATAAAATAGTTTTCACAAAATTGGTCTTGTAACATTAATACAATTTTTAATCTCAAAAGTAAAAAAAAAAATGGTCAAGAATATACGCACTCTTAACCCCTCCCAAGAGCCCACAAAAAAAAAAAAAAAAAAAAAAAACTTAACCCACCCAAAAGTAAACAAACAAAAAAATAACTTAACTTTCAACACCATGAGAGCGGACTCCGAGGGGTGTGTCGCACAATCAGACTATTCAGGGCGCCGGGCGACAAGATGTTCAAGGAAGAACCATGAATTCCTGGGTGGACTTGTTCTTGCAAGGCACAGCTAAAGAAAATTGTATGTTTTCTTTTAATATACAGAATAATATTTCATCAAGTTTGTATAACAAAAATATTAATTTATTATGCTTCGAACAACAACAAAATTTTCGGGAAAATGCTAATTTGTTAACTTATAAATATGTAAAATTACGTAAAACAAGAGTTAACAATATTGGTAATTGACACCTTATTTACGCATAAATGTATGGCCATACACAAAAAAAAAATGCATTTCAAAATAAGACAAAGAGAAAAACCTTGAAAATACACATTAAAAATTTAAAAAAAAAACTATAAAAAAAAACTTATGGCTAATGCATGCATGCCCTGTTCTTAAAAAAAAGCATAATATTTACTGCTGGTAAACAAAAATAAAACCACAAATTAAAGAGTCACATGATTTGTGCCTCTTTGCTGCCAGACCTAAAAGCTGAAAGATAAAAATGGAGAGATAAAATTAGTGGTAATTAGCGATTCTAAGGCCCTTAAACACGGCGATAGATAGCCGCACGTCGTCGTCTGTCGAAACCGCAACGGGCCATCTGAAAAATACAAGCGTTTGTATTATTTTTAGAGAACAGTTATTGAATTCCGATTTTTCCCCCCAAAATTTTATTGATATTTTTTTTTCTCACTCATTATGGAGTTTATATATATGCACCCGTTTTGTTTTTCTATTGATTCAGAAGTGAAATTATATTTTGGTGTGAGACAGAGTGATTTCAAGCACAGGTAAAAATATTTCCCACGTGCGATGCATTTTTCGCTCTTTTTAATTCTAATTAAATGCAATGGGAAAAATGCTGCGGGATTATGAATTATTACAATTTTCAAGCATGGAAAAACACTTACCAATTCAATAATGATATCCATTGGATTTCCAATTCCGGACTGGCCTTTTCAACACTACATACGCTAATAGCAAGAACAAGTGACTGAATTTCTAGAAGACGCTAGAAAGAAGGTAGTAAAAAACTTGTTTTGGAAATTTCTGAGAATTCGGAAAACCACGAACTGGTACTGCTATAGACATCTAGTGGGCAATAACGGCGTAAAATGTTCACTGGATTACTGGTTTTTGGGTGCATTGCATTTTTTTAATTGTTTTTCTTCTTCTGAGAGTTTTGTTAAATGGTATATGCTTTTGGTTCGAATCTGATAGATTGGTTTAAAGATTCCCTAATGTAATGATTTGATTATTTTTGGAGAGATTTTTTTAGAGGAAAACACAGGAAAAATTTATTTATATCACAAGAAATTTTTCCTTGTCATTTATTTTAGTAATAATTAACAATTTTTAATTTTGCTATAAACTGAGTTTTTTTTTAAAAAGTGATTTAGGTAGTTTCAAGTGATAAATGATTTTTTTTTGCTTAAATTCATCTATAGAGGATCTGGGGCGAATTAATGTTGGCTTGTGTTTTGTTGGGAGTGATTGTGCCAGAATTAGTTTGTACGATATTATGATTACAGAAAAAGGACACTTCAAGGGTGCACACTTGAAGATTTCTGCAGAGAACATATTTCAGCTGGTCTGAGATTGTACAAAGCATTTTCTATAATTCAGAAAGTCAACCAATCTTATTTCTGAAAGCAGTCCATCTCAACACAAATAAAAGGAGATGAATATTTCCTTTTCACAATATACAAGCCATTAGAATTTTCGACAAGTGATTATAAATTCAGAAAAAGTGCGAATATACCATTGTTTGTTTTTTTTAGAAGAGAGAAAGTGATGTACCTTAAAGTTTTTTTTTCCAAAAAAATGCATCAGCAGTGTTTTATGATTTGCCTTACAGTTTTTTCCAGCGCAATGCATCTCCAATGTTTTTTCTGAACAGTTCTCAGGTATTTTTATTAGAACTTTCATTAATGTATAAATAATGACATTTCAGTGACTTTACGACTACCAGAAACCTTAAATACATGGACTATTTTCTACAACTAATAAACTGTTGTGAATTATTCAAAGCGGTTGAACTAAAACTTTTAGAAAAACTTTTCAGCTTGCATTATAAAGACATTAAATTCAAGTGTCATATTGAATTATATACCTTGATTTATGAACTTTTAAACTATTTGAGTAATACAACATATATATACAGGTATACATATTTCGAATTCTAAAATGTCATATGCAAAATATAACAGGTTTCAGTTATAAATGTATGTGTAATTAACATTGCATTCTTTTTCATGTAACAATTAGGAGTATTTCAGTCTCTTAATTACTTTAATGAAGTTTTTTTTAAATACCTTCATGTTTTACTTGAAAGAAATTTATATATATGCATCAACAATGATCTGATATAAAAGTAGAGACTGGTAAAATTCCAAAATTCAAATATGAAGTGATCTAAATTTGCAAAGAGCAAAATTTTTTTGATTTGTTTAAATAACTGTTGTATTGATGATTTAAATGTAGTTCCATGTAAACATATTATTCTAGATAATTAGTGAAAATATTACATTCACTTTTGATAATTGTTTTTGCAAACTTATGTGCAACTAGATGAAAAGAATTTTGTTACTGGATATTTCATCATTTGTAACTATGTGTTTAACCATTAATACATGTTATGGAAATTAGTCTTTTCAGGGGATCCGAGAATTACCTAAAAAACAATTTACGAGACTTTTCTTTCGGTTGTGGTTGACAGTAATTGATATTTTACGAACAAACTTTCTTTGTTTTCGTGTGAGAAGGGGAGTAATGACACAGTCAATATCCAAGAGTATTGACAGGTCATGCCAAATGTGGCAAGCCAGCCAACAGGATATGGCAACCTAGCAATGACAGGACTGAGTTGTTGACCAGACAGGAAGTCTGGTAATACCAAATAAGGGAGGCGTGATGTTAACCCCCTTGTCGCGTGCCTACCAAGTTTAAATAATTGTTTTTTGTATAAGTTTGTTGCTATGTTGTGGCATCTCTCCTGTCTTTGTAGAATTCGAAAAAATAAAAGTTGGATGTAGGCTTAAAAAGTAACTGTTTTAGCTTGTTCTTTACATCAATTTAATATATCATATTTTTGTAAATTTTATCCTTGCCGCGAGATATTTTTTAGACAAAAGTCTATTTTTTATTAGCGTGTTCAAAGAACTGCTTAGTTTAAGCGCGAGAAAACAAATTTACTGGCGTCCGTTTTGGAAGCTGGGTTGTGCGGGTAGCCGACCTTAAGAAGACTTCGACATTTGCGGCGTCCGCGACAGGACGAATTGAAGATTTTAGAAGATGTTTAGCGTAGTGAAAGGTTTTAAAAAAGAAGATCTGAAGTTTGTGGTGGAAGAAATCAACGAAACTGTCCCGCCAAACATCACAATAGCTAATTTGAAGAAGATCATTCTCGACAGTGAAGAATATAAAAATAGTCCAGAATTCGTTCAAGAGCTCTTAGTTTCTGCAATAGATGAACGTCAAGAGAGATTACAGGCAGAAAAAGAACGTGAGAGATTAAAAGAGGAAAAAGAACAAGAACATGCATTTCAAATGGAAAGGGCAAAATTAGACTTAGAAAAGGCTAAAATTGATCACGAATTACAGATGGCTCAAATTCAAGCACAGAATAGAGGTGATCCTTCTATTTTAAATCCTAATTTGGCATTTGATGTGTCCAGCGCAAAGCGTAAATTTACATTGCCTAGGTTAGAATTTAGACAATTTGGCGACGAAATAAAAGATTGGTTACCTTTTTGGAGCCAATTCGAACAGATTCATAAAGATGAGGAAATTCCTCCAGAGGATAAATTCCAATATTTAATTCAGGCGACCGTTGTTGGTTCCCGAGCCAGAGAAGTAGTTGAGAGTTTTCCGCCAACTGGCGCCAACTACTTAAAAGCTATTGAGAGCCTACAATCTCGTTTTGGCAGAGAAGATATTCTTGTAGAATTTTATGTTAGAGAGTTATTGAAATTAATTATATCGGTTCAGACTAAAGAAAAGGTCTCATTAACTTTCCTTTACGATAAACTGGAATCCTATTTAAGAGCTTTGGAATCGCTAGAAGTTACAACTGAGGTAAATGCTTGTATATTGTATCCAATGGTGGAGTCTTGTTTTCCAGCTGAGTTCTTGAAAGCTTGGAATAGGTCTACTGCGTCAACATCCAAATATGATGCAAAAAATCGTCTTCAAAACTTAATGGAATTTTTGAAAGCAGAAGTTCAAAGTGAAGAACGAATTAATTTAGCAGTGGCTGGTTTTGGATTAAATAAGGAGCATCAAGACAACAAACCGCATAAAAAGAAGAATTACAATAATGAGCATTCCCGCGGTAAAGTTCCAACGGCTGCTGGTTTACTGGCAACTACATCTGCATTGGAAAGAAGCAAATGCATTTTTTGTGATGGTAAACATTCAAGTTCGGAATGCTTTACAGCTCAAAAGATGAGTTTGGCGGAAAGGCAGAAAATCGTAAAAGAGAAGCGATGTTGTTTTGCCTGTTTAGCTTTTGGACATGCGGTAAAGAACTGCCGAGCTGTTTTACGATGTGTAGTTTGTTCGAAGAAGCATGTGCCATTAATGTGTGACAGATTAAAGAATGAGTCGCAAAATGCGAAAAAAGATGAAATATCGCCAAAGGATGAAAATGAGCTTAATTTGTCTAATATGAACGAGAGAAACAGCAAAGTATTCTTGCAAACCATAAAGGCTGTCATGATATCGGAAATGGCGAAGAAAGTTGTTCGTCTTCTTCTAGACTCTGGTTCTCAAAGAACGTACATATTGAAGAGTGTAGCAAAAGAAATGAATTGCTCGCCAGTTCGCCAAGAAAAGTTAGTACATTCCCTTTTTGGTGGTGTAGCAACAAAAGAAATCACTCATAACTGTTATAGAATACGCTTAAGAGATTTAAAGGAAAAGTTTGCTTGCAATTTTGATGTCATGGATCAGGATATAATTTGTGAAGACATCCGACCTGTATGTAAGGGATCGTGGATTTCAGAGCTGGAACGAGATAATATTTCCCTATCCGACATAAGTGATACCAGTGGAGCAGTCGATATTCTCATCGGAGCAGATATTATGGGAAAGCTACTAACTGGAAAAAAGAAAACACTGTCGTCTGGTCTCGTAGCAGTTGAAACTTACCTTGGATGGACCCTAATGGGTAAAGTACCCGAAGATAAACCCCGTTAAGAAAATTTAGCTATGACCGTAACTTCAATGTTTGTTAAGGAAGCTGATATATCTAGCCTATGGCGGTTGGACTTGATAGGCATCAACGATCCTATTGAAAAGAAGTCTAGACAAGAGATTGATCTCCAAACCAAAGAGCATTTTTTAGAGACTGTGCAGGTCAACAAAGAAGGCCGGTACGAAGTTTGTTTACCGTGGGCTGATGACAAATCTCCGTTACCCGATAACTTGCAATTAGCAAAGAAGAGATTGGAATACACCACATCCAAAATATTAGATAAGGGTCTATTTCAAGGATATGAAGATGTTTTTTCAAGTTGGATTAGAGAAGGCATAATTGAGGAAGTTCCTCAAGATGAGATAGATAACTACGGACACTACCTTCCTCATCGTCCAGTTCTTAAACCAAGTAGTGTTACGACACCCATTCGACCTGTCTTTGATGCGTCGGCAAAGCAGTCCAATCAACCTTCCTTAAATCAGTGTTTGGAGTGTGGACCTAACTTGATCGAAAACTTGCCTGACCTACTTCTGCGTTTTCGAGAGAAACAAATTGGCGTTACAGCAGACATCAGAAGAGCTTTTTGCCAAATTAGCATTCGTCCAGAAGACAGGGATTTTCTGAGATTTCTCTGGTGGGAAAATGTAGAAGAAAAGAAAATCAAGTATTTTCGCCACTCCAGGGTAGTTTTTGGAGTTAAATGTAGCCCATTCCTATTAGCCTCCGTGATTGATTACTACATTAGAAGTGTGGAGGGATATGATCATGAGTTCCAAGAAAAGCTTGCTCAGAGTTTCTACGTTGACAACGTCGTCACGAGTGTAAAGGATAAAGAAGAGTTAGAAAGCTTTATCCGTGATTCTACTACGCTTATGTCCCAAGGAAGATTTGAGCTAGGACAATGGGAATATTCTGGATGCTCACCAGAACATGCAGATAAAACTGAGACTCGCGTGCTTGGCTTAATCTGGAATAAAGTGTTGGATACTCTAAAGATTGACATGAGCTGGATTAAGGAAATAGATGCTGAAAAGGTGACAAAACGAAGCATGCTATCTACAGTTCATAAAGTATTTGATCCTTTTGGTTTTGTCTCACCAGTTATGCTTTGTCCGAAGCTGATGTTACAGAAAGCATGGAAAAAAGGAATAACCTGGGATGAAGAGATAAAGTGTGACTTGCAAAAGGAATACTTGCTGTGGTTGCAAGAGCTAGAGCTCTTAAAAGATATTGAAATTCCAAGATATATCAAGGTAACAGAAGAAAATCTGAAAAACTGCACATTACACACTTTTGTCGATGGAAGTCAGGATGCATATGCAGCAGTGATTTTCCTCAAGATTCAAAAAGAAAGTGACGTAGAAATATCTCTATTGGCCTCCAAGTCTAGAGTCTCTTCCCTGAGAGGTACCACAATTCCTAGGATGGAGTTTCTAGCTGCGGTAATTGGTGCCAGATTGGCGAATTCTATCGTTAAAGCTCTCCATTGGGAAAAAATGAATAGGTACTACTGGAGTGATTCGACCACAGTTTTAGCTTGGATATTGAGGAATGAAAACTGGTCAGTTTTTGTACGAAATCGCGTTAAAGAAATAAGAGAATTAAGCGATCCTATGATGTGGAGACATGTTCCGGGAGAGAAGAATCCAGCAGACTTGCCGTCGAGAGGTTGTAGAGCCAAACAATTGCTGACCACCAAATGGTGGGAGGGTCCTCAGTGGATAAAAGATCCAGATGCTTACAACCATCTGCTAAATGCATATGATCACAGATGTGATGAAGACGAAATTGAAAAAGAGAAGAAAAAGACTGTAGTCACAGTCAACACCGAAGTAGAAACTCCATGGTACTGCCACAGATTTTCATCCTACTGGAAAATAGTTAGGACTTTTGCTTGGATAAAACGCTTCGTGAACAACGCAAAAAAGCCTGCACCAGCTCGACAAACAGCTGTTTTGTCTGTTGCGGAAATTGAAGAGGCTGAAAAGGTCCTACTCAGACTTATTCAACAAGAAGCATTTGGCGCAATAGACGCAGATGTACTGAAAAGTTTAAGCCCAAAATTGGATGAAGATGGAGTAATACGTACATCTACTCGTCTTACACATAGACAAGATACCGACTACTTTAAGAGTCCAATAGTTCTACCAAGCAAGCACCCTGTCGTGAAGTTGCTTATTTTAACCGAGCATCGGAGTACGGGCCATGCTGGAGTTCAAACTCTGATGACGTTGTTGAGAGAAAAGTACTGGATTTTACAATGTAGACAAGTTGTTCGAAATGCTCTCAAAGAATGTAAGAATTGCAGAAGATTCGAAGCGGCAAGGGTTGAGGTAGTACCAGCACCTTTACCTGAGAACAGAGTCAAGGATGCTGCTGTATTCCAAATAATCGGAATTGACTTGGGAGGTCCTTTGATCCTGCGGACTGGTGAGAAGGCATGGTTCGTCCTTTTCACTTGTGCTGTGGTACGAGCTGTCCACGTCGAATTAGTATTGTCATTATCAACAGACTCGCTTCTTTTGGCTTTCAGAAGATTTGTAGCTAGGAGAGGCAGACCGCAGATCGTTTATTCAGACAACGGGACTAACTTAGTGGGAGCAAGCAAAGCCCTCCAAAGAATCGATTGGGAAAAGATTAGAGAAATTTCTTCGGCCCAACGCATTCAGTGGATTTTCATTCCTCCGACTGCCGCATGGTGGGGCGGTTGGTGGGAGCGGTTAATCGGCTTGATAAGGAATATTCTGAGGAGAGTCTTAGGGAACGCGCGTCTGGCGCATGACGAGCTCGCTACTGTGATATGCGAAGCGGAAAACATCGTCAATCAAAGACCTTTAACATACCTATCAGAAGACGTAGAGGATTTACAGCCATTAACACCATCTCTATTTTTGAATGGGCCAAGAGAAAGCTCAGTACCTGACCTGGAAGATCTGGATTCCACTAGTATGAACAAGCGCTATCGTTATCGACAGAAACTAAAGGAAGATCTGAGAAAGCGTTTTCGGGCAGAATATTTAGGTCAGCTAAAGCATTACTCTTGGAAAAGATGTCCCACACCACTACAAATAGGGCAGATTGTTCTTGTGGGGAATGACCAAGCTAAGCGGTTGTCATGGCCACTCGCCAAGGTTCTGGAATTATACCCTGGAAAAGATGGGAACATTAGAGTTGCTCGACTGAAAACGGCACAGGGAGAACTCCTTCGCCCTCTTCAACGTTTGTATCCGATGGAGATGGTAGAGGGTAGTGAGAACCATAAAAAGACCATCCCGATTTCAAGATCTTGAACACTAAACTATAATATTTTCACTAGATGTTTTCTTTTTTATTAAACGCCTTTAATAAAAAGGTGGGAGGATGTCGCGTGCCTACCAAGTTTAAATAATTGTTTTTTGTATAAGTTTGTTGCTATGTTGTGGCATCTCTCCTGTCTTTGTAGAATTCGAAAAAATAAAAGTTGGATGTAGGCTTAAAAAGTAACTGTTTTAGCTTGTTCTTTACATCAATTTAATATATCATATTTTTGTAAATTTTATCCTTGCCGCGAGATATTTTTTAGACAAAAGTCTATTTTTTATTAGCGTGTTCAAAGAACTGCTTAGTTTAAGCGCGAGAAAACAAATTTACTGGCGTCCGTTTTGGAAGCTGGGTTGTGCGGGTAGCCGACCTTAAGAAGACTTCGACACCCCTATACCCAATAAGGACACAAGAGGGGGAATAGATATTTACATAACTGACCCCTTGACCCCCAGCTAACGAATGAGAGCGATTGAGGAGGGTCTAGGTTTTCTGCATCTGAAGAGGTGATGCGGGGTCAGAAGTGAAGCGAGAGAGACTTCAGAGATTGCACTGCTTAATGACTTTGGGAAAAATCCCATGTCCGATGCCTCAGTTCATCACCTAACCTCCGCGGCCGAGTTCCAACGATGGGATCCAAGTCTAATGCGATCCCGACTCCAGAGTCCTTACCTGCCAATGCCCTATCTATGAGAACTTCCTTTGCCGAAGTTACCTCAGCGGTCCTGCCTCCTTCATCCGACTTCTACATCATCACCCATGCCTAGCAGTGAAGACGCTTTGCTGGACTGAGTTGCAAAGCTATCAGGTACCAATTACTTCCCGTAAACCGAATAGAGTTAACAGATTAGTTTCGGATCCTCTGTAGAAATGTTAATTAACATGATATCAATTATTGTAATATCCATTATTACTTAATTATAATAAATAAACCTTAATGCATTCTCACTCTGGATGTCTTATTTAGATAAAGAACCTACTAACCACGTAGATCATAGCAGTAATGCGTTTTAAGTCAATATGGAAGTGTATTTTATAATACGAAACTATCCACAGCATTCAATTTGCTAATATTTAAAAGAACTATTATAAAATTACACTACTTACGTTTTGTAAAGAAAAATATTTGCCTTTTAGTATTTTTGAGAAGATAATTGCACGTTCAGGTTAAACCAACAATTTAATGTACACCATGTAACTTGCTTTATAACCGATTAGAGAACTGGCTACCAAAGGTGAGATTCAGCTTTTATTTACAGAATTTTCAAGAAAAATCTAACTCTAACAACAAATAAAAGTCTAGATTTGTCCCCTTTGCACGCAGATAATATATAACATTTTGAAATTAAATTTCTAGTTTCTGGATAGTGCTCGGGCTCGGAATCGAACCGAGAAGGAAAAAACCAGCAGCCGAGTGTTCTACCAATCAAGCTACGACATATATCAGCATTTATTTATGATGTTATATAATTAGAGCACGCTGTTCATTGTTGAGCTAGCGGTTTGACATTGGAAATCACTTTTATAGCATCTCAAACCTTAAGTCTGTATAAACGGAAGTTTACCCCCACTTTATGAATAGTAGGATGACATATGCTTTAAAATCTTCGTTGTAATAGTATATGTTACGATAACAAGCCTGGTAAAACAGAGGGCTAGGAGGTGCGACGCATTGGGTTTGCCATAATTATTTGCCTCTTGAGAAACTCGTTTTTAGTTACCAAGCCTGCTAGGTTTTCAGGGCGGACTTAACTTACAGCACAATTTTAGTTAAAGCACATCTTTTTATATTTACATTTGGTAAGCATGCTATCAAAATCAACATGAACAGTCGCTTGTATTCGCACATACACTATAATAAAATTTAGCTATTTTTTGTGATATTGTATTGTATTTTTTTTTCATTAGTTAAATGCTTAAGGATTCATTTACGGTCCTGTTAGAGACATTTACACTTGGGCAGCTTTTAAAAACACTCATCGATTAGTTGGTGAGTTAGTAGTTAAAATACACAATCCGAGGCTGTAAAACTGTCCGTGACCGTGAGTGGAGGTTGAAGAATTACAAAATACTTAAATACTTGTTAAAGATATAGCACTATACACTGTAAAAAATTGGGCTTGAATTTACTAACGATTACTTAATAACTTTACAGGAAAACACCATTTACTAGAAAATCATCTGTAACCTAAAGAAACTACTGTAGTAATACTAAGCAATACTAAGTAAATTGATGTAACGCTTACAGCGCCACCTAGCTATCTTTTTGAGATATGCGTAGTTTCCCTTGTTGCATTGTTTTGTTTCTCGAAATTTGTTCGATCGGCCATCGGATTTAGCAAAAACTAACCGGTGTGAGAGACTAAGAGATAAAAGTCTGATTCGATATCGGTCAAAGGTGAAAATTCAACCAATGTAAGTTTCATCGAAAAATTATGACGAATCGAAATTATGACGAATGAGAAACCGAAAAACGTGTTTTTTTTTATTTTAGTCCATACATACAAATTGCGTTAAATTATTTCTAAAACTTCATATCCGAAAGCTTTATATCGATCAAGATTTTAACCTCATTATTTACACGCAAAGCATCTGCATGTCCCGATGACCGCGTGGACAAACGTGCTACTTCTCGTTGCAAGACGATCGAGCGGATCTTGAGGTTGCGAGTTCTGTCAAGCGACCTGCTCCAGAAAAGTCGAAATAATACCAGACTAACAGAAAATCAGTGGCGCCCTCTTGTTTAACATTTTTGAAACTGCTAGTTATTAAGGTTTTCCTAGTCAAGATACTACATAAGTGGATGTATTGATTACTAGAATATATCTTGTAACGTTTACTGAAGTTTTTATAGTATGCTTGCAATTTAAATGGTTGTATTGGATACTAAGCTTTAATTAGTAATATATACACATATTTCTTATGTAACATTACTAAAAAAACTTATGGAAGCTGAGTTTCCTAGAGAATTCTTAGTAACCTTTCAGATTTTTTTTTAGAGTGTAGTATATTATTAGAAAAAGTTACTGGCTTTTGCAGATGTAACACTAAATTTAACTCTTTAATATTTATTCCATCTGCTATATGTACATTTTTTTAAATTTCTGCATAATAAATTAGGATCAATAACGCATTCAATCTTTAACACATTTGTGAAATAGAACAACAATGTTACATGTTTAATTTAAAAAGTTAATTCAAGCTAGTACCATATGATGTATTTTTAACACATTTGTGAAATACAACAGCAATGTTACAAATTTAATTAAAAAAGTTACATCATATGGTATTAGCTGGAATTATCTCTCAAGCATGAGACACTTCTTCATCCTTAATATACGAATATACGATTTTTTTTTTAAATTTGTGTGATAAATTGTTATATTTCTTGAATTTATTAATCGACATTTAACGAACTATTAAAAAATAGAATTAACAGTTTACACATGAATGTATTCATTAGCTAAACACATTTCACTCAAAACGATACTGTGTTTATTTGTAGTTCAAATTTAAGGAACTTGTACATTAATTATCTACATCTTGTGCTACATACTTGTCTTGCATACGAGAAACTCTTAGCGATTAAATATTTGAACTAATTAAAAATTTTTTTTTCATGTTTAGGCATTTGAATTTAATAAGATATTCAGACGAGTAGTTAAATGACCATTCAGCCCATTACGCTAATTAGTATTTCTTTTTATATAAGAAGTAGAATAATTTTAATTTTCTTAATGCGTTTCAAGTCAAAATATAAGATTGTTTCAGAGTTTTGTAATGACGAGAAATATTTTAAAGCTTTCAATTTAATGACGATTTCAAGTTACGGTTGAATCTTACAAAATGAGAACACATTTTTACAAATTATGCTTACAAAACCCAAATTTTAATTAACATAGAAAAAAAGTTACGTAAATAATTATTTAAGTGAAATTGGCTTTTTTATCGTATTGATATATGCTTTTATTAAAAAGTACAAGACGCAATATGATGATAATTTTTGTTTTTTTATGACTATTCAAAGCAACAGGAAACATGCTGAACTGTAGCAATGCAAAAATAAAATGCAATGATTCATTAATTAATGTTGTCTGTAATTTTACAAATATTGGACTTGCACTTTGCTAAAAAATATTTACAAAATAGTATATAGTGTATTTATTTAAGGTTGTACATAAATTCTAAAATAAGATTTTGTTTTTTACTTTAATTAGTGTATACGACAATCTCTTTTAAAGTTACAATCATTATATAAAAAAATTAAGATTACAAAAAAAATTAGAAAACAAAAAAAAAATCGGTCAAAATATATGTTGTAATATTTTTGCATTAAATTTTTTTCTGATTTATTATCTTCCAAGTAGTTTAAGTAGATTTCTTGTACTGTAAATATGTTTTGATTTACAGGCCATTTTTGAAGGCAATATTACTGTCATCAAGCTTACAATAAAAACCTTGAGCTCATTCACTGAAGAACAAATTTTTTCATAATTATTTTAGACTCCGAACATATCTTAAATCAATATACTTCGATTTAAAAATAAAGTGTATTTTGAAGAGTATGAATCGGGACATGTGGCATATTACTCCTTAACAATTCTAACAAAAAGAAATAATTTTTAGACATTTAAAAAACCTGAATTATTAAAAAAAAATCATATTTTAAAGCTTGTCATTTCAAACCATCATGATTAAATAACTACTTTGCTTAGAGCTAAAATTTTAGGTCGCATGCATGTATATGTGTTGTTTACTTTTGTGCAAAAATTATGTAAAGCAAGTTATTTGAAAAGTCATTATGAGGTTCACAGTTTGGCATATTTAATTAATCGCTAATATATTAATACATCTTTTTATGGAAGTGAAGTACTTTTTCTCATTTTTTTGTGTGCCTGATCTTCTCACAGTTATGAAAGTATTATGGAAAATTAAAGAAAAGTTGTATAAAATGTGTGGATACAATAAGTTTCTTAAAGTAGTAAAAATAGCTATCACTTTTGATACGTTTTATAAATTTAACACTAATACATATAGATTAAAAAAGATGGATATGACAGGGGTGTTTGCTTCATTTTTGTTAGGCTATAGATTTTTTATAAACAACATCCCAAACATACATTTACTTTACTCTAAAAACACAAAACTCAGTTCATATTCATTAAAGGTTTTTCCTTATGTTTGTCTAGCTATAATTAAAAACATAATGTAAACTCATGGATGTTGACACATAATGTTAATAATTTTCGCAAACTATTTGTACAGAATTGTGTGCAAATAGTTTGCAAAATTACATTCATAGATTAAATCTAAGATTTTCAATAAAAATAATGGGCAATAAAATGGATGGAATAGCCCAAAAAGCAATAAAAAAGGGAAACTAAAGTTCATTCATTTTTTATATTTAATTTAATTAAATAGCTAATTCAATTAATTGACTGATAAAGTACATTAACATTAAAGCTTTCTCCATAAAAAGGAACGAATAAAAAGAACATAAAATCTAAAACACTAACCCCGGAACACTTCAAAAGAAAAGGCACGGCGATAAAAACACACACTGTAACAAAAACCAGCAAAGAGAATGTTGAAATATCTTTATGGACTTGAAATATTTTAAGATAAAAAATATTAAAGTGCAAAGTCGATACTGCTTTTTAGAGCGATAGTGCTTAAAATCCTCGAAATACCCAGCGAAAGATCAATAAGAAGGTCGACTAAAAGAGAGTACACAAAAGAGAAACATAAAATAAAAAAGATATTTTTATAAAATCTTATATTCCAAGCAACAAAAAGCGTTCTAAAATGGCGATATTCGTGGGGAAAAAACGCCCTTATAGGTACTTTTTTAATGTTCCTTCCCCACCCCTTGAAAAGACTGAGGGTGTGAAATATTGCCCAGGCTTATACGACGCTGTGACGTCGTAGGGCTTACAGATATATTTTCATTTCTGTGAATCAATGGCATGTCGAGAAATATCTTTGCATTTCACGGTTCGTTTTTATGATCTCGTAAAACCGCTGTTGTCGGGTGCTTTTTGTCTGAAGTATTGGTTGGAGGTTTTTGTGATTCCCGGTTCTCTTTTTATCTGGTTTATAGCTATTTAATTTGTAAAAATAAAAAGGTAGACATCAAAATATCGTAAACGAAGAACATGAGATGCGGGTAGGATTTCGGCGATAAAATGTTTATGAGAATTCTATTGAAAATTTTCATGTTTAATAATGGTGTATAAAAATGATGTACTCGCATGTAAGTTTGTTTAAGTATGTAAGCTTTCACAATTAGCGAACACAATTTGTATGGATTAAGTGTCATTGGCAATAAGTTAATGCATTATATTTTGTTATTTAATATTTAAATTTCCCTTATATTTCAGATTTAAAAAAAATTCGTCCACATCGATTTAGAAATAAAATAAATTAAATTATATTTTTAAGTTTTTTAGATGGAAAGGCTATTAATCTTACGAACCATCTTAAAAAAAAGTGCCTGTAAATACGCGGTTACCTAATTCTAATTAGTTTTTAAATAGTTTCACTGTATTTGTTACTAATTTAACTCGTTCTAATCGCAATACCATTATTACCTAAGCAAAGTTTATAATTAAATTGAAATGAAACATTGAATAGAAAACACAAATTATTCGTTAACATTATTATATCATTGGCCCAATATCAAAACTACAAAAAGGCATAAAACACAGGGATAAAAAACTTTTAAAGTCGCCAGTTTTAAAAATCACTTAGTAGCTCTCAGTTCTGGGTAATATGCTGAGTCTGAAAAAAGTTTCAGCTGACAAATAAAGCAGTAATGTTAGGAAAAAAATCACTTTGTTGTAATATGCAAATCACAAAATACACCCAGACCGCACTCGCCAAATGCGTGCGCATCTTGTGTTTTCTTTATATACTACTTCTTACTGTGATATTTTTGTTATCGGTGTTATCAATAAAGATATTTGATTTTACACCGCTCACAACAATTAGGGGAACCCATGGTTTAAACTCTTTCACCCTCAATGATTCCACTTTGTATCATCAGCTTCCGGTTTTTTCTCACTAAGTTGAGTTCGCACTTATTTATCATTAGATGGAAGAAGAATGTATTTTGAAGAATTAAATAATGTTTTTTTTAATTAAATGAAAATATGAAAAACATGGTAAAATAAAATCCCCTCCCAAAAAATTTTAGGAAATAAATTGACCGTAAATTCTTCACTCTTGCATTCTCACATGTTTAAAAATTGATTTTACCTCTTTTTTTACAAATAAAGTTTTTGAAAAATTATTTTTATAGTTTATTCAAAATTTAAGATTCCAATATTTCCCTCCTTAATTAATATTAGATTTTTATAATAAAAAAAGAAGTTAAAAATGAAAGGGTAATCAAAAGTATTAAAAGTGCTCCCCTAATTGTTTTGAGCAGTGTACTTGCTGGTGATAGTCACATTTTCCTTAGTCCACTTTCTGCTACACAACTTGAGTTTTTCTTGGTTTATTGTTGGACCGACAATATGCTATTAGAAAATTTCAAACAGATTTCAATAAATATATTCAAAATGAAATTGTTTCTTATAGAGTCAACCGATGATGACAATAATTTTTCTACACTCTTAAAAACAAACGAGCGATTTTAACTCAGTCTAATTGATTTTCACTCGTCCAGTCTGGAAAATGCACTTCTCCTTTTGGAGTGGATCCTTTGTGTGTTAAACCTCTGACAGGATCACTCCAAACGAGTGATTTTAACTCAGTCTGAGTTAATATTCACTCCTTTCCAGTGTCGAAAATGCACTTCTCCAACTGGAGTGGATTTCACTCTTTTGTTTTAAGAGTGTAGTGCATACTGTTACACGGTTTCTTTTGCGTCTCGAGGTAATTAAGTGCCAATTAAATTCCTTCTAAGGCAATCGAGGTTCATCGTGAATCCATCAAAATAATGTCCTCAGCTAACGCGTGATATTTGAGAGAAGTATCGATTTTTAGATACAAACAACAAACAATAATGCCAGTGTGATTAATGGGAATACTTATAATGATGTTTAGAAAACAATTTCATCTGAAATTGTGTAACCTTGGTAAAACACAAAGATAGACACCAATTATTCAAGTTGTGTCAATATAGCTAGTTTGTGAATAAAAGGGAAAATCTTTCTTAATTTTATCTTTAAATGATACTTGGAAATAAAATAATTGCTTCAAAAAGGTTATTAAATATGAATGGGAGGCAGGTAATTGTAGTTCGATAAGTAAATTTTTGTTGAGTGAATAAAATGTCAGGGGTTTTCGCTTCATATAGTCGATTTTTAAATGCTTAAATTGTTATAGTACTTAACTACTAACAGTTAACTTGGTTAGGGGGCAAAGCTCCTTGCTCGCTACCACTCGCCAAATCCCGAGAATTGCTACGTAATTCATCTTTGTTTGCTCCAAAAACAAACATGCACGACAAAGATATTTTAGTTAAAAGTCCCGACCAGCGGGGAGAGTGCGTAAGACGAAAAAGGGAAGATGCATCGGCTTCGGCTGTTTTTACGATGCGTTTCCGGAAACTCAAGTTTCCATGCAAGTTCCATGCAACCGTGTTCCATGCAACTCAAGTTTCCCAAATTTCCATGGGACTGCTCCATGGCATCACGTAGCTCTAGCGCTAAGCAACAATCTCTACCAAAGCCACGGGACGCAACCTGAAGCAGCCCCGGCACAAAACAAGCACACCGCCACATTTACTTTCAGCGTTTCTGATTGGCTGAAGCCGCGTAAGTCACGTGGCTCTCGAGTGTAAGACAATTACAATTTATGTATTATGTAGAGCAATGCAGGATAATTTCAATACAAAAATAGATGAAGCATCTAATTTAACTTTAAATATTGACTTCAATTTATGTTCGTTAGTAAACTATCAAATAACAAGTTTATATTCGTTAGTAAACTATCAAATAACAAGTTTATATTCGTTAGTAAACTATCAAATAACAAGTTTTAAAACATTCTTTTTTATCATATGTCTGTAACTGGTGCTTGTTGTCTTTCCAAATACAGAATGGAAATATACGTTAAAAATTGGTAATCTTAATTTATATATTTTTTAATTAGTAATGACTAATTACTTATAGCCTGTAATCATTGGTCATGCATAACAATTTCTTCCAAGCATTTATAAAGCTTAATTACTTACATTTAAATTATAGTAATAAGATGGACTATGTTTCAACCTGTTGCATTTTTATCGTTTAAAAACTGATATATTTGAAGCCACAAACATGGTAGACTATGTTCACATTTAACAAACTATATTAACTGAATAACACCAAGGACAATAATTCTCTTACAACCTAGAAACATCCTTTATATAATTACTATTTCGCTTCCCAAGGGCTCAAATGAATGGAAATGAGACAATGCCTGTCAACATACGGAAACAAATAATAATGTGTGACTGTATAACACCTAGCGAGAAATAACTTGATATTTCTGTGAAGCACGTCCGGTTAACATATATTGCCGGATGAGCTAGTGTTGTTATAATTAAAGTTACATTTTAAAGTAATGGTAAAATTAGACAGCAAGTGGGATGTGAAACTTGACAGGTGCAGTTATGGCTGAGGGAGTAAGGTTTAGCTTGTGGTTTGCTAGTAAGATTAACGTTGTACTGCATACATAATTAGGTGTTCTTCCTTCATTGGTAAGTGACATCACATCTAGAAAAATGTTTGAACTTGTTTTAAACACTTAATAGTTAGAACCGTCCGTTTTTTTGCCGAATGTATTGAGATAAGTTTAGGCCCATTCTAAAATGCGTCTTTAATTTATTATATTAATGGTTTTGTCCTGCTAACATATTAAAAAAGGGATTTTATCTATAAGTTAACTTGTCAAACGGTTTTCATGTTTTATGACCAATTAATTAAAAATTTAGTAATGTTTTATAATTTTTCCCATTCCGCAATAACGGGATCTATGTTTTTATATAACACACACATGTTCATACGTTTACCATTTATTTTCTATCGAAAAGATACACACAACTTTTTCTAAGTAACTTGAAAAGATGTATTTACATAAATAGTTGCCAGAAATTAAATGTACATAAATAAGAATAACAGGGGAAAAAATCAAATTGTCCTTTTAAGGCAGGGGAAACAGTTGGAAAGGCACTTGGCTTGCATACAGAAGGTCTCAGACTCGAAGACTCAGGCATTGCCCAAGTAACTGTCGACGCGTAAATGGTATGTGCAGCTAAAAATTATGATCAATAATAATCCGTGTAAAAGAAGTCACACTTTAAAAATGCACCAAAGTCAAAACGCTTCGTTCGATGTTACTACTTTTAAAACTTGCATAGGGTGCCTAGTCAGGTATCGGCTTGTCACTTGATTATGGGTTTTAATAACGACTACGTCATTAATAGCCTTTACGTAGATCTAGTGTCTAGATAATTAAAATCCACTTAAATCTGCATAAAGTACAGACAAATGTTAAAACAACACACAAAAACTTTAAATATTGCGTTCCATGCATTAGGATTTGCAAAATTACGTTGTTTTTGATGCTGAAATAATTTCTCTGTAGGTTCAAATTAAAAAAATTCAATTCTTGCATTTTTTGGGACAATTTAACGTTAGATTAAAAAAAAAATCCTACATCAGCAATGTACAACAAATTTTAATTGCAGCAGCCTTTTTTTCACCAGAAAAACCAACCAATCCCACTTCGCCAGACGCAATTTCGCATCGGAGCTTGACAAAAATAGCCAAGCTCAGCGCAATAAACCTCATTTTGATACACTTTGTAATTTAATTATAACCTAAATTTACATACGCAGCTCCACCGCTTTTAAAACTGCATAAAAAACCAGCTTTTCTTCGACAATTCCTTGTAAATATGCAGGGGATGCTTTTTTAAACGAAAGCCAGCAAAAACAAGAGAGGCGAAAGTTAAGAAAGTCCCTCAAGTTATTTTTGCAACTTAACTTTTCCATCTCATACATTTATGGAGGAGGTTTATCCATCTATTTAAAGACTGGCCGAAGGGAGACTTAAAACTATGCAGGGCGGAGAAAATAAAGAGAATTTAACGAGTAAAGTTTCTTATATACAAGTTTACTTTTGCATGTAGCATTCTATAATAACTTTTAAGCAAATCTATTGTTTTAAGCAAAAATATGTAAGTCGTTTTTAGTTTTGTAAGGCAGTTTATTTCTGACATTGTAATTATATTTTTGAGATAATATATTCTCTCATTAAAAAAATATGGTAGTCTGAAGATTAAAATCTATTAACAATTGATTAAAGGGTCCAGATTTTGATGTCAGGCGAACCTGGAAAGGATACATTTATTAAACTTGAACAAACCTACTAAAAACTTTGTATTAAACCATCCCGATTGCGTTAGCGTACGATGGCAGCCTGTGTCCCTTTGAGTGTTGTTTCTGCAGTCAACTTTGGCACGTGACCGTGATTTTAAATTACTAGTTGTTTCTTGAGCAAAGAAGAATTTCGCCAATTGTGGCCTTTTTCGTCCTTTGCCATCTCCGAGTGTACTTGAAGCTGCTAGTCTGAGGATTGAAAATAAGACCTTATGTTAAGTTTAACTTATTTCCTTTCATTCATAGTAACTACCTTTTATTAGTATCATCACAATATAGTTAAATCTTAAATAATGATTTTATTTTGCTGGAAATTTATAAAATTAATCTGCTAGTGCAATTGTGTATGCGATAAAGATTTTCATATATTTTTTCTAAAAAAATTGTTTTGATATAGATAAAATTGACATGCTCAAAATTATTATAAAAACATTTGTATGAAATGCAAAAACAACAACTTTTTTTTGTGATTGCTGAATTTGTTTTTTGAGGTATTCTATAGAGTACAGCATTGCGAACAATTCTGAAACCTATGTAGTAGAGGATTTTTTTCAAATCATCGATCTAAGAGCTTTGTAATGATGTATACAAAGTTATTTTACTTAATATATTCAGTTAAAAAGTAATACAGTTTTACTCTTTAACTTCTATTTGTTAAAGTACTTGGAAACCTAATTATCCACTAATAATAATATTACAATGAATATATTCTTCGAGTTGGCACAATGAGATACTGTTGTGAAATTAGGTCAAAGACAGTTTGTTTTGAAATTTAGTGAAGCAAAAAGCAGACAGTCTGTCTTTTCCCCTCGAAATTTTATGAAGCATTCAAGGTAGCTTTATACACTGTAAACCCAACTCTTCTACAATAGAACAAAAAAAATATTTTAAGTTATTGTTAAACGTCTTTTTTGCAATTTTTTAAAGCTATTTGGAATTTTTGTGTTCATGTGTTATTTTACAATGTCTCAATGGAATAAATCTAATTAATGTGAAATTATTGGACAATTTGTAAAAATGTATCCTTTGGAACAGCACAACTGAAGAATTTATTTTCAAATGTTGCAAACAATTAAAAATATAATATAGGGGTAAGTGGTATACCTTGGACGTATGTGTACCTCGAACCTATGCTGATTCTAGCTCGATTAGGTTAGATATTGAAACAACACCACATGCAGTTAAAGTATTTGCTACCAGAGATCTCAGTGAAGTTCTATATGTTTGTTTAAAAGGTCAATTTATTAAAGAGGTTTCGAAAAACTAAATTCACAGTTCAAAAGTAAATTTTTGTCAGATTCTTTAGTGTAATTTTTTACTCAAACATGTAGTGTTTATTCAGAAACGATGGTTATGCAATATAAAGCAAAGTTTTAGCTATAAAACAGTGTGCTTGAAATTAAGTTAAGTCTAACCTTAACTTGGTGATTAACTATTTTGTTTTTAATATCCAAGTGGGGTACCTCGAACCTAATACAAGTGGTGTACCTTGGATTGGTACAAGGTACACTACTATAAGTCTTATGTGCTTCAGATTGTTGAACACCCTTTTTAAAATTCAAGTAAATTCTTTCCTTTGAAAAATTAAGTATTTTAAGCTATTAATATGCAACCCTGATTTGTAAAATCTAGAAAAATGGAAATTTGTAAGAAATTTTGATATGATGTAATAAAGAATTTTTTTTGTAGTTAATTATTTAGGTTTATGGAACCTTATAAAATTTTAACCCTATTGATATAATATAGAAAATAATTATTGCATGCTCATCTAAAAAGATATTTTTTATAATAAGTATCTAAGCAGCACATCCTTTTTATGTTTAGGCCTAGTTGAATAAACATAGGGGGAAATATTTGAGTTGGTTTTTTTTTTCAAATTTAAGACAGAAAGATAGCCAAATGTTTTTCTATGGCATGAAATAACAGTTTAATTTTATGCTTCATTTTAACGAATACACCCGAGAAATATTGCATTGCAGCTGAAAAGGCCAAAAGGGCACTAAAAAAAACTAAGGCAATAAAACCCCTTACTGAGCCAATTGACCTAACATAACCAATTACTACAATCTTAGCTAGAAATAAGAGTTGGTTGTAAAATGTATTTTTGAATTTTATGTGGCTAATAAATATTGGTTTTCGGACTGTAAATCGGGTCTCTCTACCTGTTAATAATTGGTTCAAGGTACACTACCGGTTGGACCAAGGTACACCACCGGTGGTGTACCTTGGTCCTAATTGCAATTTTCTGTATTTATTTTTTTAATAGTTGAAATCATTTAAATAACCTGTTAAAATAAATATATGATGTATATAACAACATAAAGTATTCAGTAAAAATAATTTTATTCACTTTTTGCAAGTAATTAAGAAAATAAAAATTGAAAAGTCAAAATAGGTCCAAGGTAACCCACCTTCCCCTATCTGTAGTTTATGAAAGCATAGTTTTTTAATAAAAAAATGTTTGAAAGAAGATAATATTTTTGAAAAAAGTATGAAAATACTGTTAATTTTCTATATCTAACACTAGTGTTATGGACTAAAAAGATAAATATTATTAAGATTTTCGAAAATTTATTATACCAGCTTATTGGCAGGATTAAAATACAATGCATTATTTTGATTCCAAATTTACTACGCTTAGTGCAATGTTAATTTAATAACTAAGGAAATATTTGAATTGTTTTGATATCTTTACATTTAATATGCATTGCCTATGTTTCTAACATTCCCATGGGAAATATAATTTTCATTTAGTTATAACTTTTTTAATTAACTAATAAATATAATATTTGTTGAGTTTTTTTAGTTATTATTAAAAACCGCCACTAATTAAGAAACATTTTACTTTTGTTTCACAAAAAAGTCGTTTTTGTAAAAGTTTGAACTTGTAAACAGATGTTACTGCAAATTTTCTTTTGTCCTTTACTGTTTCGTCAGTTTAGGTCCCTAATTTAATTTTACTTAAAAAATTAGGTTCAAGTATTACTATGCAACAATAGATATTTAGTCAGTTAAAATAAATTTTTGTCTGGATTCGATATTTTTCTCAACATAATGATAAAACTTATTAATATTTCATTCAACCAATTTATCACTCAAATCTTGATGTAACTTATTTTCAACATCACTCGTCTTTTGGAAAACAGGAATAATATGCATGAATATATTTTACCCTAAAACATTGTTACCCTAAAACGCCTTTAAAAACCACATTCCTTCTTTTTAACAGCTTTTTATTAACTATATTCCCCTATGTCTTTACTTCAAACATTTACCACTGAAGAAACACATCATGACAACCTAAGACAAAAAGTATGAATCCTGCATTTGAGAACTCCGTCCAACATCACAAAACCTCAGTTAAGACTAAAGGATGACTGATGAGGTAGATCAAAGGAATATCACCAGATGATTGTGAAGAAGCTGCGAGAAAAGAATATAAAAAAAGTTGAAAAGCCAAATTTTCATTTTTCAAAAATGTCGAGAGGAGAAAAGGGGGATGGCTATTTTTGTAGGTGTTGCCAGATAAGTCAACGATATAAATAAAATGTAAACAGATATAATAGTTAAAATGCGCCTGATGGAGGGACCATATAAATATCGCCAACTGTCTAATTTGGAGAGGTAGGTTTCCCCGTTTGGCATTTTATCGCTGAAATTTAAGTTAAAGCCAACAAAAAGCTACCAAAGGAATTATGTAAATTACTTATATTTCAGATACACTTGTTTCTGTGCTAATTACAAATGTTAGAATAATTATTTAAAAGCTATAACATTGTGACTATTTAGAAACTTGAATATTTTAACCCTTTCAGTCCCAATGACAATTTTACATCATCATTTTAGAATTTTTTTTTTCTGATCGTCCATAGCCATTTATGATATCAAAAAGCATATCATTCGATTCTTCAAACTTTTTTCTATTAGAATTTTTTTTAACCCCAATATATGCCAGCCCTATTGTTTTTTGAAAATTATGATCAGAAACATGATGATGCCAAAGAAGAAAGAAAAGACTGAAAGGGTTAAACATTTTACTTACGTGGCTTGAGACCAAAAGTCCCGTGACTGATGAAGGTCCCCTTTTACCAGAAGTACGCTCTATCTACAGTTTCTGAGATAAGTCAGAATGATGCTGTGTCATCCTTCATTTACTGGGAATGTCAGTTTATCGCCAGTATAAATTCACCTCAATTCATCTCTGGAAGATGGCTTGTGACTGAATATTTCTCATTCAGTTATATTCCTTTTTGAAAATAAAATTTTTATTGGGGACAATTTTTTGTTCTTTATTTGAAAAAAAAACTTTAAAATTTTTTTGTCTGCAGTATTTTATTAAATAATAATTTAGAATGACTTGGTTTGATGCAATGAATTGCTGAATTAGTTTTGTAGATGTTTTGTTTTGATATACATGAATAACTAAAGAAATTTACCAATGAGGTATAAATGTAAAGATATAACTTTGGTGTCCATTTTTGTATTTGAAGTCTTATACTTGGATTACTCCTATAGAATAATAAGCAACCTATGTAACATACTATGTAATCAATGTTACTAGCTTTTTATTTAGTTTTTATCTTTTAATCATATAATGACGATTACCAAGTAAATTTTCCACCCGAAAGCGAGTTTTCTACATAAGTTTTTTTTTAACAAACAAAAGAATATAAGAGAAATGAAGATAATAATCCTGAATAATTTATGTAGGACAAGTAAGGTTTCACGAAATATAAATTTAAAAAGAGTTAAAGTTGAGATTTTTTTTTAAAATTCGGAATGAAGATGTTAATAGTATTCCCAAAGGCCTCGTTAACCCTGTAATGCATACTGTTGCCGTTTGGCAACAAGTAATATAAGCTCCCTCTCGACAAATTTGTGATTTTTTTTATCTCTTACATTCCATTTTGAATTTTTAGTTACTAATTATCCTAATAGATGACAGTAGTAAATGTGTATTCAAAATTAAAGAGCGAGGTTATTAACTGTTGTGAAATTACGTTTTTGACAGTATTCAAAGTATAATAATATTAGTACTAAATACAAATAAATTGTTTTGAAGGATTATAGTAAAGAGGGTTCATTTGAATTTAGTTTGGTAATTCTAGTCATTATTATCAAAATTGGAATTTTGTAGTTGGTTTTTACCATATGGGAAAAATTGAAATTCTAATGCAGTTAAATTTTTTTCAGTATCTTTCTCATAATGTATGAGTATTAAAGATACATATATATATTTTCGGGACGAAAGAAAATTTATGCATTAGAGGGTTAATGGTTGAAGTTTGTGATTTGTGTTTTCATCAGTTAACCGTACGATGAAGCATTTTATCTTCAACTTCTAAAACTGAAAAATATTATAAAATCGCAGATTTATATTGTTTGCGATCTGAGAATTACATATATTAACATATTTTATCTCATCATAAACATTCCATATCTCAAACTACAGTACTGTCATTCACGAAAAAAAAAATCGTGTAACTTTCATTCTAACTGCATGTCAATACTCATAAAAGCCCATTTAGTTTAAATATAAACTTAATATCCAAAGAAATACGAATCTTTTTTTATAATTTGTTGCCTTGAATTAAAACAAAGGAAATACCTCGTGTGAATAAAAAAAATTCAGTGTATTCTAATAACTTCATTATTAGTATATTGCGCCATCTGTTTAGTATGGATAATTACCCGCCCCTTCTTAAAAATAAAACACATCTACTTTAAAGAAGAAAAAAAATCTGCAATTTCGCCTTTGATATCGCAAGCGTTATTTCTCTGCTAAAAGTTAAGAATAATGCCGGGCATTAAGTGTCTAAATGGGCAGTGCATTATCACACGAATAAAAGTTGATGGAAAAATATCTTCTGGAAATTCTCTGTTATTGTTTGACAAAAATGTAACAATTACTGGACTGATTTTTCAATAAAATGTAAATTGATAATTGATTTTGTAAGTTCAAATTGATTCAAAAAGTTTTAATGAGAGATATGCAATATAATAGAAAAATAATTTAATGTATCAATGATAATTTTTTATAAATATATTTGTTTTCATGAGTTTTTGTAAAGATAAAACCATGACATATCAAAAGAAAATATTAAAATTCTATGTATTTTAATTCACATCTTCAGTAATCATATACAAAAATATCATTGAACCTAACCTTAACCTAACCACTCACAATGTGTCATGAGCTCAAAAAATATTTAACTATCATTAAAATATTACGCGTAAAATAATTCTGCACTTGAATAGACAATATTTTTCTTCAATACATATTTTTAACTTTATGTTTAGGTCGTGAGTAAATCTCTATATAAGATAAAATTGTAATTGTCGGACGCTTGAAAGCCACGTGACTTACGCGGCTTCAGCCAATCAGAAGCGTCAGGAACGCTGAAAGTAAGTGTGGCGGTGTGCTTGTTTTGTGACTAGGCTGCTTCAGGATGCGTCCCGCGGCTTTGGTAGAGATCGTTGCTTAGCGCTAGAGCTACGTGATGCCCTGGAGCAGCCCCACGGAAACTAGATTATTTTTCAACTGTCGGCATCGGTCTTGAGTTTTCAGCCACGCATCGTAAAAACAGCCGAAGTCGATGCATCTTCCCTTTTTCGTCTTGCGCACTCTCCCGCTTGGCGGGACCGTTTAACTAAAATATCTTAGTCTTGCATGTTCGTTTGCTGAGCAAACAAAGAGGAATTCCATAGCAATTCTCGGGGGTTGGCAAGCGTAGATAATATAAAATAAATTTTCGTATTTAATATTGTAGATATTTTTTCTTGATAGTTGAAGTTTACAATTAGTAATGGTCGTACGAAAATTAATGTGCTTCCTTTTCTTAATAAAATCCTTTTCCTTACTGCTAAAATATCATCTCAGACTTTTTTTAGTTATACCAAGGTAAGTACCGTTATATAATATAGATTCTTCTGAATTTGTGAGTAGATAATTATTTTTCAAATTTTCATGTACTTGAAAATAATGATTTAAAATACTTTTTAACTTATATCATGCATTTAAAATATTTGAAGAGTATTTTTTGTAAAAGAATATAAAACGGTTTAAAAAATGTACAACAACAGAAACTACGCTATAAATTTAATATTGAATGATTTAGTGACGAAATGCTCATAGATTTGAATGAACTAATTTTGAAATCCGTTGTACGATTATTTAAATGATTATTTTAAAGTTATATGCATGAATAGAATTTTTTTTAAGATTTATATAAAGCAGAAGTGCCGCATTTCATTGTTTCTTGCCCAATTCAAAATATATATCTAACATTAAAATACATTTTAAGGAAAACTCATAATATATTTATCTATCTACACGATTCTCCATTCTATTAACTTTTCAAACTTAATTTGATTGTGATATGTGAGATAAGGATATACATATATTATTCTTTTTAAAAAACTATAATCTTCCACATTTCCAGACATAATAAAGCTTTTTTATGAAACAAAACTTTGTTTTACTAAAGATTACATAAGATTTATTCTTACATAAGATTTATTCTTGCATAAGATTTTTTCATTTAAATTTCCAGACACAATATTCTTATTGTTATAATTAATTATAAATTTATACATTTGTATGAAAAGGAAATTAGCAGCATTTCTACAATTTACTACAAAAATAAAGTTAATACATGAAATTCTTCTTATATATTTATTGCAGCTTATTTAAAAGGACATGTGATGTGACTATTCAAAATACGAGACAGTTAAATCCTAGATATGTGTTTATCTAAACTTTATTTCACTGTGCAAAATATACAATGATATTTGAAAAAAAAAGCTTTAAATATTCCTGTCAATAGACAAACACAGTTTCAGTCATCTCATTAAGGAACAATTGTACATCAGACATCTTCTCTAAACTCTGACTACCAAATTGGCTTAAATTCCCGGTAGATTTAGACTATATTGTGGATTGTATTCAATTTCTAATCTAAATTATAAATGTCGCATGTAATACATTCAATACTACAATTATTATTTCCTTGTGAATAAAAATCATGATTTCATTAATTTAGGTTATCTTTGTACAAAATTATGCTGATTTTTACTTTATGTTTAAACAAATAATTGTTATTGCTAAATTGTGAGTTGCGGCTTTTAATTTACTATATTTAAATTTGTATTTTTATTCATTATTCTAATGTAATAAAATTTATTCGACGTGTATTTCTTGTTGTAAAAATCAGCATCATTATTTACTAAACAAATAACATTAAACTCGCTCGGAAAATGATTACGTCATTTGATTTTTTTTGGTAAACATTAATATCATTTAAATTTTATAAATGCTTTTTTTTTGTTCATTCGCAGATTTAACTTTCAGTATAAATGTTTTTTTTATTATTAAATTTTAAAAACATGACAAGATAATAAGTTGTATAATGTATTTTAACTGCTGGTTAATAAAATTTTACATTCGTCACTATCCTAAAAAAATAAGAAATATATTTAAAATTAGCATCTGTTTAATAGTAATTCGCTGTTTCGTTTTGTTTTTCGATTGTTGGATTTTTTCTCCATTCAGTAACTCCATTTTAGTTTTCTCGATTTATAACCACCTAGGTGAAAAGGAATATTAACTCGCTAAAAATAGTATTCGCTTGTAAATGTCATCTTTTTAACATAAATTAATTGCATAAATAATGAATAATTAAATGGCAGAACTAATTGCAGTAGAAGTATTATCTAATCATTTTGGCTCAAATCAGTCAACTGCTGGTTGAAGGAAGGGTATTACTGCATGCACATATTTTAAAAAACATGACTGAAGCGTTTTACCTAAAGCTATGTGATAATCAACAGAATATTTATTTGTAATGAAAGAATAAACGAAAATCTAAAAACACTCCATTTCGGTTCTTTGTTAATATAAAAGACTTGTTGAAGTGTTAAAAATGTTTTGTAAAATATTTGTAGTATTTTTTGGTACAAAACTTGTTTTGAAATGTTTTCATAACTACAAAATAAATTAAGCAAATAAAACGTCATATTAACAATAACTAAAAAAAACTTCATAGAGACTAAGCTCACGATTAAATTTAATCTTTCTTTTTGCAAATGTTTCATCTTCTACATAAACAGAATCAAAAATTAAAACTCGAAGCAGAAATCATCCCTTTCTCTACGCTGATAATCCTTTTAAAACTTCATATTTCTGAAATTAACTTTTCTAAAATAATTTCTCGAAGAATATTTTTTTAAAAAAATAATTTAATTCTTTCATGAGTTTTGCAAGAAAATCATTGCATTGGTTTCCAACTGCTGCAACTGAAATTTTCCTCAGTTGATACTTTAATTGTAGAATCTTGATAGAAGATAAATATATAATCTATCAAATTTTTAAAAATAATCTATATGTAGGTGAACTTAGTCTAAAAAGTAGAGATTCTGGAGTATAAAGGAAATCGTGTGTTGCCTAATTACTATTACGTAATCTATTTTTTAAAGAGAGAACATAGTTAAAATACATTTGTAAAAATTACTAATGAAGCTTTCTTTCCAAAACGTGTACCTTTTCATGTATCAATAATAAACAAGATTATTGGCATGACATACAATACATATTTTTTCTTTAAATATGCAGTTAGTAATTAGTAGTGAAATTATAAATTATAAACGCTTTTATTTGAAAAATCTCCATGGGATTTCTATCACGTATTTTGTTTCTTCGTATTAATTGCGAAGATATTCTCTCTGTAAAGATGGTATCGTATATAATTAGAGGCGAAAATAATAAAAAAAAGTTAACTTTTTTGTAAGACTTCATATGATCAGTTAATGAATGCGCGTTTACATGAATAGGATATCGCCTTATCGAACTTTCGACAAAGTTTTTCTATGAAATATTTTATGATACATATTTTATTTTTTTTAGTATTGTATTACTTTAAAGGTACCTTTTTTATTAGAAATGTATTCTGATTACGTAATTTAAGTGACGTAATTTAGAACAAGTTTTGGAGGTACGGCTGTAAAATTTAAACAAGTTTAAGAAAACGTCAGATATAGTAAACAGTTTGAACCGCTGAAAGTATGGGAAATTTCCGTAAAAATGACGATTTCCTTTCAGAGTATGACCAAGACCAATCATGTTTCTATTACAATATAGTCAAACCTACGCGGTAATCAAAAACAAACAGAAGCGAGTCATTTATGCAGAGTCGGCACCATCCAGAACGTAATCAATAGGCCCAAGAAAACACATTCTAGGGGGAATTCTGCCGCTGCAGATCAGTATGCGAAGGCACGGCTGCAGTTAAGGCCGCCATAGCGATGATGATCAAACATTGTTAACTTCGACACGTTCCTTTCTTCGAGAGTATACGAATGAATTATTCGCAGCTGTTGCAGTTTTGGTATCTGGTCAGAGATTAAGTGAGTTTGGCACACAAGGGTGGAGCATTATTAATGGTGGGCAGTCCTTCACCGAAAATGAGAAAAGGAATTCGCGCCTGTGAGGGACCTTGGGCGAGATTGCATCTTTGATGTTTGTTTAGGGTGTAAGTGATAGAATGAGTCTTATATTTGTGTTAAAGAAAATATATTATTACTTCTGTGTGTTTTAATAAAATACTTACGCTAATATATAACAGCTCATTGGTGTTGTAAGAAGTTTGAAGGGAGAAGTAAGAATAATTGCAATACGCTGCTGTTAGTTTTACCATTTGAATATATTTCAACTTATTTATTGGAATAGATATTTAATGTGACACAATAGTTTAATCTGTTGAATATTGGCTTGACCTTTAATAAAATCACAATTTATTTACATTTAATATCTAGTGTATATAAAAATTTCATACCATCTTGATAAACCATTACTTACATTATTTTATACATTTATGATTTAATTTAACCAAAAACTAATTACTGTTGTTGTTAAAGAAGTACATTTTTAACATGTTTTATTATAACTCTTTATATATTTTTTGCAACTGTATGACTTTGGAAATCAATTTTTAATAAAATAAATTCTATAAAATCTTTAAATAGTATTCAATTGTGAAATCTATCGTAATATAAATAGATTAAAAATATTTATAATTTAATAAAAAATATGTTAATATGCGTGAAAAAATATAAATGTTACATATTTTAGAAAAGTTTTAGTTGTCTTTTTCGCTACCTTTTATTCGTAAGTACCATTTTTAGCAAGTATCACGTTATGTGTTTTTTTTAAATACGTTATAAATCGCATTAAAATAAAAACAATGTTTCTTGTTATCAATATTAATGGCCAATACAAATATATTTTTTATTTAAAGCATAAAATTATAAACTATAGCTTGTATCATATAAAATGTTTATAAGATAGAAAAATATATGATTTATCAAATAAAATGTCTTTCATAAAAAAAGTAAAACAGTAACTCGATAAAACAACTTCAGAATAAAATTTAAACTCCAAGATAAAAGTTACTTTTTTGCTAAAAAATGCATTTACAGACCCCATGAATTATTAGCACTTGTCGACACTTCAAAGCCCCGATATATTTCAAAAACTGATAAAATATTTCCCATTACACGCGGAAGAAACGCCCTTTTGTCAGTAACAGTCATGCGTTCTTACTTTTCTTATTACAAAAGTGTCAACCCAGAAAAGTTATTATTTGTCGAGACACTGTTTTTATTTCGCTAAAATCCAATATTTTCTTCGGGAAACGCTGTAAAACAACTTTTTTCCCTCACTTTTTTAGATGCTAAAGTGATAATGTGCTATACTTTGCCGCTATATATATACTTTTACAACTTTTTTTCGTTTGATGAAATTTAGACTTTAGAAAAATATTTAGTGAAGAAGATCTAGTGCTGTCGAAAGCTGCCTTTTATTTTATATCATGGCTTTTTTTTATAATGTGTACATTACTGGGATGTCAATGTTAGAAAAAAGTTTTGGCCAGACGTTGGTCATTCTTTTTAAATAAATAAAAAATACTTTTAGCAATTTTCTTTATCTAATAAAAATTGCATCTAAGTGTTGGCTAAAAGATTTTGGTGTCATCATATTTGAGAAAATTGCCTCCATCGAGAATGTGGTAACCTCTTCAATAATTGTGTTATTTTCTTTTAGATTTTGGATACAAAATATATATTTAGTCTTAGTTTGGAACAAATCATAAAAACGATGTACTCTATAGTTTATCAAATATAAGACATTTTATTTGTTTTATAAAAAAAAAGACTTATGGGCAATGTGCTACCAATGTAATAGATCGATAAAATTGCATATCATATTTCTTTTTATTAAAAAAAGGGATAAAAGTGATGCAAAGAAGTATTATGTATCTATTTAAATCAAATTAAAGGAATACATAATGTCAAATCATGAAATTTCAAGCCACTCTTCCCAATTTATAAAAAGAGCTGGACAGTGTAAAAATATGTATTAATTTTTGTTGTTTGATAATATTAATACGCAACAACATTTAAAGGATCTGGTGACGGTATCAACTAAAATATTATAAGTGTACAATGGTTTTAAAATAATTTGTCTTAAATCTATAATTTCAGTGAGAGATTTACTTAAAAGACAGCATGAATTTAAATAATTTGATAAAAATTAACTTGCTAAACACATTTTTAAAAACCAAATACTTAAAATTTTTTTTAAAAAAGTCATAACTAACTTTACATCTTTTTTAAAGTGACTCACATGATGTATAAACACAATGATGCATATAAACACATATACCTAAAAATAGTGAGTAAAATATATAGATAAACCTGGAATGCAGGTGAAGGGTGTATATGTATACGTATGTATATCTCAGATTAATAAAATTTAAGGTGTTTTTTATTTAAAATCTATTGTCCACTTAACCTTTACACGTAACTGAAGTTTTATATTTTAGAATCAAAATAGAATATTAAAATTACCTAAAAAACTTCAAAACAATGTTGCAATCTTTTTGCTTGATTTAGAACCCAATCTTCCGACATTTATCTTTATCAGCAATTAAATGTATGTTAGTTACTCGAAAAAATAGTGTTGTTCTCATAAAAAAATAACAATTTGCAGCGACTGCATAATTAATGAGCAAATTATATTTTACTAAGTTGACAAAATGTCACTATATTGTTCAGTTCTTACCCTTGGCTGTTATAATATAAGATTAAAAAATGTAATCAGTAAGCGCAACTGCAAAACGCTCTAGGCCATAAAAAATACGTTGACAAGGCTTTTTTTATGATGCTATGTAAAGAAATTGCTTCATTACTTCTTTTACACTTGGGTTTCATCAAAGGAATTTTTTTTCCAGGTAACGATTTTTTTGTCAAAATGTTGCTTTATGACCTCGGTAATTGAAATAGTAAATATGTAAGTTATTTGGGTAAAGTTGTTTTTCCTTTAGATTAGGTATTTTTTTAAATAAAAAAGTGTATATAGTCGACAGCATTTAAATTATTGTAGCAATTAAGTCATTTAATAGTTTTCAAAATTAAAATATAGTGTTTGAACATAAAAAGTATCAAATTTGTAACATATCTAAAGTATTATAGAGGCGAATTTTAAAATAACTTTTATATTTTCTTCACGTTGCTCTAACTTTTATACCATTTAGAAAGAAATAATTTTAAAACGATGTATTTTAAATGAACTGTGTCAATAGTTGTTTAGCATCATATTTGTTATTTTTATTAAAAGATTGCATCACCGTTATTACAAAACTAAATTTACTTCACTAGTTTTATTTCAAACTAGACTGCATGATCTGAATGCATGCTTACTTACCAGTATGCTTACTTGGTTTGGATACCTAGGTTTAATTTCATCTTACTTTAACTGGTTCTACCATTTTACTTTCACTGTGAAAATATTTACCGTGTGCTATAAAAGGCAGTTTCGATAAACAAAGTACCAATATATACAATAGAAAACAAATCGCCCTTCCAACCCAGAATATATTAAATGACAACTAATAACGAAACCTCGTCATACCAAAATATTCCGCACACAAAATATTACTCAGCACGAAATTTCCAGATGAGCGTAGAAGCTCGTTTGCTTCGCATACCTAAGTAACCTCGCTCCCACATCAAAGAGTTCTGAACGAGAGTCTATAATTGATGATGTATTGGCTCCTAACAACGCTAAACTCTGACACAAATGCCAGTTCTAGTACTAAATTTTGGCCTTCTACGTGTTGCTTTCTACTGGTCCCATCACTTTGATGATTAATAGGCTGCTATAAGTTGTAGAGTGCTAAAAGAGCAAGGCCGGCACGAAATATCATTTAGGTGGAACGTTTAAGTCATGTTGGCGTAGTGAAGAATTTGTTGTTATATCGGCCTATGCATTGGGGGCTAAAGGTGTTTATGGTATAGGTTTGTAGTTACTCTAAGAAAAATGTACAGTTTAACTAATCTGGAATAATAACCTTGTATTTTTGAATAAGTATTAAATAATTGTTTCATTACTTAATTGTAATTGAGATAAACTTGAAAAGGAGAAGGAAATATTCAACAAAAATGTGGGGTGTTTCTTATGACATAAATTTATAATTAATAAATGAGGGAATTGCTGATTATCCTTTTAAAAGTTTAAAATGTATGCTTCCCTCTCCCCAAAGTAACACAATTTTACTAGTTTCTATATTTTACTTTATTAAATTGTTTAAAAATAGAATGTTATATAGTTGTCTTCTTCCATTCTGCGCTTACTACATTTGTAATTGAGTAGTTTTCAAAAGTGTATACATTTTAATTAGATTTAATTAATTTGTAAAATAGATCAGGAGATTACTTCAGGAGACTTACAGCAGAATCCAATTAGTGCATTATAGTAAAATAGAAATACAAATATTGACGACCAACAACTGGCCAAATTTGGTCCAAAAGTTAACTAATTTTTTCAGCCTCTAATAGATATTATGAATCATCTTGAACTCTTCTACCATCTTCGAATATAAACAAATATCTAAATATAAGCTTACATATTCTAACCACACATTTGCATCTTCCAGAGGCCCGTGCTACCATCGAGGGAGCCCCGGACATCTACGTCAAGTCCGGCAGCAACATCAACCTGACCTGTGTGATCAGTCAGAGCCCAGTTCCCCCGGCTTTCGTCTTCTGGTACCACGACGACCGCATGATCAACTACGACTCGGCAAGGGGTCAGATGATTGCTGTCCAGAAGGCCCTCGAGGGGACAGCGCTGTCCAAGCTGTCTATCCGAGGGGTACAGCCCTCGGACTCCGGAAACTACACTTGCTGTCCTTCGAACGCTGAGGCTACGTCGATCACGCTGCATGTGCTTAATGGTAAGACTGTGTCTGTTGACGTCTTTAAAATCCGTTGAAACCAAATCTTGCCCTGTAAAAAAAAGAGTTATATTATAGAAAATTTCTGGCAGTGAAGTTACAAGGAAATGTCCGTAATGCTACGGACATAATCAGCTGACAGAATTTTCCCGCGGCCAAGCAGTACAGAAAATATTCATGCCTAACGTGTTTTCTATTGTCGCTGGGTATGTTAAAAAAGATAAAGCTATAACCAGTATTCGATCAAAAAAAAAAAAAGATCGCAAAAAGAAAAGACTCAATCATGCTGAATTTTGTGATAGTATGATTTTCTACGGAGGCAATCACCCATGAAATTAATTTTCAGTGCAGCAGAGACAAACGCTTATACAAAGTTGCGTTGTATCTTATAGACGGCATGGCTTTCGTTAAAAAGAGACAACCGATTACAGTGTTAAGTCGAAGTACAAAAAATATAAATTTATTTTTGGAAAAACAGCAATTTTCATACAGACTGTTGCATTTATACCAGTTCATTTACATATTTGGAACATAAACAAAAAATACACTTGCTTTAGTGTTAATTATGAATGTAACACTCATTTTCTAAACTCGCTTACACATTGTATTTAACTTGGCAAGGAAGCGTTAAAAACCGCTTAAATGCCATTATCAGACGTAATTCTTTCGAAGGAAAGTGCCATAAAAATGTTTACACTATATTCTATTTAAAACGCTTCTTATATATAATCTTAGAATAGAACATGTGTAAATGACCTTTAGGACAGCACACTTGTTCACATTAGCATACGTTTTTCAACCCGGTGAAAATTGCTCCTATTTACTGAAATAAGTTTTCTGTTAAACGAGGCAAAGGGTTTTGTTTAGAGGACCTCTCCTCTGCAGGTTTGACAAAATTGTATCCTATTCGCCCCAGCGGTGCACATGCGAGGACTTTTGTAAAACTAAATTCACAACCTCATTTTTCAATTTTTTGTAATACCAATATTTTTATTATAATTATCAAACTTTCCAAATATACCGATACTGAAGCAACTGATTTAATTCGTGTATTGACAAATGGCGCACGAAATGGTCAAGCTCTGGCTTACTCAACTTACGAGGTTAGAGACAATTTTCCAAAACCTCGCATAGATAGAAATTGGACGTCACTGACTCTTGAACGTTGAGTAGTTAAATTAGAGGTCATCATAGTCAAGCAGAATTCGAGGGTTTAGGAAAAAAGTCTTTCAGGCATTTGAATCGGTGAGTGCAGAAACAACGTCAGTCACAAATTTCAAATTTTTCAAGAGGGAGAAAAAACGTAATAATTCCTCCAAATTTTAAAATATTTGAGAACTTTTTTTTCCTTTGTCATAACATGCTTTTATGCTGCTGTTATAAAAAAAATTACCTAATTTCTACATAAATTAGGCTCAGGAGAATTAAAACTATGATTCGGACTAATGCTGTTTCTGCACTCAACTGTTTTTACAGACAGTAGGAAACTTGGAAAAAGATAACCATTCGTTAAAAGTTTGTATTTGTTATTAATTTTGTTTCGATTTTTGTTTATAATATTTATTTTAATTAATTTCACACAAAAATTACAAATGTATATTTTTTAATATTACATGAGAAATGAAGTTACAGTATTGCAAAGTCATAAGACAGAAATATAACAAACTGAAACGCTATTAAAATAAATCATTCTCGACGATAGTATCATTGTCATGTTCAGTGGTTGACCAGGTAAATAGTTCATCATAAGAACTTTGAAGTTTTCAGGAATATGAACAATCATTTTCTGGATGTCTTCCATTTTCTTTATGTTGATTGGAACTTTCCCTGGTATTCTGCAATACTTGAAGGAAAATCAATATCGACGTTACGGAAAGCAGGTCTCAGCAACTGATAGCTGTGCTTTTGTAATCCTTCAATGAAAATGTATGTTTTCTTCAGAGTTATAGCGGAACTCTTTATATTGGGTGGGAACAAACTTGAATTTTACTTCTTTTGGCACACTGTGCTTAATGGCGTGTTTTTCGATCAGTTGTTGTAAGAAAATATCTTGCTCAACTTTTGATTTGAACTTGATCGAGATGGAATGAGATGCCCTTTCCAGTTGATGTGTTCAACCCCACGTACTTTAGATGTAATAATCGCGTTTCTTCGAAACTCTCTTCATTGCTAGACGTTGAAAACTAACTTAGAACACGTTGAAACACTTGACTGATAAGACTTCAATACAAGCCTCACCTTAGGGTGTTAATCACACGCGCACGCTCGGCAAGGAACCCGACAAGACTGGGCACGCGATCAGGCGGTGGGTGCAGAAACAACGTCAGTCACTGGACTCATGTTGTTTCTGCACTCAACACTCGAAACAAACGTCCTGTATTTACGGAACTACTCAACAGACTAACGTAGTTTTTTCACCAAACACGCATCTTGCCTTTTTACGCTTATTTTCATTGAAAACGAGTTTTCGGATTTTTTGGACTGAAGTGGTTTCTGCACTCACCGATTCATTTATCGGAAAGTTTAGATTAAAGAAAAAGTTAAAATAGTCTAATAATCAAAAAAAAAAAAAAACTGGCAGTGTCTTTTTATTTATTCATAGCTGACAAAAAAAAATTGTATTTTTAACCCTTAAAATATCAAATTCCAATAACTTGACGTGACCCTCATCGAATGTTAGCAGCTTTTTTTTTCATAATTACTTGAAAAACATATTTATAAATCTTACATTGTTTAAAAAATATGTTTATACAAATAGTATATACATAGAAACTTTTTCAGGAGTTAAGCTTAACTTTGAAATACTTAAAATTACAGTTTTGTGTCTGCTGACATTCTTTCTGAAAACCGGTTAGTTTGAATGTCGATAACTTTCTATGGATAAATCATACCAATAGTTCGATGCACCATGAATAACATTTTATAATAGATGATTCTTTGCATTTACAAACCTAGTTTATCGCTTTAACACGTAACAATTGTTTTCTTTCTTTCTTTTTTCGAATTGCATTTTTGTAATGGACACCTTCCAAGTATTGAGTGGAAACAGAAATGCTTTTGAAAATAATTTTTTTCGCAAATTTGGTTTGGTTAATAAAGGTCAAGTGGAAGCAGCGGACCAATCTGACTACTGATTACAAGTACAGAAAAAACAGTTCGTTTCTATGAAATTTAGTCATTCTTAGGATGTTTGTGTCATAGAAATGAATAAAGTTCGGATAGACAAGGCAGAAGAAATGAGCGTATGATGATTTCCATTATTAGCTTTATAATCCTAATTTAAAAGATAAAGCAAGTTGTTAGAGAACGATATTAATACTTTTTCAAATCATTTTATAAGAATTCTTATAAATAATCATTGATACTGTAGTGATTCCCACCAAATATGTGGACCTAATGTGTGTGTATTTAAAAAGTTAATATCTTATGCTTAACCTTGTAATGCTATAGTATTTCTTCAAAATAAACGCAATCTTATTGTTATTTAGTCTCTAATTTAATATATATCTATACGACATTTTTAATGGTCTGAAGGTTAATTGCCTGAATGTTATACTTTGTTTTCAGCCTTGCTGATTAAATCTTGTTTATTTTTGCAGACTTTTAGGTTATTTGTTAAGTTTTAATCACTGATCAGCGTCACTGCAAATGAACCAAACCATCCGAGTGCGTTACAATCTTTTCAAACTGGCCAATGTCGCTGAATGGGTACAGTGCGCATAAAACTTAAAGATCCGATCCGTTTAAGTATTAAATACCGAAAGCTATTCCGCCTTGGGAGCTATTAGAAATTCCGGAAATTCCCGTTTGAAAGTAAACATGAAAGTAGTCAACTTTAATGAAAGATTTCCAGAAGGATCCTCTTTTTATTTTACTCAGCTAGAAATTCCCCCACACTTATTGAATGAGCGCTCACGTTTCGCTTCGAGAGTTTTAATAATGCCGTCTTATATGAGAAATGGAAGGAGCAATTATGGAGAATTTTTCAAGCATTTTAAAAATGTTTTAATCAGTGTAAGATCACTATGTTTCCACCATGTTTAAATGTTTGTTCATTTGGTAGTGTTTTAATTTTAGTGTCTTCAGGTATTTTTTCAATTTTTCTAATATAGTATTCTTTTATGAATAATAGTTTTTTTGCTACATTGTTTTAATTTTTATAAAATACTTGGTTAATTAGGATGCGTTATGTAATGTGAAAATATTCGACATTTTGGAAGAATAACATATAATTAACGTTTATATTTTCCTAAATATTAATTAAGAAAATGTAGATATAATGTGTATTGCGTACGGAAGTGTTCGTGTATGAAGTTTTAATCGTTAATTTAAAGCGTAACATATATATGCGTATTTTCCTTCAAAACTTAAAGTAACGTTCAGTTAAAATTATCTAAATACATTTATTTTTAAATGGTTTACATAAACAATTTTTTAACTGAAGATTTCTTTATTACGCAACTACACAAATGCCTTCACTAATTCTGAAATTTTGGCAAACCATTTCTTTTTATTTTATAAACAACTATAAATGACATTTTTTGATAGATTTTAAACAATCCTTATGGTAACAATAATGCAACTAACAAATTAGTTATATAAAAGACGTTTTTAATATATCATGCAAAAAGGTATAGTTTATCTTTAAAAAAATGTTTCTACAATTAACTAATTTACGGAAAACGCTTAAAAGATTTATCTTTTATATAAGCGTGTAAAAGCTAT
This sequence comes from Hylyphantes graminicola, assembly GCA_023701765.1. Lineage (NCBI taxonomy): Eukaryota > Metazoa > Arthropoda > Arachnida > Araneae > Linyphiidae > Hylyphantes > Hylyphantes graminicola. The sequence goes on along the minus strand of CM043114.1, from coordinate 34,677,100 downwards.
TCTTCATGTGCAAAGTTAGCATTTTTATTAAGATAAAAAAAATAACGCTTTTAAAATCTCTTTGAAACTCTGTTTTTTTTTTTCATTTTTTTTGTAGCTGCTTGTTAAATATAATAATGTAAAACTTTTTTTTAAAGCCTGTAGCAAAAATGTCGTTTTTAGCAACTGTCTGTATTCTTGTTACTTACTCTCAATTTGGATCCCAAGGCAAAAGGAATTAAAATTTCAACGCTAGCGTTTAAAATTGCATGTTACATTTCAAAATTATTTTTCGAATGTTTACCAAACAGAGCAACTCATTTCAGTTGAGCATTAAACATAAATTGTTTATTAACTTTGTTTCATTAACTTTTTTTTAATCGTTTTAATATAAAACACTTCCTCAAATATCGATTGAAAAATTGCTGATCGCTCTGTATATACTTAAGGTAAAAATATACAATTTGTTTTTCGTGTTGTTAAAAATTATTTTAACTACCGACTAGATTTACAATTTTCCTTGATAATTTAAAAATCTTCTTCTCTAGATAAACAAAATTTATCGACATCGCCTCCAATTCCCCCTTAATTATCAACATCAAATGCTAACTTATTTATTAATGAATACACCATGATGGAATGAAAAATAAAATGTTTCAGTAGGGTGTGAAAAATGTAGTTAGTTAGAAAATAACTATATATATATATACAAGTTAAGACATATTTCTTTATGAACGCATGATTACTCGAAACAGAATTTGTTACATCCTAAATAAGGTATCAAGCGCCATACCATAACTTTCAAACGATTCACCACTTATCAATCTAAATCTCCTTTTACCCTCCACATCATCATTTCCAAAAGCACCATACTTATTCGAGCCAACAAAAAGTTTCGAACAAAGCGTTCCCGCCATTATTCTCACATTCTCCAAATCGCCAACCATTCCACCGCAGTCGAACGCTGCAGGTAACGAATGAAATACCCGAACCATTACAGCGCCAAATAAATGAGTTCGGTTTTTCAGAAAAGCACTAAATGTAAAATAAGGTTATTTGTGCCATGGTGGTTGTCTTGTAAATCTCGTGAACCAAATCAATTGTGATAATTAAATGAAAAGGTGCTAGCACTCGGGCTTAAGGCAAACGCTATACAAGATCCCTTATAGAAAGGTCAACGTAGTTTTGCTGTTAGTTTTTTTTAAAGGAAGACAATTGATGTAAAAATAGAGATTGCAAAAGATGCGGCAGCATAAAGGAATTATATATGACATAATAATATACGTCTAATTGCTTAAAATGACAATCTCTAGACGTTGTGAAAGAAAACGAAATATAAATACAAAATGAGCTTTAAATTCTAATTTCTCTACTAATATGATCACAAATAAGTATCAGACAATAAATAATTACTTCATCTTTTGATCTTGAGCACCGCAATTACAAATAACCATTGAAAATATTCTTTTTTCTTGATTAAATATCAGTAAGATAATTGCCGAACTTATACTTAGGGAGGTTTTATACTTGAAATGTCATGTTCTTTCCATCTGCAATTTTAACGGAATAAAGCTTCAAATTTTTCAAGTGTACTGCTTTGCAACTTTGGAAAATTGATAATAATAAACTGCAAAACATTTTTTCAATATGAAACCCCAATTTAACGCTTATGTACATATTTATTCCTGAAATAAATATGCACAAAAAATGCGATAAAAGATTCTTTTTTACTTAAATAAAGTTTATTTCAAGTAAACTATCTCTCGTAGTAACAAGTTTGCGTTAGCCTTATTAACCCAAAATAGCTTTGATGTTCTTCATAGCAACTCATGCAGAATTCCAAGCATTTTGTTTAGATAGTACCTTTTGTTTAAACCCAATCCAAATGGTGAATCTCTCTTGCTTGTGATGTCTTTACGAGAAGACAAATTAATGGCTTAAAAATATCCGGCAAAAGCTCCCCTCAATTAATTTGGATCGCTAGTCTGTGGTCTCTATCACCTCGTGACGATTTGATAAAGAGACGGTAACGAGGTTGCTCTTGAAATTATGTTGTAGCACTTGCTGTTTTAAATAGCAACGTTTTCGAAATGGTAACACATAAATATTTTCAAATATGCTGTTTATGTGTACTTTGTCATTTGTTGTTCATGTGTTTTGGGGAATGTTGTATAATTGTCATTGTTTATAAAAGCATTCTACGTGTTTATATTTCTTTTTGGAATTAAATCAAATTAAATGTGAAGTAGATAGTGAATTCTGTGAAAAGAAATATCAAAAGGATTTACTTAAGTTCTTTTTATAAAAGAGAAAAAAAAAAGTTTTTTCAAACTAAAATAATCAAATATCTAAAAAAAACGTCCCTGTTACATAATTTTTAAAATTAAATTTATAAAATATAACTCGATAATAGATTTTTGAAAGCAATTTTTTTTTTGAGACTCCTTTTTTTATTTCTTCAACATCAGTTTTTATATTTTTAATTCTCAAACATTTAAAAGAATATTTTATCACACAGCATGGTGCATTTGATTGGTTACTAGTTCAGACCTAGTTTCAATACTTGATTCCAAATAGCTGTTGATCTTTGCATTTTATTATACTCAGTTTGCGGATCTTTGAGGAGACAACATTAAGAAAAGATAAGAAAAAAATCTTTTTAAAGTAATTGATTAAATTTAATAATATTTTTTTAAATACATTCTCGTTTCTGCTCTTTAAGAAATATTGATCCTGTATCATTAATGCTCTGTCAGCGGCTAATATCTTTCAAAGAGTTAATATCCATATCATCTCTAGTTTGAACGCTAAAACAAAGTTATAATGAACAATATTTATTTTAAAGACTACAACCGAACCTACACCCCTTGCAAACCTTAAGTTATGTAAATAGAAATATGCTGTGTAGAAGATCCTTCCGCGGATATGTAAAGAGTCCCATAAGTTATGTGTGAATCCATCCAGAACAAATGTTTAAAACATTAATTTCGTTCAAGGTCCAATGGATTTGAATACTATTTGAGAAAATTTGGCAATTTTATGAGAATGAAAAGTGCATTTTGGTAAAATTTTATTCAGATGATTTTGTATGTAAATATTACCTTACAAGAGTTTACAACTAACGGACCAATCGCAATTTTCCCTCTGCCTTGTCACCCTTTGTTTTACCCAAGTTAGGTTGGCAAGGAGTGTATATATTTTATTTTATAACAATTATTTTTTTCCAGGGGAGAAACCTGCCGCCATGCAACACGACGCTAACCCCGGCCACTCTCTCTCCTGCTCCCTCTATTCCCACTGCATCATCCCCATCCTCAGCATCTTCATCATACTCATCTTGAGATGATGCCAGAACCATATCATCCATCCTCCAAACTGAAGAGAAGAAGATGAAGATGAAAAAAAACGAAAAAAAAAATATCGATTAAGATCCACTTCTTTCTCCCAGAACTGATGTCGTGGGTTAAGATCCACTTCTTTCTCCCAGAACTGATGTTGTGAATCCCTGAATTTTATATTATATATACGTCATGACCTGAAGATCCTTTTCCTTATGTTATCCCGTGTCAAGTCTACAATGGGTTGTTGTCTGCAATATCGGAATCGGTCTACAGTATTGGTGACAAACTATCAATTTGCAGAATGCCACGTAGACTTGCGACTAAGTTTGAAACTGTGTTAAGTGATGTGCAAAGGTGCTCTAGATGATATAACTTACGTGAAACTCGGTATTGAGGAAAAAAACTTGTGTAAAAAAGAATATGGGATTTAATGTAAAATAAGAAACTAAATATTGTTTACTGGTTTCATTCCTTGGATTTACTGTACAGTGTATACTTCGAATTTGCTGTATTGCTCATTGGATGAAAGTGTGAGTGGTTTGTACTTGAGACATTCTGTCTAGGACAATTAATGTTTATCAAGTACTAGAAATATAAATGTATGAGCATATTTTAATGTATTTATTTTGAGAATTATGAAGCATGAAAACTATCTTAGAATGGTGTTATGGAAGGACTTCAATTGAAAGATACACATTCAGAGAAAAAAAATAACAGTTACTTTTATGAATTATTATAAATATTTTATATTTTGAAAATATATAACTTAATAAATGCTATAAATAAGTAGTTAAACAGAAAAATAATAATATTAACAGTAATACCTGTTTTGTAATAGATTATGTTAAGGAAAATGTAAATAGCCTTAATATTTCTATAAATAGTTTGCTATATGCTTTGGTTAGTACTGCATATCGTTGTGTATTTAAAAGTTATAAGTTATCTTGAAAATATTAATGTGTTTTTTTTTATTTCAACTTGGTTACTTTTTTATTTATGAATATAATTTTTTTCACTATAATTTGAAAAGTGCCGACAAAAGTGTCAGGTGTTTTAATTCCTACGATAACTAAAGGCAAATTTTACATTTGAAAATACAGAAAAAAAAAGTCTATAATCGTCAAATTGAAAGACAATCTAAGATTAGAAATAATCAATTAAAACAGTGCTTTTCGGAGCATTTTTAATGCAAATATATATTTAAATATTATTCATTTCTTTCGAAATGTACTAATTTTTTTTAATTTCTTTTTGCTGCTGTACATTTACAGTTTGTGTTCCATCACTAGCTAAATATTTCTGTGCTCACAATATATAAAAATGTGCTATTTTTTAATTTCTTGTTCTCCTAACTAATATCAAAAATAACTGAAAAAGTTACATAAATTCATTAGTTAGCAATAACAAAAATGATTTAGTTTCATTTTTATTTATCAAGAACCTTACTTAAAACGAAAGAAAATTGTTGATGGACTAATGAAGAGAAAACTGCAAGTTATTTTACGCCAGTGGTCATCGAAACTGAAGTTTATGACTCAAAAACTCAGCAAGAGTGTACTTGCGAACTATGCTCACCTCAAAAACGTATTATTTGTAACGTTTGAAAACTAAAAAATAACTTTTACTATAACGGAGGTGAATTTTAATTTAAACGTGGTCAGGAACCGGTCAAGTCTTGAAGGGATCTCGCTCAAGGTTTCTGTAAAAAAATATTTATGTGTAAAACGCCAAGAGGCTGTTACATGTAATAATCCATATTGTATAACTGTATAAATTAAAGAGAAAATAAAGTATTGAAAATGTTCATTTTTAAAAGTTTAACGTTATTTTACAGATAAGTAGTCACAAAAAAGTTAATTATTAAAGATTGACACATTGTGCTTGTTTTAAAGGTGTTTTATTAATTTATAATGTAATAAGTACTTAGCTATCACACACTAAAATATTTCTCTTTCAATGTGGTTCCTGGTAAATTTATAAATTTTAAGCTTTTTTAATTGGTGATGATAGCTTTGATCTCGTCTAAATCGTTAGCTTTTTATATTTCAGTAAGCCTCATCATTTTTGCAAATATTATGAAAATAAAGATTATTTAAAATATTGAAAGAAAACAGACACTTTTGTATTATTAAAAAGCCCACAGAAGTTAAAATCTTTTCATTGTTAAATTTATCTTTTTTGTAACCGCTTTTTTGAAATGCGTCTTAATAACTAATATAAACTCGGAATATTTTTTAAACTTTTTTTACACAAGCATAAAAATATAAATTACTTAATTTTATTCAAGCTCCTGCATATTTTAAAGTTTATGTTAAAATGCTCCAATTAAAACACGCACAGGTCTGTTTGTGACAATAATCCTTGAAAGACATTTGAATTTAGTAAAATGATAATATAAAAATGGAAATTACTTTTCTGTATACAAAAGTATACATTAATGCAAAACAGGTTTTAATATGATTAAGATATTTGCTACATAATTTGTTTACCCACCATTTCATACACATCGTTTCTGGTAATGTTTGCCGTATTTACGGAGCTCGATGACCAAAGTGACAATGTAAAGTCAATTGGATATTTTGCATACGAAACCTGCACTTACGTTTTAAAGTGCGGTTTTCAATCAAGTCGAGGTAAACTTACGTGAATTTTAAGTGTCAAAAACTGTGTTGATGTGCTTTGCAACTGAAGAAGTGCTTAATATTGTAGTCACTTGAATGAAAATCGCAGGCAATCCACGTAAGTAAGGATTAATATATGGGGTTGGGGAGCCCAGTCGGTTAGGCCCTGGCCTAGCAAGCGAAAGGTCCCAGGTTCGAATCCGGGTATCCCCAAAATAACTGCCGACCTATAAACGGCCAAAAATATCCGACAAATAGTACCCCGTGTAAGGGACTGCACGTTAAATATCCATCAAAAGTCCTAACGCTGCGCACGATGTCACCCTTAACGGTTGCGTTGGATGCCTATTCAGGTATCGGCTCGTCACTTACTCTAAAATACGAAGCCCGTCACCAATAGCCCTCGTGTAGCTCTAGTGCGACGATATTTCAAAACCCAACCTAACGGATTAATATTTGAAAGATTCGATAAGATTACCATTGATCATCCGACACCGAGAGTACCGCGAATGTGACCGAGACCATTTCATGTGAAACAAGCATAAGTATACTTGACATAATACGAGATTAAAACAAGCTTATTCTTTTTAGAGTTTTTGCTGAAATTATTTCACCTTTTATATAAACCAGAAATGCGTTAAACAAACTTTCATTGGTAAAAACTAGATTTTACTAATACATTTAGTTTTGAAAAGTTGAAACTAGATTTAAACCAATGAAATCATTATATCTCTACAGATCCCTAACCGTTTAGAAATAAAACGGGTTTTTAAATTACCCAACAATCGTTTATCAATGTCATATATTTCTCTTACTGTGTCTGCGTGAGTGCAAGATCCTAACCGGCGCGGGGTTTTTCAATTATGGAGCCAATCACCGAGCTTTTCGAACACACTTTGTACAATAATGTTAAATGTGTTTTCGAACAAACTTATTATTAAAGCAAAGATACTAAACATCTGTCTGTTTGGATACAGTGATATCATAAACATTTTTAATTAATTTAACATTATTACTAGTAAATTTTTTTCAAAAAAATATTAACATGACCTTACTCTTTAGACTTAAGTACAATTTGCGATAAAGGTTTAAAACAAAATTGTATTTTTTAACATACATAAAACATTCCATATTAATTTAAACACCTTATCAAAGGACTGCCCCACGAAATACGCATTCAATCGTTCAGCCCCATTTCAGATTCTGCATTCCATACAATGAGGATAAATGAGTTTAATAGATTTAATGTTTGGACACTGCAGAATATAAATCAACTTTAGGTCATCCATCACCAATAGGCGTTGGAGTCGCCGGGTTATTCTGAAACATATGCGATGTTCCATGCACTGCTCCACATTTTACACCATTTGTCTCGAAACAGCCACGCTGCGAATACCATTAATGACATTCTCAGGCTAAAGTCTAGGGCACTTTTTCGGCGCATTTTTATGGAATAAAAAAAAAGAAAATCTCATTTATAACTTTTTTGACTGGCTTGACACGATTGTAAATAACAATTAGTTTGTTTTGGTTACGTTACACTCTAAAAATGAATGCTCAAAAACGACGAAATTTTCCTTTATTTTGACAATTCCGTTACTGGCAAATGCTCCGAGTTTTCGATTCCTCAAGGTGAGGAAATTTGAATCGTTTTTTTTTTTTTTGAGGATTTGAATGTCGTCTAATCTAAAGAAATATTTCGTCATTTTTGAGCATGTGAGTACAACAATGAGATTCAGTTTCCTCAAAATAAAGATACAGAATCGTCAAATTACGATCGTAAAAGTGAGGATTCGCGTTTACTCAAAAGTCACGTGATAGTATGACGAAATAATCCTCAAAATTAACGAAATGAGGCTTGAGGATTTACGAATCGTCAAAAATAAAAGTGTTATTTCTGAGAGTGTAGGTTTGAATTATCGTCGCACTATAGCTACACGAGGGCTATTGGCGACGGGAGTCGTATTTTAGAACCACCGTCAAGTGACGAGACGACACCTGAATAGGCACCCAAAGCAACCGTTAAGAGCGACATCATACGCAGCGTTAGGACTTTGAAGAATATTTAACTTGCACTCCTTTGCGTGGGGATTCGTCGGACTTTTTTGGATGCACGGGCCGTTTATAGGTTGGCAGTTATTTTGGCGATGCACGGTCCCGAACCTGGGACCTTTAGCATGCTAGGCGTATGCCTAAACGACTGTGCTCCCCGGCCCCGTTTATTTTTGTTAAGATTAGCTTTAAAATACAATTAATTTTAAAGGAGATATTTGGAAAACAAAGTTGTTTTAGTTTAAAAATAAATTGCAGCATATTGGCCGTTGACATTATAAATTTTTAATTGAGATTCAAGAGCCGACTTTAGCATACGACCCCACTTTAGAGCGAAATAGTCATTCGTGGGCATTGAACCAAGGTGGATTAACATGCACAGATTATTATGAGCAAGCAATTTTTGATTGCATTTATTAATAGTACCATTCAATTAGTTTGAAGGATTTACCTTTGGAATATTATATTCAATTCAGAGTAAAAAGTATATAAGCCTTTTTTAGCACTTTCACCAAATAAATATGCACAAAATATGCTTTTAGTTTCGGAGAATTTGAAGAGTCCGCAAAAAAGCTTCTTTTTGTTAAAAAAAAATTGTATTTAAATCTTACTAATTATAATGAATCATATTACATGGTTTTGTTGGTGGTGACATCTCACGGATATCCCATGGAAGATGGTTGCTAGAGCTTCCAAAGAGATTAAACCTCTTTTTACTCAAATAAAGACGAAGACAAACACATAGATAATCGCATATTATTAACAAAACAAACCTTCATTAGCTTATGAACCGGGATTCAAACTCGGAACCTACTGGTTAGACTAGATTCAGAAGCGCTATCCATTATGCCAAGTAGGCGGCCATAATACGTATAAATACTATTATGAAGAATGAAGAATCCTATATGAAGAAAAAAATAACCATTATTAGTCACATAAGGTATTTTTTTTTTTATCAAGGCTGCTTTTCAATGGAAACGATAGGGATAGGGGAGAGAAGGGGAATGGCGCCACCTTAAGGGAAATTGAATTTTCATGCAGAATTGTGTTGCAATTAATGTAAATTGTAATGAGCATAGCATCCTTCTGTTCATAACCTATCTTGTAGTGATTTTTTAAAATTTAAATCTTTAATAGAAACTGAATAAATTGTATTTTTCTAAAGCTCGCACAGTGGCGGGATTACCCCGGTATCTGAGGTAATGCCGCCACACCACTGGAGTTATGCCACCACATCAATAAACAAAGCAAATAATCTATAAATAATGGAAAATTACATAATAAAGCAATACATATAGAAATAAAATGGGTTTAATTAACTTTGGAATGGTAAATTGTTCAGGGTACAGCTCTTTTATTAGCTTTCTATGTGCAACTAACTATGCAGGGTTTTTTTTTTAAAGTTTCGTTGGTCTATTTGACCGGTTCAGTTATTCTTTTTTAGATACGTGGCATCTCTAACGAAAACTAATAAGTTGAAGGGCCAAAATATGAAATTTCTATTTTACGGATTATGCCGCCATCCTTTTGCATGTGGCGGCATAACCCCAGAGTGATGTGGCGGCATTATCCCTGTAAGACAAAATGGCATAAACGGCTTGTTCAAGAAAGGTAGTTAGCCTAGAGTCCAAACTAACGACGTGATAAAATAGCCAAATAATTACTCTTTTAAAAGATATATAACTGATTTATCTAACTTAGGGATAGCAGTCACTTATTGCTTAATTTCAGAAGGCTCAAGATTAGATGAAAATCTCTAAAAACCGTATTTTTAAAATAACTTTACACCAACTCACCGCACGGCCATTAGCGTCTATACTTCAAATTACTTTGTTTCCTGCTACAGGTCAGTGCTCACAGCTCCCCTCCCACACATACCGCTGGCGAGATACAAGGGGTGACGGCATTAACCGAGGTGGCGGGATTCCCCTGCTCTCCCCTACTAGGACAAGAAGTAATTTTGTATTATACATCTTCTCTTATACTTACTTTAAAGATGTATAATATTGTGTATTAAATTCAAAATAGTTTTAATTTTATAAACTAAGCTTAAATAAATTGGAAAATATTACCAGCAAGCAATCTTAAGTTTTAAATCTTAAATTTGAATTTTAAAAAATAGGTTAACAATGCGCCATAACTGAACCAAATAAGTTCTAAAAATGATTCAAGAACTATAAACTAAAAACAGACTTAATTTGCTTTTAGAAATATTTCAGAATTATAAGTGAAATAACTGACTTTCCTAGATACAATTTTTCCAGACCAAATGAACTTACTGCCCTGACTTACCATGCCATTCTTTTCAACGCGCCCTGGATACAAAACAGAAGGACAAGAATGCAAAAAAATAACACAAGTGTTGTTTACTTTACGGAAAAATATTTTGTGTGTGTGGTTTGAATGCATCACTTTTGTGTCAAAATACTTCAGTAATAGTAACTTTAAATGAGATTCGGCAAACTTGCCTCCCACCAAAAAAGTCATAAGTCATAATTTTAAATGAGAACAGTTTTTAAAGAAACTCTAAACAAACTTAATTTTAATTTTCTTTTTTTTTTTTGATTTTCGCAATTTAAAAAATAGCCATTTTGCTATTAAGTTTAAGTTACATTTTGTAAGAATCACTAATTAATTGTTGGCTTATTGAAAATAAACAAAATTAGTTTTTTAAGATACATACAAACAAAGCTAATAATTCTTTACGTTAAAATGTTCAGACAAAATTGAGTTATCTAACAACCTTTTAAAATAAATTTTACAGTTTTTAAATTGAAGAGTACTTTAAAAGCTGCGAAATTAAATAAAAATAAAGCCGAATAGGATTTTATTATCTTAACTGCTGTATTAATTAAACATTGGATAAAAAATGATGTTAACAATTGCATATTTTTCATGTTTATTGATTGTATCCATGGTTTAAAAACCACTAATTCTGTAATGAAGTTCAATTCATAAAAATAGTAATTAGCGTATTTTTACATGAAATATTCGTTATTTTATCTAAATCATTCATATTATTGTCTCCAATTCTTTTTAAAATATAAACCATTAAAATAGTCCATTAAATTTTTATCTCATTTAAATGCCAACACATATCACTAACTTTTATTTCTACTTTCATTTACAATAAAAAAATTACGTTAATAAAACGATGCGTTTTTATCAAAGAAATAAAAATAAAATGTCGCACTATAATTGGCATTTCCTGAATCGCATTTTAGTCGTTAATAAGCAGAATTTTTTCCCTACTCCCCTCCCCCCCCCTTCCCCTCAGCCTGTATTTCTTCAAAAGAAATATATCTTCCTAAATTGCCTCATTATACTGTGCTGCACTTCAGTGAGTTTCTTATGAAAACAAAAGAAATCGCTTGACATATAAAACAAAACATTGTATTTTGTTGACTGCTTTTTATCTTCATAAAGAATGCGGCAGGCTACTTCTTATGCGAGTATATCCGACATGAAATGATTTCATTTGAGTAATAGTTTCCGACTGCAAGCTGTCACTAAGCTTTATTGGAAAGGGATTTTTATTTTGGCTTTAAGATATTTCAATATTTTCAGTTAATAAGTGTCTTTGAAACATTGAAATATATTGTTTCTTCATAAGTAGTTTGTATGATTAATTTTTTTTTATGAATGACTGCCAAATATACACCTTGTTTTGATTTCAATATTTGTGAGTATTAATAATAAATAAGGTTTTACTGTCTATGATTTAAGCAATAACAGATGAATTTTGAAGTAAAACATATATTGCTTTAAGAATTTCAACAAGGACTAATGTAAGGAATCTTTTATATACAGGTAGACTTAATTGAGGGGTTGATATTAAAATTTACATGCGAGTGCACAAGTGCACCAATGTTTTGAACTTAGGTGACTGAATGTAATTCAGGTACATAAAAATTGGAGCAAGCGAAAATAAAAATTTATGAGATTTTTCAATAAATAAACATGATGTTAAACTCTTAAAAGTTCTTTATTCCATGCAAACAAATACTATACACCTAAAATATTATCCATATTGAAATTCAGTAAGAAAACGATTCCATATTAATAAAGACTTCAAAATAGAATCGATTAGTATCTATGGCGATCTTTGTCATATTGTAACGTATCTGGACTAGGCTTAGGCCTAGGTACATTTACAACTGTTGAACGCCGTGCACCCAGCCTGAGTAAGAAGGGCAGAAAAACGTCGCACAATAAATTAAAACATTAAAAACAATCCAAATGAATAACAATGTTTATTAATGGATTCTAGGACAAAAATACACGGGTTTTCACGATATAAACAGTAAATATGCACGTTAAACTAGGTGTAGGGTCAATATCAATTTTATTTTGCAATATTGTGGTTGCAGTTTACGAGTAGAAGAGTACCTGTCGTCTGCGAGGGAAAGATGCAAATCATATGCGAGGCAGAAGAATCATCCATGGTTGGCACGCTAGGTTAACTCCTGTATAATAAGTTGCAGCACGACCCTGAATAAGCGAGGATCTGCCCAGGACCTTTATAGAATTGGGAGAAGGTCTGAGGTTAGGTTAGAATTATTGTCGCACTAGAGCTACACTAAGGTTATTGGCGAAGGGCGGCATATTTTAGAACCACACTTAAAGAGCCGACACCTGAATAGACACTCAACGCAGCCGTTAAGGGCGACATCGTACGCAGCGTTAGAACAGTGAAGGATATTTAATGTGCACTTCCTTACACGGGGTATTATTCGTCGGACATTTTCGACTGCATGGGCCATTTGAAGGTCGGCAGTTATTTTTGGCGATGCCCGGACACGAACCTGGGACATTTCGCATGCTAGGCGAGTGCCTAACCGACTGGGCTCCCCAGTTCCACTGGTCTGAGGGCAGAAAAGATTGCGCAAGCTTAGTGGACCTACAAGAGAACATTTTCCCCCGTGAAGAAAAGTGCCGTTTTTTCTTCGTTACTTCTAGCGAAAGTTTCGTACACATCGTGAAAATGATCCTTAAAATTTTTCTATATAAAATGTGTACTGAGTATTGATTTAAATTAACTGGAGGCTAAGTAATGTAGTAGCGTATTTAAACTGTAAGATTAGGTAATCTTTAGCCTTTTTTAATAATGACTTACGAACTTAATATAAAGAAGTATTTAAAAAAAAGTTGCATATTGATTTAGCTTATTAATTTTTAAATCATCTAGTTTACTAGAGATACGCAATATTAAGAAACATAACTTTAAAAATAAAACAGTTATTTTTAACTGAAAATTAGAAATAAAACTTAAATTTTAATAAACACTAAACTTTCTACTTTACTTATTGACAATAAGATTTTTTCCTTGTTATTATTTATATAATGTTTTTTACTTGAAATAGTTGACAAATTATTAGGTTTTGTTTCTTTACTTGTTGTATAAGTACTTTGCTTTGCAACAGTTAGCAAGTCAGCTTACCTTTTTTTTCCTCTAGTTTACTATTATCACATGAAAAGATATTTAAAAGATTAAATTACAAAGAGAATTGGGGATATTTTATCGCTACTTGAAACAACTGGCAATTTACGTTTTGGTTTAGTTCCCTTACTTCTTAATATAAAGTTATACTTTGCTTTACAAAAAATTATTGATAAACATTAGGAATAACTGACAAAGCCAACACATCTGATGACATTGTGCACAATTTGCAGTTTTTTAACAAGTGCACATTTTGCAGTTATGCTATTACAAAGAATAATTTTTTCCATCATTATGTATATTAAAGTTGTTCTCAGATCAGCACTTCAAAAGATATTATCTTCATATTTTGAAATTATTACTTCAAATAGTCACAAAAACCTAAAAAAAAAAAAGAAAAGAAAAGAAATGGGGTTATGATGACCAAATTTAAATTACATCTTTTCTACTCGTAACCTATAATCTGTAACACAATACAATAATGATATTTCACAGAGTGAAACATTAAAAAAAATGAGCTCAAACCTTCTTTTCAAATTTAATGGGTATTTATATTTCCCTCATTAATAAAATATGATTTATATATGTTTATACTCGTCACATGAATAATGGGATTCCTAAAAACCGAACACCAATGATAGGCCACTATACCATATAGATAGGGTCAAATGAAAGAAGTTCAGTCATTGGAATTATCCCTTTTTTATTCATTAAAAAAACATTTAAACATGCACATTATTTGTAGCTGCTGTCATACATAAACAATACAAATAAAAATTAAATTTTAAATACGGTTAATGAAATCATAATTTCATCTACATGTTATATTTTGTTATAGAGGGGTTAAATAACTCGACAGGATATTTTAGCCAAGCTTTAGTGTTAGCTATGGAAATTAAGCCATTAGGCTTTAACTAGCAAAACATGTTTTACTCACCATGTGCATAGTATTGGAAGATTCATTCATGGCTAATAGGATATTTACTAATTAAAAAATTATTATATAAGAATGCATTAACCTTTAACTTTTTGAAAATGTAAAGACATATATTCTATCATTGATGTTATTGGCAGTTGCTCAAACCTTTCCTTTGCATTCTGCAATCAAATTACGTGAAAAATAAATGGCCCAGAACTGAAGTCTCCAACTTTAGTTTAAGCTCTGGTAGGCTGATTGTCGACTTCTGATTTATGTCCATTTCTTTCCTGGCATAAGGCAGATCTGAAAAAAAATTATCAGGTTTTTACAAGCATGAAACTAATAATGTTCCGAATGTAACTATGCAATGAAAAAAAATATATTTAATTTCCAATCATCTTGTAGAAAAGAAAGGGACAGGATAAATACTTTATGTGCAATAATCTAAAATTAGTTATTTAACTACAAATTAAAACTACAAATTATAATTCTATAGATCCTACTGAAAAAAAAATGAGAATGAATTTCTGATAAATATTAAGTTCAGTTTAAAGTATATTATTTATATATTCCTGCTTTTTTTACTGAGCAACAAAACATCCAGCATTGAAAGCTATATAAAATTTGTTAGATATTTATTATAATATTTCATCAAAACGTATTGGAAAATAAATTCAGTAAGCGAAATAAAGCAAACGAAAAGATTCAATACACATACATTACTCAACAGTCCATGCATATAAAGTATAAGTACTTAAACATAACAGCAATTGATATAGTATTTATACATTTTTATAGGAATCCAGTTGGCTAATTCATTTGCCTTGCATGCGGAAGGTCCCAGGCTTGGGCCAATATAACTGGCATCACCAAAATTACTGCCGATCTCTAAACGGACCGAGAAGCCAAAAAATGCCCGAAGAATAATATCCCGTGTATAAAGGAGTGCACGTTAAAAATGCTCGAAAGTCCTAACGCTGCGTGCGATGTCACCCTTTAACGGTTACGTTGGGTGCCTAATCAGGTGTCGTCTTATCACTTCATTGTGATTCTGAACTACGACACCCGTCGCCAATAGCCCCCGTGTGGCTTTATGAGACAATAATTCAATCTTATACCAAATATTTTTATATGATCCTCAAATAAAGAAAACGATACCAAAATTCTAATTATGGAAAATGCACGTGAAAAAAAAAGGGAAAAAATCAACAGCATTTCAAAACAATTTATTCGTATTTGAATATTTCACATTTACATATTTACATAACTATTCACAAAATGGATCACATTTTCGAATTTCGTCACAAACCAAAGTAACTAACTATTCGGATATTCATTGCAGAAGATTATTCGAAGCTCGTGTTGCATAATGAGATGCAATGACAGAGCACATTTCAAACACAGAATCGGATTATCAGCAAATGAACCATGGAACTGAAGTCACAACCATAAGACGTTAGTTATGTAAAGATCAAAATTAATGAATGCATAATTAACAAACTTAATTGCCAAATAAAAGGCTTTAGGCACCTTATATTTCATATGCAAAATTTAGTATGATAATTACGAGGGTCTTAGTAACGAAATTGTGGTAAATTATTAATATTGTGCCAAGTAATTATTAATTGACTTTCTTCATGTTTGATGATTCCCAAGTCGTCTGTTATTAACAGCGTGAAAAACAAAAAACATTTTTTACCTTACTTTTAAATTAATTAAACACATTGGAATTTCGTGCCCATAGGCAGTTGCTAAAATATAGTTTGGTGTTGGTTATAAGAAAATATTACTGAGAAGTGCCCCTTCAGGGACATGTCTAAATTGTGGTAGTGGCGCGCGAGAGTTGGCAGCATATGTCACGTATGTGTGTGTGTTGTGTCTGTCTTACTTGACGAAGGTTTATAAGCTGGTATCTTTCCAAGCACACAAGCCTGAAAATATATGCCTACCAATCAAACAACCAAATATATAGGGGAAGGTGGGTTACCTTGGACCTATTTTGACTTTTCAATTTTTATTTTCTTAATTACTTGCAAAAAGTGAATAAAAATATTTTTACTGAATACTTTATGTTGTTATATACAACATATATTTATTTTAACATGTTATTTAAATGACTTCAACTATTAAAAAAATAAATACAGAAAATTGTAATTAGGACCAAGGTACACCACCGGCGGTGTACCTTGGTCCAACCGGTAGTGTACCTTGGACCAATTATTAACAGGTAGAGAGACTCGATTTACAGTCCGAAAACCACTATTTATTAGCCACATAAAATTCAAAAATACATTTTACAACCTACTCTTATTCCTAGCCAAGATTGTAGTAATTGGTTATGTTAGGTCAATTGGCTCAGTAAGGGGTTTTATTGCCTTAGTTTTTTTAGTGCCCTTTTGGCTTTTTTCAGCTGCAATGCAATCTTTCTCGAGTGTATTCGTTAAAATGCAGCATAAAATTAAACTGTTATTTCTTGCCATAGAAAAACATTTGGCTATCTTTCTGTCTTAAATTTGAAAAAAAACAACTCAAATATTTCCCCCTATGTTTATTCAACTAGGCATAAAAGTAAAAAGGATGTTCTGCTTAGATATTTATTATAAAAAAATATCTTTTTAGATGAGCATGCAATAATTATTTTCTATATTATATCAATATGGTTAAAATTTTATAGGCTTCCATAAATCTAAATAATTAACTACAAAAAAAAATTCTTTATCACATCATATAAAAATTTCTTACAAATTTCCATTTTTCTAGATTTTACAAATCAGGGTTTCATATTAATAGCTAAACATACTTAATTTTTAAAAGGAAAGAATTTACTTGAATTTTCAAAAGGGTTTTCAACAATCTGAAGCACATAAGACCTATAGTAGTGTACCTTGGACCAGTCCAAGGTACACCACTTGTATTAGGTTCGAGGTACACCACTTGGATATTAAAAACAAAATAGTTAATCACCAAGTTAAGGTTAGACTTAATTTAATTTCAAGCACACTGTTTTATAGCTAAAACTTTGCTTTATATTGCATAACCATCGTATCTGAATAAACACTACATGTTTGAGTAAAAAATGACACTAAAGAATCTGACAAAAATTTACTTTTGAACTGTGAATTTAGTTTTTCGAAACCTCTTTTATAAATTGACCTTTTAAACAAACAGATAGAACTTCACTGAGATCCCTGGAAGCAAATACTTTAACTGCATGTGGTGTTGTTTCAATATCTAAGCTAATCGAGCTAGAATCAGCATAGGTTCGAGGTACACATACGTCCAAGGTACACCACTTACCCCTACACAATTATATAATCAATATATATACACAATTATAAAAGTATTTATATAAGCTATTTTAGTTCCTTCTGCGGTTTATTTTAAATCTAATATAAATTAAAGTTGGTAATTATAATTTTTCTTTTTTAATTATACCATTTGCTTTCTTATCCAGCTATGCATAAATAAAAAAATAATTACGCTAATATATTAATACTTTTGTTTCAATAGAAAATGAAATAAATAAAGTTAAACCAAACAAAATAAAAATTTAATGCAAATACCTTTTTAAATAATCATTCTACCCGAAGCACATTTCATAAGATAATTACATTCCGTGTTTTTTTAAAGATTAATTAAATCTTGGCAAATACCATCATAACAGTCCAATATATTTCAATAGTTTAGTTTAATATTAATAATTATTTTGCGTGACATGTTTGAAGGATTCTAAAACAGGAATTTATTCCCAATGTAACTCAATTTATGTTAATAGACAATATAGAAAAATGCAATTTTTTTGTCTTACAATTAATTAAGCATTGTTTCTACTTAGTAAAAAAGTAACAATTGACATGTTTTATGTATGAATACGTAATTTGTTATCCAGTGACGAAATAATTTTAATAAACACGACTAATAACACCATAATTGACTTTATATTTAAGTCATTTTGTTGCTAAGGGTAATGAGGTAAATTAGAGGAATTTTTATCAATAATTCAAGTGAATATTTTTGTTTCGTTCTGTTGATTAAAAAACGACCAGGGGATGAGGACTGGGTACAAAACTAGTAAAACATTTAAAAATGAAAAAAAAAAAGACTTTTTCATAAAAATATAATAATTGAATTTTTTATAATTTGAAAGTCACATTTTGCTAAGTGGGCGATTTGTTTTTATATGTGTAAGATATAACTGACAGTTTTTCCTAGTATTTTCTAGGTTGTGTGTAAAAATATTTTTTTATAATTGCGTGAAAAAAAAAACGACTTTTACATTATAATTTCAATATCAGACGTGTGCGAAAAGTCAAACTTTTTGAAACAGTGACACAAACTACTTTTTTTCACCCAAAAGCAGTGAAAAAAAGTACTTTTTATCACTCTTTTCATAAGATGCCAACATTTCAAGTAAAATTTTGATTTGATAATACTCATAAAATCTGAAGATTTGTCGATCTGCTTTATTTAAAAATATGCTTGTGATATATCATAAAAATATCTATACAATTATTATATTAACCACACAAATAACTGTTCTTAATAACTCTCATAACTCTCAGTTAATGTCTTCCCGATCCATAAAACAGTTCCCACGCTTTAATTGGCGTCAATACATTCTTTCCCATAGAAATTGCTGACGCAGCAGAATTTGTTTTGTCTTCTGATCCACTCTTCTCCCAATCATTAAAAATACCGTCACTTCTTAATAAGACCTCGACATGTGAGGCTGTGTGCTTTGGCGGCCTCTCGGCCCTCTCTACTAGCCGTAAAGGCTTGCATTTTAATTACTTTAAATATTCAACATGAAATAATAAAATCATCGTTGGACGTCCAATCTGCCTTTATTACTGAAGTTACCTAAATATTCTATGAAGTAGATGTTATTCTATTTCATGCTCGTGAATTATTTTTGAGTCAATGAAATTTTTTACTCGCGATGGGAATATTTCTTAAGTCTCGCTCTTCGAACTGCGAGTTCATTTTTTTTTTTTTTTTGACATCTCTCCTGGAAGCTCGAAATTCATTTTAGTCTAATTAGCACGTGAATTATTTTTAACCAATAAGATTTGATTTTTTCACGCAATTATAAAAAAATAGTGTATGAAACACGTGTGAAAAGTACACTTTTTAAAACACGTGTCATTATTTCACTCGCTCGTACCTCGCTCGTGAAATAAAATCCACTAGTTTTAAAAAGTATTACTTTTCACACTCGTTGCATAAATAACTATTGTTGAATTAAATTCTTACTAGATCAACACAAGGGCTATTGGTACCTACGCATTTTTGTACCATGGTCAAGTGACGAGTCCTACTCCCACGTTGGTGCCCAACGCAACAGGATAATGATTTCACAAAGACTTTGGTCGATTGCATGTGTTCTTAGATAAGGCACTTTTTGTTAGCATGACTTTTTTACATAGCACAATTAAGATGTGTGGCTAGGACAAGGTCATATCCTCAGAAGATATCGTCGGTCAAATGACAAAACCATGAATGTGCAGATTACAGGGATTTGAGGTTTTTGAAAAACAAAACCGCTTCTCGGTTCAATCAGTTTTTTTCTTTTCCCTACGGTTTTTACAGGAATTAGTTAAACGTTACTAAAAACATGCCTTTTTGAAAAACGGTTCTAGTTGATTATTTGAACGATTCATGCTGTCGATTTAGGTTGGGTTTAAACCTGCGACAATGTGAAGTACTACCACTAAGCCACCCTCCATTTTACATATCCACTCTGATATATTTTATGTGACGCCATAAATCCATCAATTTATCTAACTTCAGTAAGTTTTCCTTTCGGCTTATAGGGGTCGACTCGTCATTTGACTGTGGTTCTTAATTATGAGGCCCACCGCCAACTGCCATCGTGCAGTTCCGGTGCTACAATAATGCAAACTAACAATAATCATCAGTTTAGCTGGTCCGGTTAAAATGTTCATTCAAACCGGTTCTTCAGTTTCGACCGGTTCAGCTGAAAAAAATGTTTTTGTCCACTTAACCGAAGCCAAAAGTCAGTTTAATCGTTTTCGGTTTTAAATCCCTTAGCATATTTGTGTTTTTGCGCATTCGTGATTTTGTCATTTTAGCGACGATATTGTTCGTGGAGCCTTCAGTCAGGCCTCATCAGCCAGGCCACGTGCTAAAATTAAGATTGGCCATGAATTAAAAATTAGAATTCCCTAAAATATTTATTTTGAGAATTGTACGAATAACTTATTGATAACGTTTATTACAATCAATGAACCATTAATTAGGGGATTTTGATTTATAGCAAAACAAGTATTTAGCTTTTAAACTCGCAAACTACGTTCGAAACATAAATCTAGCCATTACTAGGACATATGTTAACGAAGTTTTACTGTGTCAAAAATAAATGCCTAAATTTCCCCCTTAAGGCAAATGTTTCTTTTTAAGCAAGAAATTAGATTGCCACCACTTATTAGTTCCGTAGAGATTCTATGATGATAATTACTCTGACGTCACCAATCTCTGCATGCAAGATACCGGGTTACTAGTCACTGGCGTAATTTAGTGATGCCTGGAAGTCATTAACTTTTTCTTCTCGTAATTTGTTCTCAGGAGAATGTTACCACTTTGCCATTATTAAAGAACATACCTCAAGGGAAAAGCAATATACCTTATTTTGCCCATCAAAGGTTGTGCTTAAAATACGAAGTGATGTGAATGATGAATGACAGAGGTTCATAAGTTTTAATGAAATTGCACACTTTAATTGTAGTTACAAAACGTTTTGGTTCAATGTTATTGTACGTTAATTTAATTAGAACGTGGTAACGTGCTATTGTCAAAACATTGTGTTAAAACCATGCAATAAAGTTTGTATTTTTTGTTATATGTGAGTATCAATTCTGTTGGATTTGTTGTAATAAGGCACTACAAAACTAATGGTGTGGGAAAAATAGTCAGACATGGGAAAGAGTTATAGTTACAGTTGCAACATATAATATGCATTTGAAACTGCAAGTTGCTAAAAAAATAGTCTTTAGTTACTACAAAATTTAAATGCAATTAACTCTACAACTTTAACATAACCTAAAAAATAGCAATAAGAGTCACTAATAATGTATTGACTATGCTGCAAAAAAAAGTTTTGGAGCAAGAGAACTTTTTTCCCTCCTGGCAATATTTTTCTTTCAACATTCTCAAAGAATTTCGCCCCCTCCAGAAGCGAAATAAAAGCAAAAAATACAAGTTTTGAATTTGAAAGCTCAAAACGCTATAAAATCTGCTTCTCCCACTTTCCGTCGCGTGTGGACAGATTGAATTTATGCTTTTTAGATCTATTTTACTAACACCGTATTTTGAGGTTCTGCGTCGACAGCGTTTCCAGGCGAAAATAAAATAGTTCGCAGTCATGTATTTTCGTTTCCTCCGAAAGTTTGGGAATAACACATGAAAAATGTCTGTATCAGATTTATTTCTTGCTGGGGATCTGACTTTCAAAGAAACCGGCTTTGCTTTCTGGAAAAATATAAGTCCTTTTAATAAACCATTCATGGTAAGCCTATATTTCATGTTTTACAAAATAGAGAGAACCCTTGAAAACTTAAATTTTGAACCTTTGAAGAAAAATAAAATTTTTAAAAAAATAAAGTAACTTGTTTTTTTAAAAATTTCGTCTCACGTCATTTCCATGAGTTTGGAACAATTTTAATGAAATATTGCACAAAAAAAAATAGTTCTTATTTACAAAGGAAGATGCATAATGTTTCTCAATTTCCAAAAGTTAACTGAGCAAAACATTAAGCTCATCTGAATTTCACGATATATCTAGTTTAATTCCTAACATATAGTTGGAATAATGTGCACTAAAACATTTATACATTATTAAATATATATCAAAAATATAATTGTTCTAAAACATAATTCACTTTTTTGTAATAAATAGATATTTAACTAATATAAAAAACTTATAAGCTTTACATTTTTGCTCATAAATCACTATAATAGTTATAAAATATTGATACTTACCAAATTTCAATGTAACAAGTTGTTATGCAAAATAAATATCCAAATTTTTCGGCCACTTAATATACATGTTCGACAGTTTACCTCTGCACTTAAGTTATACAAATAATGATGTATTTTTTTTAATAAAAACACTACCTTAAGATGCTAAAGTAGGTTAATTAAATTTTTCATACTTATTTACAAACCTAATAGGCAAGCCCATAGCTATAACCTGTCCTACATAGGATAAATGCATATATATATATAAATGCATATTTTCTTTTGTATTTATAATCTATGGACACATATTATTTCAGTAACTTTCATACATTTATGCACACATTCCCTCCATTGCTATTATAAAAACCAAGTCATTTTTTGTCCAAGAACGTCATTTGTGATGATTACCGTCACAAAATCCCTCTTTGTCATTTCATCTAACTCATACAACCCTTTCCATTTAGACATGACTAGGCCGTTTACTGGGGATACTTGGCCCAAGCTAAAACAACACAGCGAAAGATGTATTTTGCACAATCCCACCCAAAGCCTTCAACGGCCAATGCTACAACACTACTCGATAATGTTCTGTAATTTCCTGAGTTCTGTCAATATCGACCTACGGACACACACAAAGAACTTTTTTTTCTCTCTCGCCAGAATCCTTAGTAAGAATCCCTCACTTAAAGTTAGTAAATCGAACGATTTAGGGAGGAGAATATCGTTTCTTTTATTCCATTTGTTTCATTCCATTTTCTTTTTCCTTCGAGGTGCGCGTTCCATGGTTCTGGTAGAAGTAGAAGTTTTTCGTCATGACGTCGGAGTTAATGCCTAGTCGTATCGGGTTCGGTTTTGTAAATGGAAAAACGAGAGGTCGATTGGTTAAAAATAAAAACAAAGCAGAAATGTTTCGAATCAAACTGTCTCAATTTGAAATTTTTTTACGTGAAGTTGTCCTTTTGACAATCCTGTACTTAAGAGCCACATGCGTATAAGTCTTTTTTTTTTTCAGATGTATACAAGATCATAAAAAGTAAACAAGATATAATTGCTTTTTTATGTAATGATATTATTTAAGTTCTCTGTAATTGTGTATTTCATTATGATTCTTACAAAACTATTATGCCCAGATGCAATTTTAAATTTACTATTAGACTGAACTAAACTGCAAATCGTTATTTGTGGAGATATATACCTTTATGTTTCTAAACTACTATAGATGATCTTGTTTTCTTATGGAATTTACCTTCTGTGATTGCATGCTGGAAAACGGATTGAAGAATCAATTCGTCTCAATCTTTTAGTTTAGTTAAAACTTTAGTTTGATATTCCATTACTAGGGTTACAAAAGCGATTGCTTTCTCTTTTTTTCTCTTTTGCTTGAATTCTATGATATTTTGTTTTTATATACTAAGGTTGAAACAACTTATTTTACTATCGAATCCTCTTCGTTAAGAATATTGGATACATACACTGCTCAAAACAATTAGGGGAATGCATGGTTTAAACTTTTTCGCCCCAAATGATTCCTTTAGTACCCTCAGCTTCCGATTTTATATCTCAATAAGTCGAAATCGTACTTATTTATAGTCAAATGTAAGAATCATGTCTTTTGAAGAATTGAATAATGTTTGCTTTAATTGATTGAAAATATTAAAAACATGGTAAAATAAAATTCACTCTCAAAAACTTTTATGAAATAAATTGACCCTAATTTCTTCACGCTTGCATTCTTAGAAGTCAAAAATTTGATTGTACCTTTTTATTACAATTAAAATTTTGAATTTTTTTGTTACAATTTATTCAAAAGTTATGATTCCGATTTTTTTCCCCTCAAACTTTAGTTAAAAAATTAAGATTTATGTCCCTGTTTTTTTACCATTTCAATCTGAATGCAAAGGTAATCCATTTCACAAATTTTAGATTTTTTAAGAAAAAATAAGAAGTTGGAACTGGACGGGAAAACAAAAGTACTCAAAGTGCTCCCCTAATTGTTTTGAGCAGTGTACATTGGACATTGGACTATATTGGATACATTTGAATTTGAATTTAAATATTTATTTCATTTATGCCTCACTTACAATCATCCATCATAAACAAATCATAAGTGTTCCATATTTGGGTAAATTATCAATTTGTTCTTGTTAAGACCTGAAAGTAATTATCGTTAGTATCACCTGCTGCCACATTTAATATATTTTCCCTTTCAAAGATATTATAAAAGAGAACCGAGAAACAGTTTCATAAAGAAAAATATTATTTAATTAGAGAGTAAACATATGTGACACTTAAATTTATATAAGTTTTGGAAAATTATTATGTTAAAATTTTTAATTTTAACAATCATAGGTAATCATTAAGGTAATTTAGAAATTAATTATTTCGAAACATATCATAATATTTATGTGTTTTATTAACTATATAGGGTACTTTTATCCACAATAAAATATAAAATTTATGTTAACGTTTATAGTTACAACTAGATTCTTGTTTTCAGCAAAATAGACAATTTTCTCCCTGATTAACTATAATATATCCAGTGGGGTCCGATAGATGATCATTTTTTTACTCAATTAAAAAAGAAACGTAATAAACTGTTTGAATCATTTAAAAAAAGAAATTTTGTTGATTAAAATATATATTTTTTAGAAATATTGAAGAAAAATAACTCATTATAGCTATCCAAGTGCATTTCTTTTGGTTTAATATGGAATAGAAATTTAATCATTCCATATAAATAAATGTAAAATGTAGTTATTCGATACAAACCCTGAAGAGCTTCGAATGTAGATTGATATAACTAATTAAATAAGTGACCTAATTAAAATATTTAAATTTTGATTCAGCCTCTGTTTATCTTGTACAAATTTAATTTATTAATCGTTTTTTTAATATTGCCTGTATCTAATTAATGATTAGATTTCAAATTATTTTAAGAAATTCTGAAAATTTTGCACTGATTGTTGCAAAATTGATAATTTTTTCATTTATCT
The DNA here is from genome assembly GCA_023701765.1 of Hylyphantes graminicola. Classification (NCBI taxonomy): domain Eukaryota; kingdom Metazoa; phylum Arthropoda; class Arachnida; order Araneae; family Linyphiidae; genus Hylyphantes; species Hylyphantes graminicola. The sequence goes on along the minus strand of CM043114.1, from coordinate 34,651,778 downwards.
TTTGGGATTTGTACCAGTTGTTAAAATACATCGTTGTGCACCAATACTTAATGCAATAAATAAAAATTATTTGATTTGAAAAAATCAAGAAAATAAAGTAAAATTAATTGATATATATTTCATAAATTCAAAAATTGATCTTCTAAGCAAATTCTATATGATTTAATCTATGTAGTTTTGTAATTACGATTGAGATGTGACACATGTTTTAGGTAGTCATGCTACTTCTATCACTAATACAATTTATCATTGTTTTTATAAACATTTGCTAATTGCATTGAATGATAAATCGTATTAATAAAAGCCAATTGTATAGCGGGAAACGGGTAATTAAACATGACGTCATGATCTTAAGTTAATATTCCGCAATGGAAAATAAAATTACTGATAATTTCATCTTTTTCTCGCTTTGTTGTCAATTCCAATCCACATTTACTATGACATTTCCGTAAAAGTACTGATAATTGGATTATTCTATTTCTCTTTTCTGTCACAATGTTGCATTTATGAAGTGGGCGAGTTATTTATTAAGATCAAAACTCTTTCTTTAACTTTTTACCGGAGAAGAAAATATTGTTAACAATACTACCATCTGAAGTAAGGTTAATTAACGAATTCCTTCTATTACATTGGAGGGTAAAATATTTTAGATACTGATTAATCTAATAATTTGACGACAAACTGATGCTAAAATTATACTCCAAATGAATCACTTCGTAATCAGAATTTTGAATATCTTCTAGCTAGTTGTTTAGTCTAGAGTTACATTTCATTGCAGATTCGGACTTAGAGTAATGTTTGATTTTGTAGAGGTTTGCTGTGCAGACTATAAAGGGACACTTGAAGTGGAGTGGCTGTAACTTTTTTTTTTTACAAAATCCATACTTAAACACATTCTTGTATGCCCGTCACTAATTTAAAAGATATTTGGTGATTAACCTACGCCAAATGCATCTGGAGGTTATGCATAAGTTATGTTTATAACATGTTTCAAATGTGTAGATCTTTCACAATGTTAATTAGCTTAGTTTGAATTATCGTCGCACTAGAGCTACACTAGAGCTGTTGGCGAAGGGCGTCATAATTAAGAGCCAAAGTCAAGCGACAAGCCGACACCTGAGTAGGCACCCACGCAACAGTTAAGGGCACCGCACGCAGCGTTGGGAGTTTTGAGAGTATTTAACGTGCACTCCTACATGGGGTATTATTCGTCGGACATTTAGCTGCACGGGCTGTTTATAGGTCGGCAGTTATTTTGGCTATACCCGGACCCGAACATGGGACCCTCCGTATGCTAGATGAATACCAAACCGTCTGGGCTCCCCAGCCCCTTCACGATGTTAATATACTAAGAAACATAATACATATTTACCCTTACTAATAATTAGATTTTACGTATATTTACATTTATTAACTGAAAATTAAACTTGTCTACGTAAACGTCACGGTGCTAATAAAATATGTTGTTTGTATTTATGTTTATATTTATCTTATGTTATGTTTATCATTATTAAAAAAACTTGTTTACTTCTGAAGAAAGTTAAAGCAAAGCCAATTTATTTTCACTCCAATCAAATCTTAAGCATTTCATTTGAAGCACAGTGTCACCCTCAGAAAAGAACAATCTGAAAATAAAAGTTTTCGAGAGTAGTCAGGGTTTACTGATCTTTCATTTTCTTTTGTTTTATGTTGGCTTTTCTTGAAGACAAAACCCCGAAAAGGAAGTTAAAAGAAAAAATAGGGTTTACAGTGTTTTTATTTTCCTTTAAAAAATATCTGAAATAGCATGGACAGAATAATAAAATTTTTTGCTTTGAAGAATTTTATTTCTTAAAAAAAAGTGCATTTTCTTTAAAAAAAAATAATAAATGAACCAAATATTTTGGTTTGTTTGATGAATTAAGAGTATGTGAGTTTTACCCAAATAAAACTTTTAAAAACTGGTACACAACAAACAATAATTGATAGTGTTATGTTTAAAATGTTGAATATAGTAAATGTTGTTCAATTATTGAATTCATATTGAACTTATTATTATGTTGCCATAATAAGATTTTTTACTTGTGATTTATTATTTGTATCCTGTTTTTGTGTTTATAAATTAACATCATATATATTTTTTATGTTCGCCAATATGGTCCTTGTGGCACGTGGTGTTCTGTGTCTACTGTATTATTACTTTTGTATAATATACCTATCTTATACATTGCCTTAACTTGTTTTTCTCTCAAATTAATGGTTTCATGTTATTTTTGTGTGCATTAAAGTTATTATTAATAGTAGACAAAGATTCTTATTTTATTTCCTTAATGCACTGTAAAAACTTATCAATTTACCATCCTCGGGCGAATGCAAAAGTGTTGTCATCTCCATGTGCTGTCAATTTACATTTGATGTAAAATTCATTGATGCCCCTCGGCAAAAATGTTTCCTTCGCTGGCAGTGTTTGGATGCATCTATTTTCTGTGTATACTTTTGTTTTCTTTTTCACGATCTTAAATGTTTAAATGCTTTGTCTTGAATATGTGTATGAAGGCAGTTCTAGCTAATAAAACTATTGCAGGATGTACATTGCACCATATAATTTACAATAATTACTCCATTATTAAACATGCATCTCTTATTGTTACTGTACAATTTCCCTGATCACTTTACTTCATATTATTCATTTAAGTGATACTTTGAAGCAAATTGCAGTTGCAGTAATCTCATTGGTCCACTTGATTAAGCCATGTCATAGACATGACAAAAATTATTTAATTCATTTTTTCAATTCATACATTTTACAGCAGTAACAGCTCAATAATTACCCGCAAATAACATCGAAAGCGCAAAGTATTGCTCATAATTTAGTAATTACGAAATAACTTACTCGTTACAGAATTACTTAAAGGTTTTAGCTATGGTCAAAAAATTCCAACAATCCTTCACCCCGGCCACCCTATATTTCAGCAGGTGAACAGTATTTAAATCGAATTTTAAGCAAAGTAGTACTTCCATCAAAAACAATCTTTCTTTTAACGTAAGAAATACACTTAAGTAAAGCTTAAAATAATTTGTAGAAAACTCAATTTACTTGCAAACTAAGAAATATTTATTTGAAAAAAATATCTGGTTTACGATCACAATATTCTTTTAATGAAGTAGCATTATCCACTACTTTTAAATAGGCATTTTATAGTACATGGAATATTCAGAGTAAGCTTGAAGCAGAAGTAGACGAATTTCACGATGGTGCTGACGAAAGTCTCTCAACATACCACCGAAATTTACGAAGAAGGAGGCCGAAAATGAAGTCGAAATCAAATTTCAAAGCGCACAAATTTTATATTCGTTTTATTTATTCTCGAGCAGGGAAAATGGGTATTTTTTTTGCCCATGCATTTTTTTTATTATCATTCTCAATCGTTCCATTCGAACATTCGAATCCAGAACGGCGGCCATGTCTTTAAGGACTAGCGTAAACGAAATTCGATCCACGACTTCCTCTCTATCCGAAAATAAAAATGAAAAAAAAGAAAAAAAAATCCAAAAATAAAATCGATTCGGATCCTCTTCAGGAGAAGAAATAGAATATCCTGTGTTTGAGCAGGATATAGAACCCGGCGAGGAAGGAAATATTATCGTAATATTTCACGGCAGAAATAAAAAAAAAGAATATTGTCCTACAATAAACTAAGGTTTATAGCCATGCTTGAGTACCAAACAATTTTCATAGGCTAATTTTGTCAGCGTTTAAGCTGTTGAAAAACTGTATATAGCATTACATATTTATTCAGTGTTGAAATATAAGGTCATTTTTAAGGTGATATTGGTATTTGTAAACGTATTGAATGTTTGCAATATCATTATTTTATTCTTAAAAGAAATCTGACAAGTATTAGAAGTTTTTTTTTAAATTTAATAATTAAAAAATTATTTAACTGTATTATAATTTAAAATTTATATTCTAATTGGGAAGAGGATATGAAACATTAGATAATTGACAAAACATGCGCACTTTACGTGATAAAGTGAATATTTTCGCATGTTAAGATAATATTAGAATTGATAGCAGAATACTGATGTTTTTACAATTAAGTTAACATTTCATGAAAAGACTCTTAGGTTTTCCTCAGTAGAATGGAATATAATAAGTACCTCTGAAATGTCCTTTGTTTTGACTGACATTTTAATATTTTACTAGGTAAATATTTGTACAATTCTAGGTCATAAAGTGTGATTAAAAAAACCCCGGTTTTGTTCTTTTAGTATAAAAAAATACAATATAAATATTTAAGCTATGGTAATTTGGATAGGTGGTTGGATAGGTTTATTGCCAGACATTCCATTAATAGGTTAGGGATTAAGAATTTATATTGTATTTTTAATTTATTTATAAGTATCCAAAATATTTTTTTTTATATCATTACATATTTTTTATGAGATATTGTTTGGAATAACGCTTTTGAACCTAAATGGGCGCACTAGCTTGTATATCTTATAAAATATCAAAATTATAATAAAAAAATGTTTATTTGTAACTAATTTATGCCTTGTTTAATTTTAAAACTCATTTTTATCAATGTTTCTTTTAAACTTAGTCCAGTTATTTACATGGCTTTATAATATTACTCAGACCATTAATGAATTGCGCAATTGTTTTAAAGTATTACAGTTGCGGTTAAGTATAATAAAGCAGTTTTTAAGTTAAGCATAATAAAGAATTTCGTAACATACAAAATATGGAATCCAATAGAGTATATGTAGATGTTTGCTCAAGCAGTTAAATCTTGACATTAATTCTTTCTTCATGTGTTCCAAAAATATGATTAAACTTATATAACATTAAAATCATACCACTTATGTACTACCAAAATTTTAAATGACACTTACACTTAGCAACATGAAACTTTTGAAGAAATAAGCGTTTCGTTTGATTAAACAAAGTAAAATGGTGCTTTCCATTACATTAAATATGCTCGATTCATTTTTTTTATTTTTTGAACCAGTATCTGTGCTTGCATCTTTCGAAACCAATCATCAATGAAACATTTCCAATAATAGAAACTATTTTTCTAGAATTCTTGCATTCATTTAATGCTTGAAAGACATCTGGACTATATTAAAAGGACTCCGGATGATATTAAATATGAAAATGGATTCGTAAGGACCACTTTCCGCATATTGCGTGATACATCATCGAGGGAGTTTAGGATACTTGTAATATGAGTAACTTTGGTTTCATAATGTTTCAGAATAGATATACATCTCAATTTAATATCTTCATGTCAGATATCGATGAAACTTCGTGCGATGTCTTCATTTTTGTGAAGAAATTAGTTCCTTTTTAAGAAGGTTAAGATTATTTAGTGGATACATAGTTGAACAACGTATGTATTACCTGGGCATATAATTCATTAAAATATCTGATAAATTATAACTTAATAATTAATAAAATGTATTTCTATAAACAATTAGTCATATTTCTATAAACAATTAGTAATATTTCTTTAAACAATTAGTTATATTTCTATAAGTCATTAGTTGTATTATTGTAGTTTTTCCTTGAATATTTATTGAATTTATCTATAATTAAATATTCGTTGCAATTTCTGCTTTAAATAAAGACATATTCCAACTTTCAAATGAGCAAACAGTTCCCCAGATGAACGTAAACAAATTAATAAACACTAAGTCAGTATTTGTTCTTAAAAATTCAACTTGATAATAAGTTAGAAAAAATCTATGAAGTAAAATTCCAATTTTTTGTTCAAAAAACAAAATGTTTCACACCATTGCTACATTCCGTTATTTTTGAATTAGTTTTTTTTAAAGAATAACACAAAAATAAATCATTTTTAAGTTAATTCTTTTGAGGTCCACGACATGCTCTTAATATTTAAACACATTTTCTTTTTTAAGAAATCATTCTACTTCTTTTATATTTTTTTAAAACAAAACTTATTTTCAACAAGGCACTTATAGCTACTTAAACAAAACCCAATATTATTGTTTAATTAGCCATAAAAACACCAATTAAAATTTTAGTTTTTTGGGAGGAGGGGGGGGGGAGGATTCAGAAAACAAGTTGACCTACTTAAAACTTGGATCATATAAGTATGAGAGCCTTTGAACTTTTTTTTTTTGCTTCTTTAAAAACCTTGTGTGAATATTAATAAAGGTTGTAGGTTTATTGATGTATATATTACAAGATAATTAAATTTTCATTTCTACACTGCTCAAAACAATTAAGACAACAAAACAGTTTTAGTACTTTTGTTAACACTTTCAGTTCCAACTTCTTATTTTTTATTCTAAAAAAATTGTTGCAATTATTATTATGCATCCCTAATGAAATAGTAAAAAACAGGGGGGAAAATCTTAATATTTTAACTAAAATGTAAGGAGGAAATGTTGGTATCATAATTTTTGAATGAATTATAACAATTTTTTTCAAAAATTTATTTGTCAAATAAAGTTAAACTCATATTTTAAAAACTTCTAAGAATGCAGGCGTGAAGAATTTAGGGTCGATTTACTTCGTAAAATTTTTCGGGAAAGAATTTTATTTTACCATGTTTTTCATAATTTCATTTAATTAAAACAAGTATTTTTTAATTCTTCAAAAGACAAGATTCTTCCATCTAACGATAAATAAGTGCGAGCTCAACTTAGTGAGAAAAATCGCAAGCTGATGATTGAAAATGGAATCATTGGGAAGAGATGGCTTAAGCCATGCATTCCCCTGATTGTTTTGAGCAGTGTATATACTTTTTAAAAGGATAAATCAGCAGTAGCATTAGGTTCAATTGATTCATAAACTATATTACATATAATTAATACTTGTGCATTGCTTGTCTATCATTCGGTATCAATATGTATGTGACTAATATAGTTATTAAACTACCATATGATAAAAAAATTGCTATACGAATAAATAAAACACAAACGTTACAGACTGCCTAGAAAGAGCAAATATCAAGAACAAATTTTTTTTTTACCGCAACATAGACATCGGTCTCATCATCCTATTTCTTATTCACGTATGCTTCCTGCTTACGAGTGTTCCTAGAAGTCCTTTCTATGATAGTCTTCCTTTTTTGTGATGACCGTCGGTAGATATCCTTGGGACAGCAGGCAATCAATGCAATATCTGTAGTCCCGAAAAAAGGTTTTATCAGGATGGAGGCAGAATGCAAGATATATAGGCGACTTATAAGGACTTTCCTGGCGTTTTTTCGATATTGGTACGCTTTGATTTGGGTTTAGTAATGAGGTATCGGTGTACATTAGGTATTTTTTTTACTAGTTTTATGAATTATTGTTAGATCTGCACTAAAAGTGGTTTTGTTATTAAAATTTTTAACCGTCAGATTATATATTGATATGTTTCCTAATCTTCATATTCATTAAGATTTTGTAATGGTTTGTTGCTTTTTATATGTTTATTTTGTAGGCTCAGTGGCCGAGAGCTTAAACGTGTCCGCCTCGTAAACCCAAGATTGCAGGTTCGAGCCCGGCAGAGTCATCGTCGGATTTTCTGGATTTCGAGAATCTTGGGAACGCATATCGTATGATTATGTGGCACGTAAAAGATCCCTGAAGAATTCATTTGGCTTCGGTTCTTTTCGCCTAAATTAAATCTCGGCAATACTTTAACATCCACAGAGAGCTCAGATTCATTGTAGTCTGCGCTTCAAAATTGGTAATTGAAATTGAAAAAGAAAATATCTTAGCATAACACATTCCAAATACTTTGGAAACGGTTCTAAAACATTTCTTCAATTCATTCTGTATGACCGAACGCGTGCGGTACACGTTCAGAACTGAACAAATATTCATCAAAGTGCTCAAAATTTGTTTCGAATGATTGTTCTGAGTTTGCAGTGTTTACAAAAGAAAACTAATTAAAATAGCCATTTTTGGATTCAAAATTTTTATATTAAAACTAAATGCAGTGATTTGGCGATCTTTTTAAAGTATATAAATACTGGGTGGAAGGTGGAAGCGGTTCTAATTGACAGGTACTGTTTACCTACCTGTCTTTTTATATGTGAATTTAAATGAATATTAAAGTAACAGTAAAGTGGGATAGTTTAGTCATTTTATAACTTATTATAATTTTTTAAAGCAATTTAAAGTAAATATAGCACAGAATTGAAAGTTACTGACTCATTGGTTTCAGAATGCGTTTAAAAACAAAAAACAGAAAACGCCCTTTTTATAAATTAAAATTAGATTGAGCCTTAGGTATTGATATTTAAAAAAAAACTTGGAACTTGGTATTAATAGCAAAGTAGCACTCGTCAAATTTTGATTACCCATGTTTTCATAATACAATGACATGAAACTAAGTTAATGAATTACAAACGTATATGCTGTTGTCAAACATTTCTTTAAAAAAATTTTACATTTTAAACAAATAACAATTGCACAAAATTACAGGTTTCAAAGTTTTCCAAACATATCTACATACCTCGTATGTCCCCTCTTCCAAAAATAGCAAGCGCAACCTAGAAAACATTTACTTGAAACACTAATAATTATTTTTACCTTTACATACCAAAATAAAAGCTAACAAAGTTCATAAAATAAAATACCTTTTAAAAATCTTCTTTCTACTTTGTAAATAAGATAATTACTTTAATTAAGTCTCCACTCAACAACGTGTAATTTTTATCAGACCCGCCATTCAGTGCCCTTTTATCAGATGCTACATATTTTCCAGGATCACCAATTATTTCGAGGTATGTAATTATTTTTGAAAACTTAATCAGCCTCGCATTTGCTGCGAAACGTAAAACTTAATTTAGATTAAAATTAAAGTTTTTCTGAACTCTGAGTTTGCTCAGTTGGGTGCAGGCAAATTGGATCTTCCCTGAAACGCCCAATTAAGGGGTCATAGGAGTCTTAAAAATGTGCAAAGAAGGTAGTACTACAAGAGCATAGATTGATCTTTCATGTAATTTTTTAACTACTCAATATACAAGTATAATTTTTTTGTACGTAATTCTACAAGATATATTTATTATAAAACAAATGTTAAAATTTATGAAACTTTAGCCCAAAATAAAATAAATGATATTAAACACAAAGCTATTTGAACACATTGGGATTAGGCTTGCGCGGCAAATTTTGAGGTCGAAATTGAAAAAATGATAAAGAAAATGATTTTATATGTAAAATTTATGTACAACACGATTATACCTAAATTTCAGCTCTATAAAGTCATTTTCTTTATCATTTTTTCAATTTCGACCTCAAAATTTGCCGCGCAAGCCTAATCCCAATGTGTTCAAATAGCTTTGTGTTTAATATCATTTATTTTATTTTGGGCTAAAGTTTCATAAATTTTAACATTTGTTTTATAATAAATAAATCTTGTAAATTACGTACAAAAAAATTATACTTGTATATTGAGTAGTTAAAAAATTACATGAAAGATCAATCTATGCTCTGTAGTACTACCTTCTTTGCACATTTTTAAGACTCCTATGACCCTTAATTGGCGTTTCAGGGAAGAATCCAATTTGCCTGCCAACCCAACTGAGCAAACTCCAGAGTTCAGAAAAACTTTAATTTTAATCTAAATTAAGTTTTTACGTTTCGCAGCAAATGCGACTTGAGCTGATTAAGATTTTCAAAAATAATTACATACCTCGAAATAATTGGTGATCCTGGAAAATATGTAGCATCTGATAAAAGGGCACTGAATGGCGGTGGTCTGATAAATTACACGTTGTTGAGTGGACGACTTAATTAAAGTAATTATCTTATTTACAAAGTAGAAAAGAAGATTTTTAAAAGGTATTTTATTTTATGAAATTTGTTTGCTTTTATTTTTGGTATGTAAAGGTAAAAATAATTATTAGTGTTTCAAGTAAAATGTTTTCTAGGTTGCGCTTGCTATTTTTTGGGAAGAGGGGACATACGAGGTTATGTAAGATATGTTTTGGAAAACTTTGAAACCTGTAATTTTTGTGCAATTGTTATTTGTTTAAAATGTAAAATTTTTTTTTTTTTTAAAAGAAATGTTTGACAACAGCATATACGTTTGTAATTCATTAACTTAGGTTTTTCATGTCATTGTATTATGAAAACATGGGTAATCAAAATTTGACGAGGTGGGCTACTTTGCTATTAATACCAAGTTCCAAGTTTTTTTTTAAATATCAATACCTAAGGCTCAATCTAATTTTAATATTTATAAAAAGGGTGGCGTTTTCTGTTTTTTTTGTTTTTAAACGCATTCTGAAACCAATGAGTCCAGTAACTTTCAATTCTGTGCTATATTTTACTTTTTAAATTGCTTTAAAAAATTATAAATAAGTTATAAAATGATCTCTAAACTATCCCACTTTATTTTATATTTTTATTACTGTTACTTTAATATCATTTAAATTCACATATAAAAACATGGTTAGGTAAACAGTACTGTCAATTAGAACCGCTTCCACCCTTCCACCCAGTATTTATATACCTTTAAAAAGATCGCCAAATCACTGCATTTAGTTTTAATATAAAAAATTTTGAATCCAAAAAATGGCTATTTTAATTAGTTTTCTTTTGTAAACACTGCCCAAAACTCAGAACAATCAATTTCGAAACAAATTTTGAGCACTTTTGATGAATATTTGTTCAGTTCTGAAAGTGTACCGCACGCGTTTTCGGTCCATACAGAATGAATTGAAGAAATGTTTTAGAACCGTTTTTCCAAAGTATTTGGAATGTGTTATGCTAAGATATTTTCTTTTTCAATTTCAATTACCAATTTTGAAGCGCAGACTACAATGAATCAGAGCTCTCTGTGGATGTTAAAGTATGCCGAGATTTAATTTAGGCTGAAAGAACCGAAGCCAAATGAATTCTTCAGTGGATCTTTTACGTGCCACATAAATCATACGATATGCGTTCCAAGATTCTCGAATCCAGAAAAATCCGACGATGACTCTGCCCGGGCTCGAACCTGCAATCTTGGGTTTACGAGGCCGGACACGTTAAAAAAAAAAAAAAAAAAAAAAAAAAAAAAAAAAAAAAAAAAAAAAAAAAAAAAAAAAAAAAAAATAAGCTCTCGGCCACTGAGCTACAAAATTATAACATATAAAAAGCAACAAACCATTACAAAATCTTAATGAATATGAAGATTAGGAAACAATATCAATATATAATCTGACGGTTAAAAATTTTAATAACAAAACCACTTTTAGTGTTGATCTAACAATAATTCATAAAACTAGTAAAAAAAATACTTAATATGTTCCGATACCTCATTTCTAGACCCATATCAAAGCGTACCATTATCGAAAAAACGCCAGGAAAGTCCTTATAAGTCGCCTATATATCTTGCATTCTGCCTCTATCCTGATAAAACCTTTTTTCGGGACTACAGATATTGCATTGATTGCCTGCTGTCCCAAGGATATCTACCGACGGTCATCACAAAAAAGGAAGACTATCATAGAAAGGACTTCTAGGAACACTCGTAAGCAGGAAGCATACGTGAATAAGAAATAGGATGATGAGACCGATGTCTATGTTGCGGTAAAAAAAAAATTGTTCTTGATATTTGCTCTTTCTAGGCAGTCTTGTAACGTTTGTGTTTTATTTATTCGTATAGCAATTTTTTTATCATATGGTAGTTTAATAACTATATTAGTCACATACATATTGATACCGAATGATAGACAAGCAATGCAACCAGTATTAATTATATGTAATATAGTTTATGAATCAATTGAACCTAATGCTACTGCTGATTTATCCTTTTAAAAAGTATATACACTGTTCAAAACAATTAGGGGAATGCATGGCTTACCATCTCTTCCCAATGATTCCATTTTCAATCATCAGCTTGCGATTTTTTTCTCACGTTGAGCTCGCACTTATTTATCGTTAGATGGAAGAATCTTGTCTTTTGAAGAATTAAAAAATACTTGTTTTAATTAAATGAAAATATGAAAAACATGGTAAAATAAAATTCTTTCCCGAAAAAATTTTACGAAGTAAATCGACCCTAAATTCTTCACGCCTGCATTCTTAGAAGTTTAAAATATGAGTTTAACTTTATTTGACAAATAAATTTTTGAAAAAAATTGTTATAATTCATTCAAAAATTATGATACCAATATTTCCTCCTTACATTTTAGTTAAAATATTAAGATTTTCCCCCCTGTTTTTTACTATTTCATTAGGGATGCAAATGAAGATATTGCACAATTTTTAGAATAAAAAATAAGAAGTTGGAACTGAAAGTGTTAACAAAAGTACTAAAACTGTTTTGTTGTCTTAATTGTTTTGAGCAGTGTAGAAATGAAAATTTAATTATCTTGTAATATATACATCAATAAACCTACAACCTTTATTAATATTCACACAAGGTTTTTAAAGAAGCAAAAAAAAAAGTTCAAAGGCTCTCATACTTATATGATCAAGTTTTAAGTAGGTCAACTTGTTTTCTGAATCCTCCCCCCCCCCCTCCTCCCAAAAAACTAAAATTTTAATTGGTGTTTTTATGGCTAATTAAACAATAATATTGGGTTTGGTTTAAGTAGCTATAAGTGCCTTGTTGAAAATAAGTTTTGTTTTAAAAAAAATATAAAAGAAGTAGAAGGATTTCTTTAAAAAAAAAGAAAATGTGTTTAAATATTAAGAGCATGTCGTGGACCTCAAAAGAATTAACTTAAAAATGATTTATTTTTGTGTTATTCTTTAAAAAAAACTGGGACAATTCAAAAATAACGGAATGTAGCAATGGTGTGAAACATTTTGTTTTTTGAACAAAAAATTGGAATTTTACTGAATAGAGTTTTATCTAACTTATTAAGTTGAATTTTGAGGAATAAATACTAACTTAGTGTTTATTAATTTGTTTACATTCATTTGGGGAACTGTTTGCTCATTTGAAAGTTGGAGTCTGTCTTTATTTAAAAAAGAAATTGCAACGAATATTTAATTATAGATAAATTCAATAAATTATCAAGGAAAAACTACAATAATACAACTAATGACTTATAGAAATATAACTAATTGTTTAAAGAAATATTACTAATTGTTTATAGAAATATGACTAATTGTTTATAGAAATACATTTTATTAATTATTAAGTTATAATTTATCAGATATTTTAATGAATTATATGCCCAGGTAATACATACGTTGTTCAACTATGTATCCACTAAATAATCTTAACCTTCTTAAAAAGGAACTAATTTCTTCACAAAAATGAAGACATCGCACGAAGTTTCATCGATATCTGACATGAAGATATTAAATTGAGATGTATATCTATTCTGAAACATTATGAAACCAAAGTTACTCATATTACAAGTATCCTAAACTCCCTCGATGATGTATCACGCAATATGCGGAAAGTGGTCCTTACGAATCCATTTTCATATTTAATATCATCCGGAGTCCTTTTAATATAGTCCAGATGTCTTTCAAGCATTAAATGAATGCAAGAATTCTAGAAAAATAGTTTCTATTATTGGAAATGTTTCATTGATGATTGGTTTCGAAAGATTGCAAGCACAGATACTGGTTCAAAAAATAAAAAAAATGAATCGAGCATATTTAATGTAATGGAAAGCACCATTTTACTTTGTTTAATCAAACGAAACGCTTATTTCTTCAAAAGTTTCATGTTGCTAAGTGTAAGTGTCATTTAAAATTTTGGTAGTACATAAGTGGTATGATTTTAATGGTATTATTATATAAGTTTAATCATATTTTTGGAACACATGAAGAAAGAATTAATGTCAAGATTTAACTGCTTGAGCAAACATCTACATATACTCTATTGGATTCCATATTTTGTATGTTACGAAATTCTTTATTATGCTTAACTTAAAAACTGCTTTATTATACTTAACCGCAACTGTAATACTTTAAAACAATTGCGCAATTCATTAATGGTCTGAGTAATATTATAAAGCCATGAAGCCAATAACTGGACTAAGTTTAAAAGAAACATTGATAAAAAAATGAGTTTTAAAATTAAACAAGGCATAAATTAGTTACAAATAAACATTTTTTTATTATAATTTTGATATTTTATAAGATATACAAGCTTAGTGCGCCCTATTTAGGTTCAAAAGCGTTATTCCAAACAATATCTCATAAAAAATATGTAATGATATAAAAAAAAATATTTTGGATACTTATAAATAAATTTAAAAAAATACAATATAAATTCTTAATCCCTAACCTATTAAAGGAATGTCTGGCAATAAACCTATCCAACCACCTATCCAAATTACCATAGCTTAAATATTTATATTGTATTTTTTTATACTAAAAGAACAAAACCGGGGTTTTTTTAATCACACTTTATGACCTAGAATTGTACAAATATTTACCTAGTAAAATATTAAAAATATATGTCAGTCAAAACAAAGGAAATTTCAGAGGTACTTATTATATTCCATTCTACTGAGGAAAACCTAAGAGTCTTTTCATGAAATGTTAACTTAATTGTAAAAAAACATCAGTATTCTGCTATCAATTCTAATATTATCTTAACATGCGAAAATATTCACTTTATCACGTAAAGTGCGCATGTTTTGTCAATTATCTAATGTTTCATATCCTCTTCCCAATTAGAATATAAATTTTAAATTATAATACAGTTAAATAATTTTTTAATTATTAAATTTAAAAAAAAACTTCTAATACTTGTCAGATTTCTTTTAAGAATAAAATAATGATATTGCAAACATTCAATACGTTTACAAATACCAATATCACCTTAAAAATGACCTTATATTTCAACACTGAATAAATATGTAATGCTGATATACAGTTTTTCAACAGCTTAAACGCTGACAAAATTAGCCTATGAAAATCGTTTGGTACTCAAGCATGGCTATAAACCTTAGTTTATTGTAGGACAATATTCTTTTTTTTATTTCTGCGTGAAATATTACGATAATATTTCCTTCCTCGCCGGGTTCTATATCCTGCTCAAACACAGGATATTCTATTTCTTCTCCTGAAGAGGATCCGAATCGATTTTATTTTTGGATTTTTTTTTTCTTTTTTTTCATTTTTATTTTCGGATAGAGAGGAAGTCGTGGATCGAATTTCGTTTACGCTAGTCCTTAAAGACATGGCCGCCGTTCTGGATTCGAATGTTCGAATGGAACGATTGAGAATGATAATAAAAAAAATGCTATGGGCAAAAAAAATACCCATTTTCCCTGCTCGAGAATAAATAAAACGAATATAAAATTTGTGCGCTTTGAAATTTGATTTCGACTTCATTTTCGGCCTCCTTCTTCGTAAATTTCGGTGGTATGTTGAGAGACTTTCGTCAGCACCATCGTGAAATTCGTCTACTTCTGCTTCAAGCTTACTCTGAATATTCCATGTACTATAAAATGCCTATTTAAAAGTAGTGGATAATGCTACTTCATTAAAAGAATATTGTGATTCGTAAACCAGATATTTTTTTCAAATAAATATTTCTTAGTTTGCAAGTAAATTGAGTTTTCTACAAATTATTTTAAGCTTTACTTAAGTGTATTTCTTACGTTAAAAGAAAGATTGTTTTTGATGGAAGTACTACTTTGCTTAAAATTCGATTTAAATACTGTTCACCTGCTGAAATATAGGGTGGCCGGGGTGAAGGATTGTTGGAATTTTTTGACCATAGCTAAAACCTTTAAGTAATTCTGTAACGAGTAAGTTATTTCGTAATTACTAAATTATGAGCAATACTTTGCGCTTTCGATGTTATTTGGGGTAATTATTGAGCTGTTACTGCTGTAAAATGTATGAATTGAAAAAATGAATTAAATATTTTTTTGTCATGTCTATGACATGGCTAAATCAAGTGGACCAATGAGATTACTGCAACTGCAATTTGCTTCAAAGTATCACTTAAATGAATAATATGAAGTAAAGTGATCAGGGAAATTGCACCATATAAGTAACAATAATTACTCCATGTTTAATAATGGATGTAATTATTGTAATATTATATGGTGCAATGTACATCCTGCAATAGTTTTATTAGCTAGAACTGCCTTCATACACATATTCAAGACAAAGCATTTAAACATTTAAGATCGTGAAAAAGAAAACAAAAGTATACACAGAAAATAGATGCATCCAACACTGCCAGCGAAGGAAACATTTTTGCCGAGGGGCATCAATGAATTTTACATCAAATGTAAATTGACAGCACATGGAGATGACAACACTTTTGCATTCTCCCGAGGATGGTAAATCTATAAGTTTTTACAGTGCATTAAGGAAATAAAATAAGAATCTTTGTCTACTATTAATAATAACTTTAATGCACACAAAAATAACATGAAACCATTAATTTGAGAGAAAAACAAGTTAAGGCAATGTATAAGATAGGTATATTATACAAAAGTAATAATACAGTAGACTGAACACCAAGTGCCACAAGGACCACATCGGCGTACATAAAACAATATATGATGTAAATTTATAAACACAAAAACAAAACACAAATAATAAATCACAAGTAAAAAATCTTATTATGGCAACATAATAATATGTTAAATATAAATTCAATAATTGAACAACATTACTATATTCAACATTTTAAACATAACACTTTATCAATTATTGCTTGTTGTGTACCAGTTTTTAATAGTTTTATTTGGGTAAAATTCACATACTCTTAATTCATCAAACAAACAAAAATATTTGGTAGATTAATTATTTTTCTTTTTGAAAGAAAATGCACTTTTTTAAGAAAAAAAATTCTTCAAAGCAAAAAATTTTATTATTCTGTCCATGCTATTTCAGATATTTTTAAAGGAAAAATAAAAACACTGTAAACCCATTTTTTCTTTTAACTTCCTTTTCGGGGTTTTGTCTTCACGAAAAGCCAACATAAAACAAAAGAAAATGAAAGATCAGTAAACCCTGACTACTCTTGAAACTTTTATTTTCAGATTGTTCTTTTCTGAGAGTGACACTGTGCTTCAAATGAAATGCTTAAGACTTGATTGGAGTGAAAATAAATTGGCTTTGCTTTAACTTTCTTCAGAAGTAAACAAGTTTTTTTAATAATGATAAACATAAGATAAGATAAATATAAACATAAAAACAAACATGCTTTATTAGCACACGTGACATTTACGTAGGCAAGTTTGATTTTCAGTTAATAAATGCAAATATATGTAAAAATCTAATTGTCAGTAAGTAAACATATAGTTATGTTATCTTAGTATATTAACATCGTGAAGGGGATGGGGAGCCAAGTAGGTTTGGTATTCATCTAGCATGCGGAAGGTCCCAGGTTCGGGTCAGGTTATAGCCAAAATAACTGCCGACCTATAAACAGCCCGTGCAGCCAAATGTCCGATGAATAATACCCCATGTAGGAGTGCACGTTAAATACGCTCCAAACTCCCAACGCTGCGTGCGATGTCGCCCTTAACTGTTGTGCTGGGTGCCTACTCAGGTGTCGGCTTGTCACTTGACTTTGGCTCTAAATTATGATGCCCGTCGCCAACAGCTCTAGTGTAGCTCTAGTGCGACGATAATTCAAACTAAGCTAATTAACATTGTGAAAGATCTACACATTTGAAACATGTTATAAACATAACTTATGCATAACCTCCAGATGCATTTGGCGTAGGTTAATCACCAAATATCTTTTAAATTAGTGACGGGCATACATGTGTTTAAGTATGGATTTTGTAAAAAAAAAAAGTTACAGCCACTCCACTTCAAGTCTCCCTTTATAGTCTGCACAGCAAACCTCTACAAAATCAAACATTACTCTAAGTCCGAATCTGCAATGAAATGTAACTCTAGACTAAACAACTAGCTAGAAGATATTCAAAATTCTGATCACGAAGTGATTCATTTGGAGTATAATTTTAGCATCAGTTTGTCGTCAAATTATTAGATGAATCAGTATCTAAAATATTTTACCCTCCAATGTAATAGAAGGAATTTGTTAATTAATCTTACTTCAGATGGTAGTATTGTTAACAATATGTTCTTCTCCAGTCAAAAGTTAAAGAAAGAGTTTTGATCTTAATAAATAACTCGCCCACTTCATAAATGCAACATTGTGACAGAAAAGAGAAATAGAATAATCCAATTATCAGTACTTTTACGGAAATGTCATAGTAAATATGTGGATTGGAATTGACAACAAAGCGAGAAAAAGATGAAATTATCAGTAATTCTATTTTCCATTGCGGATTATTAACTTATGATCATGACGTCATGTTTAATTACCCGTTTCCCGCTATACAATTGGCTTTTATTAATACGATTTATCATTCAATGCAATTAGCAAATGTTTATAAAAACAATGATAAATTGTATTAGTGATAGAAGTAGCATGACTACCTAAAACATGTGTCACATCTCAATCGTAATTACAAAACTACATAGATTAAATCATATAGAATTTACTTAGAAGATCAATTTTTGAATTTATGAAATATATATCAATTTAATTTTACTTTCTTAATTTCTTGATTTTTCAAAGAAAATAATTTTTATTTATTGCATTGGGTATTGGTGCTCAACGATGTATTTTAACAACTGGTACAAATCCCAAAAGATAAATGAAAAAAAAATCAATTTTGCAACAATCAGTGCAAAATTTGCCGAATTTCTTAAAATAATTTGAAATCTAATCATTAATTAGATACAGACAATATTAAAAAAAACGTTTAATAAATTAATTTGAACAAGATAAACAGAGGCTGAATCAAAATTTAAATATTTTAATTAGGTCACTTATTTAATTAGTTATATCAATCTACATTCGAAGCTCTTCAGGGTTTGTATCGAATAACTACATTTTACATTTATTTATATGGAATGATTAAATTTCTATTCCATATTAAACCAAAAGAAATGCACTTGGATAGCTATAATGAGTTATTTTTCTTCAATATTTCTAAAAAATATATATTTTAATCAACAAAATTTCTTTTTTTTAAATGATTCAAACAGTTTATTACGTTTCTTTTTTAATTGAGTAAAAAAATGATCATCTATCGGACCCCACTGGATATATTATAGTTAATCAGGGAGAAAATTGTCTATTTTGCTGAAAACAAGAATCTAGTTGTAACTATAAACGTTAACATAAATTTATATTTTATTATGGATAAAAGTACCCTATATAGTTAATAAAACACATAAATATTATGATATGTTTCGAAATAATTAATTTTTAAATTACCTTAATGATTACCTATGATTGTTAAAATTAAAAATTTTAACATAATAATAATTTTCCAAAACTTATATAAATTTAAGTGTCACATATGTTTACTCTCTAATTAAATAATATTTTTCTTTATGAAACTGTTTCTCAGTTCTCTTTTATAATATCTTTGAAAGGGAAAATATATTAAATGTGGCAGCAGGTGATACTAACGATAATTACCTTCAGGTCTTAACAAGAACAAATTGATAATTTACCCAAATATGCAACACTTACGATTTGTTTATGATGGATGATTGTAAGTGAGGCATAAATGAAATAAATATTTAAATTCAAATTCAAATGTATCCAATATAGTCCAATGTCCAATGTACACTGCTCAAAACAATTAGGGGAGCACTTTGAGTACTTTTGTTTTCCCGTCCAGTTCCAACTTCTTATTTTTTCTTAAAAAAATCTAAAATTTGTGAAATGGATTACCTTTGCATTCAGATTGAAATGGTAAAAAAACAGGGACATAAATCTTAATTTTTTAACTAAGTTTGAGGGGCAAAAAATCGGAATCATAACTTTTAAATGAATTGTAATAAAAAAATTCAAAATTTTAATTGTAATAAAAAGGTACAATCAAATTTTTGACTTCTAAGAATGCAAGCGTGAAGAAATTAGGGTCAATTTATTTCATAAAAGTTTTTGAGAGTGAATTTTATTTTACCATGTTTTTAATATTTTCAATCAATTAAAGCAAACATTATTCAATTCTTCAAAAGACATGATTCTTACATTTGACTATAAATAAGTACGATTTCGACTTATCTATAATAATAAAAGAAAGAGTCTGTCGGTTGTCTGTCAGGCTGTCTGTGGTGTATGTCTTGTGGTTCGCAAAAAGGACCTACTTAGACAGCTCTAAAAAATTCGAAATTTTTAACTATAGATTTCCTTTTTAATACACGTGTGCCCTGACTGAGGCTTTTTTTTTTTTTCATATTTGCTGTGTTTTTAAAATATTATAATTGTTTCAAAAAAACGTCATCCAGTGGGATTGCTGGACCATAACAGGGCTTGGAACATACATGGACCGGAAACGGGGAAAGGGGGGCTTGACGCCATTATCAATTACTTTTGAGATTTGAGATGTATGACCGCCCTAAAGCTGCTTCATCCTCTGTTAGTTTGCTTTTTATAAGTGCGCATGGACATACACCAATTTATAATTTTTTTTTGTTTTTGGGTATTTTCACAAGTAGCATGCTTAAAAGGAAGCTTATGCGAGTTAACGGGTTCCAGTAAGGGGGACCATACTGCTAGCTAGTTGAGATATAAAATCGGAAGCTGAGGGTACTAAAGGAATCATTTGGGGCGAAAAGGTTTAAACCATGCATTCCCCTAATTGTTTTGAGTAGTGTATGCATCCAATATTCTTAACAATTTTAATATATCAAAATTAAAACGTTGTAAAATTGGATATTACATTGTTGTAATACCACTTACTTTCACAATGGTGTGCTTTAAGTAAATTGTAGTTACTTAATAAGGCTATTATGAATGCAAGACTATATAAAATAGAGGATTCGATAGTAAAATAAGTTGTTTCAACCTTAATATATAAAAACAAAATATCATAGAATTCAAGCAAAAGAGAAAAAAAACAAAAGCAATCGCTTCTGTAACCCTAGTAATGGAATATCAAACTAAAAGTTTAACTAAACTAAAAGATTGAGACGAATTGATTCATCAATCCGTTTTCTAGCATGCAATCACAGAAGGTAAATTCCATAAGAAAACAAAGATCATCCACAGAATTTTAGAAACATAAAGGTATATATCTAAACAAATAACGAATTGCAGTTTAGTTCAGTCTAATAGTAAATTTAAAATTGCATCTGGGCATAAGATTTTTATAAGAATTATAATGAAATACACAATTACAGAGAAATTAAAAATTATCATTACATAAAAAAGCAATGTATAGATTGTAATTTTTATGATCTTGTATACATCTGAAAAAATTGACTTATACGCATATGGCTCTTAAGTGCAGGACTGTCAAAAAGACAACTTCACGTAAAAAAATTTCAAATTGAGACAGTTTGATTCGAAACATTTTTGCTTTGTTTTTATTTTAACCAATCGACCTCTCGTTTTTCCATTTACAAAACCGAACCCGATACGACTAGGCATTAACTCCGACGTCATGACGAAAAACTTCTACTTCTACCAGAACCATGGAACGCGCACATCGAAGGAAAAAGAAAATGGAATGAAACAAATGGAATAAAAGAAACGATATTCTCCTCCCTAAATCGTTCGATTTTACTAACTTTAAGTGAGGGATTCTTACTAAGGATTCTGGCGAGAGAAGAAAAAAAAGTTCTTTGTGTGTGCCCGTAGGTCGATATTGACAGAACTCAGGAAATTACAGAACATTATCGAGTAGTGTTGTAGCATTGGCCGTTGAAGGCTTTGGGTAGGATTGTGCAAAATACATCTTTCGCTGTGTTGTTTTAGCTTGGGCCAAGTATCCCCAGTAAACGACCTAGTCATGTCTAAATGGAAAGGGGTGTATGAGTTAGATGAAATGACAAACAGGGATTTTGTGTCGGTAATCATCACAAATGACGTTCTTGGACAAAAAAAAAAATGACTTGGTTCTTATAATAGCAATGGAGGAAATGTGTATATAAATGTATGGAAGTTACTGAAATAATATGTGTCCAATAGATTATAAATACACAATAAAATATGCATTTATATATATATATGCATTTATCCTATGTAGGACAGGTTATAGCTATGGGAACCTACTTTAGCATCTTAAGGTAGTGTTTTTATTAAAAAAAATATATCATTATTTGTATAACTTAAGTGTAGAGGTAAACTGTTGAACATGTATATTAAGTGGCTAAATTTGGATATTAATCTTGCATAATAACTTGTTATATTTCAATTTGGTATGTAAAAATATTTTATAAGTATTATCGTGATTAATGACCAAAAATGTAAAGCTTATAAGTTTTTTATATTAGTTAAATATCTATTTATTACAAAAGCGAATTATGTTTTTAGAACAATTATGTTTTTGATGCATATTTAATAATGTATAAATGTTTTAGTGCACATTATTCTAACTATATGTTAGGAATTAAACTAGATATATCGTGAAATTCAGATGAGCTTAATGTTTTGCTTAAATTTTGGAAATTGAGAAACATTTTGCATCTTTCTTTGTAACTAATAACTACTTTTTTTTTTACAATATTTTATTAAAATTGCTCCAAACTCATTCAAATGACGTGAGACGAAATTTTTTAAAAAAACAAGTTACTTTATTTTTTTAAAAATTTTATTTTTCTTCAAAGGTTCAAAATTTAAGTTTTCAAGGGTTCTCTCTATTTTGTAAAACATGAAATATAGGCTTACCATGAATGGTTTATTAAAAGGACTTATATTTTTCCAGAAAGCAAAGCCGGTTTCTTTGAAAGTCAGATCCCAGCAAGAAATAAATCTGATACAGACATTTTTCATGTGTTATTCCCAAACTTTCGGAGGAAACGAAAATACATGACTGCGAAACTATTTTATTTTCGCCTGGAAACGCTGTCGACGCAGAACCTCAAAATACGGTGTTAGTAAAATAGATCTAAAAAGCATAAATTCAATCTGTCCACACGCGACGGAAAGTGGGAGAAGCAGATTTTATAGCGTTTTGAGCTTTCAAATTCAAAACTTGTATTTTTTTGCTTTTATTTCGCTTCTGGAGGGGGCGAAATTCTTTGAGAATGTTGAAAGAAAAATATTGCCAGGAGGGAAAAAAGTTCTTGCTTCAAAACTTTTTTTGCAGCATAGTCAATACATTATTAGTGACTCTTATTGCTATTTTTTTAGGTTATGTTAAAGTTGTAGAGTTAATTGCATTTAAATTTTGTAGTAAGTAAAGACTATTTTTTTAGCAATTTGCAGTTTCAAATGCATATTATATATATACTGTAACTATAACAATAACTATTTTCCATGTCTGATATTCCATGTCTATTTTTCCCACACCATTAGTTTTGTAGTGCATTATTACAACAAATCCAACAGAACTGATACTCACATATAACAAAAAATACAAAATTTATTGCAAGGTTTTAACACAGAGTTTTTACAATAGCACATTCTAGTTAAACTAACGTACAGTAGCATTAAACCAAAACGTTATGTAACTACAAATAAAGTATGCAAGTTCAATTAAACTTATGAACCTCTGTCATTCATCATTCACATCACTCCGTATTTCAAGCACAACTTTTGATTGGCAAAATAAAGTATATTGCTTTCCCCTTGAGGTATGTTCTTTAATAATGGCAAAGTGGTAACATTCTCCTGAGAACAAATTAAGAGAAGAAAAAGTTAATGACTTCCAGGCATCACTAAATTACGCCAGTGACTAGTAACCCGGTATCTTGCATGCAGAGATTGGTGACGTCAGAGTAATTATCATCATAGAATCTCTACGGAACTAATAAGTGGTGGCAATCTAATTTCTTGCTTAAAAAGAAACATTTGCCTTAAGGGGGAAATTTAGGCATTTATTTTTGACACAGTAAAACTTCGTTAACATGTGTCCTAGTAATGGCTAGATTTATGTTTTCGAACGTAGTTTGCGAGTTTAAAAGCTAAATACTTGTTTTGCTATAAATCAAAATCCCCTAATTAATGGTTCATTGATTGTAATAAACGTTATCAATAAGTTATTCGTACAATTCTCAAAATAAATATTTTAGGGAATTCTAATTTTTAATTCATGGCCAATCTTAATTTTAGCACGTGGCCTGGCTGATGAGGCCTGACTGAAGGCTCCACGAACAATATCGTCGCTAAAATGACAAAATCACGAATGCGCAAAAACACAAATATGCTAAGGGATTTAAAACCGAAAACGATTAAACTGACTTTTGGCTTCGGTTAAGTGGACAAAAACATTTTTTTCAGCTGAACCGGTCGAAACTGAAGAACCGGTTTGAATGAACATTTTAACCGACCAGCTAAACTGATGATTATTGTTAGTTTGCATTATTGTAGCACCGGAACTGCACGATGGCAGTTGGCGGTGGGCCTCATAATTAAGAACCACAGTCAAATGACGAGTCGACCCCTATAAGCCGAAAGGAAAACTTACTGAAGTTAGATAAATTGATGGATTTATGGCGTCACATAAAATATATCAGAGTGGATATGTAAAATGGAGGGTGGCTTAGTGGTAGTACTTCACATTGTCGCAGGTTTAAACCCAACCTAAATCGACAGCATGAATCGTTCAAATAATCAACTAGAACCGTTTTTCAAAAAGGCATGTTTTTAGTAACTTTTAACTAATTCCTGTAAAAACCGTAGGGAAAAGAAAAAAACTGATTGAACCGAGAAGCGGTTTTGTTTTTCAAAAACCGCAAATCCCTGTAATCTGCACATTCATGGTTTTGTCATTTGACCGACGATATCTTCTGAGGATATGACCTTGTCCTAGCCACACATCTTAATTGTGCTATGTAAAAAAAGTCATGCTAACAAAAAGTGCCTTATCTAAGAACACATGCAATCGACCAAAGTCTTTGTGAAATCATTATCCGGTTGCGTTGGGCACCAACGTGGGAGTAGGACTCGTCACTTGACCATGGTACAAAAATGCGTAGTTACCAATAGCCCTTGTGTTGATCTAGTAAGAATTTAATTCAACAATAGTTAATTTATGCAACGAGTGTGAAAAGTAATACTTTTTAAAACTAGTGGATTTTATTTCACGAGCGAGGTACGAGCGAGTGAAATAATGACACGTGTTTTAAAAAGTGTACTTTTTACACGTGTTTCATACACTATTTTTTTTATAATTGCGTGAAAAAATCAAATCTTATTGGTTAAAAATAATTCACGTGCTAATTAGACTAAAATGAATTTCGAGCTTCCATAGAGATGTCAAAAAAAAAAAAAAACAATGAACTCGCAGTTCGAAGAGCGAGACTTAAGAAATATTCCCATCGCGAGTAAAAAATTTCATTGACTCAAAAATAATTCACGAGCATGAAATAGAATAACATCTACTTCATAGAATATTTAGGTAACTTCAGAAATAAAGGCAGATTGACGTCCAACGATGATTTTATTATTTCATATTGAATATTTAAAGTAATTAAAATGCAAGCCTTTACGGCTAGTAGAGAGGGCCGAGAGGCCGCCAAAGCACACAGCCTCACATGTCGAGGTCTTATTAAGAAGTGACGGTATTTTTAATGATTGGGAGAAGAGTGGATCAGAAGACAAAACAAATTCTGCTGCGTCAGCAATTTCTATGGGAAAGAATGTTATTTACGCCAATTAAAGCGTGGGAACTGTTTTATGGATCGGGAAGACATTAACTGAGAGTTATGAGAGATATTAAGAACAGTTATTTGTGTGGTTAATATTATAATTGTATAGATATTTTTATGATATATCACAAGCATATTTTTAAATAAAGCAGATCGACAAATCTTCAGATTTTATGAGTATTATCAAATCAAAATTTTACTTGAAATGTTGGCATCTTATGAAAAGAGTGATAAAAAGTACTTTTTTTCACTGCTTTTGGGTGAAAAAAAGTAGTTTGTGTCACTGTTTCAAAAAGTTTGACTTTTCGCACACGTCTGATATTGAAATTATAATGTAAAAGTCGTTTTTTTTCACGCAATTATAAAAAAATATTTTTACACACAACCTAGAAAATACTAGGAAAAACTGTCAGTTATATCTTACACATATAAAAACAAATCGCCCACTTAGCAAAAATGTGACTTTCAAATTATAAAAAATTTAATTATTATATTTTTATGAAAAAGTCTTTTTTTTTTTCATTTTTAAATGTTTTACTAGTTTTGTACCCAGTCCTCATCCCCTGGTCGTTTTTTAATCAACAGAACGAAACAAAAATATTCACTTGAATTATTGATAAACTTTCCTCTAATTTACCTCATTACCCTTAGCAACAAAATGACTTAAATTAAAAGTCAATTGTAGTGCTATTAGTCGTGTTTATTAAAATTATTTTGTCACTGGATAACAAATTATGTATTCATACATAAAACATGCCAATTGTTACTTTTTTATTAAATAGAAACAATGCTTAATTAATTGTAAGACAAAAAAATGCATTTTTCTATATTGTCTATTAACATAAATTGAGTTACATTGGTAATAAATTCCTGTTCTAGAATCCTTCAAACATGTCACGCAAACTAATTATTAATATTAAACTAAACAATTCAAATATATTGGACTCGTATGATGGTACATATTTGTCAAGATTTAATTAATCTTTAAAAAAAAACACGGAAAGTAATTATCTTATGAAATGTGCTTTGGGTAGAATGATTATTTAAAAAGGTATTTGCATTAAATTTTTTTTTGTTTGGTTTAACTTTATTTATTTCATTTTCTATTGAAACAAAAGTATTAATATATTAGCGAAAATATTTTTTTATTTATGCATAGCTGGATAAAAAAGCAAATGGTATAATTAAAAAAAGAAAAATTATAATTACCAACTTTAATTTATATTAGATTTAGAATAAACCACAGAAGGAAACTAAAATAACTTATATAAATACTTTTATAATTGTGTATATATATTGATTATATATTGTGTAGGGGTAAGGTGGTG